>OZ023157.1:22424350-23624350 GCA_963678695.2 Diplodus puntazzo | reverse complement strand
ACCTGTTAAAAGAAGCTTGAAAGAAGGTACCTAGCCATATGCAGCATACATTTTTTGAAGTACCGATTCATAATTACAATCTAGGTGAGGCAAAGGGAACCCAATTAGTTACAATCAGCCTCTTTGTGTAGTTGCCGCTGCCATCAAACACTTAATGTGGCCTTTCTTTGCCGGGCCTCTGATGTGAGCGCCTTGGGGAGTGCATGGCAGGGAGACCGACAAACACCAGCCTTTTGATAAAAAGCAACACATTTCATCCTGATCAGAATTACAGCAACTTGTGTCGTGACTTTCCTCTGATATTGTCTTTTTTTCTTTTCACGCCACGGGCCTGTGATTTGGAGGACAATTGAGGAGGGAAGGAGAAAGAGAAGTCGAGACACGGGAGCTTTTTAATGTTTCTAGATGAACAACTCATAGCTGCCTTTGTAGACGTCCTTCAAGAGTTTAGCTCGCTTTACACTGGAATCCTACTGCTCAGTGTGTGGGCTTGAAACAATATTGTAACATATGGCTTCGAAATGATCACAAAGCTATTCTCCTCCACATGCCTGCAGCAGCATGGCTTGATATTCGCTGAGTGTCTGCTGAGATCCTTACGCTAATACATGATGTGAGATAGTGTGAATCAGGGATCATAGATAAAATTGTGATTTTTTTATGAAATATTTAAAAAACCTCAGCCAGGTGGGATCTAAATTTGAATTGACTGCCATGAAAATTACAACAGATATCGACGGTGCCCAGATGACACATGTATGATCCCCCGACTTTACCTCTGGTGCCATCAGCAAGCTTCACAGAGCAAAACCTTCAACAGGTGTGTAGGAGAAGACCAAGGGTGGACAAAATCAGAATGAAGAAATTCCCCACTTGCAACCAAAAATACATTTTCAATGGCAATGTTTCAGTACAAAGACCTCCATCAGATTATTTTAAGAGAGACCGTCTTCAACAGATTGGTTGACTGATGTGGACCACTCAGGTCCCACTTCAGACTGACATCACTGGAAATACTATCAATCACAGCTGTATCAACAAAGTCCACCCCCTGGTTTGAGTTTGGCATTACAGCTGTTGTCATCTTTGGGGTTTTTGCCCATATTTGGGCAAGAGGGCGGAGCTGCATGGAAATGTTTGGATCTGACTGAGAGCCAGAGGACATGCCCTGGTAGCGACTGGTCAATTACAAGGCAGCCATGACCTTAAGCATACCCTGTTTTATCACCTGTTTCACTCTAAAAAGGACTGTAACTCACAAACTGAACATTTTGCTGCATTAAAGAAGACTTGAAGTCAGTGACTGCAACCAAACATTCATAAATAAACTTTTTACTGAGGTAATAAATCAAGTGAGAAGTAATTTTCTCATAAGCTTATATGATTATAAGATTTTTTTAAAACAGTGGCGCTGCCCTCCTGCTGGCTATTAGAAAGTATGCACGTTCAAGGCACTTCAAGTATCCCCGCAAAACAATCCCATCAGCCTCAGCTATACTTTGTGTTTAGTGCTAATTAGCAAATGTTAGCATGCTACGACACGTAAACTAAAATGGTGAAGGTCAACACTTTTTACCAAATAAACCTCAGCATGGTAATCTTTGTCATTCTGGGCATGTTAGCAATTAGCTCAAAAGCACCTCTGTGTCTCAGCACAGCTTCACAGAGCCGCTGGCATGGCTTTAGAGTCTTGTTTGATTAATGATACTGGAGTAGATTTTATATTTCTTTAAAATATTTATTATGTTTTGATAAGGCAGAGGCTGAATGTTGGATATTTAAGCAATAAAATATTTCTCAAATGTTTTGAGAAATAAATAAGAAAGAAATTCATGGTTTGCCCTCAGATCCTTAGACCATTCTGCGCAGTTTCAGAAACATTGGAAGAGTTTCATCATCAGTACTGGTCTCAGATCAGCTCATAATTTCACATCAGGATGAATGGGACACTCCTACCCTGCGAGACTTGATACAATTTGGTCCAGACCCTTTTCCTGGGCTCCTGTGGGAGACTGTGTGTCAAAATATCCACTTCTAATGACTGCCTACTTTGTCTAGCTCATTTTAAACCCAGGAGCTTCATGCCAAGACTTTGCCCATGCCAGGTTTTAGGTCTCGGTGACAGTAACAGTTTTAGTCATATCTTGGCAGGTCTGCTTATGCTGAGGGTTTCTCTGAGCAGGAAGTTTGGGGTTTGGCTGGTGTTATGTTAACAGGGTCTGTCATCTCAGCTGGGCCCTGAGCTGAAATCAGATCCCACACACCTAACAGTGCCTAACAGTGATGGATCGCGTTGCCTCTTGACCACTGAGAACTTGAAGAACAACACTACAAAAAAACCAAGACACACATTAAAGCATATAGTTTAAATGTTGCACCTGTGTCTAATGATTGTTTTTTTCCAGTATAACTGCAGTATGGTGCCGCTCCTGCTCATTTTGAGGTTGCTCTGCAATACTAAGACACCAAGTTGAGTTCTTACTAAAACACAAAAACAGCTAATGAATGTTGTCACAATACAGTTTTCTCCACATTACCTCCAATTTACCTGTAGTTTCATCAGCTCCCGGTAGCTGAAGCTTTTGTCACCGACAGTGTCACGGCACACGCTGTTTTTCTGTGTCTCTCAGCTTCCTTTGCTACTGTAAAGCTCTTGCCCTTGACAGAGGAGCTTGTCACCCTCACACAGTAATTATACCAGAGCTGACGTCTCCTCTTTCCATTGAATTATTGAGAAGGTGGAGAGGACACAGGATCCCATGTAGTGAGAGACAGCGCTGTTCACGTCCCAGTGGCCTCGGGCTACAAAAAAAAAAAAAAAAAAATCAAAAATGGACACTGTCGCACTGAAACAGACCGCCCGCAGACGATACTGTTGACTCCTTGTTGTCTTTGTCACCTGAAAAGTTATCAATCAGGATCCATCTGTGTCAAAGAAATGCATTCTTATAGTGAAGTTATCTTGCACACATTTTGAATCACTACTTGTTTGATTGAGGCCAAAGAAAATAAATAAGTAACAGACTAAGAAATGTCTGAAACAGAGGTTTCAATTATGCACACGAGCCTCTTTGTATGTATGCAACACTTGCAGGACAGAGTGCCAGCTACTGCAGGATGTGTTTTTACACCCCTTTGGCAACGTGAAACTTCAGAAGCATAAGTGATTTCTAATCTGTGCTGCCAGGAAAAATACTGAGCCCCTTTGAAAACGGCTCCACAACAGCCGAAGCACAATAAATATGAGCCGCGGTGAAATAGGATGGGCATTCCTGTCCTTTTAGGATTAATAATACAAATGTCAGTACAGCCGACTTCAGCAGTCAGACTCCCCACAGACTGGTGCTTTCATTACACAGGAAATCCTGCTGCGCTTCCCTCAAAACGCTGCCTGCGCTTGTGCAGAGTCTGCAGCTCGTGGCATCTATAGAAGATATACATTTCACGGTGTGTCTGCACTCTCTCTTTCACCTGTCAGGGGAGGCTTGTTTCACGATCTAAACAGGACTTATTGTATTGCATGAAAAGTCGGCCTGCCAGTTTGCAAAGCCGTGGCTCTATCGTTTGGCTCTTGGTTGCATAAATGAATCTGTTTTTTGTTTTATTGCCAGTTCTACATTGAACAGCCCAAGGTCATAGACATAAAGTGGAATGTGCTCTTTAAACATTTGCTTTTTTTAGCCACAGGTAGCATAAGGAGGCTTGGGTTTTAAACCAGCGGAGAGAATTAAAAGAAAAATAATCTTGTTGTGAGTGCACAGCCCTGCCAAGCTAATGGTTTAAAATAAACGTGCTCTGAGACAGGTATTACAGTGGTAAGCAAAGAGAAGAACCTTTCACCTTGTTCCTGTTCAAAACTCACTCACTTACCTCTTTACTTCTTGGTTACCATGGCACCACTGGGGTTGCACATCACACGTGACTCTCCTACATTCTGCCTCCTCCGTGTATGTGTGTGGGTTATGATTTGTTTTCACCTTTCAAAGGTGCAAAAAGCAACTCTGAAGAAAGAGTTGAATGTTGAGTCTCATTTCCAGGTTGTCAAACACTGACACTTTGGGTCTGTGGGTGAGCTGGGCGCCAACAGCTGAGACTCAACAATCTACCATCTTCCTGTGGCAAGTTACTTCTAAAATGCAATGTATTATGTATTACTAGTTACTATCATATTCTATTGTCCCGCTACTAAAGCCTCATATCAACCTGGTCTCAGCTGACTATAAAACCTTTCACAATCATTCAAAACGTGTTGTTTATCGTCATCTTCCTGCGCTCTGTCTGACGAGAGCCAATTTGCCTTCCAAGCAAGGAACGCCTGCAGTACTCCAGGGGGTTGTCCTGGGGTGAAAACTAAACAGCAGAAGGAGGGGACGCTGTCATTTCTTAAGCAGCAACATAAAGGAAACAAACAAACCCAACAACACCGGACAGGAAGAAACAGAAACTATGTCCCCTGTCGTATGAAGTTGTGTTTCTGTCTGACAAACAAACAGTGAGCGATGGACTTCACAGGACAATATTCCCAACTTGGATTCATTTGACGGAAAAACCCTTTTTGATCCGTTTGATCGATGGACCCATACGATCTTAAGGAATATAGATCATCGTGGAATTGAAACAAATTAGGAGTCTATGACCGCTTCAAAGGTCCATCTCTTTAGCTTAACATGCCAGCAAATCTGAATCGGTTCTTATGATTTCCACTAAAAGACTTAAACTACTGCATTGTGGAGAATCTAAGGTATCTAACCATGTATAGCATAGTCATAGTCAATATTGAAAAAACTTAAAGCATTTACATTACGCACCGTGAATGAGCCTAAACAGTTACTATAAATCCAGTTAAAAACATGTCATATTACTCTACTACTGCTTAAAGTAATACATCACTGTAACACATTACTTTTACAGCACATTACCCTGAACACTGCTGTGAGGAAAATCATGGGATGGACGTGTGTTTGATGAGATCCTAACTGTGGAGGTGACATTTAAATTGATGCATATCGGACACAGTGAGCGCTTTGTGTTGTACTATGAGCTCAATACCACATGAACTAAACGCTCAATCACTGCTGATCGTCGCAGCGTTCCTCACGCCCAGCACCTCCAGCTTTAAATGAAACATATTATGAAAACATTTCATAGTTCTGAGCATCTTGTTTTTCTGAGCGGGTCGCACAATGTCACACTTGGTGTTTCTTATGTAATCCACACAGGGGAGTTTATATAATCTTTTCTATGCTAAGACCTTGAGGTTTCTGTAGGCCTGTGCTCGAGGACTTGATGGTATTTGTTCACTTGAGATTTTTTTTTTTCAGTAATTCCGTGCTTGCACAAGTAAACACAGATGGAAAAAAATATAATAAAATGAAATTCCCTTTTCCACAAGCTGTCTTCCACACAGGAACCCATTACAGAGAGAAAAGGTGACATGTAGGAGTAGCACAGGATGGCTGGCCTCAGTTCAGTGCCTCCATCTCCACCCCTGACAGAGCAGTGAATGGCCCTCACTCACAGCTGTCCTGGACTCAGTCAGCCAAGCACAGCTCGAACCCGGAGAGCAACACGATATGCTAGGATGCTAAGATGCGCCTGGCGGTGCAATTTTCCTCCTGGAGGAGATAGAGGGACAGGAAGTTATTTAAATGCTAAACAATGCGACCTGTTGCCTGAAGTCCAGACGGCCTCATTATGACTTTGTGGTCGGAGTGGTCATAGGAGATGTGCTGTGTGAGGCCGTATGAGGAATCCTCTGAGGTTACAGGGCTGCTGGTGTAAGCTAAGGGGTATTTAATTGACTTGGTGCATGAGGAAACATGAGGGTATGTATCTGGTGTGTGTAAATGTCAAATATAGGCTCACTGACATTAAAGATTAGCACACAAAGCTAGTAATCAATAAAAAACACCTTAGAGAGAGAGTGCGTTATGTATGATTTTTAGTCTTATTTTGTGATGTAAATGAATAAAGCACTGTCTATGTCGTGAAAAAAGTTGATTACTATTCGACATGACAGCTTTTCTGAGATATAACACAGAGCATAGTTGACACTGTCTCTGTGCAACTTCATTAAATGTGACATACGGCTTGGTGCCATATGGAGGAGAGAAAAAATATACAAGTTGTAAAAGTAGAAAGTTTAATCAATGCTCATATACATTATCCATCCACAGGGCTGTTAACTGATGTGACAGGTGATGAAAGGAGAAAATGCAGGACTGGACTCAAGGAGGCTCGACATTTGAGTTATAAAGCTTCGGGGATCGTTCCTTTTTATTCAACATACTGCAGTCTGTCATATGTTTAGCTAATCAACCATTGAGATTTTACTGAAGTATTAGCTTTTAATGTATTCTACTGATCCTCTGGTCAAATGGAGGTCAAGTCAGGAAACTTGTTTTGGCCCACCAGGAATCAAAAACCTACTATGTTGTCAAGAAGCTGGAAAAAATCTTCCTTATCTTGCTCTGGACCGCCATAACAAATTTGCTTCATTGTCCCGACAGCGGTAGCATCTATGGTACATGTTGGCAGTATTGCCGCTCCCTTTTCACTGAGGGTATGTTTACTTCTTAGGCACTTACATATAACTGCTTTGGTACCAGTCAAAGTTAGCGACTAGCTAATGAAGCAGAGCATGTAGCAGTTATTTACCCAGGAGATGGTGAACACTGAATAGAGTCCAGAAACATGACTTCACTTTAATGCTAATGATGCTCTGCTTCTGCTAAACGTTTGCATGCTCACCATATCGAACGGGCAAAGACAACTTTTTGCTTGATCTTATCAGCATGAAGTAAATACTGATTGCTCAGTGCAATGGCTGTAGAAAGATTACACCATCCACACACAGATTGGTTCACTATGATAATCACGCTCATGCTCTTTGGTCTGCCTCTGGGCTCAAGTTTAGCTGGAAAATCAAGGTCAAAGAAAGTGCATCTGACATTGCGCAACCAAAACAGGACCCAGGTCGCTATCCTCAGTTATCAGTCGAACAACTGGAATAACTGCGGAAAGGACGAGTGATAGAAACCGAGTTAAAACGAGAGTGAATGGGTGGACATTCGCTTGATGGAGAGCGCCGGTGTTGTGTCAAAGTGTGTTCCCTCGTTGACATGTGTTTCCCCTTACCACCAAGGCTAGAGACGGTTCCCAACCAACATTCTTTCAACTAGATCAGTTTGAAACAAAAACCTGCCTTCTTATTAATACAGCCTAGTGTTTTAACTATTCCTTTTTATAACACTGAGATCAGGATATCTTGGTCAAACTGCTATTCTTACAGTTGTTGTGTACTTTGGATAGTTGCCAGTTTGCTATCGGTAGCCAGGATGCTAACGCTGTTTTTGCAACACCGGTGCCAACTGTAATACCACAGAAAACACCTGTAGGGGAAGAAGTTGAAAAGTTGTCTATTTCTGCTTTAACTTTATAATCGAATAATATGTGGATGTCGTACTTGCAGCTTGTTCCGGTGCCCCCTAGTGCCCCCAAAGATACTGCTTTAACTAATGTGTTCAACTCACAAAGAGAAATATTTAATGTTCTTGACAAAACAGCAAATGGTATTTTTCAGCGGCCACTATGACTATTGCTTTCAGGGAGGAAGAACAATGCTGACTGTAGATAATTACTTGGCAAATGTACCACAGCCAGTTCTTGTGATGAGCATTAAAAGGCGTGACAGTGTTCCGCAGAGGTACAGTTAAAATCGCAATTTCTTCAACTTATTCTCCTCCAATTGCTCTTAACAAGTTTTGCAAGTGCCACTGTGGCCGTCTCATCAAGGGCACTGTTACATATTTGCGGCCAACATGTCTTACACGCTTGAGGCAGTAGCTGGCAATAACTGCACTCACTTAACAACCTCCCAGTCTCTCTACCAGCGGCTCCCAAGTTTCATGTGAGGAGTTTCACTTGAAGACGTCCAATCTGGTCGACTGACCTAAACCAGCAGCAGCAATGGAATGTACTGCGTCAGGCGAGAAATACACTTGGCTTGCATTTTGTGTTGAAAAAGGAAAAAGTCCAATATGTCATAATTGTTTCATTTATTGAGATATATGAGGTGCTAATGCATAAAAGGACGTATTTGATTTTACCCACATCTCAGCGATGAGCACCAAACTATTGCTATCTCCAAACTAAGCAGCGTCCCCCGCACACCAGATTACAGTCATATGGGCTACCTGAGCCATTGTCTGCTATTGCACATCGTGTTTTTCAGTGCAGACAAGAAAATAAAATACATCACGCTATCATTCATTTTCTTCAGTAGGAGTCCTGTGACAGCAGACAGAGGAGGAATGAAAAGCAGTGGGTGTACTGAAAGGTGTTTCGCACGAACCAGCGGAGCTTTCTCTAACTGCATTTACTCAGCGTGTGAAACAGAAATGATGGCAAAATTGCTCCTCGATTCATTTCTCTAAACTGAACGCAATTGCAATAAGTGTGACAAGCTGCAAATTGTGCTATCCAAAATGTTATTAAGCAATGCAGGCAGGTAATCAAGACGAAGGAACTGCGCCGAGCTCTATTATGAAAGGTTTCCATCTCTTACCTCCTTTTGTCTCAGCACACACACAAACACATACACACACACGCACGCACACGCACACACACACACACACACACACACACACACACACACACACACACACACACACACATTTGAATACACATGCAGAAAGCTCCAGAGCAATGGACGTACTTATCTAATGACCTTGTACACGTAGTAAAGATATCCCCATTTGACACAGCTAATTGGTCGACATGTCAGAGGATGTTTAGCGGCTTAAGAAATCACATCTGCCCATTGATTTCTCCCCTCTACGCCCCCTCCATCAGACATTGTACTGCTTAATCCAGTCTACACCTCCATTGTTGTGAATCCTCAATGGATTCCCGGGCAGGGGAGGAGGCGAGAAAAGCAAAGAGACGAGGGACGGAGATCGAAAGAGAGGAGAGAGAACAAGCGATTAAGAGGCACTTGGGATGGGGAAGGTAAATTAGAGACTGCGGGTTTGTGCGCGTGAGAACGAGGAAACAACGGCGCACTGTAGATGCAATCAGAGAGATCAGAGCGCAGAGGAGAGGGCAGGATGGAGAAGGCAGTCGTTCTCCTCCGTCGTGCTGAAGCATATGAAATAGCAGGAGGTTGTCATGCGGCAGTATGGCTTCACATGCTACTCTGTCATGCTACTTGTGCTGGTGCTGAACTGCTGTGCCAGCTGAAGCGTGCGAGCTTGGGCTGTGGCATCTGCTCTCAGCTTTAAGCCTGTCTGCCCTCTGGTTAATCAGGAGAGTTTCTCTGTCTTTCGGTCTCTCTACTGAATCGTTTGACGCTTTTAAATTCGCTTTTAGGGTCATAGCACACACACAGACACACGAGAATGTGAAATACTTAGCTTGTCACATCTGTGTTAAAAAAAAGAGAAATTTCTTTAAAAACGAAGTTTTGATTTGACCATATAACCTGTAGGCAAGGGACAGGATCTGGTATCGGAAGCATTCAGTTTATCTGTGTGTAGCCTGTTCGATCTGGCATTTTGTTGCAGGTAAACCTTTCAACTGATTTTTCTTTTTTTAAATGGATCTGTAGTCATATGCAGATATCTATTTATAGAGATTGAAGTCATCCTTCATGCCAAGATTAGGGTGTGAAAAAGAGGAGGATTTTCTGGGGTATCTGCAAATAGTCTTGCACCAAGTTGAGTGAGATTTCGAAGCATATTTTTCTTTTCCATTTTCAGCGGCAGACAGAGTGGAAAGAGTGGCACATGTCAGGCTGACCTAGGTTGCCAGATCCCACAACACATCCAACAAGAAACTCCCATTTAATTTGAGCGACTTGACTAGAGACAATACCGTTTCATCTGCACTTGGGGTGCCGATCCGATATTAAGATCGGATATCGGCCCGATATTGACAAAACGGCTGGATCGGGATCGGTAAAATGAAACAGATCCACGGGCCGATCCAGTTCAGTGTGTCGCATGCTGGAAGAGCGCAAGTTGTTGTTTGACCAACTCTTTATTAGTTTATTCTCAGGTTCAGCTGCTATGTTTTATTTTGTATTCCTGTTTGCAGGACGTTACACTTACTCACGTCACATTTCTCCGCTGATTAGCTAGTAGCCCCGCCATCAGCTGTTAGCCTCACCGATCAGCTGTTAGCCTAGCAACGCTAACTTTCAAACCGACGTACTCAATGCTATGTTGGCTGTCCATCGTTGCTCCGTTGGTCCTCCCTCCACCACAACCTCGGGGTTATTCACCGCCGGGCTGCTTTGTCTCCTCCTCTGCTGCTGCGGTCTCCCCGGCTCGCAGCGATGCTGGATGGTGGATGTGCACGGAGCCTCCAGACGCTAGTTTGTTTACGGATGGTGCTACTGACTTCAGTGCTAGTATTCCCTCCGTGCTGACTGACAGGCGCTACATTCATTCTTTGTTTTGTTTGTTCCACTTTGTTACGTGTGCCCTTGGGTACCCTGAAAGGCGCTATATAAATTAAATGTATTATTATTATTATTATTATTATTATTATTATTATTATTAATGTTACACATGTTTACAATGTTCGGTAACTGTTTGATTATTTTGTCTTAGTTAGGAAAGTCTGGTGCCTTTAGTCCCTTTCACATGGTGGAAGGTATACAGTTTATTATTAATTCAACAACGGTATCGGATCAGTATCGGGTATCAGCCGATACGCTGAGTCCAGGTATCGGGATTGGATCGGAAAAAACTGGATCGGTGCATCTCTAATGTGCACCACTATGAAATCGGGAGGTTAACGGGAGAAATAAGCAATTGAGAGCACAGCGCATTGACATCCATTCTCATGTCTAATGTTACTAATCTGACTGTTATCAATGACCGGCATACTGGAGGGGAACTAGAGTTTCAGACAATTGCCGATGGGGTCCGAGATTTGAATAAGATTATCTTTGGAAAAAATGTGATTGCAGTTAATCTTTTTTAAAGACAGTTTAGGCCTTAGTAAATGGTGCATGTGCAAAACCAGGTACACTGCTGGAACACCTGGCTGCAGTATTGAACAATGTACATGTTTTTTTGACAGTTTAACATTTGAGCACACAGTCAGATCATGCTCAACCGATTTTGTCAGTCTTGCAGCAACATTATCAGCCGCATAAATCAGCAATTAAAGTCAGTTCATCGAAGTTTAAACTTGAAAACTGCCGACAGTGAGGTCTGTGAATTACCCAATCATCCATTGTTTATGGGAAGATAAACCTCTTTACCTCTTCAATGTGCTGAGCATCAAAAATGTGACACCATAAATCAAATAAAGCTTGCTGGAATAAAACTATTAAAGTCATTTTTTAAATGTGATTTGGTTGAACTGACTCTTTAAGTTTTTCCTATCCTCTTGAAGCTGCCAGAACAGTTTCTCTAAGCATCATATTTTTGTGACCTTGGCTTGATGGCTGAAGTCAGTCTTCATCCTCCAGCCCCCACTGCATCATGGTCTGCAGTTAGTGGAAAACCTCCAAGAGGTTTAAAACACATAAAAGGTTTTTGTTGCATCATCGTCTTGTGGTATACCAGTGCTTTTAAGGCAGCAGTGTTTGAGGTGACACATCTTTCCTTTCTTTCTTTTACTTTTTGCACAAATACAGCTGATTCACACACTTATCACAGACGTAAGCGCTTTAAGACAAATACGAACACAGACACAAATTGACATACACACATATTCACTTGTTCAAACCTCATTCTTGAGCTCAGTTAGTTTGACACTTAGTCTATTCTTACATCACATGACCACGCTGGAAAGATCAGACCTGTTATTTCCTCTCACCGCGGTAGAGAAGCAGCAACTTGGAAAATCACTCCACCACAGAGGAAGAGTGTTTGGAGTTTTCACACCAACTGTCTAAATGTTGTTTTCTGAAACTGATCGCCGAGTTTAATAAATGTTTATCCCCCTGGCTGAATCACTGACATGTTAAGCGTCACATGGACGACTTCAAAGGGAGACACAGTATTTCATATCAAATGGCTGATTTACTGTATGCAAATGATTCACTGGCGATGAGACAGACGGAGGCCAGAGATGTTTTTGAAGCATACCGCGTAGGAACGTTGGAGCATTTTGTGTTCCTTATGTGGGAACATTGCTTTTTGTTTTCAAAAAATGTGTGGCAAAAGATTTACAGCCATATTTCCAGTTTAAGGACCCGAAAGCTGAAAGCTTGAAAGGTCTGGTTCTGAAAAATGTGTATTCTGAACAGGTCCTTTATCGGCTTTGAATCCTGACAATGACGAGTTATCTGAGAGAAAAAGAATCAAAACATCCACTGAAACTTTTCCAACCACTCCTACTGCACGATCCACTTACTTTCTGTCTATTCAAATCCTCTGTGTATGTCTACAGCTATGTCAACACTCAGTTAACAAAGCAAGGCTATGTAGGCTACAGGTTCTGTTTGTCGTTAGCACAGTTAGCTGTCAGTAGCGGCGACCACACGTTTACATTGACAGCTTCAGCGAAGGAGCCTCTAAAGCCGCTGTAAGCGCTGAACGTGCGCACTAGAGATCGGCCAGCTAACTTCAGTTTTTGCACCTGGCTCACTTAAAATCAAATAAAAAGATTAATTTGTGCGACTCTGCTTGACATTCCAATTGCTGTCGCACTGAATGCCACAAATACTAGTCCCTCTTAGATAGAAAAGGCGGCACATTTGCAGCAAGGTAAAGGATGCAATCTGTCCGAATGCTATCCGTGATACCAGTGTCAGTCATAATTGCTATGCAGCTGCCCGCTCAAGGCCGACGGGATGCAGCATAAACATGAATGGCCACTCCCTCGTCATGGGTGCGGCGCCTCGCCTCCTCTGTTAGCTGCCTCAAACACCAGACAGTTAACAGGAAGCAGGTCGAATTTGTGTTAAAAATAAGAGCTTTACATTGCACCCTATTGGAGTTTAGAACTGGGTTCTTACGTTGGGGGCTTTTAATTTGAAAGTAGCGACCGTTACAATAACAAACGGACAACCAAGACAGCTACAGAGACCGAGGAGATGCTAGCATCTCCCGGATCTCAGCGACTGTCCAGTTGCTCATCTTAACGTCCGCGGATGACGTCATGAACTGACTGCTGTGATCAGCTGTTTCCTGGTTTGCACGTCATCGACACCTGCGCCCATCTCATGCAATTGCCGACGACTTGGATTTATATATAACAGTGGAGGTGGAAAAAAGTGTACCCTCCGAGGCGTTATATTGGCGGACCAAAACAGACCCCTAATAAACCGCCTTCTGTCTAAATCCGCGGACCTAGCCGCAAAAAGGACAGCCAAATTGGCGGCTTGCTGCCCAGTATAAAAATGACTTATGATTGTGGAATGAGTCATTTTGTGGGGGTTGTGATGCTCAAAAAAATCTATGCACTGTTTTAAAGACGCTTCTTTCACAACGTAAGGTTACAGGAAAAGTATTTTTGGGCCCCAGTGCATCACAAGATGCTGTAATTACATGGTTTGGGCACTGTGAGCATTGACTCCAAAGCCTGGCACACTTCCCTTGGGGCTTAGGGGTGTTAGCATTTATTCTGAAAGATATTTTGAGTATGTATTTGACAGGTGGACAATTCTTACATATTGCGCCTTTGAATGCAGGGGTTTCCATACAGGATGCAGACAGACCACGTTCACAAGAACCGAATTTGAGAGAGGACAAAGTGTTATCTGTTACCTCAGCTTTCAACAGCATCCAAACGAGTGCTGACTATAACACCATGAAGTGCTACGTATGTGTGTGTGATGTTGTTGTGCGTGTGTGTGTGTGTGTGTGTGTGTGTGTGTGTGTGTGGTGGCTGGGGACAGTGGGAGAGACAAACAGCAGTCATACATACATCTGGGTCATGTTTAGTGCGCATCGAGGTTAAAGGCGCTGCCAGCGACGGGGCTGCCCTCACAGGTGAGGCTACTCTGCCTAGAAACAGAGTGTCTGTGCATGTTTGTGTGAGTCTGGAGCCGAGCCGGTTAGACAGATTCCTGAGCTGCCTGTCGGTGTGAGAAGCATGAAGTCACGGCGCATCAATCAGCAACCTGCCGTCCCAGGTGCCAGAACCTCCATTGTACCTGGAGCACAGGAAAAACGCTGAGACCGCACTGCACGCGTGGTCAAACGTCGTCTCCGAAACCTCGATTAAAAACCCACTTTACGGATGTCGTCCGAAAACAAAACTTTCTCACTTGCTTCCAATAACTTCAACTCAGACCCCCGCTGCTCTCATTTATTTGCTGTTTTCCCGAGGAAAAAGAAAAAGAAAAAGCGGAAATAGTGGAAATGGAGAGGTGAATCATTCGACTCTGCATGTGTCCTTTGAGATAAAATGCCATGGTTATAACAGAAATTTCTTGTCTGTAGATGAGAGGGAGGCGGGGGTGGAGAAAAAATAACAAGCTCTCAGAAGTATACAGCGTACAGTCGCACATGTCTTATTTCAGGGTCAGAGGACGGATTGCAGTTTTTTTCTATTTTCTTTGTCATGCACGTACACACTCGGCCTACACAACGCAGCGCATGTGCCGAGAAAAAAAAAGAAAAGATTTTGGGTTTGTTTGTTGCCCGTCCTTTGTGTACGCGTAACTCTCCCCCCTACATCTTGAAAATGATTTTTCCCTTTGATGACCTTTTTTTTCCTTTTGATCTGTGCTCTGCAATATTTTTTTTTTTCCCTGTACAACAAAAAGCCACAGACATGATTGATAATGCATGCATGCTCCGCTGGCTGCTGGCACGCCGCTTTGATCTCCGTCAAAACCGAACGAGAGGAGCTGATAAAATGCAGGGCAAGCGTCGTTCTGCTGGGTTAAAGAGGAGCTGGTGGAGCTTGGAAAATAAATGGCGGGAACCTAACTGCGATATTACTGACACGCAAACTCTCTCGGAAAATCAAAGCTCTGCGAAATCCGACTCAAATTATGTTCTCGGTCATTCTCCTTGGGGCTGCGTTGGCCTCTCTTTCACCCAGACAGGAATTGCACCGACAACCTCTCGTTCTTATAAACTAAAAAAGGCTAAAAAAGAAAGAAATGTGGGATCTGACGATTGGCAGGCATCGCTTCTCGTATACGGGCTGGATCTAAAGTTCTCTGGCAGCTCTGGCCTTTTCTACAAGGGGCCGCGAGACCGAACAGCCACGCACATCAACGCGCACGGCGTCGCACATGCGCTCCATTTTGTCTCTCGTTTTCTCTCTCTCGCTGTCTCTCCCTCCCTTTGTCTAACGGCGCTGCTAGAACATGCATGTATTATTCATTTAGCAACTAGCAGGATGTGGGGCCTTGTCAAGAACTGAACCCACCACAGCGGCGAGCGGAGGAAAGCAGGGAGCAGCAGAGAGGGGGATGGGATAGGAAGGAGGAGGTGGAGGAGGAGGAGGAGGAGGAGAAAGTGACAGAAGGCAGAGAAAGATACAGTAAAACAGCTGACATTACAGCAGTGGACTCACACCCTTAAGAGCAACGCATACCCACTCTTCTCTCAAACGAGGAGTTGAACCGACAACCCCTCACCCCGACACACCAGAGCTTTCTCCGCAGAGGGAAATTGCCATTGAATTTGAGGTTAGCCTCCCGTCTCGCCGCTAAATGTACGTGGAATATTTAAACACTCTGCCAGCCAACTGAGATTGGCTCCTCTGTCTCCCCTGGCAAATCTTAAACAACAATCTGACTGGCATTTTCTTCCTCTCTCGGGCTGTCACTCAAGAGACATTCGCGGTTGAAAGAGTCGTAACACTCGGTCAAAATGAGCCATCTGAAGATGGGCTCGCCGGCTCCCCCGTAGGAGAGAGGGTGGGCAGGAAAGAGGATAACGGAGAGGAAAGAAAGTGAAGGGAGGGGAGAGGGACGCAGGGAAAAGGAAGTAGTAAAGGGTCAGACAGAGGAAGGTGAAGAGGGTGAGTGATAAAGGAAGAGGAAGGAGAGGAACAACGACTCCTGTATGTGGATGGAAGTGATGAAAAATTGAGCCTGGGGGGGAAAAGGGAAAATTAAAGATGGACTTCACACACACACACACACCCAGGTTTAAATGGGCTGAATCTCAAAGGCCCCCCGAGGATGCCCACATGAGTGTGTGTGCAGTGACCGTACGTGCAGAGGGTGCATACAAAGGCTGTGTTGCTGGTGTAATGTCGCAGGAGGTAGCAGACATTTTGCTAATTTTAGAGTTGATAAAGGTCACTTATTTTGTTTCCAGCTGTTGAGGTGGATTTGTTTAATCTGATAACATCTAGATTTAGTTTTTTTCTTCCACACTGAAATACAGTGGAGGGCTGTGGCGAACCTTATTATGTGTATACTTATTACGTTTTTTTGTTTTTAACCTGTCCTTCGGCGTGTAACAGTTACTGTGTATGTATGAGGTTGTGACAGTTAAAAAGCCACACTCAGGGGAGCTCCTCTCCGCTCCACCAGAGAAAACGCTGCTCCTGGAGGGCCTGAATTACTTTTTCGTCAGTAGCCCCGTCTTTAATTCTGTGACTTGACATCACGCTGTGTCACCATGTCATCATTTGCATTATTTAGGACTAGATTCACAGTGGAAATGAAGCTAACTGGAAGCTGAAAACAGGTCGGAGTCGGCCAGAGGCACGGTGAGTGGTGCTGGCTCAGGCGTGCTTGAGTTGATCAATGGATATTTGGGGGGTGGTGGGGGGGCCTTTATCAATATTTTATTATTACATAACAATGAATAGACTGAGTAGAATGTGCAAAGCAAAAGGTCCTACTTATTGTGACAAACCCACAGGAGTTATCACTCACTTTTTGGTTACATGGCTCACAAATCTAACTATTAGGATTTACTCTCATTACTGGGTTCTCTCTCAGTGTGGTTTCTGCACCGGTTTTCAGTGAAAATGCTCTTATCTATCTGGCACTAAACGGGAAGTTAGCACCGAGTTGCTGTGCATTTACAGTAGCGGATCTTTCTCTCATTAGCTGGTGGAATGAATGCAAATGCTGCTCTGTGTTTCCTGGATGTGTGAATAAGCAACTATTCACTAACAACTGTCCTAATTAAACTTAAAAGGTGATGTTTTTTCAATGTTTGTTTACAGCAGTTTCCAATGGGTGGCCAAAAAGAATCTGCTAATGCTGCTTTTACTTAATGTTTTGTTAGATTAACAAAATGGCAGAATTGGTGGTTGGAGGAAAATATTCCCACTAGACTACATCTGCAAAACGCAACACTTTTGACTCCAAGAAGGCAAATTAATGCAAATCTGACCTTCCACGGATGTAGTTCGGGGGCACAGCACTCATTTTCACCAGGATTGTTCCACTTCCCTAAAAACAAAACAGTATGCACTCATTTGAAAGAAGCTAACCCTATAAAAATTCTACAAGTAGTGCCCTGAAGGTGGTAGTAAGCATTTAGCACACATTTTTCTGAAGCAGACTCTCTGACATAGTGCAGGCAGTAACATAGAGGTAAGACCAACCAGGAAAGGAGAAAGGAGGAGCGGCAGCGCCTAAACCGGGAGTCGTCACTTCTGATCAGCCTGGCTCGCCTGACGGACGACATTTGAACAAACAAGGGCCAGCACTGCTGTGGGTAAAAACAGGGCCCAGGGGAGGGGCTGACCCCAAACCATGTGGCCCACCCTGACCCGCCGCCACTGAGAGCGAGGGCACGTCAGCACAATCACATTATGCTAGATAAATGCCCAGCCTGCGCCAAAATATGTGAGGCTTCTTTATAACAGAAGGCTGCCACATGGCCCAATTTGGAAAAAAACACTAACTTGTGACTCTGAAGATAACACTGTGTGCATGGGGGTGTATGAATGTGTGTGTGTGTGCGTGTGTGCGTGTGTGTGTGTGTGTGGCACCAACACATGGTCATAATGCCCCCGAGCGAGGCTGAAGACAGCTGCACAGTTGTGAACACAGTAGAGAATAGAGAGGGCCTACTGAACAAGATTTCTGTACACTGGTGGGAATCCTTGAACTATCCCATGAACAGACGCGTTGTGTGGCCTGACATATTAATAACTTGTCAGTGTCCTTCACCGTCTTTTATTTCAGGCTAACCATAAAGCGCTCCAGCTAGTTTAAGATGGGACATTTACCTATGTGCAGCACATCAAAAACAGTGTACATATCCTTTAAACTGCTGTGTTTCGTCTGACAGGCCGTGCATGCACGTGATAAACCGCAGCAGTTGAGGCGAGGAGCATTACAAACCCTCCAAAGCCTGTTCAATCGACTTCTCCCTTCAGAACAAACTGGTTTGCTTTCAACTGCTAATCTAGCCCTGGGAGAAAATGAGACTTGTTGGCATGCTGGCAGGTGTCATTACCCAACAGCCCATGGGGGCAAGGGATTCGCAAACCAGGAAGTGATGATATTACACTTCTTTCCCCCCCAGGCCGCGCATTCCTGTCAGGTCTGCGGGAACGCTTTTTATTATCATTACAAAGGAGCACGCTTGTTCATCAACTCCAGCAGTCGCAGCTATTACTTTACACAGCGAAGATTAAAACAAGAATCACCAACATTCCTCATAACCCTCTATCTACTGAAATAACCCTTCTCTTTAATACAGA
Organism: Diplodus puntazzo; assembly: GCA_963678695.2. Taxonomy (NCBI): domain Eukaryota; kingdom Metazoa; phylum Chordata; class Actinopteri; order Spariformes; family Sparidae; genus Diplodus; species Diplodus puntazzo. The sequence continues at coordinate 23,605,753 of OZ023157.1, read as the reverse complement.
AGATTTTTTTTTTTTCAGATATATATTTAATTCTATTTTTTTTGAGTAGATTTTGGGAAGATTAATATTTCGGATGAAGTGAGGGGAAGCAAGAAGTGATTTCCCCCGAGGAGGAGCTCCAGGCTGGAAGAGGGAGAGCTGCTGGCTGATTACCCCAACTAGAGTGAGCCGTGTGTGGGGGAGCAAAGAGCAGTAGAGCCCCCACCCCACCCCCACCCTCCTCATGGACTCCAAGGAAGAGATCCATACTCTGGGAATAAGTTAATCCCATAATGACTTCCGAAGACGGCTTTCTTAGCTCGGACAAGAAAGAAAAGGTAAGGGAGGAAGAGGGAGGGGGAAGGAGAGGGATGGAGGAGGGAGAGTTGGATAACTCCCCTTCTACCCTGGGGCAGTGTAATTATATCTGAGGATGAGATAAATGTCCTTTTTAAACACACTCCCTTACCATACACACTCACACAGGTAACGTATAGACGTTCCAGACCTTGGGCATTTCTCCACAAGTCTCCAACTGAGTGAGTGATTTCTCTAAACTGCACCCTGGGGCCAGAGTACGACCATAAGCCAGCCTGTCAGGAAAGGCAGGACACACATTTGGTTAACTTCCCAGCACAGAAACATGCACACACACACACACACACACACACACACACACACACACACCACACACGCACACACGCACACACACACACACACACACACACACACACACAAACACACACATAAGCAATCTGGGGAGCGTGGGCCAGCAACGGTGTGAGAGGGAAATGGGTGATAAAATCCTCATTTTCCTTCATTGCCGGGTCGTTTGTCTTCGTCGCGCAGGCGGCTCGCCAGTCATGGAAATGCTGGCCGGCAACGGAGAGCTGAGTCACGTCAGGTGTTCATCGATCATTCGACTGTTTACTGTTACTCGCTCATTCTTTCTTTCACTCTCTCTGTCCGGTTATCCCCCGCTCTACCTCTGTCTCTCACTCGCACAAACGCAGCTGGTATGTAGTCTGACATAACGTTTCTTTATTTCTTGTTAATGGGTAAAAACATTCATATGGTGGAAATTGATGGATGTTCTTCAGATAAGTCACTGGACTGGACCCCATGTGCACAACCCAAGACTAACACTGTAAAGTAAGTGCTCTGTCAGCTGAGAAAACATTTTTTTTTCTCAGTATGCAGGGGGAAATTGGCAGTATTTGTCAGAGTTAGAGTGTGAGAATATCAGGAAATAAACTCCCTCTGAAATATACAGTAGCAGAAGCAGACTCAGTGGAGCAGCCAACCTTGCGAACAATAAAAAAAGCTCTATGGCTTGCAAAGCTGCAGCCTCTTCTGCAGCCTCATCTCTGCAAAATTTTACTGCATTTGACCCTTTTACCCTAACAGCAATTATCCGACCATAACTCGGCATAAATGGCCTGTCAACTTTAGGATTCTGAGCTGGGCGAAGGTGGTGTGCACGGGGTACACAAAGGGTTTCAAGGGTACCGTGAGCTGACATCCTGGACTTCCAACATTCATTACTAAATCACTCATTGTGACCTAAAAAAGAGGCTGTTAAAAAAATAATAATAATGCAATCGAAGTCTCTGTCGAGGCTGATGCCGGTCCTGCGCAAGTGTCACGAAGCTTGTGGCTCGTCTGACAAAGCCCCTCGTGGTTTGGATTTTTCGGTTTGTTGATTTCCTGTTTTATTTTGTAGTTTTATCCTCACATGTCAGCTTTCACTTTGTACTTCCTCCCTTTCTCTGTCTCCCCGCCCTTTTTTCCTCCTCACCTGTGTTCTATTCGTTCATCACTCAGCAGTGTATTTGAGCCTGGGTCTTCACCTCACTCTTCTTCGGTTTATCTGCACATTTCGCCTGTTCTTTCAGTCTCGTGCTCTACGCGTGTCTACCTGTGGTGCTTCCCACGATCCTTTTGTGGTTTGATCAGTTTCTATACTCGTTGAATCTTGTTGCGTTGATGGAGATTCGACTGTCTGCCTTTGTTGCTCAGCTTTAGTTGTTGTCTACCCACCTGCCTCTGTTTCTGCATTCGGGTCCTCACCATTTGCCCTAATAGTGACACCTGTCAGTATGCTGAAGGTTAGCTCTCATACTTTGAAAGCGTAGCTATGAACAAACTACATTTCTACCCCTGGCGAAATGTAGTTTGTAAAACTATTGCTAAATAAAGTAGCTTTAGCAACTACTTATATTCATTATATTCATTTAACTCAGCGTTAAATAAATCAACATATAGTGTATATGAAACAAAATAAAATAGCCTACAAAAAATTCACATGCCAGCAGAAATATGCCTCTCAACTCAAGTTTTGTCCATGACGTGCTTGTGCCATATCAGCACTGCCTTCCTTGGCACAAAGACCCACCCACTCTGTGAAGCATGAGTGGTGCCACAGCAAACCAATTTAGAGGCAGGGTTGGCTAAGCATGTCATGACATGTGTCATGCCTTTTTTTCAAAGAAAAAAAAAAGGAAATTTATATTATATAGGTCTTTTTTATATATATATAAAAAAATATACATATATTTCATGTAATTGGCTAGAATTGTAGTTCGTAAATTGAGTAGTTAAACTACAAAAAATGAATCAAAAAGTAGTTGAAATACTTGATGCACCAAATATGAATGTAGTTTAACTACCAGCAAGTTACAACAAATTGTAGTTCAGCTATGTAGTTCAACTACATGTAGTTTAAGTCCCCCCAACACTGCATGCCGCAGATGAGGCCACTTTTTCCTGAAGAACTGCAGAGGGCGTACTCTTTCCTGCTTACAGCAATTAAAAATGATGCATTCATGGTTCAAGTGCACTCAGTGGGTGTGCTGACTAATTGTTCCTCACAGCATACATATGTGCTTGATGAAGTGCGGTACACTTAAGGGGAAGTTTTGAAGTTTGAAAGTTTGAAGTTTTGAAAATGGGGTCGCCCTATTCAAGGGTTCGGTTTTTAGTCATGTGGTTATTTAGTAAGCTCCTTTTGTCTTCTTCTATCAGACAGATATTGTTTCTAAACTGATTTTGAGTGGTTGTTTTGCCGCCGTTATCATTATAGACTGCAGGGCCATTAGCTTGGCGAAGGTTCAACCCAGCCGTTGGCAGTTTTCAAAATGATCTGATGGCTTTGGGTGGTTATGTAAAGTTTCGTCATATCTGTTCTTTTTGAGTATTTAAAAACTTTTCACTCCTTATAGGAAGGGGGCCTAAGGGTGGAAGCAGCCACTGACTACCAAAAAGAGGTGAATCCCCGCCTGTTGTATATTATTATATTACTTTTTATTCTTCAATCCACTAGATGGGAGCAGATTCATCTTGCCCCCAAAACGGTGGGAAATCTTGATTGTAGCCTTACAGATTTACAGGTGTTAACCCGTACGTGAGGGAAATGGCCGACTTCCAAAAGCAGCAGCAAGTCAAATATACAGTTTCTTTTTTCAACCTGCAGAATCACACGAGCAGTCGCCATGAAAAAAACAAGCTATTCATGATTGATGAGGCAACTACAGCGCTGTGACTGCTCTGCCACCACAGCGATCTGTTACTGTACGCCATGTCTCAAACTCAGTGTTGGTGTAATCAGGTAATGTGGACTAAAGAGGCAGACTTGATGGGCTGGAGAGAGGATCTGTCAACGGCTCTGCTCTCATGCTGCTGCCTCGAAGGTGACAGGAGAGAGCGAGAGAGAGAGGAGAGAGAGCGAGAGAGAGAGAGGAGAGAGAGAGGTTTGGCTGCAGCAGGTGCATCTAAAATCCTTCTTCTCCGTATACCTCTCCCCCCCCCCCACACACACACCTACCAAACCTGATACTCCTACACTGAAAAATCTCCCATCAAAATCCAGCAAATCATAAGTCCCTGTGTATGCCCTCTGAGTGTATTTGCCATTCAGCTGCCAGTGTGTTTGTGTGTGTGTGTGTGTGTGTGTGTGTGTGTGTGTGTGTGTGTGTGTGTGTGTGTGTGTCAGGGAGACGACTGAAGACTTGTACTGTTCGCCTCGTACAGGATGACTCAGCAGCGTTCAGCCCCCACGGGAACACAGGCTGCCTGTTAGCGCTCGGCTAATAAGAAGCCTGCTTGAGCCGATGCGTCACCGTCCCACCTGAACACTGCCGAGAGAGAGAGAGAGAGGGGAGGAGGGAGGACGAGAGAGGGAGGAGGAAGAGGAGGAGGAGGAGGGGAAGGAAGAGATGCAGATGTAGCTATTAGAGAGAGGGAAGTGTCTTGAAGATGAGTGCACCTGTCCCCAAGCACAAGCTGCTGCTCTCTTTCCTCCTCGCTCTTTTGTGGGTGTATCTGGTGCAAAGAAACACACACAGGTATATTCATACACTATATGTTGCACTATACGGTACATATGTGACTGCTTAAAGTGGGGATCCATATGTGTAGACATACAAGTAGATACATGCTTTAATATCTGTGAATGGTTTGCTTTAAAGCAGAGCAGTTCACAGCTATTTTATATTTAGTCTTAGTCTTTGGATGAAAATGCTCATTAGCTTTATTAATAGTCCAAATAAATAGCTGTGTAATCTTAGAAACAACAGTTGGACTCAATAGTAATTGCACGGCATGCCATTTTCAAGGCTTGTCATTAAGCTTTTTCTGGTAAGGACAAGTAAGTGAAAATAGTTCAGAACAACGTGCTTGTCTGAATATCTGAATGAATAAAATCGCAGGCTTTAAATGTTAGAGCATCAGCGAGTGAAAGGACAACACGGTTTCACTTGTCCGACCCAAAAGCCTACTTTTTCTGGAGAATTTATAACGTTAGCTGTCAAGCCCTTCATGTTTAACTTACCAGCTTTTGAAGCTAGAGAGCTGATTTTAGTTCACACATCCACGCAGCCGACGTCAGCCTGGAAATCCAGGCTCACTGGAAGACCTTTGGTGAGAAGTTGACACATCCGACTGCCCTGTAACACTGGCTTGACGTGAGCAAATGTACTTACAGTTACTCCGCTGTTTGCCTTTATGCCAAATTACACTAGAGTTATAAATTATAAATAAGGTGTCAGTAAATCTACTCTTATTATTGACCACTTATTTAGAATTATAAATTAGAGGTAAACATCTCAACAAGTCATCCGCCAGACACACACAGGACAAATCCATCAGCAGACAGAACAACGTTATTGGACGACTCTGCGATCACGAGATGCTAAAGTTCGGCAAACTGAATATTTCTTTAATCACACATTACTTGAGCAGCATACTTAGTCACACCACTTATTCAGGTCACGCCTTGTTCCCTCACACACACACACACCCACCCACACAGAGACAGACAGGCTGACTGACAAACGCACACAGACACACACACACACACACACACACACACACACACACACACACACACAGAGAGAGAGAGAGAGACACAGCCGTGCTCTTGAGCCTGCTGGCGATGTCTGGCACTTCCGCTGACTGTGTGTCCGGAAGAGCAGGACCAAGTTTTTTGAACCATGTTCAACTTCGCGTGCGCGTGCGCGTGCGCGTGAGCGTGAGCGTGAGCGCGTGTGAACGACACACCATCATGCGCCCGGTCATTTGAGGTCAGGTCGGAGTTGAGTATAAATAACACAGACGTTATCCATCCATCCAAGTATCTAGTCAAGCAAGGCACAAACCCAAGGAATTTTTCTCACGTTGGCCTTGTTCTCACTGCGAAGGAAGGAGAATCAAAACACATTTGGTACAGCTGCGGAGCAATTAAACTTTTTTGGACTGTGGATTTCGCAAATGAAAACCTCAGAGATTCCTAGACCAAGGGGGAGCACAGACACTGATGGAAAACAGGTTTTTATAACCCTCAAAGAAAAACAGAGATAATCTGTGTGAACCTGATTTGGATTTTCCCCAGACAGATGTGTCACAAGGAGACGAAAGCATTAATAAGCTTGAGGACCAGAGTGCATGTTCCCCTCTTAACACCCTGAGAGGCCAGCACACACACAAAAACATCACTCTCAAACACAAGCTTCTCCTCTGAGACGGTGCAACTTTCCAGTTTCTCACCGTCAGTACGGGGAACACAGGCAGCGAGAAAAAGAAGCAGAGGACGAGCAAACGAACAGAAATATTCTCATGTTGTTTCTGGGTGTTTTTTCTTTTTTTCTTGTCACTGGTGACGTGCAATGTTTGTGTTCCAGTCCCGTTGAAAAAAAACCTCACATACCAGAGCTGGCTTCTACATCTGAGGCTCCATTTATACTGACAGAATTTCAGATTATTTTTATACCCTTTGTGGCACAAATCTGACGTTCTCAGGGTTGACTACGCTGAAAAGGAAACGTCGCGACGTCTGACTTTTCTCTCTTCACAGTCACGAATAGATAAACGAATAGAACACCGAGTTCTTATGTAAAGGCAGTTTTAATTTGTTTTTCCTGTGTAAAAAAAGTAACTGAACTTAGCTTAGTGGACTGCATTGAAATCCTTCAACGTGCCATCTCTGTTGAACAACATGCCGCGTAGAGGGACAACAGTAAAGTGTTAAAAAATATTCCAACATATCTGACAGATCAGAGAATTAGGCCGGCTAAAAAAAGAGCAAATTATTACAATAACTATTATTTCATGTTTATATTAAAGAAATTTTAACAAATCCAACCCTTAAATAAATAATCCATAGGCATGTTTAGGCAACTGAAAAGGTACAATCTGTTCATTTATAGCTTAAGTGATTCATACTGGTGACTTTTTACATAAAGCCCCTTTATTTCAAGATTAGAATTTGCCAGCAATCTCTCCTGAAAACACTGACACAGCTGTAAAAAGCAGGACTACAGCAGAAGGAAATACCTGGTCAAAAGTTTCCAGATAAAACTGGAGTCTCTCACATCACCAATGGAGCAGATCAGGTGATTACGCCGCTCGCACAGTGAGGAAAAACAATCTGCAGCAATAACACGAGAAAGGCTGCAGGGCTGTCTTTGTAGCGCTCACCATACACCGGGAGATGAAGGGGAGGGTAAAAATCTCTCTGCTGTGTTGCCGCGCAGCAAAGGTTAAATACTGTGTGTGTGTGTGGAGGAGACTAACATCCTCCTCATGAATTATGATGTAAGCTGTCAGAGCGAGCGCGTCTTCAGGATGGTAAGTGGCCGGTTCACGTCGGGACAGGACAGCTTGGTGCTTGATTACGATGCTGCCCGTTCACAGGAAACACAAAACACACGATGACCGAGACCACCTACTGGAGACCAGGGTGTGGCAGCTCCTACAGTAGCTACCTCCAGCTCATCGTGTACTGTTGGTTTGGATCAAATCCGCAGCAGATTTCAGACAAATCACCTTAAATATTCTGTAACACCTTGGATGACACTGACTTTTCACACATTAAACGCCAATAAACTACTCACACATTTGTGTGCACCCTCCTGCAACCTGTCTGCCCTCTATATCTACTCTCAAACTATGTGTGCTTCTTGCCCATATTTCTATTTTTTGCGCATGGTTGAGCGTGCATATATGATTTTGCGTGCGTCTTTAATCATGCCCGGCTGCACCTGTGTGTTACGAGGCAGCTAGCTGTGTGTGTTGTCTCTGGAAAGCAAGTGACAGTAGGTACCAGACCAGAGAGGGGAGATGCCCCAGACAGGCGAGCGTGGCGGGGGGAGGTGAGTGAGAGAGCACCTGGGGGGCTTTGCATGGTGCTGGGCAAGACGTGAAGGTCATGTCGCTAAGGATCAGATCAGCTGGGCTGCCGGCCTGGGCGGGGTGCGTTTGCGTGTGCTTTCTCAAAGGACGGTATCATGAAATGCTCTCGAGGCATGTCAGTGTTTCTTTGTTCAGTTTGGCTGGTCGAACCCTGTGGAGCAAGAGTGAAGGGAGGGGTGTAGGTTTTTAATTCTGTCATCTTCCGACGTCTGTTAACAGTGACGGAATGTAAGTGAGTACATTTACTCGAGTGCTTTACTTGAGTACGACTTGCACCTGCTCAAGTACTTCCATTTTATGATACTTTATACATTTACTCCCATGAATTTCGCAGTAAACCGCACTTACTGTACTACATGTATTTGACAATATTACTAGTCATCTTTTCCAACTGCAACCAGTTAATCCTACACATCAAGGCATTTCTAACTATAATCAGTAACCCTAACCCAATCTGCATAATGAGTACTTTCATTTTTGGTACTTTAAGTGTACAGTATTGTGATGCTAATACATTTGTACTTTTACTTTGATAAGATTATAAATGCAGTATTTGTACTTGTGACAAGAGTATTTCTTACTGTGGAATAGCTACTTTTACTTTAGAAGAAGATCTGAGTACCCCCGCTGGACTATCTACACATTTATAACCCCATATATTGTGGCTTAAATATTCCAAATAATGTTTGTAACATTGTCTACATATATTCAAAGCTCTTAAAGCCTCAATAATCAGTGTTTTTATGAGAATAAAATAATAGTATAAGAATGGATGACTACTGCTCATGTGAAAGTCGTCACTTTTAGTAACAAAAACACTGATAACTATCACCCATCTCAGTAGTCCCCCTTAGCTCCGCAGAGCATTTTGGCATCTTTCAGCCCACAACTTTGTTGTTTTGATTCACTCACATGTCTCACATGTCTCACATTCACTCACATGTCTCACTGAGTCCTTTAAATAATCTGCTGCAGCGTAGATCCCCCTGTCCTGGGCATGAACAAGACTGCAGTGGCCCTGCTCACTGTCACGACGTTTATTACATCTGTAGCAGGCAGCTGTTTTCATTGAAGCTCTGATACATCCACTGTACCCTACCTGACCAGCGCTAAACAGAACACACATATAGTTAGTGACTCGCTGGTTAACTGTGTGTTTCACTGCTAAAGAGATATTTCCCTTAGGAGTTGGTGGAAACCAAAACAGAGCTAAAAGGAGACTGAATTACAAATACCTACGGTGTGTCAATGTGCTAGTGAAAACCTCATGAATGCAATTTGATGATGTCTTCTAATGTATGTTAAAAGATTATATACCTTTAGCCTGATAAGCTAAATCGCCATTTCATTTTCAACCTAATTTACCTGGAGAAGTGAGCACAAATTCAGAAATCTATCACGAAGCAAACATCCTTGGTCCCACGCTGCTTGGAAACATTTTCTCGCCCTCGTTTTTTAAAGCCCCCTGGATAAATTCAAACACTGTAGCTCCTGAAAAGTTTTTGGTGAAAGTGTTTTCATCGGATGACAACAAAATTACGTTAAAATGAATCAGGGTAAAATCGTATGGCGCAGACCTGAGAAACAGATACACTGACTAGACCGGATGAATTCGTACTAGCAGAAAGCCATTCTGTGAGTTCGAGTATAACAGTGTGATGAGAAAAAAAACAAACAAAACAAAGACGAGGAAAAGAAAAAAAGGCTCTTGACTGCAGAGCCGAAGAAGAAGTCGAAGTCTCCCCGCGAGTGCCACTCTTTTCGTAAAAGTTCCCTCGCAGTGAGAAGGAGAACATTTATTTGTGTGTGTACGTCTTGTGTGTGTGTGTGTGACTGACTGAACCTGTCAGTGAATCATCAAGTCTCCTCTCCACCAGTTCAATAAATAACCATTCCCAAAAATGCCCGCTTTACTCACAGGTCAATTTCCCCTGCAGTCTGACAGGGAGGACTCCCCGGGGAGAAGGGAATGAGTCAAGGCGCGCAGGCTGCTTGCCAATATACAGAGAGGAGCTGCAGGAGAACACAGCCACATGACTCACTGCTCACCCAATATTCCTCCACCCTTACCTGAGACCTGCCTGCTGTTGTGACCTCCTGTCTGAAATACGTTTTTATCTCAAAATCTTGGGTCGAGGTCGACACATGGATTATGTATTTATTTCTCATGCAAGAAGAATATATACGGTATACTGCTTTTTTTTTAAAAAAAAAAATGATGTTGTCAGCAGTCAGTTCTCCCTAACAGTGTCGGTACAGTGCACTGTCTGACAGTCGCTGGTCAAAAAACAGGAGAAAAACACGATGAGAGGTTAACTGACTGTGCTGCTCGGTGTATATATGTTGAGGGAAAGGTCAAAGAGTGGACGAGAATACATCCCGCAGCGCTGTTTGTCCTGCTATATAACGGGTGACGACAGGTGTAGGTGGTAGCGGGCTGAGGGGCAGTAAAAACAGAGCTGGGGGGTCACGGGGAGGTTGAGGTCAGGGTCCTAACGCTCTCACGAGGATCACTGCATCTCTTCACACAAATACACACTGCAGATAGAGGGCAGATCCCTGAGAACATACAGACTACAGGTGGAAGGTAGGTAATAAACTAAAGGTGGGTGAATTTATAACTCTCATGTCTCAAGCATCACTGAGCTTTCTACTCATCTCTCATTCACAGACATGCACATAACATTATTCTTATTTCATTTCTCCAACAAGAAAGTGAAAAAGTGAAATTGAATCATGTGTGCCAGATTAAAAAAAAAGAAACAGTCAGACATTAAGAGACAATGTTGATTCCTTTGTCCTGTAAAGATGGCGATCACCATCTTATTCGTTTTTTTAATCAAAGGCATAATACATAATGTTTCCACATTACAATGTCTAAATATGATCAGACTTATATATTTTGTAGAGTTGTGTATTGACATAATGTTTAAACCCAGACAAAATCCTTAATTTTATCAAAGCTTAAGGTGCTTTTCTTTTTGTTGCCTGTCAGAGCTGTAGCGATGAATCGATCGCAAAAAGTGGCAAACTATTTTGATGATCGATTCATTGTTTGTGTCACTTTTTCAAGAGAAAATGTCAAACACTTGCTGGCTCCGGCTCCATGAAAGCTTTTCTTTTCTATTTGTGATGGTAAATGAAGCGTCTTTCAGTTTTTTGATCTGCTGGCTGGACAAAATAATTCTAGTAATGAGCATTTTTCACAATTCTTTGACTAAGTTAAAAGTATGAAATTGCTGAAAATAATCATAAGATGTCATGGTTTGGTATTTAATGTTAGTGTTTTTTCTTTTACTTTGTAGGACCTTATGTGTCTTGCTCTGATTTGAAACTTCTTGTCTCTTCTTTACCCCGCCTTTTTTTGATTGCCCTATTAGTTCCACCCATCCCTGATTACTCTTCACTCCCTTCACTCGTCTGTTTTAGTCGTGTATTTCCTTTTCTCTTGTCGGTTGTTTTTGTTCTCATGTTTCCCAGTCCCACATTCTGCTCCTTGTGTTTTAGCTTCACTCCTCATGTCTCCCTTTGGTTTGTACTGCTTTATTTGGGTTCGCTCCTCTTTTGTTGACTGACCATTAAAGCTCACTTTGTGTCTCTACCTGCCTGCCTTAGGTTCTTTCTGTAAACATAAATGTTGTAGTCCTTCTGTCAAGGGTGTCAAATCTCATTTTCCCCCTGTAGCTGCTTCGACTTCTGGGGAATCATTGGAAACAAAGATTAGGGGACAAGAAGAGTGGTAAAATGAGAGGAAAAATGAATATCGGTGTGGAATTTCCAAGAGGAGAGAGCTTTGTGACGAGCTAGACTTGAAAAGAGACACCGATCTTGGTGTTCTTCTAGACGGTTATTCAAATACTACTACTAGTACGAGCCTTATACTAACAGTAAGCAATGTTAGCGAACATTATTATGTACGTAGTAACGTATCATACTTACAACTTTACCTCATCCGTGAACATGTCTGCCTGAGTCATGTCGGGCAGATCTTCGCTGGCAATGAAGCATATAGTTAAACTGGCACAGTTTAACTATGAAGACAACGGCTCCCATGATCCCTTGCTACTTCGGAATTCCATCCAACTATATGTTTGTTGTTGTTTTGATTGGGAGACCCCTCGCAAAATGACATATGTGCATTTAATCAACAAGTTGAACGCATGAAAATAGTGTGCATCCATGATGTGGTCTTTCATCTCCAAAAATGGCTGCCAGGCTTGTACATTTAAATCCAAACCTGTCATCAGAGTACGCGTGAAGCTCCGTAAACTTTCATACTGACAGATCATGTAAAGACAGTGGCAGCACACTGAGCCGGACCCTGTAAAAACCAGAGCCTTTGCAGCTTCGTCCATGCAGAAAGCTTCATCTGCCTTTCAGGTCCGGGCAGAGGGAGCGATGTTCACACATTAGAGTGTGACCTCCGCTGGCTGACAATGTGAGATCAGGCCACAGGCTGCAGGGAGAGAGCGTTTCATTTGGACACGCAGCGCGGACGGAGTTCTGACGTGAAGGCGAGCACAGTCTTCAAATCCTGAGAAGACACAAATCAAAAAGTCCACACTGGCATTTTTTTTAACACCTGCTTTCAAAGCCCCCTCAAAAAAAAAATCACACAAGTGCACGGACACACAAAGACACACACACACACGCAGAGATAATGTGCCCTGATAACATTATGGATGGATGAGTGAGCAGCTCCATAGAACAGTGATTACTGGCTGCTGTGTGTGAAAGGAAATAGATTAGTCACTGTCTCAGCTCGCTCCTTTTTAATAACATAACATATAAACACTCCTTCATGCTGTCTGAGTGGGAAAAATAAACTCGAAACTCAACATTAGGCTCCGAGAAAACTGCCTTTTAATAGTGTCTGGCATAAAGTGGATATAATATGAATTACTGTAATATCTTCCTCATCGTTGTGAATGTGTCTGCTTCAGTTTATGAGACTAATTTGTAAAAAAAAAAAAAAAAAAAAACATGTTTAGAAAAACTCATCAATCAGAGAGGCTTTTATTAGGGTCACATTTACGACAAGCTCTTCTTTTGTGCATCCTCCTCAGAGTTTCACCATGCGCCATGAAAGGAGAGGCATTTTAACGGAAAGCCTAAGAAAAAAAATTAATAGAAAATCGACTGCGGCGGCCTCACCAAGGTCCCTGAAAGGCGTGAGGTGGTGGGAGAGGAGAGGCTGAATGGAAAAGTGGACCTTCTTTGTGAATGCTTCAGGTGTTAGTGCTGCTTTCTCCCATCGCAGGTGCATTCTGGGCAGATGGGAGATGAACCCTTGCCCTTGAGCAATTCTTATGTAATCTTTTTTTTTTTTTCAAATTTCCTTTCACAGATAGACGGACATATGGACAGCCAGATAGCGCAGGCAGGAAGAAAAACAGCGGTTCAACTGTTTCCCTGTGATTACGCGAAAATAAAATGCAGCATTTTCCAATTCAAAAAACCAATTGCCACTCAATCCGAGAACAATCAGATTTACTGATTTCTTGATGGAAGGAGTTATAATCCCTAAATGGGTGATGGTGAAGTTGGTAATGAGCTCGACATTATTTTCCCTTCACTATCGACACGACAGCGTGCTGCTGATGAGTGTGACGCCTCACCTAATCCCGCACGAGCGCTGAAGGCGAGCTGTCACAGCCGACACCCTCGCAGGGAGGTGTCAGAGAGGCGGCGGCAACAAAGGGTCTTGTTTATTAACGGAGCTCGTGAGGCGACAAATGAAGCATGAAATGAGTATCTTGCACGCAACACAGACATACCAGGTACTGTATGGAGAGGGCACGGAGGGAAAGAGGGAGAGCGACCTGTGTCGCGCCGTGCAAACACTCGCAAACATACAGATAAAGGAATCAATTTCATGGGTCGTGATGGTAAACAGAATGTAGAGGCATCTATACAACAGATTCTGTGACCCAGTTTATCCATGCTAGTGTGTCTCTAAACCACTCAGTCCTCGAGGGAGTGAATCAACATTTTTAGGAAATGTTTGCATTCTTTGCTGAGAACTAGATGAGAAGATTGATACCACGCTCATGTCTGTAAATATGTAGCTGGTTGCAGGTTAGCATAGCTTAGCATAAAGACTGGAAACAGAGGGAAACAGCTAGCTTTTAAAGCTCACAAATGTACTGTAACCAGTGTTACAAGTTACTCTTTTCTTATTGCTCTGTAAAAAACTCAGAATATTACTTTAATTAATACTTGATATCATAAGTAATAAGATACATTACTCATCATATTACTATATTACTTTTACATACTTCACACTATAACTTATCCAGCAGCAAGAGCTTCTTTAGATCTTGTCCACCTAACATCTCTCCACAACAGTTTCCTGCCCTGAAGTCTAGTTTCTGTTGTTTAGCCGTGCTGCATGCTGCCTTACTGGCATATGACACCTCATCGTAAACACCAGTGGGTGTTTTCATGCTGTTGAAAGTGTTTTGCTGCTTGCACAAAGTCTGCAACAGACCACAGGGCTCAGTGTGCATGTTTGACTGAGACGTACCCCTGTCCTTCATCCTCCACTCTTCAGCTTTTTGGCTAGTAGTCGACATCCCGACCTGACCTGCATCACATACACGTGATCTTAAGACAGTCTACCAAGGAGAAAAAACAAATCCCCGACACTGCTCGTACTTGGAAAAGTAATACCAGTAATATATTACTGAGTAATGCTTTACTGCCCAACACTGCTCTGTTTAATCTGAGTGTAAAAGCAACATCTTTTATGGTGTTGGACTATTTCTTGGCCGGGAGCAGGTCAAGAAATGTCACAACATTACTGAGAATGATCATTTTGTGGTACAAAGAAATAATGAGGCTGACATGCCTTTAAAAAAAAACTAATATCCTTTTTTTTTTTACTTGAACACAGCCTTACCACTTTTTCTTATCCATTTGAGCCTTAACAGTCTAGTGTGAGACAAGATAGAAGGTATGAATGTGTGGAATGGCAACACTTTGCTATGTACTCCATATGTATATCGTCCACACGGCTTGGAGTATTTACAATGAATGTCGATGGTGGAGTTGGTGTGTTGTCCACTTTGTAGTTTTTGGGGGCCAGATTACATTGATTTTTTTTTAGGATCTAGAGGACAGAAGTTTTGGATTTTCGCTGGAAAAGGGAAAATAATTTCCGTTGTAAAAACCACTATCAAGTGGGACCAATCAACAGAATGGCTGTCCACATAATTTGCTGGCTCAAAAAAAGTGGATTCAATCCCTGGCAGTTCCAGGAGGCTACAGTACAATCTGTGTTGACCTCCTTACATGGGTGAAAAGTGATTTCCCCTTCAGGGATCAACAGTGTCACAGGGAGTGTTTGCTGTGCTGCAATGAAACCTGTAAATGGGGGTGTGACAGAGGAGGACTCCGAGTGTGATGCTGCCATCTATAGGTCGAACCGAGCTGCCATTGAAGCCTCGGCAGACAACACACACACACACACTCCCTCTCCTCTCATACCTGAGCTCGTGTCCAAATCAACTACGTCTCCTATGAGTTTGATATGCATTTACACCCTCATTAAACCACGCCGAAGTCCACACTACAGCTTCTCTCCTATCTCCTCTAACGAAAGTCGACCACACGCGACCTGTGGGCCACTGTTGACTGGCATTCAGTCGCCCTGTTTGGCACTGGCCAGCTTCTCACCTGGCTGACTCTCTGCCAGCAGGTAAAGAGGCAGAGGGCATCATTTAGAGGTCCCTAACCCTGTCACTTATCTGCTGCTACCCACACACACACACACACACACAAACACACACACACGCGCTTCCTACCTTGAAGGAAAAGTGAGCGCACACACAGTCTAAACTCGTGCTCTCAGACAGCATGTCACATCCGGCTCCCTACTTGGAAGCAACTAAATATTAATTTCCTTTTGCTGTCATAACGAGACCTGTTTGATGAATACAGGCCACATGCCTATCATCAGAGTTAAATTGATCACAGTGCGGCTGATGTACATCATGTGGAGCAGAGACAAAGCCTTTCTAGAGAGTGATGGATAGCTAAAGTGAAGGCGGCTAATTGGAAGTTTAAGGTAAAATCACACTGTCAGTGGGGAAGGAAATTGGCTGTGTTAAATTTATGTTCTCCAGATGATTCCTGACTGAAGTTGCGAGACGAGAGGCGGCACATAGCAATATAGACTTTTTATTGTGTCTTTCAGAGTATTAATCACAAACAAGCAGAAAAACAAAGCAGCGGGGTTGAGAGGAAAATTGAAAAAAAAAAAAGATTTCATGTATTAAAATCAAATATTCTTCTCAGAGCTTTCACGTTGCGCTGCTCCGTACGACATAATTTCACTTGTAGCGTGCTGTGTTTGAGAGAAATTCACCACTGATGCGCTGCTTTTGTCTGAGAGATACAAAGGCTAGTGCCTGTCCCCCGGTTAATCAAGCGTCTGTTGACACAGGAAGTCTATGGGAGGACGCCATGATAGAAGGGTTCGGCGTGTGTTTGTGTTTGTGTGTGTGTGTGGTGGGGTGATCCGCTTCTACTCACACTGCCTCTCTTCTCTTTGTGTGACAGACAAAGCAGATAGCACCCTGTCAATCTGGGAAGATAGCATCATTATACAAACAGCACCCTGCCATTATTGACACTACATTTGTGGGTGAGTGCATGAGTGACGGAGAGAGAGAAGAGAGAGTGTGGAGAAGGAAAAGTGAGCGTGTCCTACAAGTGTGTCAACCGTCTGACCAGGCCGGTCTTAAGGCGACATTATGCTTCAGACCTGTCAGCCGCTTTTGTGCGAACACGCCATGAAAAGAAACCGTCCGTAAGTCCGTGCCATTATCATTTATGCGATCCATCATATCTTCACCGTTACTTTGACGGAAGGCTTTTCACCCAGCTTCAAGTAAGGCTGTTCAGAGCAGGTGTAAACACCTTAGACGTCACTGGATAACACTATGTCCGGACTAGCTCGTTTCAAGCATGACCTACCTTTTGAAGCTGCTATGAGTGCACTGCAAAGGATACGTTTACCCAAAAATGATATACTTCTGTGTAGTTTAAGAGGCCACAAAACATGTTCTGGACTTTCGCAGCAACTACTGAACAACTTAAGCAGATGGGGAATTGTTTTAAAATGCAAAAAAAGAAAAGAAAAATGGCTCAATACATCTCATCTGGTCTAAAGAAACCATGTGATCCCAAATTGATTTCAAAAACATGTTATATACACCCTTTTTAAACTAAAATCTTTAATGTAGCTGCTGAGCTAAAAGCGTTAGCACAAGCTGGACCATGTGAGTTGTAAGGTGTAACTTTCGTCTTTTTGAATCATTTTGGGATCGCAGGGAGGATTCTTTTGAAACGGTTGTTTTCCCGTCTGCTTCAGTTGATCAGGAGAATGCTGCAATGCTCTTTAGCTGATAAGCTCCGGACATTTTTGACTGACTTCGCGTTGTCGTCTGGGTTTTTAAAGCCATCTTCTTGAGAAGCGCTTCACATAGCCCACTGAGCGATATGCCCTTTAACTGTAATTGTTTTTAACGTTATAAATAACCACATCCAATCCAAACCCTGCACTCTAGGTCTGAACTAAGCACTACAACATTTGGGAGAAAATGAAAGGAAAAGTCTCATGCATGGGAAAATAGCAGACAACAATAAGATGTTAATTACAAACAGGCACCGGTGTACTGACATGTTTGAGGCTATTAGGTGCCTTAATCATTTCTCTTTTATCTTCACTCACTTGAGCGAAAGGAGTGGATGGATGGATGGATGGATGAAATGAGTTCTAACGCTGACATTATTTCACTTAACGTAATAGTTTATGATATATGGGAATTTTCTGAAATAGGTTAATGCTTATTAGCTGTGTATAGTGCGTCTATGTATGAGTTTGTGTTGTCGCAACTAAATTACAATAATAAGAATGATTTTCTTTCTCTGAATTTCTTCTTTGCTGTCGCAACAAAATGCATCTAAAATACAAAGAGTCATAATTATCAGACTCTAGGTACACAGATTATGCAAGTTTTGTGTGTGCTGGCACTGACATGACAGCTAAGCAAAATATCAAATATCATCATATAATATCATATTTTCTTCAAAACTAGTTTTCTGTGTGTTTTTCCAACCTGTTGAATATCCTGTCTTTGAGCTTGTGAGATTCCAGCATTCTGCACTGACTGCAGTGAAGAAATTTCTAACCCTAAACCACAAGGACATCTAACAGAAGAAGATCAGACTTTTCACTGATACATCACACTTGCCCACTGCTTTAAAGACAAACCACAGATTTACTGCATCTAGAACTCAACACAAGCACGGATGTATCCCTGGACCTGTTGCTGCATTATTCCCACGGGTAGATGTAGCGACACTTCCTGGCATAATATCACAATATCGCACCTTGCCAGGAGCCGGAAGCGTGATTGTCGATGGCGGCGCAATCCTTCCTCTCCCTGAAAAGCTGCTCTCAAATCCCGCGCACAGCCTGGCAATAAAGCACCGAAGAAATGCAGAATCCATGTTAGCCCCTACTGCCGGCGCAAGAGCAGATTTCAGGCCCTAAATACAGAATAATGAGGTATTAAAGTCTGGGGCTGAGGAGGGTAATAATAAGAATGAAAGAGGGGGGAGGAGGGGGGTGAGGGTGGAGTGGAGGGTATGACGGAAAAAAAGGGACAATAGTTTCCCGAGGAAAGACAGAGTGAGGGGGAAAGAACGAGGGGGGAGAAGGAGAGATAAGACTGGTGGCTTATCCAAGTTACTGGGGAAGGATTAAGTGATGTGCCATTTTGGTTTTGGTGAATGTGTGTGCATGCATACAGACACACGCACACACGCACACACACACACGCTGCTTAGCATATCACACGCGTGCGCACCCCTTTCTCTCATTCACTCACCCTGAGAGACGCACACACATCCAGGCATGTGCTGAGAGGGGTTAAGGAGCTGCGTTGCCCTCTGAGCCAGTCTTACTGGGCTGTAATGACTTTAGAGGATGTCGGATTCTTTTTATCCACCGGTGTAATATAATAACGCAGAGAGGAGGGAGCTATCTTCTTCAAGCTGCCTCTACAGGCCTCGTGGACTGTCTCTCTGACTCCTTCTCTTTTCTTGGCCCTTCCTCACTCCACCCTCTCTCTCTCTCTCTCTCTCTCTCTCTCTCTCTCTCCTGCACCCAAATGAAATGCTTTTACAACCTTGACCTCTTTCTCTTGTTCTCCCTCCGTACTCTCTGTCTTCACTGGCGTATTGGTTTTGTTCGCCCTTCTGCTTTTTCTTCACAGGCTCCTCTCCCTCCTCCAGTGTCAGCCATGACAGTGTAGGGTTCCTGAACTGCTCCACCCTCAGTCACGTGTCGTGACAGCCCGAGTTTCGCTCCAGACACTCGGGTCAGGTCCCCTGCTGCTTCAGGGCTTCCTCTGGTTATCACTACACTCTCTAATGTCCAAACACCCTTTGAGCTGTCCGTCACCGGGGCTCAAATGGAGACAGTATTTGTGGTTTCAGATGTTCGTTGCTGTTAGATAACCGGCCCGACATGAATCACATGTCATTTCAAGATATTTGCAGCCGAGGTGTTAGTATCTGTCCCTCAAAGTGAAAGAGAAGGAGCGACAATAAATATATTTAATAAATAAATATATTTGATAAATAAATTTGTGCTTCATAATCAGAAACACCTATTGTAAACTTTCAACATTATTTTTCAATCATCTGCTTCTGACTTCTAGTCGCACCCCATCGGGCTTCCACTTAGACAGCTCAAAGCAGTGAAACATCAGTTTTCCTTAATGAGAATATAAAATTTACTTAAAGGTGCACATGTAAAAAAAACAAGGTGACATCAATTATTGGGGCGTGGCCAAACATTAATCGGCACAGGATTTAAAGAGTGGAATTTGAGAGACCCACATTATTCAAGTCCAGGTCTTCAACAGTTTGTCAGAGTAATGTAGGCGCTAACTGCAAAAAAAACTCATCATGTCCTAACAGTGGTATGTGTTGAAAACTTGTATGTTGAAGTAAACATGTATGTAATGTAATGCTGTGATCCTACCCTCTCAATGAAGTTACATGGGAGACACCATTCACCCTGTTACAAGACACTGTACCATCAACATGATTTTGCAGCAGTTTATTTTAAGGGGAAAAAGTTTCATAATTCTGGTTTACAGGTGTTGCTCCACCCACAACACAAAAAACACTTTTTTCCAAACTAACTTAATTAGTTTTGTCTCTGTGACTTCAGTAGACAGACTTGTCCAGGAGGTGTTCAGAGGAAGCCAACTGCCACCAAAACAGATGTGGTATTTCCAATTTCCTTAATGACATGTTGTCCATAGCCACCCAACCAGCTGCTGGTTGGCTGAATCCACATTTCAACTGTTCGGTTTTTAGCTCATTTTTGTGAACTAGATACTAAGATATTGACAGATATTGATTGTGAATTTTACTGGGATTGATCATTTTTGTATTTCATTTTCACTGAAAAAGTACATTAATGATGAAGTGGTTTTAGCTGGTTATGGTATGTTGCAACAAAAATGTTCCTCATCAGAAAGTTCAGCTCCTGAGCTTTGGATATTGCACTTGGTATTTTTTGTCCATTGTGGAACCCTACAGCTCTACTGAAGGTCTGCCGTGCAGTGTGGTGCCTTGGTTATGCTAGCTGCTGATGTAATGTTATGAATAATGTAACTATTTATTTCTGCTGATGAGCAATTACTTAAGTGATGCAATTACTTTTTAAATGAATATGTAATGAGTAATCCCCTACATTTTCCACTTAACCATAATTTTATTGGGACACTGCGGCCCATAAAACTTTTAAACAAATCCTCTTAATCACAAACATCACAATGAATTTCACAAAACACTCACCTCTCACCCTCCCCGTTTTTCTCCTCTTCCTCGCCCTCCGTGCTGCCGATCCATCTATCCAACTGCTTCCCCTCAGCTGCATGTGTTTATGTATGGCTGGTGACTGTGGTGGGGGGTCTAATTCAATTCAGCAGCAGCCAGTTCCAGTTCACATTAACACAGTTTAATAAAAGACTATTCAATTAGCTAGAGAGCTCCATGCGAGTGTGTGCCGCGTACAGAAGCAGAATGGCGACTGTCATTGACGGAGCCACACACTCCAATTAGGCTCACTGTCGACTTCTCACATATGCAATGCCAAGTTGGCTGCGTGAGGAGAGAAGAGAAGTGGGGAGGGGAACAGCAAGGGGGAGAGAGAGGAAAGTGTGGGACAAAAGACTCTGAGAGAAGTAGGTACATGTGTGGGAATGTGTGTGCGTGTGTGCATTTCACTGACTGCATGTGAATTCTACAAGTGTCTAACTTTACTTGAATTGATCCCCATTAAGTCTTTACAAAGGGCAGCAGTTCGTCAGTGCCTGACACCACCTCTCTTTCGCAGACACCTCTTCAGCTGGATGAGAACGAACAGCCGACAAACAGCCGCTTCAGGAGCCGAACAAAGGAGACGGAGCAGAGCTGCTCAAATATATACGTTAGGCTCCATAGCTGACTGTCAAACTTGTCTTCAGCTCACACAAAAAAGGATGTCTGAGAGGTTAAAGCTCCGGCAGCAAACTCAGAGATTCGCTTTTTTATTTCAGGCGACTGGAAAAAATCAAGACAATTGCTGAAAATTTGGCCGCGGAGTGAGCGTTACAGCAGCAGCAGCACGCCCCACCTCGAACACACACTCCTTTGCTTTATGCACGTGTTCCGCAACCCGCTACAGTCAACTGGACCCAGTAATTGTCAAGGACTGGAAATCAATAGCGGCACATCGTGAGGCGTGAGCAGCCATCTTCAAACAGCTGTCTCCCAAACCGCGGCAGCCTCCATCCCAATTCTTTCACAGTAATAAGGCGGGAAAATAAAAGCACCGCACTGGAAACGGAGCTGGAGGAGAGGGAGGGAGCGGGGAAAAAAATTGAGTTCGTAAGAAATCCTGTAAAAAAGGTTTTTAAAATTACAGACAGTGAGAGTGTCGTCTGTAACGCACGCTCGGTGATGAGACTCATTCAGTTCCAACAAACCTCAGCTTCCTTAAAAAAACAAACAAAAAAAGAACACCAAACATCACTGCTCCATCAAGATTGTGTTTATCTTACTTTTACCACCACATTCAAAACATCTCATAAAGCCCAGTCTTCTTTTTTTCTTTTTTTAACACCCATTGTGCTCTCTTATCCGATATATTGGTGAAATATCCCTGATATTTCTGTAATTCAGCCAATTTAATTAAAGGGGGCTGGGTTTTATAATAAAAAGCCAAATGGCAGATAGCAGTGCCTGGGCTTTTCAGGAGCTTGTTTAATCAGAGAATTGCTGAATGGGAGAAGGCAATAACAGAGTGAATAGAGGCTGGTATTTGTAAAGAAATGTCAAGGAGAGAGAGGGGATATGAGAGTCATCGGCTGAAACCTCTAATATGGTGGGAAGGTTTTAATATAGGTAATATGTGCATCATGTGTGTTGAGTTAAAGCAGCCTAATCCCCGGAGAGGAAGTGGAGTTTGGACTGACTCTCTCTCTCTCACACACACACAGACACACACACACACACACACACACACACACACAAAACTGGACTGACAGATGTGCGTGAACTCCTAAATCCATTTCATTGGTCTCAGTATTTCACTTTACGAGATTTCTATAATAGAGCGCGTATCGTATGGATCGGTCAGTGCAGCTGTGCACGTTACGTCCTGATCGATGCTGCGGTGACAAGCAGGAGTCAAACGGCGATCAATACATCACTCTTCGCAGCTATCATAAACAAATACTACATTCACATTAGTGTCTGGATGTGTATTTATACCCAGGAACAATATGTGGGCATATTTTGAAGTCCATTAATATTCTGCGTGTGTGTCCAATGTGTGTATGAGTGCAGTATGTGTGTGCGTGCGATAACAAGCCTCTGTCATTCCGAGGGTGGCCAACCATGTCCATATATAAGTGGAAATGCATCTTAACTCAGTCCCTCTCTTGCACGCACACACACACTGACACACACACACACACACACACTGACACACACACACACACACACACACACACACACACACAGGGAGGAGGTTAAGTGTGTGAGCACAGAGTGGAGCTGTGAGCTGCAGCTCTGTGTGCTGACCTTCAGGGTTATCTGGAAGGTTCCTCCACACCTTGCTGCTAGCACCAACTCTTGCCGTCACCATGGAAACACAGCTAGCAGGGACAATAAGTGGCCTGTCCGGTGGGTTGCATGTGTGCGAGCATTTCACGTATGCACCCTTATGTGACGAGGCGCGCATACACATGTTCACTACAGTGGGAAAAAACAGACAAGTTACACACGTGCACACACACACACACACACACACACACACACACATTAATACATGCACATTTCACTGTTCATCTGTCCTCCACTTCATTTATCCCTTGTTTCCCTCACTCTCGTTTCCCTTCTCGCTCTTAATGAAACCATGAGCATAGCACACAATCAAGCCCCTGGGCCCGCACAGCATTGTCAGAAGGGTGCACACGACCCCATTTTCAGTAGTGGAAGCGTTATTAGTGTGCCGTGACAACACACACACAAACACACTCACAAGACAAGAAAATACACACAAAAAAAACACACAACCTGCAGTCTCATCACCACCGGATCACTGGGATTTATTTCAGCTACGGCAGGGGTGTGCCGGCGCAACTTGGCAATAAATCAACACATCATACACTCTGAAGTGACATGTCAAGATAATACACTCGAAAACCAAGGAAGACCGTGAGTGGGAAAGAGGACGGGGGTTATACAGTGATGGTGGATAAATAAATGGATGGATGAATAGAAGAAACAAAGGGAGGCGAGAAATGGACGGCTCCGACGTGCTCTCTCCTTCTTCACTTCTTCTGCTCCACCTGCTTTCTTTGGGTTTCTCAGCCATGATTCTTCAGCGAGCTCTGAAAAAAGAAGGAGGGAGACAAGGGGGGTGGAGGGAGAAGAGGAAACATCAAATTATATATTTACAAGAGCAGAACCCAAGGGGAAATTCATGAATCACAATGCATGATGGGAAAACCAGTCCCTCACATGGCGCATTACTAAAAAATACCAATTAATTGTCAGCTCTGAGTATTCAATATCACTAAGGGAAACAGGGTTGAGAGGGGATCTGGCGGAAACAAGTATCCTTGTGGCAATTTTTACTTCAGCTCGACTGATAAACCAGTCGGCTGATATTCTCAGTCGATACTGGCCAACAACAGATGTATCTGTATGTTGTCGTACATGTACATATTGTCCAATATGCATCCATGTGGTAATTTTGTTTTTAGAACTTTCAATGCAGAAAAAGATGCTCTTGGTAATTTATATTTGTACACTGTAAATTAAGTGTCTCATAAATACATGTGAAAAAAAATTCTATTGCAAAAAGTATATTAGTGGATATTTAAATATAGGAATCTTTTACTCCCTCCCTAGTATCTATACTGATGATGAGGGAAGCCGACTGTTCCCTGTTCAGTTTGTTCACTCAAATTAAAAAAATCCATTTGATCCTAAATGACTCTTGCGTTTAATAGACTGACTGAGGAAATGATATCCTCTCATATTTCATCCTTGATTAGAAGAGATGGAAACATACATTATGTTGTGTTGTTTATATGTTGAGGCTCACAGAGGAACTGCAGCCTGATAGGTGTGTTGAGTACGGCCCTTGTCTGACCTCTGCCCCGGTGTTTGACCTGTAGCCATTTACAACCAGTATTTAACTGCATGTGGCAACACAGAAAAAAAGAAGCAAACTAAAACACACACACACACACACACACACACACACACACACACACACACACCCACACACACACACACACACACATATTCTGTAGTAGCTGCAGTGAGGGTCTGAAGTGGTTTAATGGTACAACAGACTTACACTTGAGATATTTTGGCCACACTCACAACCTGACCACAGCAATTTTTGGGGGTGAATTGCTCTATAAACAGCAAAAATCGCAACATAGTAAGTCACAATTCAAACCTCAAACCTAAGAAAGAAACTCTTAACCTTTGAGCAAGGCACTGTGACTACAACTACTCTGCAGGAGCTGCAGTGTGTCTGAGTTTTTTTCTGAACTTTTCAGTTGCTTGCTTTTATTCCATTTCTTCATTCCACCTTAAAATCCAAAAGCCTGTCAATGCCTTTTGCCTGCTTATCGGGACTCTGCACTGTTGCCATAGCACCAATGGTTCGTAGTGAAGTGACAGCACCAAACGAGGCTTACGAAGAAGACTGTGGGATAGAGAGAAAAGATGAAGGAAAAGAGCAGAAATTATTAAATGTATTAGTCAATACAAGAGGACTGGAGTAGAGGGGCTGAGACGGTGTGTGTGAGGTGTGTATGTGTATCTGCTGCAGTGGTTGAAGATGCTCTAGAATGTTTGGGATTTTCTTCCCTTTAAAACCTTTTTTTATAACTTCAGTGTATTATACGTCGACTTAAATGAGAATACTACAAGACTAACAATTTCACAAGGTTAATTTTACAGCTCCACCACTGGCCAGACCACCATCGGAACATCTCTTTTGTCATCCTGTGTCACTTTACTCTTTATTACGAAATTTACTTTAAACTGATATTTTATTATTTTAGCTGATTTTACTGAAGGCTAAACAAGCTCCTTGTGTGGACTAGTTTTTTGGAGAAATCACTTTAAGAACAGTATTGCCTCAGGTGTTTACTTTTACCCAAACAAGTTCATACTGATAAACACACAATCTTATTTCACAAGCCATTCAACTAATTAACAAGGCTCATTGTTACTGTTGGTTGTGTGCAAGAGAAGTTGGCATGGTATTTTTCATACTGTGGTTAAAACTCTGTAGTGATTGTTACCCTGTTATGTTTGATTTGCTGCTAATCAATAGCCCTTGCAAAAAAAATGAATAAAGAACTCAAACTGAAGTTGCACATTCTCAGAGGTTAAAATCTAAAATTCAGCAATGAACCGGTGTTAACTCACAGACCCTTGGTGCGCCTCGACTGTAAAGACATTCCCTTGTCTCTGACTTGAAATGTTGCAAAAAATAAAACAATGAAATGTGAAATTGTTCAGATGGCTTAGTTGACAATTAAGGTTGGTTTCTTATCAGGTTTCTAGTACAGGAAGTTCTTTAATGCAGAGTATGTAACTTGAAAAGAAGCTTGAAAAGAAGCATGGGATCAGGGGAGCTACTGTTTTCAAGTCAAACAATCACCATTGCTGATGTCAATCTATGTTACATGACTCAGGCAGAAATGTTCACGGTTGAGGCAATATGTTAAAGTTTTATTCGCATTACATTTTGTCACTTTCGTCGTCTCCCTGCCACTTCATGTGGTTTTTGCCCGCAAACTAAAGCAACAGGCTTGAATAAAGCTATGTATTTCTCTGGATCTGAACAATGATGGAAACAATTGGGTACACAATGAGCACAGAGTGGAGCTGAGTACACAACTCAACAAACATGTAAGAAAGCTCATGTTGTTTTCAGACATTTAATTTTAGAAATGTTATAAACTGCATCTTTAATTGACTTTTGAAAGGTGCCAACAAGCAAGCATATGAGGTCCACTCTATCAGAATAAAAACAGAATAACCCAATCTGTGGCAAAAACTGCACAGATTAAGAGGAGAGACAAAAACAAATCCTGTAGCGAAGCTTTGCATATTTAATATTTGAGTATCAAAACACTTTTGATCTAAATGTGAGAGTGAAAAGGTTATTTAGAATTGCCTATCTGTGTTGTTGTAGCGTAAGAAACAGTCAGAGCTGATTGTTTTTTAGAAAGGCAGTCTACTATAGGGTATAACTCTTGTGTCAATACACAAACAAACACACAGTAGCAGGAGAAGACACATGGTGACCCGGGGTTAGTGAAGCATTAGCTTGTGGCTGCCGGGTGGGCTAGTTGGCATGCTAACTACCTCGGTGCTCGGCTGGCAGACAGATACGCTGGCGGGCAGGTTAGCTGTTCACTTGCCAAGTGCATCCGAGGGCATCGCAGCCTGCGCCATTGAATTGGAGATGAGCGGCAAATGTGACAAGGGGATTTAGCTTTACTGTTCCTCTCACGTCCTGAGATATAAAGCGGGGTGTCTGCATATGTGCATGAAAACGCACTATTTGTGTGAAAGTGGCTCTGTTTGTGTGTGCCGGAGTTTAGCCGTGCATTGACATTCATGTAGGTGCGCGCATGTGTGAGCTTGTGGCGGCAGGGTGTGTAGGTATTGCCACACTCGTATACAGCAGTGTGATGGGACATTATGCCTCATGCATAGTTCATGAAGTAGTTCCTGAATTTCAAACTGACCCCCAGCACCTCCCACAGTACACACGGTAAAATTTTGTGCCCCAGGTCCAAATTTGGACTGCCGCCATCCACACTTGGATAATTTAAAGACAGGAAAAGCTTTTTATGCATGGCACCTTGGGCAGGGAGGGCAGCCAAATACTCCAGCTCAGGGTCTGCACTGAATTTAAGACACACACTTAGTTGTCAGTTTATTATTAGGTACACCAAGCTAAAGATTATGCAGTCTAATCCGTCCTGCTATAAATCCTACCTTTATGAAGGTTATAATATTCAGGTTTTTGGTTGAAACTGTTTTAAAGAGGTGCTGATTCAACTTTATGGTTTGTGGTGCTGTTCAACTGTACTGTGTTATACTGAGATGTGTGTTTTATATTTTGTTCACCATGTTTATATCAGCTGGATGAACCAGACTGAAGGTCTGTGGAACTGATAGCAGCAAAGTCTGTGAGATGATTATATCTTGTGTAGCAGTTTGGTCGGTTTGTGAACTTCATCAATTCACATTTTTGTTAAAGCAACAGAATGAAGTGTTAATTTCATCAGTGGTAACAATGAGAAAAAAAATGTAGACCTATTTTTACACTTCCGATTCTAGACAAAAACTAAAACCTAATAAAAAGAAGCTATTAAAAACCAAACTATGAAAGAACACAATAATGTGACAGGTGAATGAAAGGACAAATTACCAAATCATTTGTCCATTCATTCAAAGATGAATCCACTGAGAGTTAAACAGGATGTCACAACAAAACAGCTGGAACAAACTACAAAAATATGCACTCCATTTATAAAAACATCAATAATATAATACATTAAAAAACGCAGCGGAATGTTAGGATCATGCATTATGAAAATTAAACAAAAAAACTTCCCCCAATTAAAACTAGATCAAAAACATCTTTAGTTTTTATTAACTAAAAAGTAAATGACTAAAATTTAAACAAATGTACATTGTAGTCAAAAAAACTAAGGCTATAACTAAATTAAAAATAAAATAATCACTGGCCTACTGCTTGCATTATTACTGTTTCTCTGATATTAATGTTACAACTTCCCATATAAACTTCATATGCCATATGTCATTTTACTCTGAGGTCAAAAATAACCAGTGTTGTTCCTTCATTTTTATGCTTCTCAACCGAGTCGCGTGAGCTGGAACAAATCTTCCCACTGCTGGATTAAAAAGTGCAAAGTTGAACCGCCAGCCTCGCTTCATTACCACTGGCTCTTGCTGTAATGGAAAAGTGTCTGCTGAGATTAGATTTAATACACACAAAAACACTGATTCACACCAAAGCACACACGGCACACAGACGCACAAAGACATGTTTTTCCTCCACCTGCCAGTTTCCATCCAATTAGTGAGCAGTGTAAGGAGTGGGTAGATTGTTGTGTTCGTTGGCCAGGAATCGACTTTGAACAGCAGCAGCGTAGAGGAAACAGTGCACACATGCTGCGTGTGTTCACACTTCCCCAGTCATAACCTAATGGGCAACATACAGACAGCGAACCTACATATAAACACATGTGCACCACTCTGAGGAGACGCTCACTCACATACACACACAAACACGCTTGCCTTGCCTCTTCTCTGTGAAAAACAAAAATAATAGACAAGTAGAAAATCAATAACTGTCTTCTTGCTCAGTGCTAACAGCACTCAGTTCTCTCCCTCTCTCTGGAGGAACAGAGACAGTTGCCAGGCAGGACTGTCAATCAGACGCTCACTGAGTGGCCATGGCTATGGCTGCTTTATAAACACACAGCCTTTCACTGATTACACAGTCAGTAAGACAGCCACCCAGTTAATCAGTCTGTCAGCCAAAGAAGCCTCTTACTCAGGCAGCTAGTTGGTTACCTTATAAAGAGTTTTTTTCAGTCAGTCTGTTGGTTGGTTAAATGGGAGCAGTGGCTGCCATTTAAACTACTCATTCATTGAGCAATCTGTCAGTAGTCAACATTGAAACTTGAACAGCCATTCATGTTGGACCAAGGAGGAAGCTGTTGATTTCGCTCATACCATTCATTTTTGAATCTAGGGCCACCGGCTGGTTAAAGCCGTCACTTATGCTGTAAAATATCAGTACTGATAAAGATAAATGGGCACAAAAACACCTGTTGCATGGATTACCAGGCAATCTGGTGTAAATATTGATAGTCTTTGTCAACTATGATGATCCCCCAACATTTAATCTGATAGCATCAACAGGTCAAAATCCAAATTTGTACAAGACTTCTGTTCATCTCTGTAAAAGGCATTCTTTCCAACAAGCATTACAGCCACTAGAGTGACGGTAGAGAGAGATTTTTAATTGTTTCGGTACACACGGACATACTGACCTTTAAGGTCCCATATCGTGCTTAACTTCAGGTTCACATTTTTATTTTGGGTGTTTACTAGAAAATGTTTACATGCCTAACTGTTTGAAAACAGGACTTCTGTCCACTGCACGCTCGAGTCACCATCTGTTCGAACGCTCCCTTTTAGTACCTGTTTGTTTAAGGGCTCCCTCCTGAAAGCCCAGTCTGCACTGATTGGTTCAATGTTAAAACCAGGTGCAATAATGTAAGAATTGGCCCCCTGTCAGATTCGTACTTCAAACAAATAGGGGACAACAAATCACCAGGGTGATAACTGCTACAAGCTGCCAGCAGTTAGTCAGCTTAGTTAACCATGCAGCTAGGAGTGCAATTAGCTGACTGTGCCCAGACAAGGAGCAAGGGGGTGTTGGTGTTTAGGTTAGACTGCTGGTCCAGAAGCTCTGATCCACCAGTAGTATGACGTTTTTTTAGGGCTAACCTCAGGGACCCCATGAGGAATGCTGGCGAGGTGCCAGAACCGGTCAGGGATGCTTAAAACAAACACAGCATCCCAGAATGACAGTGGCCAGTTTGACAAGACAGAATGCAGTACTGAGGTCATTTACAGCTGGGGTCTATGCAGACACGGCACGTTCAGGTGGTGCACAGGAGTGGCATGATGCAGGAAAGTACAGAGAGGAAGGCTGGGCATCAGTCAGCACCCAACTCCAGAAGCCACTTCACACACATCAGTTTTGGTAACTATTGATTAAAAAAGGGGTTTCTGGTGACACTGTACTTTAATTACATTTTTATAATTTGCCAGTCTATTTGACAAAATTATTTATTTCCTTGCCATATTTTTCATCTTCTCTGGGGTGCCATCATATTGATCTTGACTACATCTTGTAATATTTTTCTCCTCCGTGATCCCTTCATGTCACAGTAATTCTGCTTGTCAATTTCTGGAATTTTTTGCACTTCAGCCCACAGACATGCGATGAAAAAAGAGGTTAATAATCCTTTGATAAAAACTCTTAACATACCTATACACATAAACCGGAGACCAAATGAGATTCAGTGTCATTGAGCTGTTAACAATATGATGATAAAGATGATCATGAGTCCATTCCATTCACAGAGTAACAGCTCGGTCTTCCCACAGCAAGTCCCTTTGTCACAATTTACCCCGACACCTTATCTGTACCCAAATGAAGTGAGACACATGGTAGCTCAAACCTGGCAGGAGCGAATTGATCACATGTTACAGAGATGGCGGGCAGTGGAGTGTAGCAGCATGGATCAGATGTTTAGCTGGATGCTGATGGAGTGCTGAGAGAGAGAGAGACAGAGAGACTGTCGGAGGATGAAGGGGAGGGACATGAGAGGGAACAGCTAATCTTTATGTGGCCTGCACCATCACGGGGCGGTCGCCTTGGAGATGATGGATGTGAAGGAGAGATGAGGAAAGAGAGACATGAAGAGACGAAAATATGCGAGCATGCATGTGTGAGAGAGTTTGTGTCGGTATATGATATTCACAACATAGTTATGTGTCAATATTCTTTCCACATAGGTTTCCATAGCACTATAATGGCATGAAGTATAAATATGAGCAAAATAATAGTGATTTATAGAATGACAGTAGTGGAGAAATATCATATATTATGTGAGTAGTGGTGCAGTTTTACATCACACAAGCTATAATCAGTGTAGGAGGTGTGCTATTATATAGAGATGATATTAATAACAGGGATATTATAATACATGGAACTACGTGTGTGTGTGCGCACACGTGCAGTACCAGATTGCTGCTGAATAGAGTGTCTCTGTTATCAGATTAGAGTTAGAAGGCAGGCCGAAGCTCACAATAGGGCACACCACCTGCAACTACTGATAGCCATACACACATATAAACACACACACACGCACGGTTTACTATTTTCTTATTTCCTCTCTATTTTACAATCCTAACAATCCTTAAAATTGGACAATTTTTTCTCCCAGTCTCGTGTTTCTCCCTCCCACAGTACTGACTGACAGGAGACTCCTCTTCCCCTCTTTCTTCTTTCATCACTGCCTTCTGCCATTCTCTTCTCCTCCCTGCCAACAGAACCGCTCCTCTTCTCTTTATTCATCCTCTCTACATTCCCTTCATCATCCACTCATTCCTAAACTGTATCTCTCCCTTACAGTTTTCTATTAACCCTTCGTTACTGACAGGCAACTCTTAAGCCTCTTCTCCACCTTTCCTGTCCTTCCATTCACTCACTGACAGGCACTTTCTTTTTCCTCTGTCATCCCCACAACAAAGACTCATCCCTCATTTTTTTTCTCTTTTAAATAGGGAGTGCCTATAAACCAGCTTCTTCACCTGCACAAACTGAACAGGTCTTGGTTTTTTGTTGTTGGGATTTTGCAGTGTGACCGAAGATGGAGGAAATAACATGGCGAAAAAGTCTTCCAATCCCAAAGCCATTCTGCCTTTTTCATGAGGAATGGAGGTCTAAACATTTTTGCTAGGACTGAATGTTGTGCTTAAGATGCTGCTGGCACTACATTTCGAAATGGATGGCTCCCTGCAAAAAATGGCAGCAAGTTAGTTTGTGGTTAAACGTGGCCGGAGTGGAAAACTGAAATGTTTTGAGGAAGAGAGAGAGTAGTCCAACGCAGCACAGATGCAGCACACACAAAAACACACACACAGCGCAACTGATGGAGGTGACATTAAGAGAGAAAACCACAGCACTTAAACGCGGCAGGATCCATCTGCAAACCCCACTCCAAACTCCTGTTTACTTTCTGTTAAACACACACATGCACACACAAACACGCAAACACATTTTCTTTTATAAATCCCCTTTTCTTTGTCGTCTTTATATAAAGCTATATGTGTCTTTAGAAGAGGTGATCATAGACACAATTTGCACTCACTAATGTATTCCTGTCTCTAAATGATGACCATCTTAACTGCATGTTTTCACAATCAATCCATTAATCTATGAATTATTTTTTCCCTTAAATTTAAATTAAAAAAATGGACAGAAAATAATATGTTTTCCTCAATTCAAGTGATTCTTTAAGTAAATGTGTAAACCTTATGCAAAACTTCCCTTTAGCCTGAATCTTAAATGAAGCCCAAGCAGCCAAGTCAAACAACAACTAACACATCCCTGCACAAACACACATGCTCTCTGTCTCTTCACTGCAGCATCTTTTACACATTTCCAGTGTTATTTTGTTATTCAATTAACACTGAATCCAGCTAGAAGCAAAGTTAACGAATATCTCTCTCGTTGTTAATCTCATTTGCTGCTGATGCCAAGCACAGGAGCGCTTGCTTATCCCATCAGCTGTATTTACACCCTGACAGGACATGTCTCAGCACTGTGGCGGACAAACATTAGGGCTTTTAATTGCTCTGTATAAACACAGGTTTTCCGTTCACCACATCATAGTTCAAATCCTTGGAGCTTTTGTACTCTTGTGGGCTGGTGCTTCTGTAACGTTCCTACAAATGTGTACTGTGTGACTCTATGTTTGGCACAGTTGTCTGCCTCCTCGCAATGCTTACTTGTTGTGCTTTCAACACCTTTAACAATCCCACTGGGCTACGGTCCTGACGGCACTTGACAACATGTGACGGATATCCTTCGATAGGTTTACATTCTCACTAAAATACCACTAATATTCAGAATACCACAATAATTAAAATGCAGTTCATGTAAATACTATATTCTGCTTGGAAAAATTTGGCTAATTCCATATGTATCAGTTTGTGTTTAAGAATCGTTGCATATATTCACACTTCTGTTGCATTCTTTGGACGTATATACAATGCATACAGATTAGGGCTTATTACTGCAGCCTCTTGCCTGTTTACAATCTGCTGTGTGTGTTATCACGGAAGCGTTGAACACAAACAAGTCCGCCACTGGTGGAGAACGTAACTTCTTTTAAATCTTATTTTGATGCAAAGACACAGATGGTTCTAGCCATTCCACTTTTCAAATTTGTTTTGATGTGATAAATGACATGTTAGGGCACATTAATGGTAGTATGCATTGCTGCATGTGACAGCGCAGTTATTTTCATTAGCCATGTAAACAGCTTAGTCCGGATATTGTCATTTTTGGAATAAGGGCAAAAAACAGAATACTTGTGCATGTAAAGGTAGTGATCAATGTGTTCATATCAGTATTTTATTGACCCACTGCTCTTACTGAACACTGCCTGGCTTGTAGGCGGGACCGAAGGACTTCCAATGAAGCCATACAGTGTGTACTAGGGCTGAACGATATATCGTTATCGTATCTATATCTAGATATGAACATTCAAGATATTCATATCAAAAAAGCAACGATATAAACGATATTGATCCCCCCCCCGCTCGCCCTGCATGTACAGTTCTGGCAGTCACAACAAAATAAAGGGACTTATTCAGATCATCAGGGGAAGGCGAGAAATATATTATATTGTAATTCTCATGCTGCTTAGAGTCATCGCTGTCCACAGCTCCTCTGCAGCAGCGCCGGGCTCTCTCCCTTCTCACGCGGCTGCGCCGGCAGCAGGCCAGTGTGTGGGGGCTGGCTGGGGCAGCAAGAGCGGATGTCACGGCCGCTCACTCTGTGGATTTGAGCCCGGATAGCTGCCGTTTACTCTGTTTTGATCCATTAATTCTCTGACTTCTTAGACTTTCTAGATTCCACTAGTATTTTACCGGCGATAACCTGAAGCTGCTGAGTCTTGATCTTCCCCCCACTCTCTCTCCAGATTAGGTTTTCATCGTTCATCTCGTAAAAATGCACATAGTTCGTTTGATCTTCTCCCTCCCTTTACTGTTGTTACTTCAAATATATTTGTCTCTGTAGTGAGTTTGTGATTATTTGGTAAAGATTTCTCTATCAACCATTTGTATATGGCTTAAAATAATCTCTTTATTTTCCTGAAAAATGCTTGGTGTTCACCGAACCCATATATGAAATATGAGATATGAAATTTTGTCCATATCCTTCAGCTCTAGTGTGTACATCCATAAGTAAGATAACACAATCATTATCACATTAACATTAAATAAAACAGTCACTCTCCCTACTTCTGACTTCTTCACTTCATTAAATGGTACCTCAAGTCATGAAAAGTGATTTTCAACTGTCATTTGAGTCTGTAGTTACTAGCAATGCACTTGACTGCAATATACTGACTGGCATTTATATTTGAATCATTTTTTTTTTTCACATGTTATCAGCCCCCCAGCAGCAACGTCAACTTCCTCCGACTAAACTTTTTATCTGTTGAATACTTATTCTGATTTCAAACTAAAGGCTATAATTGAGAATGATCACACACTGATTACCTTTAAAATAGCAGGATATACCAAATTAAGAATGCACCTGTTCTCACATTCTTTTTTGCTTCAACAATGCTCTACAGGCCTCCGTAATCAAGGCAAAACCAGAGTGGTAGTTAACCAAGCATCTCAGGGGCCAACATATGCTCACACTCACATCCAGACCCACACATACAGACACACACACACACACACACCAGGGTATACAAACGGGAGACCGACAGGTTCAAGTGGGTTAAGTATGTGGGATACAGTGGCAAGTGTTTCTGCAATGCCGCTGGTCCTTGCTAATGGTATTAAATGGCACAGCGCTCAACGCTCGTATTGGCATTCTGCAAATGGTTGGCACTGAAGCCTTGGAGTATTGTGTAGGAGGAGGGGGGTGACACTTACAGTAAGTGGCGGTTTGAGAAACGTTTGTTCTTGAATGTGACTTTGAGGACGACTGTGTTTTGTTTCAGTGAGAAGGAGGTTGAAAGAGAGAACAGATGATGAGAGGTAAAAGGGTTGGACTCGCACACTCTCTCATGGGCTTACACACACAGAAGTGCAAGCACAAAAACACAAAGAGCATGTAAATGTCCAGAGACAATGACCATATATATACACGATACCGTCAAAAGTCACACCAGAAAGAGACGAAACCCGCAAAGCTTCATGGTACCGCAGGGCCTTGGTGAGCTGACATTTACCCTGCCTCCCTAACACATACACACACACTTAAGGTCCCATATGCATGACAATTGCCCAACCAGAGACAGTGACAGGAGAGGGACCGACGAGTGATAGCCAAGAGGGGGTGCAAGGCCATATCCTGAAGGAACTGTCTTTAATGGATGGCAGAGGGCAGGATGTGTAAAGGATGCGTGTGAGTGTGTGTGTGTGTGTGCATGATTCATAGAACATAAAAGAACTTTTTTGAGTGACATATAAGGAAGGCTGTGCCACTGTAGATAGTGAGTTGGGCGCACTTCAAATAGGAGACAGAAAAAGTGAGATAGATACTCTAGTGATGTTCAGATCAAGACATTGGCAGAGAAAAGACAGATAAGCAGGCCGCTGGCTTCACTGGCAGACTGATTGACAAACAGACAGACTGACGAAGAGTATAAATATATACAGTAGAGCCTGCACCAATTAACTCATGGAAAGTCGTACAAGTCAGTGGTCGCTAGAGGTGTGAATCTTCCATGATTAGATTCGATTACGTTTCAGCTGTCAACGATTCAAATGCAAAACGATTCTCAATGCACCTCGGTGTGTGGCATCCTCAATGATCTATATTCCTTGTTGTAACTGTTATTACTTATGGCTGCATACATTAGCTCAAGGTGAAAATGGCTAACATGATTAGTAATCGTGAGGCAGAAGTCTCGCCCAGTTTATAGTTATTAAAATCTGACATGAGCCCTGGGATGTCCATTTAAAAAAATACTCAGCTTTTTTAAGTTGCTGTGATTCTCGTCTACAAATACAACTTTTACATCAAAATAAGTGTGTATATTTAAGCTTTTTAAAAACTGAAAACACACTAAAAGCAGGCAATTGGCTATTTTTCCATTGCCAGTGAATGGGAAACATTAAAC
This sequence comes from Diplodus puntazzo, assembly GCA_963678695.2. NCBI lineage: Eukaryota > Metazoa > Chordata > Actinopteri > Spariformes > Sparidae > Diplodus > Diplodus puntazzo. The sequence goes on along the minus strand of OZ023157.1, from coordinate 23,569,487 downwards.
AGTAGAAAAAGCAGATCATATTCCTGATCAGACTGCATCCAGAATACACAACTTGTTTTATCTGGAGGTCATGAGAGGAATAGCTAAGGATTAGTCATCACGGTTCTTTCACATCTTTTTCAAGAGGTGCACATGTGCTGAACCAATTGGGCACATGGAGGACAGTGACTGCGTTGGTTACTTTTTAATATATTCAACTTAATTCTCTCTTTCAAACTCAGTGCACTGCCAACTTCTTTAGCTTCAACGCGCATTATAGCATCAGCTCAAAAAAAGGGGCAATAATTAGCATGTCCACCTGGGCTTCATGATTCTATCACAGCCTATCAAAGCTGAAGCCTATAAACACCTGTGACAACTGCAGAGTCATTAGACCTGAAAATGAATGCCGATTGTTCCCATTGAAGAAAAAAGCCAGATGTTAGTGGGTTTTAGTGGGTTTTTTGTCCAGTGTGACTTTGCTTTCATGACTTGAGAGTACAGAAAATACCAGAAACTGAAGATAAGGAAAACACTTTAAGGCAGACAAGCGACATCCGATAAGCGTCAAGCTTCATGTACAGAGAGAGACAAAAGAGAGAAAGATAACTATATTCAAGAAAAGAAAGAACCATAAGGTATCAGCTTCAGACAAAGATTCATTTTTTGGGGGGAAAATACAGCATTGTCCCTTTAATCACAGGGAAGAATGCATCTGCCTTAGAAAATCCTTACAAGCACATACAGATAACAAAAGAACAGAGCTTTTAAGCTGTCGGGAGGTTTTCACCAGTCTGGAAGCTCTGCTGTCTATTGAGCATTCATGTGATTGTCGCACAAAGCTAAAAAATGACTGCATCCAAACGTTGCATGTCTTTTCTCACTAGCTATTTTATCTGCCATTGAACAGCCAGTTTATTTTGCTTTTTAAGTTTGAGCAAAACTGCCCTCCTTTCCAAAGTGCACCTCAGAAATCTTTTGGTGTATGATTGGTGTCCTTCAGATCAGCATGTGGTTTGGTAGGTACATCAGCCTGGTGTTAATGTAATGTAATTAAAAGGTTTATTCTTAAAATGAGATATCTACCATTATCCTAAAAGACTTGGCTGTTAAATTGTTTATTTTCTGACAAATCCTGAATGCAACAAAGCATTTTCAGAAATGTACTTGAATGTAATTTCTTCACATGACAAACAAACATTTTGTTCTACACTGGAACGAGCACAAAGGGAACCTCGTTCACAGATGCAAAACCTCCAATTATTAACAGTCTCAACGTTAACAAAATGTTTCCTCCAGGGCCTGCAGTACATTATATATCATAATGAAATATGATCTACTACTCTCTCTCATGACTAAATCTGCAGTGCATATTGCTCCCTGTTGACCCTTAACCACCTGCAGCAATATTGAAACTTTTCTAGTAAAACTCTCGTCCGAGTGCTCTGCTCTGCCAAGCTGCTGGCTCTGTCAGATCCATTTATAGACAGGCCGACTGGACAGCCGCCTGCGTGTCCAGAGGGGTCTTGGGACTGCCCACTCATTTCTTTTCATTAAGGCTGACTGATCGTTAGCCTCCGGTGGCAGCTATACTCGTCTATCCTCTCTATTTGACCCAGTCTCAGTCAATTAGGCATCATTACAAGGTGCTATGTGAGAATTCACATTCTAACCCAGAATAAGAAAATAGGAAAACTGCATGTTCTGCTAGGGCGACAATAACATGGGCATAAGTTATGAAAAGCTATTCAACAATTGTTTATTTTGATATGTTTTGCAAGTATGTCACTGTGTTTTTTAAGTGTGGGCATTCAGAAGAAGTCCACGATGAAATGATGTACACTGTGGGCCACAACTTGAAGCCTATATTTACAGTATAGTTTGCACTTTGGCCAATTTAGACAATTAAAAATATGCTGAATTAACCGTTAGCAATTCCCGATCGCAGTATACCAATAGTCACACTATACATAGCCCTGTCTAACCCATGCCGCTGGTGTTAAAGATGCTCTGTGCTTTAGCATATTATGGATGGTAATAATCATAGCAATAGGTTTTACAGAGTACAGAGAGCTCTAAAACTAATACAATTTCTTGTATTTCTTGAGTAAGAAAATGTGTTCTTTGTTGTCTGTTTGAATATGTCAGAATTGTTTATGGTTCATAAAAAGGGCTTCTCTAGGATTTTTTGTGTTAAACAAAGACAGCAGTGGGTCTGAAAGCAAGTGGTGCAAATAAACGGGAGAGAGATCACACCTTACATGTTAGTCAAACTTAACTAATAGCTCGACTGAGACCTTGCTCCAAAAGTAGTAACCAGCACACTTGCTAATGTGACCAAGTGTGCAGTGAAGGGCGCTGAAATAGGCCTTAATGCCAGAAGAGGGACACATGGGGGGTGTGGACAGAAGGAGAAGAGATGTGACAGTGACAGCAGCATGAAAGATCCAAGGATGAGCAGACATAAGATATATGGGTAAGAGAGAAATGGAGAGGTAAATTAAATAATATAGGATAGAACACTGAATTTAGGTAGTTTAATATGACACTTAAATATAAGGGTCATTTACATTTGCACATTTATATCTTAAATCTAGCAACATTTATATGCCTTTTTAAGGTTGAGCATGGAATAGGGTACTCTTCAGAAGTCTTAAAGGTCAACCTGAGAATCCAACCATCTTCAAAAGATAAGTGTAGGTCTCTCCTGAAAAGCAAGATTCCATCTCTATTATCCCAATAAAGAAAGGTTAGGCGGAGAAGATGTCAGCGATTAAATGTTTTTTTTCGATCAGGGCTGTTATTTATTTCAAAGTGAGAAAGCAACCATGTGAAATTTTAAAAGGCCAGATACCAGATAAACTATTAGACTATACTTTTGAATAGAGTATAGAGTCATGCAACAATCCAACAATCACCCCAATGTCTTCAACAAAGCACAGTAAAGTTTGGCCTCCAAAGCACTAGGTGGTACTGAGTTCACAAGTAAGCACGTGTCTTTTCAATTTGCGCACAAAAAACAAGAGCGGAAATGCTGAGAAAAAAAAACTAAAAACTAAAAAAATCTCAACACATCGCAAAAAAGCTTTTAGGCTTGTATTAGAAATGCTACAGAGTGCAATGGAAACAGGGCTGAAGAGATGAACAATGTCTGCAGATAAAAACACAGATCTTTGTGGAGTGATCCTAAGACGTATGCAATGTTAGGGTTGGGCTGATTGAAACAGTTTCAAACCATTTTGATATGAGGCTTTGTATCGGACAGGAACAGCTAGTAGCCAGCAGCTGTCGCACAAGACTAAGCCGCTACCATGAAGAACATAATGAGAGCCCATGAATGAATAACACTATAGTCCATCATGTCAACTGTGACACATCATGTTTTTATTTCTTACAAAAACAATTGGACTTATCTTTTAAGCTACACATCAAAATAATGAATAAAATAAGACTTCAGCTGAGTGGAATTTGAGAAGAGTTTTGCGGCACCCCTCCAGAGAATTAGTGCCATTAGCTGTTAATCTCAATGAACCAACATCTTATAACTGCATTGGGGTAGTGGAAGGAAAACACGCATTAATTTAGATTTTTTTTAATGCTGATTTCCTAAATATTCTGTTAAACTTTACATTATATTTAGACCGCGACCTAACTACTACCTGAAAAGGACCAAACCTCACTTATCAACATTAGTCACCTTCTTCCACCAGGGTGGAAGTGAAGAACTTTTTCATTTCTATTCTTTAACAGTGTAGGACAGTGAAGAGTCAAAGTCTTTACTGGTTTTCAGCCCCAAACACTTTCAATCACAGAGGGACAGTCATCACGTTGATACGCTCGATACCGACTGAAGCTTTCTGTCTCATTTATTTGCCCTTTTACTCTCTCTTTTCGGTGTTCTCTCTCTTTCTTTCTCTGACTCTTATTCAAACTCACTCTGTCAAGGATAAGCCTGAATGAACCAGATTTAAAAAAATAGGAAAGCTGTTTGCTTTTACTCTGCATTTAACTCTTATACTAACAATCTGAATTCATACAACACATGTTTGCTAAAATAAAAGGCAACAAACTGACTCGCATACAAACACATATACACTGTTTTTCCCCAAAGAGCCCCATCCCACTGGCAAATGGATCTTTTGAACCAGTTTAAAAAGACTGATTGCTTTTATTGTGAGCCTTTGCCTTGCTTTTATCGACCGTTTAAACTGCCAGATTCACCAATTGTTGTGTTGTGCCTTTTATCTACTTTGGAGCCATATCAGTGCATTTTGTCACGATAATAATGTGCAAATTGCCCCATTCATTATTGTTTTTTTTGATGGAGAAATTGGGTAAAATAAGCACTTTGTAGATAAGCGGAGGGTCTGAACACTATTTGCAAAAGCATCAGCGGAGAGCAGAATGCATTTCAAAGAGCTGAATGCCAAAACTGATTTTAATACACTAATAACGGTGTAATCTTCCTATCAGAAAGTTCCAAAACACAGTGCATGCCTGGTGACTTATAAATCCGCTCAATAGGCATGTCTCATTGATTCAGCTTCCCATTTGAAGTGTCAAAGTAACCAACGTGCAGATTACAATCCTTAGAAGTTAAACTGATTTGGTATAAGGAATGAAAGGATTATTTGTCTCTTCACCTTTTTGTTCCTCTGTCAGTGTCACTGTCAGGCTCCTTCCAGGTCTGTCTAATAAACTGCTATCCTTTTGTTGTCTTTAAAAAACTGGAAACAAATTAAAACATTTATCTTTAAAGGGAGAGGGAGCTCCTCCAGTACTCTGTCCAGGTGCGTTACTAAGAGGGAATGAGCGAGGAGTGATAACGGTAAAAAAAAAAAATAAATAACAATGGGAGTGAGGAAATTGATTGAAAGTAGAGAAGGGTGCTGCTATCTGTCACAAAAACATCCACACATATTAAAACACAATAATACACCCACACAAACCATCACATAAATATCAACACTTTTCATCCCAGTGAAGACAGCATGTGGCATTTACTTACCTTGGCTTGCTGGACACAGGCCATGTACTGTTTGGCCAGGCTCGAGCAGAGCAGCGTCTGCTGTGGATTTTCTCGGTAGCACTGGAGCACCTTGGCCTGCAGCTCAGTGCACAGAGACACACTCTGCCGAGGTCTATACAGAAACAGAGGGTAGAGAGGAGGATCAGTGTGATTATAGCCAGCACAGCCAAATGTGAGAATCTTCAGTTACTGAACATGCTCACATCTCTGGTTACAGTTATCAGGTTGTGCATTTTTGACAGTTAAATGGATTGTCTACTTCAACAGAACCACTTTTGATTGTTTGTTAAGAAGCCTTAAACAGGGGGTTTTCTTGTAGCAGGTGTTACTACAAGTAGTGCTGCAATAACTACTTACTGATTAAGATTGACTTTTATATATTGCTTTGTTTTTGTTTTCTGTTGTAAAATAACATTAGCAAAAAAGCCAAAAGGTAAACATTTTCTGCATAAACACCCCTCATTTTTTATCAATATGCATTAATTATCCCTGAGAAATTAAGAAAAATATTGGGGAAAAGGACTACTGCGCAATGCTATCGCAATGCTGGATTGAGATCCACACCAAAAGTTAATGGAGTGTATTCTGGTAGCCATCCTTCATCAAAGTTTTGTGGAAATCAGTTTTTCTGCTGACAAACCAACCAACCAAACAAAAAAGGTGAAAATAACCTCCTTTGGCAGAAGTAAAAAGATCACCAATTAAACGCTTTATATATATGTTCACATTAGATGTTATTCATGTTTTACATTTTTTATTGAAATTTTAGATTAATGCTATAGTATTCTTTTTCTTAAAGGTTAAGTGACAATTTTATGCTTTTCACTGAAAGAAACACACAGGGTTCTTGCAGGTTTCAGTAAGTCAAATTTAAGACCTTTTTAAGACATTTTAAGACCATAAAAATTAAAATTTAAGACCTTCACGATGCATTACCAAAAAAAATTCAAAATCAAATAAATAAATGAATGAATGAAAAAAATCATCTTATTACAATGAGTTCAGTCATTAACAGATAAACAGGCTAAAACAAACTTGCCAAACTTACCAGTCAGCCCCCCCCCACACACACACCGGCCTGCTGCCGGCGCAGCCGTGTGAGAGGGGAGAGACCCCGGCGCTTCTGCAGAGGAGCCGCGGACTGCGATCACTCTGAGCAGCATGGGAATTACAATATAATATATTTCTCTCCTTTCCCCTGATGATCTGAATAAGTCGCTAAATGTTTCACTAGTCGCTTTTTAGAAATAAAGTTTAAAGCTCATTACATTAACTAGCTGTGGTAGTGAATTTCTCCTCATGATATAAAGAAAACCTACTTTTTTAACAACCTGAGTCTTACTGTCATAGTCTTGACTATCTTTCGCTTCGATTATGAGAGCTTTTTACTATGAAAGTTCAAGATGAGATTAGACATGACCTTGCTAAAGGTAGTGTAACAGGGCAGGTAACATAAACAATGAAATGTAAATAAATGAAAATACAGTTTGTAAAAAACTGTAATGCTTTAAAATATGAATATCACTTTGCTATCTCAAGATTACTTTCACTTAGGTGCAGCTACAGTGTAACTCCCGAATTCCACTGGTCGTCAACACTGAGTGTTTTATTCTGAAAATTAACCAAATGTTTTCATATTGTTTTGGTGTCTGACTTCCTTTCTTGCTAGATCTGCTCTGTGCTGAATTCAGTTGGATTGATGCACTGTTTTACATCCAGTGCAATGCAGCGGAGCCAGCGGAAGTACTCACATAGACTAGAGTGAAAGAGCTCCGCTGCTATGGCGTATCAGAGACAGACCAAACTTCGTCTTTGCTGCTATAGGAAAATGAACATAGAACTAAAACAATAATTCATTGCAAGTGTGATCACCAAACTAAAGTTTCAAAAACATCAGCTTTTGTTTACAAATAACTAAACATTACCAATTGCACGATGTTAGGCTGAGGTGAAACCACAGTAACAACAGCACAAACACTGTCTGTTTTGTGCCATTAAATCTTATGAAATTAAAATCACTTGAGATTGTTTATGGTTTTGTTTTAGTTGCCTTTGGAGTAGCTGAGATAGTTTCAAAGGCGTCAAGGTGCAGTTTGTGTAGAGAGATGAATAATGCATTGACAAAGCAGCTTAGGAGTCAAAGTCAAACTTCCCCTTTTCTTTTTATCTTACTCATACATACAGTACATGTGTGTAGACAAAAACACGCAATCATATCCACACCAACAAGCACACACAGACACAAAAAACACACGCACGCACGCACGCACGCACGCACACACACACACACACACATGCAGGTAGTGAATGCTAATCCTACATGAGGGTAATCCTTGAGTGCTCTGTTGCTTGTAGTAATTTACCTGCTGTTGTGACAGAACTCGTTACTGGAAGGATTGGGATATGGATATGTACACGCACCCGCACATACGTACACACAAAGACACAACTTATTATTCACAGTACTGCGCCATGCACAAGCTCTCATATGCACACCCAGTCCACTAGCAACAGAATAGAACAGAATGGAACAGAACAAAAACGCAACAGACGAGAACAAAAATTTGGAAAAAGAACAGATCGATCGAAAAGACTGTGAACAGAACAGAATATAATATGATAGCACAGAACATAGTAAGATAGAAAAAAGATGAACAGAAAAGAACAGATTGAAAAGAATTATCAGAACAGAAAAGAGTAGAGTAGAACAGAACAAAACAAAATAGAATAGACAGGAATAGAACAGAACACATCAGAACTGAACAGAAAAGATTTAAACAAAATAGTATAGAACATAACTGAATGGAATACAAAATAGTTGTGGGACTTCTCTATCATATCACATGATCTTCGTCCCCAGATGGATGGACAACACAGAATAAGACAGAATAGTACAACATAAAAAAGAATAGAATAGAACAGGACAAGATAGAATGAATCAGAATAGGACTGAATTAATTAAGTGGAATGCAGTACAAGAGAATGAAATAGGACAGAACATAAATCCAAATTTTTTTTCTGCGCTTCCTACTGACACTAGACAAACCTTTTGGAGACATTTTCTAATTTTCTAATAAACATGATGCCTGTATACAACATTGTACTATAACAACTGCGAGAGACAGAGGGGGGAAGAGACAGAATTAGTGTTCAATTTGATAAGGAGACGCATGGCTTCATTTGACATGATGGGACATGCCTATTTGTTTTGGGAAGCTGACCACCTGACATTCACATATGCAACCATGTATGTCCATACACACACACACACACACACACACACACACACACACACACACACACACACACACACACACAGACACACGCGTGCGCACACAAACACTGCCATCATGCCATCCCTCGAAGCAATTACAGATTCATGCACCCTTCACATATGAATGAGCTCAGTGGACCCTGTCTTCACTGACAAACACACACAATAAATGTGTGTTTGAACTTTGCTTTGTAAATGCACTGCGTGTGTGTGTGTGTGTGTATGTGTGTGTGTGTGTGTGTGTGTGTGTGTGTATGTGTGTGTGTGTGTGTGTGTGTGTGTGTGTGTATGTGTGTGTGTGTGTGTGTGTGCATGAGATAAACTGTGCACACCGAAGACATTTCTCTGCACTGGTATGTGTATTATGTAGTATAAGTGTCTCTGTGTGTGTGTGTGTCTGTGTGTCTGTGTGTGCAGTGGAGGGTAGAGCGACAGGATTAAATAAATCACTGGCGGAGAGAATATTCATGAAAAGAGAAGTGAATGCAACCTGAGCGAGGGAGAGAGAACGTGACAGTGACGTATTAAATGAGAAATAACCTTGCAGCTAGCCTGGACAAACAGTAACCCATGGCAACCACCACAATCTGCCATATTGTGCAGTGCCATGGCTCTTGGTGGTCAGGATGACAGGTGAATATTAGTTCATAATGTCTGACTCACAGTCATTTAGTTGGGACAATACAATACACTAGATGATGTTAATAAGAGCTGACGAACAGTTTCAATTAAGGTAAAGCAGGACACACTTAACTGTTGTCTTGAGTCATTATTAAAATACTTTATGATATACGATACAGGGTTAAGGGCTGAATGGCTCAAATTAAGAGGGGGCATTTTGTCCACATGGGATTGAGAGGAGGGTATTTGCCAAAGTCACCTCCTGAAAACAGATCTTTTGTATTGTTGCAGTAGAAATAAAAAAAAATATTGTGTTGTTGTGTTGGTCAGTTTGAAACCTGAGTTTCAATCACAATATGGAAATTATACAACTGATGCCTGTGTCCCTGCACAGCTGGTTGGCATTCTGAATTACCCCCTAAGAGCAGAAGATAACCGCAACAATAGCGCCAAGGTATTAATCCAAGCTCAAGTTGAAAAAAAGGAAAAAACTTTTTCAATTCAACAAGAGAAACTTTCCGATAGCAGGAGTGTTTTAATAATGGAATCTGAAGCAGAAAATTGCCTCCGCTAATCTGCACCAACTGCCTCGTTTGACTGAAATTAGAGGTGAGCTCTTATTAGAAAAACATTAGCCGCCCCAGCTAGTTTGATAGCTAACTTTTGCGGGGAGAAGGAAGCAAAAAAACACACCAATTGCTTTTCTGCCTGTGACGTTTTGCATAAATACGTGCAGAGTTGGGGGAGAAAGATTAGCCTCAAATCGTTAAAGTTTCTCATTATTTTTTGTTTCACCTTGGCAGTGTGCGGTTTTTATGAAGAGAGCTCAAGTTCAGAGCAGCTGAAAAGCGTGACATTGGGGAATAAAGCAATAAGAAGAAAAAGGAAAGATCGTACAGGCGTAGCATTTTATTATTCTCTCGGTGTCTAAGTTGGTGTTGTTTGTGTTAGTGTGTATGTGTGTGTGGTGTGTGAACTGTTATTAATGTATGATGACAAGGATTTGGGCTCTTTTAAAGCAGCAGCCATGGCATTGTACTTTTGTTTTTTATATATTACGTTGAGTGGAGAGGAAGAGAAGAGAGGATCAAAGATGTTATGGCTGGGGTGAGATCAAAAGGAACGACAGAGCATGCATCTTGTATTGTTAGAGGCTTTGTAAGGCTTTTATGATACTGCCATAAGGATAACATTCACAACATTATATTTCAACTGACAGAAATCTCACCTTCAGAATCACATGAAATCAGAACTGCAGATTTAGTTCATAAAGCCTGTGAGGTTCTGTCTGACGACTGACAAAACCCAGAAGCTATGATTATTCTGGTAGTCATAATAATCACTTATTCCACCTTTGCTAAGTGACGCAGCGCAGGTAAATCCTAAGCTCACATGTCACAAAACGACAACACCAAGAAACTTTGCTAAGTTTAATCTAGAATCTGCCAAAACTCTTACAAAGTCTCCGTCTCAAATGGGAATAGCAATCAAAAAACAGCTACAAGCCATGGACTGAAGAAAGACAGAACTCTGTGCGTATCTTCACACGCTGACAGCTAAAGTGCTGACGGGAGATAGGAACGTAGGAGAACAATTCGCACTCTGTTAGCCTGGCTGATTGATCCCCACCAAACTCACTTTGTTGGAATATAGGGAGAGAGAGATGGGAGGGGATAAGGAGAGTGTTTCATTAAAACAGGTGACATGCGGGAACAAGATAAGGGGCACATGTGCACGTGTGTTTGTGTGTGACATCTCATCGCTGATAACTTTTCAATCAGGAGACCTTGCGGTTGGACGAACTCACTCGAGTTGCGGGTGATGCGAGGTGAGAGATGCTCTTTGAAGCGTTTCGTTGCTATCAGCCTTCCATCACTAGCCTTTTTATCACCAACAAGTTCAATTCCAGTTTGGTGACATTTATTTTGTAAGGTCCTTTTCTTTAAACAGCTTCACTTTTCTTTTGAAAAGAACAGTGGAGCTTTCAAATCCGTACTGCACAAACAGTAATACAATATCTGAGAACACTGTTTTTGCACAACATAATACACTTGTCTCACATTATCATCTTACTTTCGCTCTCAATGAGGATGCTGTATTAAATGCAACCTACTGCATGTAACTATTTGGCTAAACGAGTGTTAAAGTAGGTATTTTACTGTATTTTAAATGTTGCTGGCCCCGTGCAGTCCTGTTACAACTGAGGCAATATGGCCAAAACGACCCATGACATACAGCTTGAAATTTTGAAATCTCCTCAAAAGCACTTTATAAATGTTAGGAACGGGTGACAAAATAAAATATCCCAATATTTTTTTTACCAAATTCCTTGATATCCACATTGATATAACATTGTAGGGATGGCTTTTGGTAATTTCACAAAATATTAACACAATGACATTTTGATGAATAATCCTCAGTGATGTGGATATAATGGCTAAGTGGTTAAAAACTAAGTATTAGAACAAGTAGCATATTTTATTAAGTTTAGCAAATTAAATCACGTGACTCTATTGCAGCCTTTACAACCAGGAAAACACAACACTTTATGATATAACAATATCCAAAATCTCAGATGATAATTAGCCTCATATCACTTTTTTGATATAGTATCACGCATAGTCACTATATACTGTATGTAGATCATTGTCCATTGTGAATGTGAATGTGTTTATGTATGTTTACTGTGTGTCAGATGCCCTTAGAGGCTGTGCCCTAGTCACGTTTAAGACCATACCACATGACTGCAACATCCACAGTTGATAACCATGTCTCCCGTCTCTCTAGACTGAGACTCTCAAATAAGAAAGCAAAAAGCAACCTAAAAAGAAGTCTTCCTAATTCTACCTGACCCCAAAGGGGAAATAAGGACAGTCAGACACAATCCAGATAGACCCAGGCACTAAGACAGACTCAAATAGAGAGCAAAACACTGACAGCAGGATGATGGGCCACCAATTAGTAAGCAGCAAAGGTCAAAAAGACATAATTTGCCCAGCACTGCATGCTTTCTCTCTCTTGCTTTGAAAAAAGCACATTTTTCCAGATGTGATAATGTGTGATTCCAATCCAGTCCATTTTGGAATTCTATACAGACCCAAGACCTACTGCAAGGGGAGCTGATCTAGCTCTTATAGCAGGTGGAGCTAAGTCTCTGCATATTTTTTACATACAAAACTGTTCCCATCAACATAATAAATGAAATATCTTAATTAAATGACAAAAAGAATGTAGCATGGTAGCTGGTGCTGCTGTGAATTCACACTTGTGGACACAACAGCTCAGACCAAATCTGACCTGTCAGTAACTTGCTCCGGAGTGTTTGTGTGTAGGTGTTCTATACCTCATACAAACAGTAACAGAGGCAGACAGTGTAAGTGACTGCAGCCTTCAGTCTTAATGGTAAATCTCTATTCGGCCGCAGTGCAGACAGGTCTTGTCTCTAGTAATGACTAGCAGTCTGCTACTGTGTCGGGCACAGAGACCTTTACAGTTAGCTTACCTGTCTGTTTCACTAATTGGACACGGTACCCACATACACACAGGAACAGAAACACTTATAGAATAAAGTAGATGGAATGAACCCAGATGAAAGTGTTCTTATAACCACATACTGTCAGCAGTTACTTCATGGTAAATCCTCACACAGACATCCACCTGAAGTTCACTGAGCCTCTGTCTTTGCTAACACTTTGAGGGTAACAAGATTTTTAAAGAGGATTAATGGATTTTTAGATCATAAAGTAAGCTCAGCTGCAATGTTGTGGGTCTCTTAGGTAAGGTATTTTTGGGGAATATGAGTAGTCTGGTACCCCAAGGCAAGGCTAATGGATGAACTTCTCTAAAAAGCCCTATGTAGTACAGCAAGGCAAGTAGAAAATTGCACTAGATAACATTTTACCATTCAATACATCCCCAGTCAAGGATAATATTTTAGAGGGGGTGACAAGTCTGATTTCGAAAAAGACAGGCAATATCCCAGGGCGCCTCCATCTTGTTGCCCTGCTATCAACAAAGTACCCTCCTCAGGTGTGAGAGGCACCTTTTAGCTTGAACTTTATCACTCAAACTATTTGGGGCCAGTCTGGAACCTGACAAGGAGCAGTCAAAGTAGGACCACTGCAGCCGTCAAACAAGTGAAATTACTAAAAGGGGTTTGTAATGGTGTGATGGTTCTATTCTAGACCACTGTAGCTGATGGGCATCTTCCTGAAAGGGTTTTGTGATTTTCCTACGCTGCCTCCTCCAGCTAGCCACGGTGGCTTTCATCAGATTTTCACCCCACTATTGGTCAATGGGCAGTGGGAGATCTGCACCTTTGTACCTATATAGTCTAGTCCTACACATTGGAAGGCACCCTGCATTATGCTACTGCTAGATCAAAGTCACTCCATTCTTGGAAGCCATTGATTCTTCATCTTCAGATGACAATTTAGCCTCTGGGGGAAATAGCCCAAGTTTCAGGACTTCCGGTTTAGCCTGTGGGTATCAGGATCACGGATATTCCAGCCTTTAGATGGGAGCATGGAGTAAGAATAATTTGTTTATCTGCATAAGAACGCAGACAAGATTTTAGAAAAGCTAATGAAAACTCAAATTGTTGTCAGATGATAGCTAATGGGTTCTGACTTTGCATTTGGGCCATTGCGTTCCATCGATTTTGTTCTCTGTACAACTGTTTACCTGCATGCACCTACAGTCTGCTCGAACAGGATTGGTCAATGCCAGTTGGACTTCAAATAGTACAGATGAAAGCCGTAATGTCTCCGATACCAAAAGATAATTTATTACCTACATATTTTGAATTCATATGCAGACATCTGCTTGTAGAGTTTAATGTCACTCAGTCACAACTACTTCTTCATGGTGAAGCTGATGACCTGTGTAGGAAAGCCATCAGGCATATTTCATCAGTACTGAAAACTCTTCCCCCTATCTCCCTGCTTACTTCTGGCTGAGTCTGATCAGCAAAACAATATGCATGAATTATGTTTCTTTTTTATCAATGAACTTTTAAATGATTTCAATTATTTTAAATTATTCTTCAAAAGTGATTGCAAATCTTTAAGGGCTCCAAGTCCTGACTCTTGCACTTTTGTCATCTGTATCTGTTCTGTGCATATGCTTGTGGCTTTATCAGTCAATGTGTTGTTGGCCTATACATCTATCTATAAGCAGATTAGCTGCAACAGTAGAGTACAACCAAGACCATCCATAAGAAAAAAAGGAAAGAATCCAAACTACAGAGGTGGCAGACAGAATAGGATAGAAGTTCAAAGAAAAAGAAGCTGAGGGAAATGAATGAAGGCAGACACAGACAAGTTACAACCATGGCAAGAGAATGAAGAAGCGAAAGAGATTATCGAATGAAATGAATTTAGAATTCAGAGGCAGAGCTAGAGACAGAGACAGATATAGAGAAATAAAAAAAAGACATACTGTAGCTACATAATGTGTTATACTCTGCTGCAGCCCCCCCTCTCCCCCCTTCTGCAGTGGGTAAATAGAATAATTACTGGGTGGTCAGTGTAGTGTGAAATGACAGCGTGACCACAGCACAATGAAACGCTGCCCAAATGCTGACAGAACATGACGAGCACATGGCTGCCTGAATACAAAGTGTGCCTGTATGTGTTGCAGAGATAGAAAAAGGGAGTGAATAAGTAGTTAATAAGTTATTTTTGTATAAGTGTGTGTGTGTGTGTGTGTGTGTGTGTGAGTGTGTGTGCGCGTGCGCGCACATGTACTCCAAAAATAATGAACAACACATTGTGGTGGGACAAAATGCTCTTCTTTCTGCAAACTAGTGCAGAATTGATCTTCTAACCTCTCCCATGCAGCTACGGACAATAGCAAATCCTTGCTAATGTAATCATTTGGACAAAATTTTGGACTTGAATTGTGTGCTGTTAAATTTAATGGACCAGGTGCACGAAGATGGCGGTGTTGTGGATGAGGTCACTGCCCATTATGCAGTGCAAAGCTAGCGAAAAAAAGACCAAGCATCTATTTTTATCTCCTGCTGTTTCCAGGAATGCACTAGACTGTGTGCTAGTACACTACTCCACTGACTTAATAATAACATTCAAACATTTACTCCCAGGACAGCTGTGTTATATATTTTTTCTTTGTATGACAGTTTAAATAATATAGAGGGGGAAATTGTACGACTAAAGCCCTTGGACAGATTTGAAAGTTGCAATTTCAAGGTACAGCACCTTAACTCAGAAAAACCTAATCATGCAAAGTAACAAACTAATGCTGCGAAACTGTAACCTGACAGTGACGGTGACTTTCCATCATTTCCCACCTCGTTAGCAAAAGACAGATGTATACAGATGTTAGAGACACTGCAGAGAGTATCAATTACGCCTCTGTGCTGTGACCATTTAATGACTTGAGCTACAAATTTACTTTACCTTCATTATCCAATGGAAAGGTCTCAGATTAATTGACTACATATCTAATATCTAGACTAGACTAATATCTGTACATGCAGTACACGCTGCCAGTTAAGCAGAGGAGGACAAAATAGCAAACACAAGTAATCTTTTTAGATACTGTTAGTAAAATATCCATGTAAAAACACACTCATCAAACCAGTTACAAATGATTAATTTTGTGTAGCATTTCTGTTTGTTGTGTTCCAAATAATGTCCCCATTTGCGGGACATTAAAGGATTTCTGATTCTGATTGGATCCATCTTACATATTGCATACAAGGGGAAGAGGGGAAATAAGTGGCTCCCACATTATGACATTTACAGGTTTTGTCTTAGAGGCGTCTCATTTAAACTGAAGTTTAGTATTTAATGGTGCAACTGACAAAGACATGTGTGTGTGTGTGTGTGTGTGTGGGGGGGGGGGGGGGGGGGGGGGGGCTTTAAGTGTTGATGAAAACCAAAAGGTGAGGAATGAGCATGTGAGAATCAAATATCTGAATTAATAAGCTGTTTTTCAACCGTTTTGGGATAATCATTGTCATGCATGTGGGAAAAGGGAAAATTAATGGCTTTCTGACCAAAATGGATTTGCAGGCTCTCCTTACAAAAACAAAAGGTTAGGGGAGGGGCTTTTGAACTCTGACATCCTAGTGGAGTGGAGTGCTTCTTGTGAAACCCTGCTGTTTCTGTTTTCCTGCCACGAGAATAGGGCCATTTAAAAGTCAAGTTGTTGGTTATATTTTGCCATTATTGCAAAGGTGGTCATGCCTACAAGACAAATTATAATAAGGTTTTTAAATAAATATTTGTGTGAAATCTAATGTCCATTCAAGAAAGAAAAAAAGAAAAAAGAAAGCAGCAAGTGTTACAGATTTCTTTCCTCCATCTGTTTTAAGTTTCATTTTGCAAAAGATGTTAAGATAGGCTAAATTAAACTGTTCTTATAAGCAAAATTAATATACTTGGAGACAACAACTAATAGCAATGGTATAGGTGCAGTAGTATCTAATAATTTTTTTGTTGTTATGTAACAATATAACATGATAAAGATAGACAAAACTATGTTTATCACATTGTGTTAAATACACGCTTTGTTTTCCCAAAAATCCCAAATGTTTTTGTTTTTTCTAACTTTCATGCTGTGAGAAATGTCAGACGGATTAAATGTATCACTTAGCTTAAGAGGAAAATGGTGAGCGCTAATATGTTAATATGAGGATTTTATCGCAAAACTATTAGATGTGATAATAATAAGTGACGATCGTAAATTATCACTGAGTCTCACCACTGTATGTGTGGAAAACAATGTTGTGACTATCAAGCAGCCGCAGAAGACATGGCGTCCACATTAACACCACTTTAAACAGCGTTCACACTAAAGCTTCTGCCCACATCTGCTTTCTGAAAACTGTCACTAGTCAGAGCTGCTTTGTCTCTGACATCTATCGTGCTGAGGTTTGTTGTTTTTTCTAAATTTGCACTCGATGTCTGCCTTACATTTAGATATGCGGGGTTACCCCAGAGACCTCAACCAACAGATTATTTACAAGTGTCCTGAGCAAGCTGTCTTTGCCTATGACAGGCTTATAAAAACACAACAGTAATGACGCAGTAAGGAGAAACAATGTAGTGATTATACAGGGTGGTTCGTTTTACAGAAAATGGTGTTGCAAACATAATTCACAGTATTTACCTGATGTGAGCTTCTGCTTTAGTAGCTGCCTCGTTGTACTGTTCCGCCATCTGGTTGTAGTCGTCAAGGTTCTTGAGGCGAAGAGACAGAGAGAGAAAGAAAGCTGAGAATCAATCCAGGGGCAATTTCTACTTCACTTTATACTAGAATATTTTTAATATAAAGGGGCTGTTCAGGCTTGTGCTGCTTTTAAAGATGTGACAACTTGTTCCCAGGCTTTAGCTTAATTCAATTTTCATATCACACCATTTCAAAACATAGAAAAACAAGATGGGCTACGTAGAAGTCCTCAATGAAGTCCCACGATTTAGAGCTTGACATCCTGTGTTATCTACATAATACCACCATTACAGCTATTTTTTAACATTCAATTCAAGCTCTAATAAGCCGGCGATGATAAGCAAAATGCATAAAGCACCGTCGGAAATGTCACATTTGTTAAATTAGTGACCTTTGAATTTTACAGTGCTGCTTACAAATCTGAATGCTGATAGCCTGTTGGTACTCCATAATGTTTTATTTCATGCGAGAAAAAGTGGCATTTAAACAGCAATTACTACACAGATGGAGCCCTTGCCTAGAGGGCAAGGTCATATGCAGTCCACCTCTGCAGGAGTAATCAATGGTCACAGTGTTAACTACTCTGAATTGTGGACAGAGCTGCTCACAGTGTCTCTATTCTTATAGTATCAGTTTTCAAAAATGAATAAGGGTGCAGTATTTCCAGCCACAGTGATGAGAATATGTTTAAAATCATCAGCTCTTTAAGATGAATGATCGCCTCACAGGCTTTACATCAAAGCATATCAAAAACAGTTTGTCTAGAATGCCCAAACACAAAAACAAATCTTTCTCACCACCCTCTCACACACATTCATTGCACAGTAATCACCATTTTAAACCAATAACTGCAGCACTCACGCTTTTACTTAATTATTCACTATATTCCCAATAGATGGGGTGATAGGAGAGGAAGATAATTGAAGTGACTGAGCAGGGAAAGAGATGGGATCAAACACAAACCTCCTCCACAATCCCTAGCCCTCTACTCCACCAGTGCCCTCTAGTCATTTTCATATCTCATTATTTCACGCTGATCCGCAGACATGCTTGTCCCGATTTGAATGTCTGGTGCTGGAAAAGACTCAAGTAATGTCACAGGCATCTTCTCCCTTAATCCTATCTGCTGGTATTCACTACAGTGTAATAAAATGGCCCTCTTTTCTTTCCTGTTCTTTAAAGAGAAGACCGTAAAATATAAGACATAAGTCTAGCATGATGGAGGACAGGGTATATTGAACTAACCCAATCAGTATTGTTACAGTATCTGCCTGCTCAAGTTCTATTTCAGTCATCAGGGAAACTGTTTCCAATTAGGGCTGCAGCTATCGATTCTTTTTGTAATCGATTAATCTAGCACTTTATCGATCGATTAATCGAGTAATCGGATATTTCTTATTTATTTATTTTTTGCGTTTTTAAACAACCAAAACAAATAATGCATAACGAAAATGATGTGGCTGTAAAATGATCAAGCATTTCTCACAAAAACAGAGGAATTCATTCCAACTCCAACATTTGGCTCCAAAACTATGCCCATTCATTAAGTGTCAGTGCCAATAATTAAACAACAATACAGATAAATCAACTGACTGTAAAACATGTATAACATGTAAAACTGTGAATACATAAATAGTAAAGGCCATTTAGCCTTGGTTTTGTTTTCTTCATACAACATTACAAAAAAAGGATTGCACCTTCTGCAAATTACCCACCTGAGAACAAGGTACACAATGTGTACAATTTACAAAAAATAAATGTAAATAAAACAATTATAAATAAATAAAATAAATCAATAATAAATAAGACTTTTTCAGTCTTCATTCCCCAAATCCATGATAAGCACACTAATCCACCAATCACAAGGAGACAAATACACTGTGTGGGAAGAATAGGGTCCTACCTACTCCACAATATACGAGTCCTCCTGGAACTTATCCTGAACTGTCAGGAATCATTTCAAAGTGACGCAGACACATTGGATTAGCCGGTGGAGGCGGTGTAATGCACTCAAACAGAGTTTATAATCCAAAACAGCCAATGTAGCACGTAATTCATGATCATGTCTGCATAAAGTGATGTTTATTTTTGCTCTTCTTCGGTGGCTGTTTCAGTGAGCTTTGGCCGCAGAGTGATGAGACATATACCGTTGAAATTTGTAGAGTCCCAGTTTTCATATGACATGCTGTATGTAGCATTAGCATGAAGTAGCGTAATCGCTAACGCCGATTTTTTCGGACAACCGCCATTAGCGTGTTTTTTCTATGTGCTCCTTTAGTTGGTGTGCTGCATTAATATGTTGCTACATGGTTAGCATGCTCTTATAGGGTGTATAATGCAACATGCGCAGCTCGGGTTGAAGTGGTTAAAAACATCAAAGCTAAACATCATATCTAGTCAAACCGCATCACGACATCGCTACAAATACAGAGCTAAATTGTGCCAGCCAGCTTAATTTAAAGGTCCCATATTATGAAAAACTGACTTTTTCTGGGATTTGGGGTGTTATTGTGGGTCTATGGTGCTGCCACACGCCGAGAAACTTTGAAAAAAGACTATCCATGCTTTTTTGAGTGAGATACAGGTTTCTAAAGGGGTCTTGCCTGCAGTTTCCAGATACACGAGTCAAATTTGCTGCGGCTGTCCACGTCGACGGCCGCACATTTGCATATGGCTACCCCACTGCCCCTCCCTTCACCGCACGGTGTCTCCACCCACCAGGTACAGCTACCGTCTCGGAGATCCGCCATTATTCTACTGAAATCACCATGGCCAAACTCAAGGACAAATGCTCTGTTGTTGGCTGCAAGGACCAGCACAACACACTCCATCGTCTCCCAGCTGCAGAGGACAAAAGAGCGGCATGGATTTAATTTATTTTTATGATTTATTTTTGAAGTTGGCAAAAAACTGTTGGTGTGTGCGAACCACTTTGACACTGACTGTTTCACCAACTTGGGCCAGTACAAGGCATGAGTGGTCGGCAGACTTTTACTCAAAGGAATACATGCAGACCAAGGACATGTAAGTATACAAATAATGTGCTGTGTGTTTCTGTAGATTAGGCTGAACTCGTGCCTGATGTACTGTGTGTTTTGCCATTGAGAACAAGCTAAGGTTAGCGGCTAACCGCTAACGTTAGCTTCCCTGACCACACAAGTTAACGTTAGTGCTAAAGCAGAATCATTGTGTGTAGTACGTTTCTGATCTTGCACACTATGTAATGCGTGTCCCAGGGAAATGTCTGCATGTACAAGTATTTAGCTGTGTTTATTTAGCAATTTTACACGAACTAACCAAGCAGTGTCACATAGTACCAGCTAACGCTAACCGTGAGCTTTCAAGCTAATGCTAACCGCGAGCCCCTAGTTCGCGATCAACACGGTCTCCACATGCAAACCCAGAGGCGCGGTCAGTCAAGCAGTACATACACACACCCTCCGCCGGGTCTAAGCTTTCAGGATTTTGTGAAATAATGCATTTGAAAATGTTTTCTAAGCTGGAATATGTTGGCATAGGCCGGGGCAATACGAGTGTACTGTTGACTGCTACATAGAGCTTAGATTCTCTGCCCGAGCCGGGTCGGGCTGGGCCATTGACCAAGCATTTGTGCTTTTTTGTTTTAAATAACTCAGCATAATGAGTATATTTCCAGTTAGGAAACACGCATCTCTCTCCTCCCTCCATTTTTGTGTTGCTGCGTGGTGTACACGTGAGTTATCCTCATGGCTAAAACGTGACTTGAGACGTACCTGACATCACTCCCAGAGACAAGAAGAAAGCAAAAATATATATTTTTACGAATGAAAATGACAATAATTGTAACGCACAGTGACTTCAATAAATAACTTCAATGTGATTACTGGTTTGGAAATATTAACGCTAGATTACTCGTTACTGAAATAAAGTGGTCGGATTAGAGTAATGTCAGGCGTTGCGGTCTTTAGTGCTTGAATTATACTGTACCAGTGCTGTCATGTGTTACTCCTATCCATATCTGGGAATGCTGTGCAGGTAAATTAAACTGTGATTACTTGTTGAGAACATTTGCCCATTTCTTGCAATTGTTTTCATGTTTGTCTTTTTACTGTTCATGACTCTGACTGGCTGCACTGCATCACAATAAGAAGGCTGATAGAGGACAAGCCACCACATCATCAGGGGATCCTCTTTTCAAACTGAGCTTTCCAAAGTCCTGGAAGGGAGAGTGCAGAGCCAAACCAGTGAAGACAGACACGACATTCTGTAAGTTTTACAATCTTTTATTTGAACCTCTCAAATTAAAATAAACATGGACACACAGACATCACACAAAAGGTTGAAAACAAACACTTAAAATCTGAATTCTTTTAAGATGGTTTTCAAAATAAATAATGAGAATGTATAAATGAGAAGTAATTAGGAGAAATAAGAGACACTTTACAACACTGCAGCACAGCTTTTTGGTTCTACTGCAGTTTTCCTGTAAACATGCATTTGTTTATTGCACTGCAGACTGCGGTGATGCTCTGTTGGACCTGATCTTCCAGAAGGTTTTCCAGGACCCTGCCCCATATGTGAACGAGGTGCTGAAACTCATAAACCCTGAAGACCTCTCAGACCACACAGACAGGCAGCACAACTCTCACTCTCCACCCCAGAGAGCACCAGCACCAGCTTACAAAGCTTCTGTAGGCTATATTGGCTAAACACAATTCAATATAAAGTCAGCACTGAATGTTTACACCCATGGCAACTAGATACTTTCTTTGTTATTATTTTCATATTGATATTGAAGTTAATATATAAAGTCAAACTGTTTCACTTCAGATATGTATTTTCTTCTTATTATTTCATTCATGTCAACACATGTTTACAAATGTTTCTTACAATTAAAACATCTTTCCTCACTGTTCTGTGTTTTCATTGTTTGATATGTAATTTTCATGGTAATAAGTAAAAGATAATAAACTATAAACAATGTAAGATAGAAGAAGCAGTTATGTACTTTTAATCATAACACTTTTACGATAAATGAATAGTATTTATGTGACTAAAAGCTGACTGCACTATTCCCCTCAGACGTAAAGATTCATAGTCTGCCCGATAAATGTTCAGTGCATGTTGCAGTGCAGATACATTCAGGCAGACAGGTTACAGGCCAGGAGGGTCCACCATGCATGATGGTGTATCAGGAAGCTGCCGCAGTCTTCGTGTAACCTAGAAATTATGAAAGGTAAGTGAGTGACAATAGATTAGAGAAAAGAAAGCAAAATGACAACCTTGTTTGCCCAGTGTTTACACTTAATTGTGGTATTTCCATACAGCAGATATTCTCAGGTTCTGTAGGCATTTGTTTACAATAGCCACAGGAACACCTGTTTTTATGCCGATTTTTTATTATTCATTGGAAACTATGATCACTAATCATGTCACATTTTTTCTTTGATAATATATATAAAGCTTATAAACCGTTTTAAATGGTTAAAAAACAATTCTGCTGGTAGAAAGGTGATTGGAGGCAACTGTGGCTTACTGAAAAATACAGTTGAAAATTGCTGGCAGTAGCTAATTACAGGTCGTCACTGCAAATAAGAGCAGGTTCTCAATCAACTAACCTGGCTACATAAAGGTAAATAATAATATGGGGTTACACTTTTCTCTTGCAACTGCTTTTGCTAAATTGCATCCGCGTTACTACAACTTAACAGCAGTAAACACCAGTCGAGGTTTGGCTAAACTTTATGATGTAAACACTCGAGGAGAAGAGGGCTGTTAGCTGTAACAACGCGGGCAGACGGCCAGTAAGCCCGTAAAACTTTCGTTATCTGCAGTAACATAAAAGTAATGTCGAGGTAACAAACTTAACTACTGACCACTGAGAAACATCAATGTTCATTCTTGGCTGCTTACTTTCTTCTGGAGCCTCTTGTTCTGGGTCGGACCGCAGTCTGTTGTCCGGCAGCCATTACTCCCAGAAACTCCGCCGTTGCCATGGTCACATGATGCCGTCCTCACGTCTTCCGCAGGCAGGAGGAGGTGGGCGGCACCGTGGGCGGCACCGTGGGCGGCGCGCAGTAGCTCATTAGCATTTAAAGGGAAAGGCACTGAAACAGGCCACCTGGAGCAGGGCTGTGAAACTGGTGTTTCAAGAACCCTGCTGTGCTCAATGCTTCAGCTTTTTTCGACCAAAGCATGTTACTAACATTCCATTTAGACATCAAGGAACCATGTCAAGAAGCAGAAATGACCATAATATGGGACCTTTAAAATGTATTACGCGCTGGTGTGTTTCATGAACAACGGTCTGTGTGGGACAATCAGATCCCTGCGCGTATAGTGCGCGTCATAGGAATTTAACGATGCTTCGAGGCAGAGTTTTTGCCTCGAGGAATTTTTATAATCGAGTTAATCGAGTAACTCAATGAATCGTTTCAGCCCTATTTCCAATAATTAAAGTCTTATGCTAGTTAAATAGTTGTTATTTCTGTAAGCAAATTCACAATACCCTTTATAATGTTGATCTCAGGCTACATTTTTCTGGCTTTGTTGCAGGAAGATGACGTTACCCCTCTTAATTGTGCCTGAAAAGTTCGGATTGGCTTGTTTACTTTTCCAATCGGGGAAGCAGACAATTGGCATGACACCTGTTTGACTCAAAAATATGGGCAGCAATTCAGAGGTCAGTACCCAAGCTATATATCTACATTAGAAAAGAAATGAATACATGTTTCCAACTACAATTTACCTTTCTTATCTCATCTTAGGATGGCCACTTTTTGGCTGTCGTGGTAATTCACAATGTGGAAATGCCAAACATCCCCAGGTGTATTACTTTATCCCTGCCAGTTACGATTCCTGGATGTGTTATATTGGATTTTCCAGGCCGGGACTTAGGATTAGACTCCTGTTGCTGCTAAGTCTCCCCATTGCTAATACAGTATCTGAACTAAGCTTAAATATCACACTTCAACTGGGAGGGGAATGGGGTATTGAGTGCAACTCCAAAGCAACTGTATATGTCACCTCAGCAATTCATATCTTTGAAGACATTTCCAGTCTATAGAACCTCTCCTCTTATGCTTATTATTAATCTACTAAGCATTTGAATTAGCAAATGCATACATACATAAGTGCAAGAAACCAAGCCCTGGATTTATGAACATAAAGAGACAGTGAGTCTTACTTCTTGCTGGAAGAGAGTTTGCTAATACTTGGCATTGGCTCCCTGGGAATACGTGGTAAGAAGTTAGCCACATGTTAGCGACTTAGCCTCTAGCCTGAGGTCAAGGGCTCAGTGGGTACACTCAACAGAGGAAAGCTGAGCTGAAACTTGAAAGTCTGTAGTTGCCTTTTGGGATATCCAGTGTTCCAGCCAAGATAAAAAAGGCTCCACAGGGGCTTAAACCCATGGGTGCCTCAGATTATGTAGGACATAGAGCGTAGGGCACCAGCAAGAGAAGCTGCTAGCAGATGTTTTAAAGGTAAAGGGATTCTCTCACTGATGATTGCTGTGTCCTTCCAAGGCAGTAGTTGAAGAGGAAAAACAAACACATTTAGCAATGTCACAATGGTGGGAAGCCAGTGTAGGATCTTCTCTTGCTTCTTACCTCTTTGGCTGGTCTGCACCCAACCAAGGCCAAGAAGACGCTGGGTACAGGAAGGTACTTCAAATTGTTGAAACCAGAGAATATACATTCATATACTGATGGATAGAAAGATTATGCCATTGGTGAAGAACACTCTATTTCATACTGTAAGGCCAAAACCCAAAAAAGTCCAAAAAACAAACTTGTAAATCTTGTGTTTTGGAGTAATTCTGAGGTATCTCACAATTTGGAGCCTCTATTAAATGTGACCCAATTGACACAGAAAGCCACAACAACTGTATGCTCCATAGAGATTTACAAAATGGGAAGCGTGATGGTAATGGGAGAGATGTTGCAACAGAAATTACTGATAGAACTATAATGTCTCTGGATGCTAATAGAACTTTGGAGAACAGGGAAAATGAAGCGTGGACTTGTGAAGGTAGTGTTTAGACCGGCAGGTACAGCTAATCTAGTCAAAACGTCGGGGGGACCGCAAGGCTGTGTGTTGTTTTTATATGTTTCAACGTGTTTTTTGTGCCTGTCTGTGGACAGAACAGACCCAGAGCACCAGCCCCAGTTCAGCTCTCATGACACCAGAGAAGTGGCAGCACTATCACTGGCACACACACTCTGAGCTCTTCCCAGTCATTTGCACCCATGGGGACAAAAGCCCAATGTGGAGAGACAGAAAGGGGGGATGATAACCCTCAATGGGGAAAAAGCAAGGTTTTGGGGGTTGTTGGCAAGTCTCGTGGAGGGGATTAGTGTGAGTACGTGTGTGTGTGTAAGCTTGCATACATGCAGGTGTGTGACTAAATCTATGTTTGTACGTGAATGCTTGTGCTCAGATGATCCTTGCATGCACACTCGTCTGAACACCCTCCAGCAGCTGTGGATTGAGATGGGCTGATGTCAGGATTTTGAGGGAGGGGTTGTTTCACGCTTGCGACGCCTGGACCACGGAGGATTAATTTTTTCGAGGGGGGGTTGGGGGATTAAAAGAGGTGAATTTTAAACTGAGACTTGTTTACAGAGTAACAGGGTATGTTGCCACGGGGAGACAGATATATTCCACCTCTACACTGGAAAGAGATTAGGGAGGCATCCACAAATAAATTAGAGAGAGAGAGAGAGAGAGAGAGAGAGAGAGAGAGAAAGAGAGAGAGAGAGGATGTACTGGTATGTTGGGAGGGGTTCAGTCTTGGGATGTCTTTTAGTGTGTCAACCTGTATGTGTGTGGGAGAGGGGAAATGCAATGTTGCGCAGTGGATTGACCACTCTATCACAATTACTTCTGAAGTGACAACGAACACACACAAACCTGTCACAATAAACACACACACAGGCTGTTTTCTCATTTGTGTCAGTAGTGGACAGCATCCACAGCCTTTAGACAAACACAACAGTCTGTTATCATCACTCATCCCTTAGGCAAACTGGACACCAGAGTGTGTTTATGTGTGTCTTCATACAAGTTATCAACTACCACACACCCACACATAGGGTTACTAGCCTATTAGGAGGGGCTGCAGCTAAGCCATAGTAAAATGTTGATTCAGGGGAAGATCACACACCAATTATCAGTGGATTCTCCTTCTAATCTTGATGCTCTTACCTTCGGCTTAAATCTCTGCTTCAGATCATCAACACACCCAAACAGCACAATTGCATGAGCATGGGTGTCAGCTTACGTATGTTGCTATGAGATTATTTTAAGAAACGAAGTGCAGTCTGATATTCACGCTTCTTTCGGTTTAAATCTATGCATCGCATTAACAGGCTCACCTGATGTAGAGGGAGGCCTCACAAACCTGGACCAGAGATTATGTGAAAGAGAGACATATTACTGTTTCAAATTGTGTTTTGCATTTGTGTATATGACTTGCGTCAGTCACAATTCAACTATTAAGTGGCCGTTTATTTCAGCTGACTGGTGTTTGCCACAGGTATGAGAGAGTGAAAGGAAGAAAAATAGGCAGGGTAAAGGAGAGGGGGCATGAAAGGAGGCCTGGATGAATGGACTGCTAGATTGGAAAATGAAGGACGAGAAGGAGGGAGATGGACGCCAGCTCAGGATAGACTGTCTGTTTAATGCACAGTCCATATAGCCTCTTTATCTCTCGCTCTCAGTCCTCAGTCCCCCCCTTTCTCACTCCCTCATCCACATGCAGGTCAGCTGCGAGCAAGTGAGGGGTGAAAAAAAAAAAGCAATAGAAAAGCGACTGCAGTGGCAAGCGGAGAAAGATAGAGCATCCTCCACTCCTCTGCCAATCAGTCTCTTCCGTCAAGCATTGCAGCGTGTGCTGCTCGCCGCATGGTGTGCAGGGGCCCTTCCATTTAACTTGGCTATGTAAAAGGTTTTCTCAGAGGCCTAAAGGAGGCGAGTGCCAGGGACTAGATAAGGTCCCCTCCATCTGCCTGATGGGCCCTGCTGGACGGAGGGCGAGATGAGGGGAGGGGTGAAGGGCAAGTCACTAAGAATAACTGAATACTGGAGGAGGAGTTGTGGGTGTGAGGGACAGACACAGGGGAGGGTGAGAGTTTATGCATGTCTAGCTACACCTTTACACTCATGATTGCTTTAGTGTATCTGTCATTTTTAGTTGATGTCAATGTATCCTTATGTAGAGACCATCTTGCGATGGGATGACACCAGCTGCAGCACCTAAAAACATGTTCGGCTCCAACCCAAGACAACTCAGTAGTCATTACTGCATTATTACATGAGTCCTCAGTACTCATGGGTCGGATAATGCCCATCATTTAATTCAGCCTTCCTTTTGATCTGAACTACACACCTGTAAATTGTTGTGACTGACATTTTGCACAGCTGTTATGCTATTGCACTGAAAAAAATCTGTCCACAGAGACACAGACATATAAACACCTGGCGAAATAGTCCCGCTACAATAGATGTCTCCAGGACTACATTTTTCAATGATAACGCACACAAACTCACAAGGTGAAAACATTACCAGCCGAAGCTGTCACAGCTGGTAATGAAAAAATAAAAATATTTGTACCGTCTCTGCTCGCATCCACTACATTCTTCTTTCGTATTTTTTCAGCATCCTTGTCATCTCTGTTTTTCTGATGGTTTCCTTTCTTTACCTACACTCTGTTATTTCCCCTCTCGTCTCTTTTCCTTTCTTCTTGCCTCTGTTCATCCCTGAGTTTTTTCCTGCCCTAAAATCATACACCAGTGCCAGCCTTGTTCCTCGCAAAGTCTTTTAACAAATCCGCCTAAGTTTACTCTGTGAGCAAGCAACATTTATCAAAACGTTGGTTTTGGCTTTTACAGGGTGCAAAATATCAACAGCGCGTAAGTGCTCATGTGGAGGGAACACGGGTCATAATTTCTTAAAAGCACACAACAAACTGCCTTGATTTTTTTTCCATTTTTCGAAGAGAACACAGGGTTGCTGGCAAGAGGACATTGTGATGAGGAAAGCACAGAACATGTGATTAGATAACTGAAGCTCTTTGAGAAAGACAGCACCGTGAAACCTCTCCTCAGTGCTGGTCCATCAACAGCTCACCTGCCTGCTGAAACTCTCAATTCATTTACATTATGACACTGGTATGTGGGCTTGGCATTTCCAACATAGGGAATAGGGGTCTTGTGTCTTGAGGAGATTTTAGAGTGAGTAATATGACACTTTTAGACTTGTTTTGATATTCCTCTTTTCAGTGAAAGCATAAAGGACTTCCTGGAGGAGGTCCTGTTGTACATGTCAAATCATTTAAGTGCAAGTATCTCACACTCTGAAACCATCGCCAAAAATATTCCAAAATATGACAAGAGATGCACAGCCACATTACTGAACATGAGATAATGTCAGTACATCTATAATTTCACACAGTGCGGTCTTAACATTTGTAGACCAATAATATAATGAGAATGATTTTGATTAATCCAATGCAACTAATGAAACCAATTGAGGAAACATCTCTAGAAAACAGTCTTTCAGTTCTGGCTATTTCCTGGTTCCTATTTTTCCACCTGTCTCTGAGATGGGAAATTGTTCTTACTTTTTTCTCCAGTATTTCTAGTTGCTCCTTGTAGAAGCTGGAGATGCTGGTCAGTTCCTTCTCCTTGCTCTCCAGTTTTTTGGCCTGAGAAAGAGGGAAAGAGAGTAGGGAAAGAAAGGAAACAAAACACAAAGCAAATAAATTAATAGGCAAAGGAGGATAAAACATTTCTTTTAATTAACTGAAATTGTAAGTGCATAAAATGATGGAAATGGACTAAAACAACACATTCATTTTCTTTGCTTATGAGCATGCCGCACACATGGGACACAGAGGTCAATGCTGAGGGGAGAAGAATGGAGTCAACCTGTTGCTTTCACTGCCCAAAAGACTTGCCAAATATAGCCAAAAAGACAAATTAACTCTACTTCATATTCTAGTAAAAACATAAGCTGCAGGGGACATAAGATTAATATTTTCTGTAGCAGTAACAGCACAGACATTTTAGGAGACCATAAAACCAACATGTGCTAACAGTATAGCAATTATATATTATAACAATTATATATCAAATTGCAGACTTGTGTTTTTCAATGCATTTGTCAAAAATCTATGATGTAATCTATGGAAATCTACAATAATATATATAAAAAATACATCACACCACAAAGTAAAACAAAAAAATAATGGGTATCTAATAGCTGGTCCATCTAATGTAACAGAACTTACAAAACTACTCTGGCAGCATGTGACTGGCACGGCGGCAGCGGGGGCTGACATGGTGATGCTGGCATTAAGATGAGGTGAAACACTTTAATATGCTCGCTGAGCCAAGCTTTGACAGGCAGCAAGATGGCAGATTGGCTGTAGGAAGACCCATAGTTTGGGCCATGGCCATAGCAGCATGCAAGCAGAGGAAGATAGGAGCCAGACGTTAAAAAGATACACTGTGAAAACAAGTTGCCAGTTTAGATTGAAGTCAGACATGTGCATGCACTGAGGTATGTTAAATAAAATATACACTTTGGAAGAACGATTCACTAGAATATGTAACATTAGTTTTTTGATGGGACCACCCATCATGACAGCTTGATGCTTCACAGTGTGTCGATATCAGACAACAGAGCCAGAATGATACTAAATTTTTGGGGCGTTACTGATATTAGGAAGTAAAGATTCAGATATTGACGTAAGGGTCAATATCCACACCTTTCTGCAATAATCATTTGAATGTAGTTATTAAACATTTGTGACAAATGTTAAGCACATTTTACACTTTAACACTATACTTTATTGTATGATTAATATGAATTGTAATCTATTGTATAAATCATGCAAAGCATCTTTATAAACTTTTTCCTTCTCATATCTGCACATATCAGACAACAAATATGCAGATACTGACATCTGGGATAGGCCAATATCAGCCGATAATAAAGGCCAACTGATATATCGGTCGGTCTCTATTAGATAATTTTATGAAGTTGCATAGAAGGGGATTCTTTTATAATACATATAAATCAAAACAACATCATAAACACAAAGTAATGAGAGGCTATTGCAGAGCCACAAAAAGAAAATAACAGAGGGATAGTCAAAGGAGATGTGCGTAATCAAAAACTTGAGGTGATTTTCAGAACTGTTAACACATCAGTGTAGGTGACTGAAAAGCACAGCACTGCCATCAGCTCCTTTATTCCGCTCACTGTGCATTACTAAAGCATACATCCATCCAATTTTAGAGTACTTATTTGCAATATCACAATGATGGTTTTCTCTTGGAGCATAAGAGCAATGATCGCCCATTTTGCATGGATGGTCACAGAGTGATGTATTTTGAGATATTGTATGATGTAGAGTCTTTATTTGAAATAATTATAATAAATCAACTTAAATTGACCGATTTGAACTAACTCAAACTGCAATGAATGACAATTATTTGAAGTGAACCTTGCAGCTTGGTCTAGACTTAGGGCTCTATCTTGCACTCGGCGCAAGTGACTTTGTACACTGGCGCTTGTGTAATTCCTATTTTGCACTCGGCGCACATTGGAGTTTTCCCTCCACAGACGCACGTCCTTAAATTAGGGAATGACTTTGCGCTCCGGGGGAGGTTCAGCGAAAAGAGGAGGCGTGTTCTGGCGCAAACGTTCACTGGTGCTATTTTGCCGTTTCTTGCGCAACAGACCAGGAAAAACCTAGTCTAAAGTCAGTGGCGCTTATTCAGATGCTATTTTAAGGCCGCATGCTTGGCCATAATGTAGCGTGTGCTCAACATGCATACACTTTGCTTCTCTCATCTACAAGGAAGCAGTTCCCGTTTTTGCAAACCATACAAAAAAAGTTGAAAAGATTTAAACAGAAGAACTAATTATTTTTCCCTCTGACATGTGACGCCCGCCCGCCGTAGCTGTGAGGGTCCTGGAGTGGCAATGAGTGGAGCAGGTGAACGGAGATGGAGTTGGGGGAGGAGGAGTAAGGTGCACAACAGGAGCAGGTGGTGCGTTTGGAGACTTGAGGCGATGCGCCTGAGAGGCAGCAGCAACATCGCCACCCGGTCAAGACGGGCATTAATACCTTGCCGCATCCCTGGCAGTGCGTCCGGCCTGACAGCTGCCACGGCGTGTAGTGGGTCTGGATCCTCTGCACCTTGGTGTTTGCGCTGCTCCGTCATCAGCTGGCCGTTGCGCACTGCTCCCGAGGTGCGATGTCATGGGGATGCCAGGCTTAGAAAAAATTATGGCAATTTCCTCCCACGCCCGTTTAACCAAAGCTACTTTGGATGGATTTCTCCAATCCCCATACAAGGCCACTTCTCGGTCTTTTACAGCCCTGACGAGAACGTCAGTCTCCTCGGCTGTGAACTGCTCCTGGTGTGCGCCTGGCAAATGCGCCGTTATAATAGCGATCCGCCATGGAACAAGCGCGCCTGCTCTTAAAGGGAATGTGAGATGACGCTCTGATTGGTTTATTGCACATTACGCCCAAACCACACCTATGACTAATGTAGCTTCTTCAGACCAACCCATTTTAGATTTGCACCGGGCGCAAGAGTCATTTATCCCGCCGGCATAATAGCAACAGCGCCTGAGATCCGCCCACAAAGCTACTTGCGCTTTGCGCTTGAGACTTGCGTTTCAGATCGTCAAAATAGGGCCCTTTGTGTTTACATGCATCTGTCAGAAGTTGAGTCATGCTGTGTAGAGTATGCAGCGGATCAAAGACAGACTTCAACAGCTGTACAATCACATATTATAGCTGAAATGAATAATAGGTTAGGCAACACGCACATAGACAGGATGGTTGAATTCTCTCCAGCAGGCAAACATTTGATCTGTACAGCTT
Organism: Diplodus puntazzo; assembly: GCA_963678695.2. Lineage (NCBI taxonomy): Eukaryota > Metazoa > Chordata > Actinopteri > Spariformes > Sparidae > Diplodus > Diplodus puntazzo. The sequence continues at coordinate 23,537,500 of OZ023157.1, read as the reverse complement.
TACACATATGTGCCTTTATATCAAAAGGTTAACAATCAGTAACACCTGTTAACACACATTGTTTCTAAGCAATAAGGGTAATAGTGCTGTAGCAGGATGAACATAAATATGGTGCATGAACGCAATGAAGCTGACTCAGAGTGAGGCGGCAACAGGCAGCAAAGGGGTTTGGATTTATTTAGCATTGAATAAGAAACAGTGTATGAAAAACACATAGACACAGACACACACACATTATACCATGGTGTAATGGTGACTGATTGCTGTATCCGAGTTGTGCATTAGTGAGTGTGATAGAGATCAGATTGAGCAACAGCATCTTCTCTGGATGATCTACTGATCTTCTGTGCTCTTTGCTGATATGATAAATACAGACACACACACGCACTTGCGCACAGATTGACATTACATTTATTGTAATCCAATCTAATCTAATCCTATTGTAACAGGCACATGCATCCCCAAAGACTCCATCTGCAAATCCCTGTACTGTGCTCACTGCACTTTCTCTCTCTACAACGGCTGTTTGATGCTCAAGGGCTGGGTGTGTGTGTGTGTGTGTGTGTGTGTGTGTGTGTGTGTGTGTGTGTGTGTGTGTGTGTGTGTGTGTGTGTGTGTGTGTAAAATCACCTCTGCTAGCAGCACAGATGATGTGTAATTTTCTAGCTGAATACCTCCCAAAGTGTTGTTGTGTGGAATGATGGCGGCAGCACACTCACAGACTCGCTTTAATGCACAATGAAAACATGACATTTGAATAGAGAAGAGAGAGAGGAAGGAAGGAAGAAACTGACTTTAAAAGAAAAATAAGGAGGCACCAGCAATGGCAGTGTTGCTTACCCAGGCATCCAAATCTGCTGGCTAGGACGGAGAGAAGGAACAGGGGTTAGTGAGACGGGAGAGGGTGTGAGGGCAGCACAGGGTTGGAAGAGGTGGAGATGAAAGAGGAGCAGGATAAAAGACAGGTATAATAAGAAAAAGGAAAGAAAGCTGAAGTAAAGATAAACAAAGAAACAGCCAGAGATTAAGCAGATAATGAAAATCTAGCAGAGAGGAAGAAATACTAGTTGAATTGATCAAGGACGTTATGTACGTTGCACATGTTTGGCCTTGGATTTCATATTAGTTATAAAACCTAATTCACCAGATTTTGATGTTTTTTTATGTTAATTGTGCCCTCAAACAGTCTGATAATGCATCTTGTCCCAGCATGCATTCTGTGACCAACTTACTTACTAGTTAGTTAATGAAACAACATTTCTACTCATTAATCTTCACATTGGCAGCTAAATTGTTGCCCAACAATACTCAAGATGTTGTGGTTCTGGCAAATAATCCTCACTGGATGTCAGCTGTCCATCCACACCCCCTGCCCTCTCCATCCATCTGTCTTGTCTCTCTTCACTGCCTTGAATTCAAAGAAGTCCCAAAAAAACAACATTTGTTAAACATATGACATGTTTGACACTAAGGCATGTAGGATGTTATCCTGAGAAGAAGAAGAGAGAATAGAATAGAATAGCATAGAAGAGAAGAGAAGAGAAGAGAAGAGAAGAGAAGAGAAGAGAAGAGAAGAGAAGAGAAGAGAAGAGAAGAGAAGATCCTGACTTCGAGGAAGGACATTCAGTCAATATAAACTCAAGAAATCAAGATGCAAACAAACATGTAATCATGAAACAAAAGCCAATATTTGAACATTCAAATGAGGAGCTAATATAGCTAGTGTTGGATTCATAGAGCATTGAGATGAAAAATCACTGAGCATTTCCTTGTATGAGGATGAAAGCACACAAGTCTCAAGACAGTTGGTGCTTGTATGACTGCGCCTCTGCATAATGAATTTTGTTTTTAAATAACTGTTCAGTACGTCATCAACTGAAAATACTGCTTTCATTAGAATCAAGCAACACAACAATACAAACGAAACACAAATGTTTTACATCAATAATAATTAGAGTCCATCACCAGCTATGATACCCTTCAACATGCTTATGCTCTGACTCACGAGTACTCACATCATCATTGCATTCATTTTCATCTCAACAGCAGACCTGTAAGGTTTCTTGCACTATTGTGACACTATCACATTGACAATATCTGTCCAGAGACAGACAGACATTTTTATATTTTGTCCCACCCCTAGACCCTTGAAAGCATTACCGGGAAGCTTTCGTGGTCTCGTTTTACTTCAGGTTTATGTGTTAAGAGCACATTAATATTTAAAAGACAACTATACACAGCAGGGATGTCCTGATCCGATCAAGTGATTGGAAATCGGGGCTGATCACGTGGTTTCAGACTCTATCAGAATCGGACGTTACATCCCGATCAGGGATATTATATATATATATATATATATATATATATATATATATATACATATATATTCTCATTAGTTTTTATCAGATCTATAATATTTCAAAACAAATGGGAAAAATAACAGCTTAGTCTTTACTACTGTTATATGGTGGTACAGAGTCAGACCGTCTCAACTCCACACAGAAACAACACATGCGGCATGACATCACTTTGCTGCAGTGACGCTTTTGGTTAAATTTTGAACATGGACCCAAGCCCAGTTTTATTATCTTTTTTATGTTCGAGCAATTTTTGGCAGAACGCAGACGCGTGTGTAACGCTACTATGGCAAACCTGTGGTTACAATGTCTGCAGTGTGCAAATAACTTAAATTTGAAAGTGACGGTAGTCCAACGGCGACATGTAACATCTGCAATACGACCGTTTCATGCGGGGGGGGGGGGGGGGTGTAACAAAAGAGCTGCATTTAATACTACACATTTGATGTGGCAAATAAACAACAAACACTCAAAGAATACAACGAGTTCACTCAAGCAATACAGGCAAAGACAACGAAGCAACAACCACTCGCGGATACTTTCAAAAGGACAGAGAAATATCCTCGAGACAGCGACATGGCCAAAAATATTACAGAGAGGGTAAATAAATTAATCACGCTGGATAACCAGCTCATGTCCATGGTAGAGGATCAGGGTTTTCTTCGTCACCTGGAGTTTTTGAATCCCCGGTATGCCCTACCATCTCTGCATTACATTACATTGACTCCACTTTCGAGTTACAACGTGCCGGTATGCGCACTAGTTTCGTGGGTCTCATACAGCAGAGCGTGTAAAACAGGCAATCGAGGAAATGCTGAACGTGTGTGAAATAGACAAGCAACGCGTCCACGTCATTTTACATGACAACGTAAGGAATATGAAAAAAGCGGTGGATGATATGGAGGTACCAAGCGTGTGCTGCGTCTCACACACTTCATCTGGCTGTACACGAGGGTCTGCTGTCACAGTGCAGCGTCATAAGGCAGGAACACACCGGCCCAACCGTTGGACGTCTGAAGCGTTTGGAGAGACTCGGACGAGGTCGGGAACATTTCCGTGTTTGGTTTGTTCAGCTGCGTCGGAAGCTTTCGGAGTCGTTCGGACGTAGTCTGCTCCGACTCAGCATGCGAAGTCTGAGGGGGTTGGCTGTCGGACGTCTGAGCCATTGGATTCTCTGATTGGCGGTGTGCTAGCGAATCAGCGCGGTGTGTGGGAGGGGCGGAATACTGTGTGCACATTGGTTTTCTACGCACTCCGTTCCGTCATTTCTTGTTTTCATGTTTTGGAGTACTGACATGAGACTAGCTGTTATTATGTCAGTTCAGGATGAATTAATCTGTGTTCGTTTGGTAATGCCTTGCTGCATGTTTAGTATGCAGCTGTTTTTGTCTGAAATAGTTAAGTTCGTTTTGATCGAAAGTAAAAAGAGTTACGTGCATAAACCTCTAGTCCAGTGTTTTTAACACTAGAGCCACCAGCTTATTGCATCTCGCACAAGCGCAGAACGTACACGCTACTGTGGAGCTGGCAGCACGTTGAAGCGGTCTGTTTCAACGCAACTTTTGTGCCGAACGGGTCAGACGAGAGGCAACATAGTGGTCGGATAAAGCAGTTGGACGTCTGGGCGGTGTGTGGGGGGCTATAGACTCACCGGCTAACACAAAGAAGGTGGTCGGCCAATGTTGCAATAGCATATGCAGAATAAGAAAGAGCCATATGAAAGTATTTACTTTTTTTTCAACAAAATAAAAAAAAACTATTAAGGAATGCAGGTACGCTGGAATGCTGGTACGCTGGAATGCTGTATTATTCAGGAAAATATTAGTTAAGGCTAAGTATCAGATCGGGACTCGGTATCGGCAGATACTAAATATTAAAGGGCTTGGATCGGGATTGGGGTAAAAAAACCTGATCAGGACATCCCAAATACACAGAGTTTACAGAGTGAGTTTACTGTCTATTTTACAACTGCTTTTAGTTGCACTCAGTCATAACTAGCAGACTATTATCTTTCTTTTAATGATAATTCATGTTCTATCACCAAATCAAATAATGCTGAAGTCAAAGTATACAGAACAGACAAACAGGACACCATATTTGGGTGCGTCTAACCTTGCCCTCTTAAACCAAGGACTCCCAGTCCAGCATTAGACTCAGAATGGAAAAGGACAGATTAGAGCGGTGGGTGGCTCTAATGTTGCCACGCCTCATAAAAACACCATTCAGTTAAATGAGGTGAACTCACAAAGCCAGTAGCTGCAGAACGTGTGTGTGTCTTAGTCTGTGTGTGTGTGTGTGTGTGTGTGTGTGTGTGTGTGTGTGTATGTGTGTGTGTTGGGTAATCTGTGTAACGGATACAGCCAATGCCATCTGTTTAACCTCCCTGCTCTTTGGAGACAGGCCCTAAACTTAATATGTGACTGTGTGTGTGTGTGTGTGTGTGTGTGTGTGTGTGTGTGTGTGGGTGGGTGTGGGTGTGGGTGTCTGTGTGTGTGTAGACTCCCACAGAGTGCTCACAGGAGTGTGGAGGTCCCATTTCCATAGATGATAGACTTTAGAAGCGAAGTAAAGGGGCTGGTTGTGATACAGATGCAGACAAACACATCCCCGAGCAGTTTGGTGCAGTCCATGGGCCATAGCGGACAATGGCATTTCAGGTACATCCACTTATTGTTTTTTCAAAGCTCTGAGCTCCCTGGTGACTAGCAGTCAGCAGCCTCAGTCTGATCATTAAGAGTTTGGATCAACTGAGCTAGCAAAAACACGGCCAGGAAAGCATTCCAAATAGACTAAGGCTCATATATTTACCAAGATTTTTACCAAGATAAAGCTCGTAAATGAGGTATTATTGCTTTATCAATCAAGTTAATGGTGATCCCTCAGTCAACATAAAGAAGACGAGGGACTAATTGGCTTGTAGGTATCAATAAAACTCAGATATCAGGACACCTTAAAAACTGAAGCTACTACATTGACAAAACATCTCCCATTCTACACTGCCAGTACATGTTAAACTTAATTAACCGTGGACAGTGTACCTAGCAGAGTATTATAATTAAGAATTCTCAACAAATTGAGCTAACAATAACAATCTTAACAACCACCATTCAACCACTCTCCATTATTCTCAAATCATAAGACATGCAATAAGAAACTGCTCTCTTCCCTTCTTCTAAAGCAGCCAGTATGCCTGCCACCTCTGTAATTTTCTGAAACCGACAATCCAACATTAACACTCACTTCCTTACATAACAGGTCAGCTCTGCAGAGGTTAGACCAGGGTTTGAACCTCTCAAGAAAATGTGTTTTTATTCTTGTTACAACTATTTCTGTCACTTTTCCTTGTGCATCAATGTAATCTGTTTCATCCCGGTCTAGACCTTAATTTATGCTTCTGCAAAATGAATCTAACAACTTCGATTGAACTACTTGGTAGTATCGCTAAGGGCTACTCCTTAGTGCTCAGCAGCAGTGTTTATACAGGGAATTGAGATCTGTTTTCCCAGTAAACACACCGACCTCTTCAGCTGTTGCAGTCCCTCCTGACCGGCCGGCTGCTGCTCTTCTATGTTCATAATCCTCCTCTGGAGCTTTCCACTGCCAGAGTATTCCTAGGTTATAGAGAGTGGACAGGGTGGATGTTGCTCCATGAGCTTTCAAGTTGTGAACACTACCTTGCTGAAACCAAGACTGCTTTCAAGCGTGTGGTGTATGGCGGGGCATCCTCCTTGCTGACGCTTGTCCTCCTTGTCAGTCCATTCTGCATAGCCCAGAGACACAGCTGTGAGCTGAAGAAGCCTTTGTGTTTACTGAGATACTGCTGTATCCTCCACCGCCAGCACTGCTTGTATAAGTGCTTACAAGGGTGTAGGCATAAAGCCTACGATAAATTTAGGCTGCTTAAAAATGTATGTACTGTTGGCACAATCATAAAGCATGAATCATGCACATGGACCCAGCTTCCCTTCTCAAAGAAATAATTTCAAATTAAGCCCTATTTCACGATGACATATTGAGCTATGGACAAACCAGAACATTCCTGCATCTACATAACTATCTTATAAGTTAAAAGGGCCAAATCATTTACTAGCATAGTGAAATTAATGGATGGCCCTTCTACACTGATTTAATGGATCTCAATACATTTGATTATCTATGCTCAGCTGAATCATGTTTGCTGTCGTTGTACCATGAGGGTCACCAGATGCACCAGCTTGGCAATGTTTCATGCTTGATTTAGACTTGAAACCTCAGTGGTCTGGCCACAGTGTGTGCGTGTGTGTGCATGCGTGTGTGTCCTTGTGTGTGTGCATGTGCGTGGGAGTGAAAGAGAGAAAATGACAGAAATGCGACAGGATGAGGAGACCTTTTGGTCTCCAACAGCACCTCACATGGCGAGAAAATGCTTCCTTGGAAATCAATTATGTAAATACTGAATTATGCAAATGCAGCATTTGAATAAATCTATGTGTTTGGGGAGGAAAGATTTTGGTGTGGTTTTCTACTTGGAGTCAGGAGAGGAGAAAGTGAGATGAGGAAAGAGGGCTAAAATGAGGATTAGGCTGGAGAGTCACTGGCAGACAGTTTGTACAGTCAAACTCCTGATTTGGCTTTTTAATTAGGGAGAAAAAGAGAAGGACAGAAATACAGGAAGAGAGGAGAGAACAGGAGCTAATTCACTGACAGGTTTCTTCCTGGCATATCTCTTTGGGAATAAGTTCAACACACACATTCATCATGTTTGCCAGCAGTAAATGCCATTGGTACAGCTGAGTGCTTTCACCTCAGCTCCCATTTGGTCGATGCTGATGCTTAGCTTGGGAGGATTTGCCCTCGGAGGCAACAAACGATCCACAGTGAAGCATGTGCAGTCAATAATCTCTAGTATGTTTCTGTTTCAATTTAAAATGCTTACGTGCTTTAATAATGCAGAGAATACATTTGTCCTTCATGAGTGAGTAACTCAAAATCAAAGAGTTATCTACAATTTTCTGTGAAACTGAGAGAAAATTATTTTTAATAGTAGGTTGTGTGTTTCCTTTCTCTCACACATACAAACAAAAGAGGACACAACCAACACACACCGAAGACGAACAACGTGCGTCCAAACACCCACAGCCACTGTTTTCTGTGCAAGCCCGCATTCTGGCAACATCTTGATATACATCCACAAGTCATCAAACTGTAATTCAGAAAATCTGTGCAACCATAACTTGACTACTTCTTTCGTGTATGGCATCAAATAATGTACATCTATGACATACTGTAAGAAGAGAGGAATAGAAGAGAATACATATTTGAGCTGTAACAATCTGTTCTAATTCAATAATCAAACAGTACAGTATAGTCACATCAATAACTGAATAATAACTCACTCAGTATGTATAGAAAGTGTCACAGACAGCAAATATATACAGCAGCAGCTATCACTAGTAGGCAGTTGAAGATACTGTTTTGCAGTTGCACTGAACAATCTCAGCAGCAAGTGAATCAGGGAAAAGTGCAGCCCTGAGGGTAAAACAGGGTAGTCACTTCCTGCACTGCTTAAAGGAAGATACACAGTGGATCCTTTACTCAGGTGATGTTGTACTTCTGTTTAAGGTTGTAAAGGCTTCCACCTGGAGCTGCAACAATTAGCTGATTCAGTGATTAGTCGATTAAAAGGAAATTTACGCCATTAATCAACACTTTTCAAGCATAAATGTCAAACATTTGCTTTTTCCAGCTTCTTAAACATAAGGATTCACTGCTTTTCTTTGTCATGTATTATAGTAAATGAAAAGTTTGGGGGTTTTGGACTGTTGGTTGGACAATACAAGCCATTTGAAGATGTCTCTTTGGGCTCTGGGATATAAACATTTATTCATTTTTTGATTAATCTTATAGACTAAATGATAAATCAATTAAACGATAAAAATAATGGCCAGATTACTCAATAATGAAAATACACTTTGATCTTAATCACTGGCAGTTGATTTATTGGTTAAGTTAGTTTTGCCCATACTTCACTAACAGATGCTTTTCCAAGTCTCTTTGTCTGTGTTGGAAGCATAGTACTACATACATTCCAAATGCAAAGCTGTCTCCATCAGGAGAACAGGGCAGCAGTTGAAATACTTATACATGAATCATCACACTAACACCTGTGGGTGATCTACACACCTGCACACCAGCAAAACACACACATGAACTCACACATCAGCCTGCACATGGTACAGTGGAAATACCAGAGGCATGAATTGGTTCGTCTAGCTGTTTGCTTATTAAATGTGTGTTTCTCGTCACATTGCCGGGGGAGGCTAAATGAATTAACACTTCATCATCATCAACCTGTTTTCCCACCAGAGCATCACAGAGGCAGAAAAAAACAAAAAGACACTGAAGATGGGGAAGATGTCAGGTGAACTCGAGGGAGAGAGTGAGGATGAAGGAAATGAGAGAATATAAGAAAAAACAAGCATAGTAGTGAGAAAGAAAGACAAAAACTAAAGGCTATACTCTCATCTGTTTACTCTCACTCATTCAATCGTTTGCTCCAATTTCTTTACATGCAGCCTAAAATAGCGACAGTGTACAGAGTTACACTTTTTAAATCCAGAGATCCAACTTTCTTTGCCCTGGAAATACCTTATCAACAGGACTGGGCTCCGATAAGGTCTTACTGTTTTAACCCAGCAACATGAACATGTCAAGAGGGTTTTCTCATCCTCACCACCTGTGCGGTTTCACTTGGCTGCACTCCGCTTGGACTTTGTTTCAAATCTTCAGATTGAAAAAAAAATCCCCCCAACAAACTTTCAGGGGCTTCAGTGCATTATTACTTTCACTGCAACTATACCAAAGACTTAATGTGTCAAACAGCACATTCTGTAAAATGAGGCTGACAATATTACAAACAACAATCAGAGCCACAAAGCCTCAATCATTTGCATTTTTTAGTCTTAAAACATCCACTAACACTGGACAACAGTTAAATGTGTTTGTTCTAGATTACACTTATTCAGCTTGAAAGCTTTCCCTACGAAAATGTTTGTCACTTGGTGTACACGTGATGTATGTATCGAAATTCCCAATCCTAAAATAAACTGCAGCTACAGCTGCAACAATAAGTCCACCCGACTAGTGAGCCGTTGGGAAAATTACAATTTTGATAATCATTTCATGGTTCAAGTTATTTTTCATACAAAAATGGCAGAACATTTTGTTATAATATTTATATTAAATCATATTAAACTGAACATCTTGGGTATTGGACCGACAAAACTAGACGCTTAAAGACATCAACTTGGATTTGGACAATCTGGGATGGATGTGGTTCCCCATTTTCTGACATTGTGGAGACCAAATGATTTATCGATTATTCTGTTTCACACCACTCAAATTTAGTGTCAATAGATTAGACAGGAAACATCAGACTGTTCACTGCCTTTATGTTTGACAGCAATTTATACATCATAACGAGACTACTGGATTGGTTAGAGAACAAGAAATCTATATCTTAATTAATATCTATCTTTAATTAAAAAAACATTGACTTTACTATGATTTCCCTATATTTGAACAAGCATCTGGGAAAACATTACGTTTCCTCTGGATATTAAGTCTTGTCCAGCTGTCTCGTTACATTAGGACTCCTCTCAGATGGGAGCGGTATTCAACTCCTACACATTTGTCCTTTGAACCGACAGGATTTGTGCTCGGCACCCGCCCTCCTCTACTACCCCCCCACCGCTGTGCACCGATCAAAATCTCCTCACCCGGTGAGCGCTCTGCTCGTCAGCAATTACCGTCGCTCGAGACAACGGGGGAGTACTGTACGTGTGTGCGCCTGTGTGTGTGAGCGAGTGCGAGCGTGCACAAAAGGGCTTAGCTGCTTTAACATGCAGAAAAGATGTCAAGTCTGTGATTACACTAGCTGATAACAAGTGGTTTAGCAATGTGTGAACGTGTGTGTCTGAATCACTGTTGTATTTTACACTGCCGGTTTTTATGTGAAGGAAATTCAGAGTTTATATCTATGTGTGCGTGCGCATGTGTGCACCCTCTCAGTTCGCAACACTTGCAAACTCAAAAGCCATTGCTACGGTGAGGGCTAACGTTCACCCACTCAGTCTCAATGTAAACCTCCCTTCCTCCACTGTCATATATCTTGTTTTTCATTTTCTTCTTTCATTGATCCATCTTTCTCCTCTCTCCGTCTCCTCTGGATCCTCCCATCTCCCTCTTTTCCCCTCTCACACCCTCTGTCTCTGGCTAACAAGCAGTGCTGGCTATCTAGCCGGCTGGCTGTCGAAGTCAGACATCTGAATCTATTACTATACCACGCTCCAGGTCTCTCCTCTCCGCCTTTCAGCTCCTGCAGCCCGTCCCTGTCCATGTTTCTCTTTCTCTTGTGCTCTCTGGCCTAATGCGCCCATGTGCTCGCTGCCCTGGCCGCTGACTACTACCGTGTTTTGGGGAAAATTACTCTTCGGCCCTGTCTCATAGGTGGGTCATGGGTAAAAAATGACACTGGTGGACAAAGCATTAATAACTGGGGTTTGTGCAAATGCAAGATGAGATGCAAATGCAGTTTTCCATGTCTGTGGAGTTTTTTCAACACTCTACCGGATGATGAATTCGCTGCTGTGCCATTTATATTGCTTTATAATCTGCTCGACAATGACGTGCGCTCATCTGCCAGGAAACAATGGTGTCATGGTTTTTATTTTAGGTATATGGTGTCATCTTTGGTCAAGGGTGAAAAAATAAAATCCATCCAGGGATTATTTTGGGACTGGCTGAATACAGCTCAACCAACATGTCCATCTGGTGCTAGAAAACAGACAGTCAAGGCAGCTGAAGAGATATAAACTGACAGATTGATGTAACCACAGGCTACTTCAGTAGGCAGGGGTGAGATGGTGGATAGTAGCAATACATTTGCCTTCAAATCAATCTTTTTGTGTTAAGTCTTTAAACATAACACAGATTAAATAATATACAGGCATATCAAAAGTATATGCAATAATGGAGAAATACAAGACATCCAATTAAAAAAACACAATGTTTAAAGAAATCAATAACCGTAAAGGAATTAGCTTTAACAACAGTGTACCAATTTATTGCAGAGAATTATATTCTTTGATCACAGACAAATGTCTTTAAGACTTAGACAGCAGGGGGGCCTGCTGGTTAGCGAGAACATCTTGCAGCTGAAAGGCTGCATATTCAGTGCAAAACACATTTTCCACCCTTGTCAAGTGTCATTTCCTGGTGCTTCTACACAGCAGCGGGGGCAATGCCGTGAACATGTGTGGCATCATCCGCTGTGGTGGTGGTCAGTGATGGGAGTGTTTATCAGCTCAGGTCTGACTTTAATGAATGTTGGGCTTTTCACCCTGGTTTCCATCATCTTTCTTTTGGACAGTGTCAAATGTTTCACTCTGAGTCATCATTCACACATGCACACACACGCACACACTCACACTGAGAATAAGGACTGAGGGGTTGAGGAGAGAAAGATAAAATGATGACAGACAGAGGAGGAATAAATGCTGCGAGAACATGTTGGTCAGGAACACATGCTGCTGTGCAGAGCACGCATCCATCCTGCTTTATGTCCCCTGGCCAGCCAAACATGCTTCAACAATGCCATCTAGTGACTAGTCACAGGCTTACACCCTGTTTCCTCATCACGCAGATAATACGCAGTCACAGGTAACATGTGGTGAAAAGGAACAAGGGTGGGTCAAGGGGTCCCCCCAAGAAATTAAAACACATCAGCAAATGAAAGGATAAAAATTAAGTAACATACGTGATTTGGAACATTTACCTGATTTGCTGTTTAACTGCCTACACAACAATCTCAGCTGTTAAAGGAAAGAGGCGGTGTGAGAAAACAGGGACATCACGACTGACCAAATAAGTGCAACACTTCTTATCACACATTTCAGCTTGATCTGTCAAACTAACAAAATCAAGATATCATTTATTAATAAAAAGTTGATTTTTTATTTTTACATAAAGTCTGTCACAGCCTGCAGTTGTATGCCTTCATTACAATCAAATCTATCCACTTATCTATCCATCTATCTATCCACCTATCTATCCATCTATCTATCCATCTATCTATCTATCTGTGTTTTTCCTCAATCATGGGGAAAATATGGTAGACTGAAGTGAAAGTGTCAACCTGATCCCATTGTTTAAAAATGTGTAACTTTAATGATGAGTTTCCAGGAGTCAAGGAGATATACTACCTGGGTTTTAAATGAAGAGCAAGGAGCAAGGCGGCATAATAATGGCCTGCAGGGCTAAAAAACTTTTGGATGGAGTAGAATAGAAAACAAATGAGGGAAATTAAGGTAAATTGAGATGATTCAGACATTCAAATATGAATAACAATAAAACATGCACATCTTCTGCACTACACGCACACTTTGAATTAGAATTGTTACGATTTTTTGGTACGTGGAGGACTGTAAACCCTCAGAATGCTGTGTGAATGACTGCTACACTGATATGAATTAAAACTTCAGCCTATAATGTTGTTGTCCATCCCGACAGCAGATAGCTAGCTGTTAATGCACAAGACTAAAAGCAAATCAACTGACAGGTCACAGACAATCACCTGCGACCTCCTAACAGCTAGTAAAGTCTATTCTTCACACCAAACTGGGAAGCCTCTGAAGTTCAATGGCTTAAGGCAAATGCTTGTTATCATCTGTGTGTGTGTGTGTGTTTGTGTGTGTGTGTGTGAGTTTCTCAGCACTGAGTGCCTGTGCATACTAATAGCATTTATTTGTGGCACGAATTACACCTCTGAGGCAGAGAGAATAGTCGGGGGAAGAAAACAAACACAGAAGGTGCTAATGAAAGAAAGAAGGGTAGAAGAGACTAGGTGTTAATGTAACTTATCAGCTCTTCTGTGTCTTCAATCAAGGTGTAACTTTTTAGGCCAGAATGTTGTCAAGGTAGGATGACATGCTGAAAAAAGCTAAGAGGGATATGCTTTTTTGAGTGCACTGTTGTAGGTAGGAACACATCATAGACACATCATAATAATGACTCGGAAATGTCGAGTGGAAGTAGCAGTTGGAACAAAAAATTTAACACAATACTGTGGAGCACGCAGGCTGCCACATTTCCTGGTGTTTGTTTAATATCAGCTGCGCGGATTTAATTAAAAATGGGGAGTGAAGGTGAATGGATAGTCTGAAACTATTAGTCACCGCCAGTGTTCTGCAGTTGATCCTGATCTCAGTGGCACTTTTTCCCCTCTGAAACCACAACATTTCACTCCATCAATTATACTGTCAATACAGAGCCAACTGGTGCAAGTTAGTAATGAAAACAGACATTGCTGTGACTAAGAATGACAGAAATGTGGGTGGCTGTACACACCTTTCACGTTGGTTTGCGACATGGCAATAAACACAGAGAAGTAGAAGAAGAAGAGCAATGTTGTCGTGCTTATGATGTCACATTTCAAAAAGCTTAAAAATACAATATTCAAATGTGATTGAACCTTGCAAACAGATATCCGTCACAACACTGCAAACACACACACATATACACCTTCCTCTGATGTAAAGCCTATTTGCTTAGGTAGCCTATTTAATGAAAAGATATGCACACACATAGATACATACAGACACAGACATTATATATATATATGTGTATATATATATATACATATATATAGATAGATAGATAGATATATATATTATATGTATTATATATATATTATATGTATTATATATATATTATATGTATTATATATATATATATATATATATATATATATATATATATACACATATATATATATATATATATATATATATATATATATATATATATATATATATATATATATATATATATATATATATATATATACACATATATATATATATACACACATATATACGCACACACACACATATACATACATACATACACACAAATAGTCCCGGTGGCACAGAGACAGGAGTAAATGGCTAATGTGAGTGTTTGTGACAGGCAGCCTGAGGCACTGTGGGGAGCAGCTCACTTCTCTGACAGGTGTTGCCTCCCTCACCTCCTCCTCACCCCAACACTAACACACAGTCTACCTGCTGGGAAGCCAGGAGTGCATGTGGAGAAATAGAAAGAGGCGGTGGAGGGGGTGCTCGCTATATATGTGTTAGTGTGTGAATGTATGTCTGTGTGTGTCTTCTCCTCTGGGAAAAAAGGCATCTCAAAAACTACTTAAAGCAGAGTGTTTTAAGGTGGAATGGGGAGAGAGAGGCAGGTGGAGAGACGTTTTCTTTAAGCCTCCAGCTGTGTTGTTGCCTGGGGATGCAAGGTCGATGGGAAATGCAAAGAAGAGAGTGAAGCCCACCTGCTAAGCAGCGATTTCAAAGTAGCGGCGCTCTTGTCTCCCAGGTACTTTCAATCACCTCAAAAGCTGAAGCAATGCAATAGAAAATATAAAAAACAAGCACATCTTTCTTTTTAATCTTAGGAGCGAATTACGTCACATTTTCAGGATCTTTTTGGGGAGTTTGTTAAGTATGTGTCACATTTTTGACAGCAGAGAAATCAAGCTGGGAACAATGAATGTGTTAGACAGTTAAGCAGAAAAAAGTGAGAGTAAGAGGTGGGACCGAAATAGAAGGACAGGTGAGAAAGAGGGAAGGGTGAAAAAGAGAGGCAATGGGGGAGTGCCGTCTAGGTTTCTCCCATACGATCCACTTCAATTCTAACAACAACTAAAAGGAGCAAAAACCTCCCCCTTCTTTCATCTTAAAAGACAAGTGAGATTCTGCTTTACACTTAGACCCAGCACAAATCCAAGCTTCCTCTCAATTGTACCTGCACACACACACACACACACACACACACACACACACACACACACACAGACACAGACACAGACACAGACACTCAAGAAACTTTGAATCTAAGCGTTGACAAAAAGACACTCAAACCGGTCAAACACACCCATCACCAATGACAGAGTTGGGTCAATACTTATTTTCTACACACACTCACGCACGCACACGCACCACACTGACAAGCTGTATTGACTTGTCCTGTGAGAAAAGGTAGAAAACAAAGCTGCAAGGTAAGGGTGTTCGGTTTCACATTGCAATGCAACATCATTAAATGATTGGAGCCCATATCAGTGTAAGCCAAGCCAGCAGGTTCATTCAGTATTCATTACAGCTGGATGGAAACCAGAAAAGACACTGCAGGACAAATCAATTGGAGAGGACAGGGAGAGAGAGAAAGGGCTTTATGAAATGCAGTATTTGAGTGAGAAGCAGGTGAAAAAAACACCAGGAAAGGGCGCAAATTAGTGATTGGCAATAGATCACTGCTCATCAATATACATGTAAGTAACGTCAGAAGCAGCCCCTCAAAGGTCAACACACTCACCTACTTGTTAAACATACAAATATCTCTGGAAATCACCTCTCTTTCACTCCCACACACTGTTTACTCATTAGCATTCTGAATTTGATAGAAGTATGTGTCATTGTCAACAAGCAGAGCTGTCACACAATAATCAGAGCAATCACTATGTCGAACAGCTGAAACAAATTCTAAGTTTCTTTTTAACATGGTATTTTAAAGCCAGGCTAATGCTGAAAAGGCAGGGGTTATTCAGGGGAAGGTAATGCATGTAAAACATATGACTTTGATGGAAATAAATGTTTATACTTCAGTGTTACAAACAACTGAACATAACAGAAAAGTGTTTGGTTTGTCCTCTGTATTAGAGAAACCAGGTTTGTAGATGTACATCCCAAAAATTCACCACCGCTGCAGCCAAGAGGTGCCATTGAAAGTCTGAACAGTAGAGGGTGCTGCTGACTAATACAAAAGGCTACTGAGGAAAAAGTCATAAAAAAAATATGTATGGTAATATCCTTAATGAAGTCTAATGATGATTTTAGACACTAACACCTTAAAGTCACATTCCAAAAAATGTCTTTGTGCTGATGCAAAGTTTTTGCCAATAAATGTAGCATGTAACTTATCAAGACAGGTTTAGTGCAATTAGCCAGGACAAGAAGTTGTAGACTAAATGTGTGCATTTTTGAAATAGAAAAAATGCAAAGGGATGAATGCCTTTGTCTCATGCGGCATTTAAGAGCCCAATTACAAAACATAGGAAAGGAAAGCACAAAAGAAAATAGTAGAAGTTGATTTGATTAACTTGATTTAGCAAATGCTTGATGGATTCCTTGTTTAAGGTACAGTACATGGTAACATATTCCGTGTAACACAGCTGGCCTGCTATATGGACAAAGTGTAAATTCAGTGAAGTGCAGCTCATTAGACCCAGTCAGACTTAATGCAGAGCAAAGCTCAGACTCCTGGTATGGATCCAAAAACCAGCACTCACCAGCATCTTTGCCTTTTCATGCTCTTCATGGGCCTTCCCTTTCTCAATGATGAGGGCAGGGGTCAGATCATCCAGGCCCGTGGTCCCTGCTGACTCTCTCTCCCTCTTGGCCAGCTGGGCCAGCTGCTCCTGCACCAGGGCCTGCTGACGCTCCAAGCTAAATTAGGAGAAGAGAGAAGCTGTTTTAACCTTTAATCTTAATTTAACCAGTAAAAGTTTGCTAAACATACAAGTTCCTGTTCACATGATGATAGCAATAACGATACTTCTCATTCATGTATTGTTGCATGAAATCTAACTTAACTATTACATTAAAATCTAATCAGGTTAGTATATCGTTAACCTGAACTAGTGTAACATTAAGTCACTTGACTTTCTGTTTATCATATGAACCAAATCAATAAGAACCTATTACATTACAGAGGTTTAGCACTACTAACATTTATAATATCATAAAAAATGTTGTACTGTCTGACAGCCTTCCAAGAAACAGCATTACAGTGTGAGTAGGTGAGAATTACTGGACTTGCCAACATGTAAATGTATAGAGGCTCAGGATAGTATACAAGCATTCCAGCAGCATGACAACATGCCTGTTCTACAGACAGAGTAAATCACTACAGGCAGTGTTGACAGGTCACTCAACATGTATGTGTTCTCCATAAACACTGTACATTGGCCTCAAGTGGCTGCTATTTTACACTTCTGTCACCTCCACTGGATGTTAGCTGCCTGTGTCAACACAGAAGGCTCAACTTATTAAATACGAAAATATACGTCAGGATCAAATGTCCAGTACAATCTAAAGCTTAAGCTATTACTGAAATTTAAAGGAGGAGTCAAATTCCAAGTGAGCCAATTCTAATGCATTATGATACTTTAAATTCAAAGATAACCAAATATGGGTGCATAACAACAGAAAGGGACAGTGACCACTTTGAGCACTTACTTTTTGCGGATTTCTTCTTGTATTTCTGAAGTGGAGGGTCCTGTTGGCTTTGGACCTGAAAATTAAATGTTACATAATATCAATACTATTAGCAAGTACAATAAGGATCAGTTTGCAGAACACATTAGCAAGAGCAACAAATGGTTACTGGTACATAAAGGGTTAAAGTCTCACCAATCACATTACCTAGAGGTGTGAAATCTACAAATAGGTCTCTCTTACAACAGCTAAATATAACTTAAATTACATTTATATTTGAGATATGTAAACATTTTAATGAATTTGAGCACATGAATAAGACACCTTGTTCACCATGTAATATCCTTTTTAGAATGAGTCTATAATAAATCTGAAAAAGTCACACAGCTGTAGGACTGACATTCATTCTGTTATTGTTCTCAACATTCGCTGTATGAGGACATGTTCACTGACACAGTGGGCCCCCTGTGAGAGAGGAAATGCTTTTGACTGGGACTTACCTGATGTTGGTTTGTGACTGTCTGATGGAGGTGGTGAAGGTGGCTTGGCGCTGTCAGACCCCTCAGAGTCCCTCATCCGCTGGAGCACATCCTCTGAAAGCTGGATCGTAAAGTGAGAGTTAATAAAACTGTTTGGGTTTACTTCGCATAAACACACACACCGTGGGTGAGCATACAAGACAGTCTTGTGTCTTGGAAAGCAGCAGATCAAAAGGCTCACTGGTTAAAGGAGCTATCAAGCAGCCTGCTGAAGTGCCACTGAGCAAGTCAGAAGCAGCCTGACCCCACCATGACCTAGCTAGCTGTACAGTAAAAGCAGCCTAGCTGTGTGCCTGTATGAACTAGCTAACACATGCACACCTCATGCCTCCTGCTGTGCAGTCTGCAGGTTTAGATGGGACACAATTGCAGATTGTGAAAGTGAAACCGTTTATGCTTCGTGACGTTTACGTCACTGAACCGTTAAATTTACAGACTAACGTTACGGTAATATTAATTGAGCTAATGTCAATGTTTACCCTTGACTGGCTCAGACGTCACGCTGAGGAAACTTAGCGAGCATATTATCGCTGCGCTGCGTTACGGCCGCTTAAATATCCTCTTTATTGGCAGTTAATAACTGCCTCCATGTCGTTATTCATCATGCTTTTGTTTGTGAGCGTAGGCTACTCGGAGAAAGCAACGCTAACTTGGCACAACAGGAGAAGAGAGGGGGTCATTTGAGGACACGGGACCTGCCAGGCTCTGAGCGCGACCCACCGGAATGGCCCACCACCTGAACGTTATTAGCTTTAAGCTAGTCGTTGTTCCTGTCTAATAACATAAATCGAGCTTTGGCTCTGAATTGTACAACATTAAGACGATAAGCTGCTTTGTATCTACCTTCACTCCTTCTATTACAGTGACCTTCTCGTCTTCGTCCAGTCCGAATGACACTTTCCTAGTCGTGCTGCTGTTACCTCCCATTCTTAACCGGCTGTCTTGTTATAAATAATAGTAAAAACCCTGTCTGGAGTCCGGACAGGGGGACATTAATGAGAGAGTCGCCGCCACAGCGACCGGTGGCTAAAACACTTCAATAAAGGTCATTCTGGCGCTGCAGTATCCTCACAGCTCATTCGTTGGATGAAATTATCCAGACCCAATGGCTCGAGGTCGTGTATTTGATATCGACTGTAGGCTGATGGGAATTGTAGTTCCAACCTTCCGGCGTGAGATCATCTGCCTTGTGAGCTCTTTAAGACTAGCACACAAGGAAGCAGGAGGCGGGCCAGACAGGCGCGTCATCAACACATTAGGACATGTGGGTGAAATATGTGGAAAAATCTCTTTCCCACGGTGTAGTTACAACAAGACACCTCACAGGGGAGTCCTCCCACCGCTACATGTACCGTGTGGCGTCCATCCCCTTCCCCCCAAACACACAGGTGATAAGAGTCCATGGTTTATTCTGCAAATCATGGAATGTTCAATACATTGCATTAATATGGGCTGAATATTTTACAATCAATGCACTTAAATAAAAAGGCAATTTACAGATCATTTGCAGAATGATTTCAACATCAAACAACTTGTGTATCGAGAGCGGACTTCTATTCCTCTGCGATGTACCTCGTGAATTTCCGTCAAACAGCAAACTGATTTTCCCGATCACTACTCTAACGCCAAGTAATACAGCAGTGATCACCGCTGGAATATAATATATTTCAAGAATCAGGCAAATACTGCAACTTCTTGGAAATACACAACTTTCTTTCTTTTTTTTTACTCTTGAAGCTTTAAAATTATGAAAAAATAAATGTAATTCTGTATATTTTGTGCACAGATTACCACTATCAGTGAATACTGCTAGCTTAAATACAGTAATCCGTTCATACCAAGCATATAACAGTTTCAGGGGAAGCTCACCTACAAGGTGCGATGTGAGGCGGTTTAAAAACACTAAATTGTAGTAATATCAGGAGGTAAGACAAGAAGTGATGAGTTGAACCAAGGATCAAATAATTCAAACCCAACACTGATCGGAATGGATAATTCGCTCTGCCATAGTCGAGCAGTCTTAAAAACACCCATATCTGTTCCTTTTTTTGTTCGGCAGGAATTTAAAGTTAATATCTTTTTAATGAAGCTGCATCTGCAACTCTGATGACGCAGGGGAGGTGTGGACGACACTCAGCAAACAAAGCTGAATTAGATACACTGATATGAAATGAGGGCATGTCTCATTTGGAATACACAAAGAAGGTTTCAGCACATTTGTTGTTCCAATCACGTACGTAACAACACATCCTTAAAGACTATGAAGCTAACAAATGTGCTTTCAGTAGCAGGAATGATTAATCAGGTATAAGAAATTAAAGCAAAAGCACGAAATACATTTTTTAAAAAAAGGAAGAATTAGCATCCGAGACGCAATTTGTAGATTTGTTCTTGTATCTAGTAATTAGTCAAGTCATCTTTAACATGAAAGCAATGCCTGTATTTAGGAGTAACTGATTTCTTTATCATATTGCAGTGACACACATCAAGCTAACATCTTACACTTGTTCACAGGGGGGACAGCAACTATTTCAAAACGACAAAGTACACCTATCAAAATGAAATAGCACTAGTCCCTTGCCTTGTGTCAAGAGGCACGGTGATAAGGTAAAAAAGAAGGATTAGCCGGTTGCGTCACAAATCTAATACAAGGCAGCAGATAACAAAATCAGCAGAGATGCTGTTATCCAAAGCTTTTAGTGGGAATGTATGAAGATGTTGTCTTCAGAAGAATGTTGGATTTTTAGAGGTGTGAATTTGTAAATCGGGGTTAAAACGTCATCATCATTGAGGATTTAGCAGCTGATGCATGATGCAGAAAAATGAAAAATGTGACAGAAAAATGTGCGGAGAGAGATCGGTACGCTCTCAAATTTAAGAGCATGGAGAATCAATACAGAGTCTGTCGGGGCCACAATGAGGGAAAGCACTCATAGTGTTGGAGCTACAGCAGCAGAGCACTCTGGCAACAGTGTTACAAAAGCGGTTGCTAAATTCACAGTTCTCCAGATAATTGGCTAGCAAAGGTCCGTCTTTAAGTGTCCATTTGTTAACTTATTCTGGCATCAAAGCAAGAACAAGATTACATTTTCTTGGCGTCCAGCTAGTTTGTTCTGCTTCTCTTCCTCTCTGATCGCCACCCTGCCCAACACCCTAAACACGTACAACATTTAAGTCCAGCTGTATGGCCATCTCTCCTCTTTCGTTCACACGTTGATAGGTCTCCAGCGGTCCGCTTCGATGCTGTTGATGCTGCTGGACCCATAGGGTCCGGATGCAACGTCGTCCAGGTGTGCTCCAACCATACGAGAGCTGCCGGGACCAGAGCCATCAATCTGGGTGGAGGAGTAGAACAGGCCCTGGTCGGTCATCTCCTTACGGCCAATGGTTGTAGCGACAGTTGGTGGGAGGTGGACGTCGCTTTCATCAGGCTCGTCCACCTGAGACTTGTAGGAGAACAGGATCTTGGGCTCTGAACTGTAAAAAAGAAGAACGCCGTGAAACAAAGGAAGAAACATAGTCAACTGTCCTAATCGCAACTACTTTGTTATATTTGAAATAATCATTTGAACAAACCCAAAGAAGCCCTTGAGGAATGTGACATAAATGAGCGGGGCAAAGGCGGAGAAGTACAGGAAGGTGGTGACGTCCACACAGCTGTTTCAGAGAAGACAAAATAAAGCAACGATTCGGTATGTGTAAACAGGCCAATTAAAAAGTTCTGGGACACATGGATATCATCGGCATCAGAAGAGCCAAACGGCACAGTCATAAGGTTTATACCAAAAGAACAACATCTGTTATGTTCTCATCCTCTTGCCTTAACTCCAATGAACTTAACAGGATCCACCAAAACAGTGAGTCATCCCCCTCGTTGCAACCCAGCCAACAGATTCAATTACAACAAGATTTTTAAAAAAAACAGCCACCCAGCTCCACACACAGGACATTATCTTTAAGAGCTTGTGCTGCAAAACTCCAATGGTTTATAGCCAAAGATGCTCTGAAGCCAAAAAATCCACACAGCTTATCTTTTAATACGTCTTCCTGAAATCCTCATAAAAAGGTGAATTTATTCAGTATTAATACTGAAAAGGATTATACCAACCAGAGTCCTTCTATGATGCCAGCACATAGCAGAGCGCTGCCCAGGCCCTGGACAAGGTTCAGTAGAGACAGGATGGCAGCATACACATAGAAACTCCTCTTAGCTGGACAAGGGAAAGAAACAAAGATTAATGGATGACAGAGGCTAAATGACTAATTTAATGGCATCATTCACTGGTAATAAGCACATTACTAAGTGCAAAGACACCCTCATGGATATCAAATTTTCCATTCATGATAATAACAGGATGAATAACAAATCTTTTAACCTCTCAAGTCTTATTTCTGATCTTTGCCGTTACTCACATGGAAGAGATATCCTCTCCCTCACTGGAGTTTTAGGCAAAATCACAATCAAAGAGTACACCTGTAAAAAAAAACAAAAAACAAAACAAAAACCTTACTTATCAGGAATTTGTCAAGCATGAGTTTTATTTCTCCTGCTGCTTCATGCAAACAAACTTCTCACCAGGAAGAAGAAGCAGGAGCTAGCCAACCAGAAGTGCCGTCCTCCGTGACCGTAGATGTTGAAGTCCTCAGCAGACAGGTGGCTGTCTGGATACAGGATCTCTAGTGTGCCCTGGAACAATGTGACGATTATTTTAAATGCATGCACGGTAACAATTTAACAAAAATGTCCTGCTGTGCGATGCTGAAGTGTTTTTTAAAAAGTTTTACCTGTGTGATAGAGTAGCCCAGAGCCAGCACAGCAGTAATAGCCAGCACACGCTTTATACTGGACTTGCTCTCCAAGTGGCCTGATGGGTGAATAGAGAAAGAGGCTTAACAGAAACAAAAGCCGTACAGTTACATTCATAATTAGATTCAGGGCTGAAAAGGATAATCATAGATGGAGCATCTGGAACAGACGTGTCATGTGAAAAGAGACAGAAAAACAGAACACTGGTTCACATATACAGTGAATGAGAACTGAAACCAGCGGAGCAAACTCACCGAAAGCCAGTCCCAGGATGATGACGCTGAGCTCAATAGCCAGCAGGAAGAACCGGGTGATTTCCCAGAGCACCTAAAAGAGACAACAAACATCATGAGCTACTGTGACGGAGTGGACTGGCTGTGTGGTAACGCATAACGACTCAGAACATAGGCAAAACTTTACAGGTCAGGTCACATTCCAGTGCATTGTATAATCATTTTGGATTTGTTTTTTTTTTCCTTTCAACATTGCAGCCATGACAGTGTGCAACGGGAACAGTGCGTCCATCACTGGTAACTCCATAGGGATCTGTCTGGTATGTGAGGAATGTCAGCCATGCCTTTTTCTTTTAGACATGAAAGCGCAACACAGTCATGCTGAAGCTCATAACAGCCGTTCTGGATATTTAATAAAAGAGACTTCATTGACAGGATATGGCAACCGCTACTTCAGTAGAGTGAAGTATTCATGATGCAAAGCTGCAATAGAAATAAAAGAAATCCACAACAATTTTACACTATTAAACCAAGGTTTGTGTATTACTAAGTCAAGTCTAAGTCTTTTTTTACTGGGGAAAATAATGTAAAGAATTTAAAAAAGATGAATCTGGCAAAACCTGTTTCTTAAGTCATAGGAGGAGAAAACATAAAAGATTCAACTTGGACCAAAATGGACCACCAGATCTTTTTGTTTTTCTCATTGGCCTCTCAGGGCTTCCCTAATTTTCTGATGGTTAAATCAGTAGCTTTTTTTAATGTCTGGTATATTTAACGGCTTGAGACTTTGAGATGTTTTTTTAAAAGATTATAATTGATAACACAGACCGGTATAAAGCATTCCAGAAAACATTAATCACTCGTTAATCTGCCAGTTCAAATAATGAGTTTTACATTTTGGTAGTGTTTTCGTCACAGATTATGCGTTGAATTTACTTGAGTTACTGTCCTCTTGTGTTCAAGAAATGTTACACATGCTTTTAAAAATGTCCTTACTTTGTCTATGATGGTGGCAGCACTGGACGCACTGACAGTCATGGACACAACGGCCCGGGTGATCCCAACTGCTGCTACAACAAACACCTGAGAAACACAGTCCAAAGCATGTTTGACCATATGAAGTAGTCTTGTGTACACAATAAAAACAGTTCCAGGACAGCATAGCTGATAACAACAGTGCACTTGTTAACACTGGTGACAAACAATGCTAAAAACTGAGCCAAGATTAGTTCTTCTCTAGAGTCTTTGTTGTCAGGTAACAAGACAGACGGAGTACATTTTGGAAACAGAGATTAAGCATCTTCCTCCATGAAGGAACAGATTATAAAGAAGAACGATAAACAAGAAATGAACTCAGTTGCAAGGTCATTTGTGTTTGCTGTTAGGCAAAAGTAAAAGCTAACAACAAGGTGAAATTTCCCTTCAGTTTTAGGGGGATCAATACAACAGTGAAATCTCCTTTTTTTTTTGTTTTGTTTCAGTTCAGAGACTGGTCAGAATGACCGCAAGATTAATCTTAAATCATGGGCTGAGACACGGTGTATCACAATGTCAAGCTTTAGAAAATATATTTGAATGCTGCAAACACATTTTTGTTCTGTTCTTTTATACAATGGGATTGAAGTGTCTATTCTATTCTATTCTATTCTATTCTATTCTATTATGTGTTTCTGTAGTTTGTGACCTACCAGCAAGTAAAAGGTGACAAAGATGGGGCTAGAGGTGAGTCGAATCTTCGCCCTGGCTGAGGGCAGCTTCCACATCAGGAATACGAAGAAGGCCACATTAGGCACAAGCAGCAAAATGTCCCAGAAGCGCACCCTGACACAGAGAAATGAATGTAAACTTTCTAAAATATGCTATTGTGTCACTTTGTGAAGTCTAAAAGACATTTATTTAGAACGGTTTCAAACCTACAACATACTACCACATACCTGGAGTCTCCGACGTCCTCGTACAGAACTTGCAGACATTTGTGAGGCTTGGTGATGTTGGCTTCACTGTCAGGTTGCCAGGTTGGGAATGCAGATGTGTTCTCCAACGGTGAGGGTGAAACACTGCCATTGTACTGAGCAAACCTAACCACAGCAGTCACTGTGGCTAGCATGGTGTCGGACCCTGAGGGAAGGAAAGCACATTATGTCAGTTAGTGACTGAAAGAGATAACTCAGCCAAGGAAGACATGTGACTTCTCATTCTTATTGGTTTCCTCTTTTAAAAAGGAGATCAATGTTCAACTCACAGGTCATATGAGCAAAACAAACCCTCTGCTGCTGCTGCAGTCAGCACGACAGTGTTTCGAGACCCGAGGATGTGTACAGCTGCTGGGTCGCTGTACCACACAGACACCTGCCACAGCGGTCTCCACTCGGAGATAAACATTAACTTGTTATGTAACGATGCTGGCTGGTATAGCAGCCAGGTGTAGGCTAGCGTTACATTAACAGTTAAACGTTAACGTATGTTAAAGCTACTCTGATCCCGTTGGTATTGACTCACGCCTACTCAACAGTTGGCAAAATGTCAAGACACGGAACCTAACCTGGTTAGAGTTAACAACATAGGTGATAAGGGGCTTGTCTCAACTCGAGACCACCCTTGCTGGAGTCTGTTAACGATAATAATGAACAGCTAATCCCCATAACGTTTAACGTTTAACGGTTAATAATGATACTTCCAGTTCGCGTTAAAGGGGAATTTCGGACGTTAGCTGACGCTGCTAATTACACGTTGCTAGCTGCGGACGGAAGGTGCGTTCTCTGTAAATCAAAAGGATTTTCTCAGAGCTTGCGTTAGATGCAGATACACTAACCCAGACGATGCTAACGGCGTGTAACGCTATAGCTTGCTAATTAATATACCACTGCTTATCAGCTTATTGGCTCATGTTAGCATCAAAACAAACGTGATACAAGTGCCGACTCAACGTATCGACAGCTTCAGCTGGTAAATGTAAAAATATCTTACCGATTCAGTTGACTCAGTTTCAAGAGTATGACTGCTGTAGAGAGATTTAGAAATAATACGGCTCGAGGACAGGCTTCACACGCTGTAATCGATCAATACATTGATCGCCGATACGGGACATGACTGTACTTGATAGTTTCGTTGACAAATTTTCCCAGTGAGGTCAGCTGACACTCTCACCAAACAAGCGACGCAAGTCTCGCGAGATGACTGCAAGGCATGTGTTTTTTTTTCTTTTTCCAAGCCTCTTAAAGCGGCAGGCTGTGGTGTAAAATACACATTTACAAGTGTGTGACATCTCCTGAAGTGTAATAATATGAAAATGAAGATGAAATATATTTATTGGTCAGTTGAAAATGGAAATACATCATTGAAAACAATATTTTTAATGTTGAAATATTTGCTTTGTTTTTAACCTTTACAGCAAGCACTATGCATCACACTGTTTATTACCCTTCAGTAAATAACAAATATTTCACATTAATTTCGAATGTGATTTTATTATTTCACACAGACATTTCTTAATATATCATTTGAGCACTGCATGTTTCAACAACCAGTGATATGTAGCACATAGAGCATCAAAAAGGTGATGAGAAAGTGTGGTCAGAATTCCTGAATTCTTTGGAACAAGTTGCCTGAGGAATGAGGAAACCACTCTGTCTTGTCAACCCTATCCCTTTAGGTTCTTGAACCATACATCTTAAGTCTCAAATAGCTTTAAAAATATAACCTTACCATCATTTGCTTTGTTTACTTTACTTTCTACTGCTGAGAATATGCAGTTATTAAAAGGAGATCTGTTATGCTTTTCCATTTTTTTCTCCTTCTCCACTGTTTCGTATGTTCTTGTGCATGAAAAAGATCTTGAAAGTTAAAATGGCCAAAGTGCACACCAGCAGAAGCTCCTCTCCCCCACATAAAACACTGCTTCTGAAACGCCTCGTCGTAAATTCCATGACTTCATGACACCACATTATGTCACAGAGTCACACATTTCTGAAATTTCTGCCTCGCAGCTAGTTTGGCGTTTAAGAATTTATTTAGCAAGGCTGCTCTGTTGTTGTTAGCAGTGCTAGAGCAGGCATATGTAAACTGACCAATTAGAGGATGCTGGGTATTCCTTAGGGGAGGGCTTGAAGAGACACGAGTCAGAAAGTATGAGAAAACTGATGTGTTAAAGCAGGTAAACCTTTTCTATTATTAACCCCAAATTAAAACAAGAGGAACCTGAAAATGAGCATAATCCATCTCTTTCAGAAATGTGAATGTAGTTTATGTATTTTCCATACAGACCTCACAATGGTGGTTATTATTTTAAATCTAGGACAGGGTCTGTTCCATCTTAACTTTGGATTCCTAGCTTAAGAAAAGTCTTCAGTTAGGAATAAACAGTGGCAAATGCTTTGGGGTGCCCTGACATCATCCTGTAGGCCAGGTGCACTGGTTCAGTCAGGTTCGCCTTAAATGTGTACACATGAGTCTTCCCGCTGACGGGGCTGATGCTGTAGAAGCTCAGCCTGTGGGTCTTGAAACTCAGTCTGATCTCTAGCCTGCGGGAAACTGTGGTCCTCTTCAGCGGCACGCTGTGGCTCTGCTCAAAGGCTGTCAGCAGGTTGTTGAACCACATCAAACACCAGGAGCTCCGGCTGCTCTCCAGAGCGGAGGGCAGCCCGCTGCGTGCTAGCTTCCCGCTGTAGCACACGCCTATGATCCACGGAGAGCCTTCCAGATCCACCTCCCAGCAGTGATCGCCTTCAAAGAAGCTCTGGGTGCTGAGGACCTGGAAGAAGCTGGTGAACCTTCGAGGGGATGATGGGTAAGGCTGTTTGGCCGCACTGAACGTCACAGTCTTCAAATCCTCTGAGAGGATGAGGTTGGGATGGGCTGTCTCTGGGTCAAAGGTCACCTCTGAAGGGTTGAGGGTGTTTCGAAGGGAACGCTGGATATCTCCAATTCGCTCCCTCAACTCTGTGCTCATTTGCTCAAGCTTGGAACAGGCTCGCAGGGGGTTGAGTTTTGATTCAACGTAGTCTTCCTCCTCCTCTACAGGCTTGGCCATTAACTCCTCGATGTGTGGTTGCAGAGTCTGAAGCTCGTCACTAAATTCAGTCTCATCATCTTCGGTCAGGAGGGACTCTGCTCTGAGCATGGCTTGCCTCAGCTGCTTAGTCACCTCAGATGCTCGACCGACTCGACTGGCCACGCAGGCCTCACCTGGACCGAGCTCTTCTTCGATCAGCTGCATCACCTGTGCGCTGTAGCTCTGCGACAGATCTTTGATCTGCTCTAACAGTTTGGATGCTTTGTCTCTCAGCTGACCATTAGCGGTGCTCACCTCTAAGTCCCGGTCCTTCTCTTTACTCAGCACACTCTCTGCCATCTCCAACTTGAGGCTCAACTCTGTGACTTGAGATGCCAGTCTGAATTTAGGTTGATCCATTTCCATCTTGCCTTTTCCTCGTTCTTCTGTGGATGCAGACCCAATCTGAAGGCCTCCCTTTCCCTGACAACCTTCATCACTCTTGATCGTTGTGTGGTCGATGTCAAGAGGGTTTGTAGTGGTGTTGACTTTCACCATGTCTTCGATGCCATTGTACTCTGTCTGGCACTCTGGGCAGCTGTGCTGGTCCAGGCCTTCTCCCATTGTCTGAAGGCAAGCAAAGCAGTAAATGTGACCACAGGGAAGAGACACCGGCTCAGAGAAGAGCCCCAAGCAGATGGGGCAAGTCAGGTCCAAAGCCAAAGTTTCCGGATGATCCTTTTTGGAAACAGTTGTGTCAGTCTCACTCTCAGACATGGTGGCAGGTGCTGGAAAAACAAACAATTTGGTGTAAGACTTAAGAAATATGAATAGTTTTGTCATACATACATCACATTATCCCGACTGCAGTTGGCCTCATCAACAAGGCCTGAGATTCCCACTGACACTGACTCTTATTCCTCTCCTCAGTCACTACAGGTTACATTAATGTAAAGTCTCCATCACACAACTTACTGCATTACATTAACGGTATGGTTTGTGAGATTCTAGTTGAAAAACATTTTAAAAGAAATAATTGTTTTGGCGCTGTATAGCTCAGTTGGTAGAGCCGGTGTCACATGTTCAGTGGCTTTTCTCCTCACTGCAGCGGCCCCATGTTCGAGTTCCGGCCTGGGGCCCTTTGCTGCGTGTCACTCCCCCTCTCTCTCATCCTGTTTCCTGTCATCTCTTCAGCTGTACTGTCAATAAAGCCATATAAAGGCCAAAAAATACTTTAAAAAGAAATAATAGTTTTAACGTCATGCCATCTATGTATTATGTTGCAGAGATATTAACTGATGTTAGCACATTAATCAGCTAAGCCCAACCATCTGTCCTGGTACTCTCCCCCAGTCTAGACCACCAGATACTTGGCTTATACATTTAATTCTGATATAAACATGGCGAATTTATTTGACTATGCATAAAGGGTTAACTATTTATGCAATGAGTTGATAAATATTACTGTTTAAAGGGCATATGGAGGCAAATTACTTTAAGTATGGAGCATCGGGGTCACTTCAGAAAAAAAGAGACAAAATAGAATGTGTTTAAATTATTTGCAGTGTATTTTATTTCATTCTTTTTTACTGTGTTAAATATTCTGGCCTTAAAGTAAAAAATACTGTGAACACAACTCTAGTGTCCTCGCGAAGAGATAACAGCCCTTAATAATGTCTGAAGGTGGGGGAGACTGAGGAAGTTACCAGTCCCAACATGGATGACTCAGCACAGCACAAAGTAACCATATGTATGCAGGTAAAGTTTTTCAAAATGTACACAAGAAAAAAAAAAAACAAGCTTTCATAACATAATATCTGTTGTAATTGGAAAACTTGGAAGGAAATTGGCCATGAAACGTAAAGAACAGGGTTTGGTTGCAAGAACAGCCTCAGTCTTCAGTGTTTCACCGCCTCGTCAACTGTCAGTCACTCCGCTGAGTCGTTCGATAAGTTTCGATTTCCAGCGAGCAGGATCTCCATGTGCCCACCTCCCTACAAGTCTCCTTTCTCTCTGTTCTTTCTTAATGAAACACCCTCGCGTTGTTAGCCTCATTCTGCTGCAGGCAATACGTTTAATTAAAATTAATTCGGCTTTACTTCCTTGAAGAACAATGAGGCAAACATTACTATCCATGCGCGATTGCGCATCACTCAATAAGCACGGGCGCAGCAGGTGAAGACGCTGTAATCTTCACCAACAACTAAAAGGTCTACATTTAGTTGTTTGTGATCAACGGTAGACAAAAGCTTAAAAACACCTACTTGTGACAACAGTGCTGCCTTGCGTGGAGTCTTCCCTGTTCAGGTGTCAGTCAATAAAACGCAGTGACGCAGAGATCATCGGTCAGATCCTTCTACGCCTTTCATAAACACAACACCAACTCAGTAATCCTCTCTGAGCAGCAAGTATCAGCCTGACTTCGTGTGTGTGCGTGTGTCTCTCAACCTTTACACACTCTGCTCCACTGTTTAGTGTTGTCAGAAATGGTATACTGGCATGTTTTGGTTATAATAATGTTTTTCTTTTATTGCACACATATACTGAACATAATATTGCAAATAGGGCAAAAAACAAAAGTACACAGTCATCTCAATTTGAAATTTAACTTGTGCAAATTTTAGAACCAAAAGAGAGAATATATATATTGAAGTAGACATTGACTGAAAAAATCCATTATTTCACATTAAAAGAAAGAAAACAGGCAGTGTTGCGTTTTAAAATAATTTATATTTCTATACATGAATTTTTAAAAAGTAACAGCAAAATCATCAGCTCCAATGCATCCACACACAGCTGGATGAATAAAGATTTGCCAAAATAATAAATACAAGTGTCATTATATCAGAAAGGCACAGCGCCAAACTACTGTGTATCCCCCCCCCCCAGGTCTGTTTACATGACACCATCAGTCTGAGCCACCTGAGTCATGTAGAGTACTAACATTTCTAAAGTCGGTAGTGTCGTACCTTAAGGAAGTGTAAATGTGCATGTTGTAGTTTCACAATCATCAGATGCTCTGATTAGCTTCTTATTGCCAAATGTAATGCTACTGTCCCTTAGAACCAGCTCTCACTCTGTGTCTGTCTGCAGGCGTGACCCAGCAGTTATCCCATCCAGAGCTTCAAACACTTAAGACTCAGGTCAGGTGAGTCAAATGAAATTAGAAAACACTTGACAAAAAAAAAAAAACGCCAAGCATTTCTTGTTAGGGTGAAAAAGAGGTGCTTAAATGAAATAAAGCATTTTAATACATTCTCAAACCGTGTTTGGAGGCTTGGTACGTGTGGCTATAAGAACCCCCCCCCACGACACTTAGGTCCAAAGATATTCTCTGGTGTCAACAACACACAGACGCATAATCTGTCTAATCTCAACTAAATAAATGATAACAGTTTTGTCATGTAGCTGTGTGTGTGTGTGTGTGTGTGTGTGTGTGTGTGTGTGTGCGTGTGCGTGTGGATCTGTTTGAACTTCAAGCAACAGAATATTTCCAGATCAGTCAGAGAAAACAGGCACATTTGGCATCCAACACAGCTCAACTTCTACACAAATTTTGGTAAGTGTTCAGAGTTGAAATGTGTTATAATACCATTACTCTGTTTAAATTCAGATTTTGGAATGATACGTTAACAAAAAGCTGAAACAGTCCAAGGCATATGTGTCCAGTTATGTCATGTTCGATTTGGGATTCACACATAAAAATGGCAAAGTACTGTGTAAACAGCCCATCAGTGTGAGAGAACTGAAATTAAATGAAAAATAATGTTTTACCCAGTTATCTTTGAAATGTGTAGTCCGTATGTTTTAATGAAATAATTTGGCTCCGTCTTTGGAAGACTGGACAGTTGCCCCTCCCTGTTCCAGTTTATTCAGTGTCTCGTAAAAACAGGCACGACAGCCGGCAGGACTATTTAAAGGCAACATTCAGGCTTGCTGGGAAAAATCCTTTGGAAATCCACTGGAAAAAGGGAGAGAACCAAGATAAGAGTATGTGCTTGAGTGTGTGTGTGCGGTTTTTTTTTGGTAAATCTTTGTGGGCGTGTGTGTCTACAGTAGTGCAGTCAGGTCCAGTTCTGGCAGAGGCTCCTTCCAGTAAGAGAAGCTGCTGTAGTCAGGACAGTCAAAAGCAGAGGACGTGCTGCCCTCGACAGACAGCATGGGGAAGAAATGTTCCACCAACTCACTGAGGTGGCTGTACCTGCAGAACACACACGAAACTGACTCACAATCCAAGTGATAAACGTATGCACACATGTGAAATATCAGAAGTGAACCCAACCACTAGAACTCAATAAAGCCTGCTGAGTCAAGTCGTTTATGCACACTTACGAGGACTTGTTCCCTTTTGTCTTCTCCTGGATGAGCTCTCCTTTCGGGTTGACGGTGAATAACCGGGTGTCAGGCACCCCGACCTGCTTGTAGGCGTATGCATCCTGCAGAATCAAGGGCAGCAAAACAATAGAGTTACACAGACCTCCTTCAGTGTCAGCTTAACCTTTGCAGTATCTATGTACCCTTAAAAGATTGTTAGGCTGTTGCAGCACTAATCTACAGTCAATCATTAAGCCGGTGTTTGCTTTATACCCACATGTCAGCCAGACTGAAATTCTACATTTCTACCTGCCGGATGTGCACGTTAAATGAATGCCAGGTAAAAAACATTAACAGACACATGGGTGTGGTCTTTTTCTTCTCTGCTCTCTTGGGATTATGTACAAAACCAGAGGTTACAATCACTGCCAAATATGCAACTTGGAAACATGGCTAACAATAGACTCATTACCAAAGGCTGTTGCTGTACTAGGTGCCAGACAGCAGCATTGCTTACGTTAGTCCTGTTGCCAAAGGCCGCGTAGAAGGGCCGCCTCTTTGGGTTGAACAGGTCCCTGATGTCACTCAGACAGGCGATTTTAAAAACCTCTGGCTTCTTCTCAATAACCTCCCTGCACAGGTCAGGACACACAGTTCATGGTCAAAATGGATATCTGTCTTAGTAGGACACGATCTGTGGAGTGTTACAAAAGTTATCATTATGTACCTGTGTAGTGCCGAAAAGAGGCTGCTGGGAGCCAACAGTACAGGGCCTTTAGGGAGGACAGTGCCCTGGTCATTCACCCACTGCAGGTAGTCCTTAGTGATGCCAGCCATACCTATGGCCCGCGCTGAACAATACAGGAACTTGTAGCCATTTCTGCAAGGAGAGGAGCGACCATATTAGCACTTCATAATCCCCTGAATTCTATAATCAATACTACGTGTTTTATGATATCTCAACATTATTTAAATAGGCCTCAAATAGGCCCTCTGAGTTTTATGCCTTCTCCTGCACTGTCCATGACTTTTTATCCTCGTTACTTGTGTATTTTTGTGCAAAATAAAAAAGTAAACTAAACTTAACATGTCATCTACCTGTTTTGAGGGTTGGGTCGGACTACCTTAAAATGCATTCAGTTACAGAATAAAATGACATTACAATTTTTGTAATTACTAACTTCCAATCCAATTGATTACAAAAAATGCAATCTAATCTGAATACCTTCAGAGACTTCAGAATCAAACATTGAGAATATTACATCCAGTATTAATTCCAGTACACAAAAATGAGTTCCACAAATATTCTTTTCTCTTTTTACACATTTCAAGAGAATTTAAATGCTAATAAAATGCACTCTGTGGATTAAGAACTTACAATTGGTCAATGACAGTAAAAAAGTGTGTATATTTAGGCTGCAGTTTAGAAGAAAAAAAAATTGGTGGATTTTCAAGACGTAATCAAACAGAAAAAAAATCCTTGGACATGTAAATGTAATCCAATTATGCATCTTTTCAAATGCAATCTGGGCTGGTTATGATAATTATTTGCAATCCTGATTACATGCATCGTGTTACTGCCCAATGTGTTCTGTTTCTCTGGATTTGGGTAAAAAGGGTTTGAAGTCTTTTTTCAATTAACCAAACAGCTGTTTAACGAGCATGAGGACAAACATCTGGCAACGTAGATTAGACTGTCAACAACAGTGACATCAGAATGAAGGCAGCAGCACTTTTTACTTGTACTGGTGAGAATAATGCATGTGAACGTTTAGTTTGACTGCCGATAATATTTTTCCAAAAAGTACTCTAACATACTGGTGTATTTTGTGGTAGAGCTTGGCGATGCCTTTGTGTGTCCAGTCTTTTCCAAACTGAGGCAGAATATGACCCAGAGCATCAGACCTGCAGGAGACAGACAGTGAAGACCACTCATGATACAGTCACAGTGTGAGTTCACATAATGCCGTCTATACATCCACTCGTCTATTTGACCATCTATACACCATAATGTGCAATGAACTGCAGTTGTTTTTACTTTGTGATGGTGCCGTCTATGTCTGATATTATTACGCGATCGTCCCAGTTCCACAGGTAGATGGCCGCCTCACAGCGACAGGTGCCTTGGTACTGTGTGGTCACACTGAACACCACCTTGTTGGCTCCATCACGCAGGTTTAAGTGCATCTGGTTACGAGAAAGGACAGTGTTAGCTAAAGTAACAAAAAGGTCAGATAGCAGCAGAGTAAAATCTTTGATGTTGGTGTATGACTGTGTGTATCTCTTACTATCTGTTCAGAGGTCAGGCGCAGTGATTTGCGGTATATCTGGCTGATACACTGGGTGGCATTGAGGGTCTCTGCTGATAGGCTGGGAGCAAGGACAGCTTTTCGGCCGAGGCCCGCCGCCTCGTCACTGTCTACGTCGTCTAATGTGGCTCTGGAGAAACAGCACACGTCCAACTTACTTTTTGAATTATGCTTTTCTGTCACAGGCAGTTTTTTTTGTTTTTTTTAATAATACTTGTATCAAATTCTTTGCATAAAAATGAAAAAACATTCCACCTGGTGATCTGTATAAATTTTGGCTATCAGATATCTTTAATTTTGTCAAACGCTGTCTTAGTTACTCATAGCTGAGTGTCATGACTATTGTTTTTAAGAATATTAAATGTGTTATGTACTGTATAGACAAAGCTTTGGCACACTCTGGTGGTGCAATGGTAAACTACGTAATGAAAGTTTGAATTGATACTCAAAATACAGTAAACTGTCTGCCTTTAAAAAAAATAAATAAATAAATAGTGCATATAATAATAATTTGCTCCCATTCTTTTAGTTCATCAGCTGTGATTGGTCTACTTGGACTGTTTTGTGTTTTATCCTTACCGTGTCCTCTGTTGTTCTGTTTGTTCATACGGTAGTCTTAGAAATAAAAAAACAAAAATCACTTGACATGATTAAGGCCACCCACAGAATGCTGTATTTGACATTTGGATGAAACTAATAGAAGCAAACGAGGCCGATGAGATGAAAGATACAATTTCTAGATGAACAACTCTCATTTGCTGCTGCTTGCAGCTATATTCAACACTTTCCTTGAATTCTTTTTCATTTATACATCAAACAAATAAACAACAAAACTTTGGCATATTTACAGCACTGACTAAAACCACTCTAATGTTTTAATCAATAAGTCTGAATGTCCTTAAATAAACTCAAACATTAGAAACCAGTAGAACAGCTGTCGATTAGAACGCCAGGATTCCAACTGGAAAGCAGATGTGAGGATTTACAAGGTTTATTATCTTGTGTTAGATTATTTGTAAGAGGGGCACCGTCACTTACTTAACCGTGGAAGAAACACTCGCCAGTAGCTCCTCTTGTTCATCCTTTGAGTTCTTCTGCTAAAAAAACAAGGTTACATTGTCAGGTATCCAACAAAAATGTCAAGGGGCGATGCAGGTTTTTATTAACAGATCACACAGTGACCAGTTGCTTCTATCCTTTCAATCACTTCAACCTCTACCACCTCTTTTCCTCTAATGTCTTCCACTGACGGAACATTATAACCAAACCTATCTAACAAAGCCACACCTGGAAAACCCTGTCAAGAACAATGGTTTATTGCAGGTGCAAACACGTAACATTTCTTTTCTTGCGGACACACCATCATAACTCAGAGAATAACTATTAACAGGAAATGTACCTGGTTATTGTCCATGTCTCTTCTCCTCCAGGAGAACCACCACCGTCCAGACTTTTTGGGCATCTTGTCCTTCACCAGCCGCTCTACCGTACTCTAAATAACACGCACACAAGAAGTCAATGACTTTATTAGTCCTATCATCATATTCACATATGACATATAACTAAGCTCTTTTCTGTCTTCACCTGTTAACTTGTGAATAAATAAAATAAATTCTTTATCAATGTTTGGAAGTGGACATTAACTGATTAAATAACATTGTTGAGGTCTAGTGTACAAACAGCAAAATACCTTTGGTAGGTTTTTCTGAAAAGTTGTCATTGACAAGACCATTGGAGCAGCCACTGCCCAGTTATAATAGCTGTGAAAGAGGGAAATCAGTTGATGAACAATATAGACATGGACTGGTATGAAATGACCATTTACTGTAACAGCATCCTCTTAATTAAATACAAAGACAACAGTCAAATTGTATAAATAAACAAATATCTAATTTCATGTCTTACTTGGAGTTGATGCAGATGACAAGGCTCGGATCCTCAATGATTCCTGGATTGCTGGCAAAGTCCTGGTACGTCACAATGTGCTCCATAAACTTTTCTGGATTAAAGACAACAACATGACAGAACCTGAACTCCTTCATGTACCCGTACATACTGCAGACACAGAGCACAGATTCACTCTCACTTACCTTTAGTGATTTGGCTGGTGTCGCCCTCTTGTCCACAGAGGGACATGCTGACGTCCATGTTGTAGGAGGTGGAGTCTGACAGGTACTCAGTACCGCTGTCCATGGCCCCGCTGCCAACTGACTGAGGGGACTGGCTGCCAGAGCAGGAGCCCTGCTCTGCCCCCTGCTGAGATGCTCCCTCTGTCTCACTGCAGGGACAAGAGACACGCAGTTATTCCCTCTTAAAAGGCACAGCAAGCATCTCTTGATCTGGTAGTACTTACTTGTCCTTTATTTTATTTATTATGATTGTGACTGACATTATTTTATGATATGACAGGCATGTATTTATAATATACAATGCTTATGTTAGGGTATGTTCTTTGCCTTGTTTTATTTATGTTGCATCATGAAACGAGTATATATAATGGAGAACAAGTACATGCATTGATAAAAAGAGACAATCAATGGTATTAAAATAAAGATAACAGCATGCTCATTGGGTTTCTGAGTTATTTCAATGGAACTCATCTGTAAGTGTTAAAAACCCCCACACAGATTTATGTTGTCATTTTTAAGGTGGGGGTTGAATATTTTTGGGGAAAAATATCCATTATGTGTCCTTTTACCTCTTGGGAAAGTAGAGTGCTGCCACCTCAGGGTCCAAAGTGGTCAGATCATCCAAGTAAATACCTGTTGGTCCTAGGTGGTGATTACGTTTACCTGAAACAAAATGGTACACAAACCCAAATAATGAGCACTAACATAAACTGATGACGCAGTTATCTTAATGGAAAGTGGAAAATGAGACTTTAAACGAGACCTATTATGCTCTTTTGTCCTTTCCTTCAGTGTCTTATATAGGTTAATTCGGCATGTAAAAGATCTTGAAAGTTCAAAAATTAAAAAGTCTGCACCAATAGGAGCTCCTCTCTCCCACAGAAAACACGGTTACGGAGAACAGCGCGGTTCAGACAGAAAAACTGCACCAACACATGGAAAGCTAATCTAGTCGTAACCCAAAATAAAATTATAAACCTGAAAATGTTGATATGTCCCCTTTAAACACCTTAAGTGTAAGAATGCAAAAAAGTAAGCTAAATGAGAAAGCTTCAGAAACACTTCACCTTTCTTCTTGTCCTGTTGCTCCACTTTGGAGGATGCCTCAGAAGAGTTTGCTAACCCCTCTGCAGGGTTAGGTGAGGCTCCTGCTGACCCCTCAGGTCCACCCTCCTCCTCCACTACCTCAGTGGGATCTATCCCACTGTCGCCCTCACTGACAGGGGCACTGCCGGTGGCACCCTGCTCACTTCTGTCTGATAAGGCACTCTGCTGTTGTGGATTTGATAAGTCTGTGCGACCTGAACTTGTTGCTGTGACTGTGCAGTCTTTGCTCTCTTTGATGAGCTGTATTTGTGAGTTCTTTGGTTCTGTCACAATGACCACTCTATTTTTGCTTCCATTGATAATTATGTCTGTCATGGTGTTAATATGCTCAGCAGTCCTTGTGGTTTCTTGGCTACCAAGTGAACCAGTGCTATCGATTGGATTAGCTGAATGAGAAAAAGAGTTCTCTTCTTCCCCTAATCTGCATTCAAGTGTCTGTGTGTCTACAACAGTTTTCATTGGTGGTGCACATGACTCTGAGAGGTCACTGGGGGTGGAATGGGAAATATGAGAGTTTTTCTCCATGGACAAAGGCGTGGTTTGCATAGCGAGGCTACTGAGGTCAAGGGACTGAGTCCTGGGTTGTGGCCTGACCACCGCTACACTGCCCACTCTGCTGCAGCTGATCACAGGCCCATAGCTCATGTCGAAGGAGTCCTGTCTCTCAATGGTGCGAAAATGAGAACTGCCGGAGGGGGGGATGCGCTGCAGCTCCACTGGTGTCCTCT
Source organism: Diplodus puntazzo (assembly GCA_963678695.2). Classification (NCBI taxonomy): domain Eukaryota; kingdom Metazoa; phylum Chordata; class Actinopteri; order Spariformes; family Sparidae; genus Diplodus; species Diplodus puntazzo. The sequence continues at coordinate 23,498,679 of OZ023157.1, read as the reverse complement.
CTGATTGACACAGCTGTGAGGAGGCGGTATGAGAGGATAGTTTGAGACAGTGTGTCAACAGGACAATCTCAAATATACAGCACGAGCAGGAAGTGAAAGCACATCTACATCTGCGTTTGTATGTTTGTGCTGCCGTACCATTGGAAAACCTCCCCAGTTCCACTCCATCTGAGGCCCAGACGACTCTTGGGTTTTAACCAGAAGCTCAGAATCACTCTTAGGAGAGGATGGCCGGCTATGGAACACACTGCTAAATAAAGATAAAGATGGACTCATGTAAGGACAGAACTTAATAAATCGGTATGACTTCATCAATGTCAACTGGCAGTGCCTCAGTGAGGTTGCTCAGTAGAAACAAATATATAAATTAATGCATTTATTGTACTTTCCTTACTTTTCCAAGGGTGACTGCTCTCCATCTGAGTGTGGATGCGTGTCTCTGGTCTGTGTGGCCCCCAGCTCCTCACTTGGCTCCTCAGACAGCGAGTAGTACACTGATTTACTTTAAAACATGCAAGAAGACATTTTTTCAGTACTATGTTAACTCTGAAGGTGTGAACATTGAACCACAGAACAAATGATACGAAGGTTGCACGTATTGACAAACCAATTGAGAATCAACACCACAGTATGTAGCTCTATGCAGTTTTCAGCTGATAACGGTTTTGCTCAGGCATCAGCTGACCTTCATTATGAAATGAATGGTAACCATCTCACTGAAATACAGTGGCACATTTACCAAACTGTACTAAAATGAATTACAAATTACTCTGGTTTGCAGAGAACTAAGAGGGTCTAAAACTGTCAGTTCACATAAAACAAATCAAAAAGTATTCTCTGTTCAAAGCACTGACCTGAGTTGCAGTGGTGTGATGGGCTGCTCCTTAATAGGGCTCTCCTGTCCAGTCTGATCACTTTCTCTCTCCCACTCCTTCTCTCGTTCTCTCTCATCTGATGACGAGCTGGCCTCTTCTCTCAGGTGAGTGTCAGAACGTATGCGCTTGCGACGGCGTTTCTTTCTGCGAGCGCCAGACCCAGCGACGAAGGATCCCTCAGCGGTCTCCTCGATCTCCTCAGGGCCCTCAAGAGGAATCGGGGAGGTGCAGAGATGAGCAGGGACCTCTGACTGACGGGGAAAAAAGAAAAAGTTTGGAATGATGGATTGCAGACAATAACAGGAAGCCTATGGGCAACAAATGTTGGTCTTCTTACCTCCATGTTTTCATTTTCCTCCACAAAAAAAGCTTCTCCATTGTCACCCAGCTTCATGTGCAGGTCAGCGCATTCCCCATTTATCTCAATGTCCACCTAAAATCACAATGGCGCACATATGTGTCAAAGAATTGTGAGAAGGTAGAGAGAGAAAACTGAGAAGAGTTGTAGTTCAAGTGAAAACACTCACAATTTTCTCCTTGGAGCGTAGCACACCCAGCTTGCCGAAACGGACGTGAAAGGGGGAACACTGGAACGATCCATCAGGCTGTCGCACCACAATGACGTCGATCCCTCCGGTGAGTGTGGCGGGGTTCAGGCCACGGTACAGCTCCTTCACAGTCACAAACACCGTCTCCGCCAACTGGCCAACAATATTCATGGTTTGGGACTGCGAACAACAAAACAAGAAGTGAGAACAAAAAGTGTCTGCAGTCACTGTTTTCTGCTGTCTGTGGCTTGATCCTTCATCCTTTTACTTTCACAATGACAGCAGCAATCAATAATGTCGTCTATTTATCGTAAATATAAAAGACGCTTTTACAGAATTACAGCTTCTTATTATAATGGCCATCCAATTAACCAAACTAAAAGGCAGAAGGCATTCAAGAGAGGAAATGAAACATTTACTACATTATGTTAAAAACTTAATGAAGCACATTTGCCTGTCAGCAGAGCGCCTACATTGTAAAACCCAGTGTACTGCAAAAGATTAACATATCTTGAATCTAAGGCAGAGGAAAATCAAACATTATGAAGAAGGTATTTCTATTGTTTTGATAAAACCATATTGACCTTTAGAATCAGAACTTGATCACGTTAACAGCCAATTGAGACCAGAGATACCACAAACTCTATTTCATTTTCAACAGTTGGTTCATTAAAAGTGAGGTTGTAAAACAAAGGGTCAACAAAATTATTTCAATTTTTGTGTCCTTCTTTCCTCAGCAGCTCAGAACATCAAAACAACAACAGCTTTAGGGAGTCAAGAAGTCAAACTTTGCCAAAGGCGACTGTAAACATCACATTTGGCCTAGTTTGAACCTGCATAAACAATGCAAGACAGTCTTGTGGGGTTTGAAGACGAGTATGTTATCTGGCTTACTCATGTAGTATCTAGACACAAATCTTTCAAGAAATACTGTCACAGTATATTACCTAGTCACATAGTTTTAATTTAGATGAAGAAAAAAAATGTTTTTTATTCTGCAAATAACTGAAGATAAACACAGCAGGCCAGGGGAGGTGACTTTCACTGTAGTTTATGTGAATTTTCAGTGTTTTGGTTTAGAAAAAGCCAGTTAAACCTCATAAAGATAGAGAAATCAATACAACAGCTAAGCAATGTTTTGTTTTTGCTGACACAGCTTTGTAACAAACGGATTACAAAGAACAAAGATGTATCGTGATCGTTCACATTGAACTGAGCCTAAGAACTTCCAATATGATGGAAACAACACAGTCAATAAACCAATTTACATTCCTGAGGAAAAACACCACAAAACATGCAAGCTACACTTAGACAGGATCTGAAAACAAAAGACATGACTGACCACACACCTCTACGATGAATCTATACCATCATCTGTCCATAGTCCACATTACCGGTGCCATGTCTTACCCACACTGAAGGATGCAGATGTCCCCTCCCAGCCAGGCTGCTCTCCCTTGACCTCCCTTCTGCCATAGATCACCACTATTAAAGCTTTTTGTCCACCACAGGAACTCAGGAACAGTCTCAAGAAAACTTTACCTCCATTTCTACCAGAGGAACTTGTAAACAACATTCCCCAGGATTCTCAGCTGTCGAGGAAAACTCAACCCACCCCCATGTCTGTAGATGTAAGGCTACATGTTTTTGGCCTCGTCGAGTGAATTGTAACCACAAATGCGGTCAATTATAACTGCTAAGCTAAATAAGACTCTCCACTTGATCAGCGGTCATCAGAGATGACAGCGCTCGAGTCCTCTCTGGTCTAAGCTAGTACGCAAAATATAGCAATTCATGAGAGAGTCCCAGTATATTCAGTCACACACCGATGCTTCCTCTATCTCATGCCATTTCACAAGCGCACACTCCTGTCACACTGAATTCATACTTCCCCACTTGCACTGCACATGACAGCCAGACCAGCAGTTTCTGAAAGGCTTGGGCAGGCTATTCAAACACGTTTGGCATGAAAACGCACGCACACAAACTGTGAGACCACCGTTTCTGGGCTTGACCACAGCTCTCTGGGCCATCAGAGATGAGGGGGACTCTCCAGCAGTCATGCTCTACCAACACTGGAAAATCCTTCATAAGTTGTGCCAACTTGGGAGGAACTCAAGCAAATAAGTTGTACATTTTGATGGATTTTACAGCCTGTGCTGCCTTTGGATGAGGACTTGACATAAAGGTAGGCCCTAAATTTCAAAACAGAGGAGCATTGATGCAGATGATCAGGCATGTTGTGCAGTAAAAACAAACAATCAAAAATCCACTCTGACCTATCATATGACTGATCCAACAGCCTAAATGTAAATATGAGCGTGTAGCTCGTGGTCTTCTGATGTGAATCACCTCTTTCTGGGTCCCAGTCAGGCTTCTGTATCTGTATGTGATTTAGAGTGATACTTTACTGAAACTGACAGGTCAGCTTTATCTAAAAAGCGGGAAGGACAAAAGCACCCAGTAGACAATGGTAGGGTGATTACGAAATGTAGGGCAGGAGAAGAATGACAGAGGTGAAAGATGGAGGCGCTAATGACTGTTTTATAAACGGGGCTAAACATTTTTATTAGTCGTACCGGTGCACTTGATTTTCAGCTGGTGACATAATAATAGGTAAACAACAAAAAACAAAGCAAATTCACAAATCCTTTCACAAGTCTTACACATACAGTATCAAAAGGAAAACATTATAGTCTTAAAACTAGGTTTAAACCTTTTGAGTTTGTCAGGCACTTCAAACATCATCATTTTGTAACTTATTTTAAGCAATTGAGGCTATTGTGATTTGCTGTTGCACGTGCCGTGCCTTAAATGAAGACAAACATTCATCTGCACCCGTTTTCCTGTTTACAATCATTCATATAAAGTTCAGAAACCCAGTTAAAATGTTGGCTATGGTTGGGTGCACTTAAAATAAAAAGTTAGGTACATCAGTGTTACCAGTGTAAAGAGTTATTCTGGAGACCTCAAAAGGATCAAATGTTTCCATCTGTTGCAGCACACTGTTTCTAAAACATATTCCTACTCTCAACCCTCATGGGTAAATTGGCCACAATCGTCATCCAGCATTCGGTCCTCAAATTCGAGGAATTCAAACTGATGACGCTGACACTAGGGCTGCAACTAACAATTGTTTTCATAGATTCATTTTTTTTATTAATCAATTAATATTTTTGTCTGAGAAATAGTGAAAAACATCCCATCACAAGCGACCACAATCTAAGACTTAAAAATGTTTGAAATGACACAACATTCTTAAGAAATTCTGAATGGTGAATTCGCAATTCTCTTAACACTTTTTTTTTATTAAATACCTTAATCTTTTATCAAAACGGCTTCTGATAAACTGACTGTCTCAACATCATTTCACAGTATTTAGTCAGTCATTCACACACGGGATAGAAAATGAACCTTTGGTCCACCAGTTAGTGACCATCTGCATATTGTACAAGCATTTGGTTGGTGGATGGTTGACACACTTTCCCAATGTGAAGATCCAGCCAAGTGTGAGGAGAGAGCAGTCTTGACTTTTAATGAACATTGTCTCAGAGCAGAGTCACACACACACACACACACACACACACACACACACACACACACACACACACACACACAGGGGTCACTAATTACATGTCTGTTACTTCAGATCTTTCTGATTATGTAATCTCTGTCATCATCACTGATCAGACAGCACTGACAAAGTCTGTCCCCCGGGGTACTGGGAATTTGGTGAAAGGGAAGAGTAGCAATTTCCAACGGGATTTTTTTTTAAATATGTAAAGTAAAATAGATTTCAAATATATTTTTATTCAGCTGAAGTGACCCTTGTGTTGCTACATGTCTAACCACATACAACCAGAGATTAGCCACAGTCAGACAACTTCCGCAAAGGTGTCATCGTATGGCGCAATCCAGTGCTGGTCACTGAAACTCACTACAACTCAAACACTAGCAAGAAAAAAGCTCAACCTCATTTACACGCTTTAAAACTAGACACACGTCGTCTTTATAAGACAGCTTGTGGCTCCAAGCTGGCTCACCGTTCGGAATTTCGGGAAGAATTCGCTTTGTTTGACAGCGAATTCAGCGCTGAAACATCTCTACGACTTGTCTCAATAAAGCGATGCTCAAGTGACAGCGAGTCAAAAGTATTCCTATAAATTGACAAAACTCTGCCAGCCGTGACTGTTTAACATCTTCTACGACTGCTGAAGAAGTTACAGCCAGTTTATTCCGCCTGTGTTGATGCTGAGAAAGAGGAGACAGCAGCTTACCTTTCGTGAGCCTTTTCAGATTGAGAAACAACTGCCATCCTGTAGGCTTCCTAGTACACTGCGCCTGCGCAAAACACGAGTCAATCCCCCCGATAGCCAATGAGCGACCTGGAAACCAAAAAACGACCCGCCCCTTGGGTAATTTAGTAAACAAAGCGTTCAGTCATGCAGTAATCCTTTGGTTTTTCATTTCTGTTACATCATAATATTCATAAAAGCAGGTCATAATAATATTTTGCAAATAGTAAGCTCTATTAAGATTTCATTAACATATTGCAGCTAACTGGCAAACATTGATTTAGGATGTTTGTCTGGCACTTTTTCAGCAAACCGAGCCTCTTGTTTAAACAAAACAAAGCAGTTCGCCTTCATGATCTTTAATTGTCTTAGTCAATTATGCCATTGTTTACATCTAAATCAATAATATGTGTCAATCAAGAAAAATATTGTTCAAAAAACAAAAACAAAACAGTTATGAAACCCTGGAAATGGACATGTAAAGTTGAAGACAAGGTCTCCTTTTCAAAGCAACAAAACATGCACAAAAGCCAATTGACACAAAAAAGCCTAACAAGCTACCCCTTATTCATCACCCAGTAGCTGGGTGATGAATTCTATTTTTTAAAGGGGCACTATGTAGTTTTGGAGTAGAAATTCAAATGCAGGATTTCAATATTTACAATATTAATGGGGTAATAATACACATTCAAAAATATTCATAGTTTCCATAACTGAATAAACAAGCTGTTCTCAGCAGAAAATAAGGTCAGGTGGCAGGGTCCGCCAAATATAAACAAATTAAAACAGTATGAAATCATGTTGTCCTTTAAGGTCAGTTTAAGGTCAAAGAGTTGGTTTATTTAGTTTTTTTAGGCATAAAAAAAATCAATCAATCAGTCAGTGGAGATCTTTGTCTTCTGATTAATATTTTTTTTCCCAAAACTACACAGTGCACCTTTAAATGATAGCCTTTTGGTCATATATCAGGCAATTAAATAGTATTAGAGAAGTTATTTAAAAAACATACATGAATATATTTTCCTCAAACATACCTTGCTTTTAACTTATAAAGTAAATGTCAGAGGAAGGTAAAATATTTGCAACAGGCACAGACAAGAGTGCTTGACTACATTCAGTGTTCAGCTGTAAACTTTTGTATTTACTAAATCCACAGGTGTCAACCACCAAAATTGTCTTTAACCTGATCTAGTGGAAGAGCATGGTGGTGTTCAGGAACCCCTGAGGCAATAGTGATAAAGTAGAAACATGGAGACACAATATGGGTCAATGGAAAATGCATGGTGTAAAGCTGTCTATATATAAACATCTGTCCCATGAACAGGGTTCATAAAACTGTACTCAGGTGTTGCTGCATTTACCAATCCACTGGAGGTCTTATTGTTAGATGAGTTTGATCCTGGATGTTAATTACTCACATTAAAATATGTTCTTGGAGTTTGCAAGAAAAGTACATTTCAGGAAATATACAGGACAGACAGCAAGAGATAACTTCGAAAAAACTTGTTTTTTCTAGGACATGAGGAATTTTCTGTATGCGCACATGCTGAACTGATAAGAATATCTGCTAAGCCATCAGCCAGACCAAACTATTTTTCCCCTCATCATCATTCACTGTTTTCAGTATATCAGAAACAATGACTAGTGTGGCCCAGCAGAGGGCATCACTACACCTGCACTGAGCCTCAGTAAACAGTAAACACCTCCTTTCTCTGACTAAACACTTCCATTCTCGCTCTCCATCTACTTTTCCCTAATTTATTCTCCACAAAAGACCAATATTCTATGGTCACAACTAAACAAATAAAAACAGACAATGTGCTGTTTTAATGATAAAATCCATTTATATATCAGATATTCCCAGTATATCTATCAAGAATAACAGAGAAAGGACAAATACGTTTAGATACGTATAATCTGTTGATTTTACAATCAAATAAAGACACATTTTATGTAGCCTATTATACCCATAACACTTTATGATAACACTGATAAATGGTAAGCTTTTAGTTAATATACAGTAACATCCCTGGCAACAAACAGTTAAATAATGTTCTATAAACCATTTATTAAGTAATTGTTTATTGTAAAGTTGCAAATGATGTTTAGAACTAAATACTGTCAAGTTGTTGTTAAAAGTGCAAAAATGATTAACAGACATTTAATGAACTATACCTTTAGTCTTCATAAATGACAGCTGTGGTAAAATGTTACCATAAATATTATTTCCAACCCTTAAGACACAGACTGCTCCTATACACACTATACACTGCCAGAATAAGGAGATGAGGCTTTTACACATTAAGTCACAACAATAAATTGCACATAACATGTATTGAGCACACTCCACACCAAGAAACCACTGCACAGCGTCAAGCTGCTTTGTTTAAAAGTTTAATAGGGGTAGACACAGATGAATTTCAAGAAAAGCATACAGCATACAGCAGCAGCACGAGTCCGGGTCGCCAGCAGGGCAGCGGCACTGGAAGGGCCACACTCCAAGTGAAAAAATTAACAACAAATAACTTTTTCAGGGCAAACATCTGTTAAATATACCAGAGCAAATTGTTTCACGCTGAATACATTGTCAGGTAGGTTTTCCTTAGGTGCTCCTTTAATAAAGCATGATTGCAAAAAGTGTGAGCAACCACTAAACAGATGTTACCCCTATGACATAATTCAAGGTGTTCCCTGTACGTTCAAAGCCGCGGTGATGACCGGACAAGCTGCCTATTTAAGGAAGCCCATAGTCTTACAACAGAAACACAGGCCTTCAAAAACTGCTCTGCATCTGCTCACAGCTCTCCCCCCCATGTCTCCACACTCCACCATGCGGAGCCTCCTCTAAATGTTTAGGGCCCTTTTCTCTAAATAAGGCAGCCTTATCGTAGTTCCTGTCATTTCTGCCTTTTTCCCAAACATCCCGAGCGGCGTCTGTGGCAGTAGCAGGCTGCAGCCTGTGCATTCTTTTGCCTTGTATGGAGAAATGGCCTGGCCTGGGATGTCTTTGTACGGGACATGGCCGCCTCTCCATTGGCCCCGGCAGAAAGGGGAGGGGCCCACCGGGAGTCTGATTCTTTAAACAAACTTTCCAGTGGGACTGCCTGCTTCCCTTTCGCACTGCTGTGTTGGACCCAGACTAAAAGGAGTTTGAGGGACATCTGAATATTTTCTACCTGAAGCCAAGGTGAGAAAGAAAGCTGTTTTTTTGCGTAAAGAGTACAAAAAAGATGTGTTTTGAAAGCACTTGAAGTGTAAATTCTCTTGAGTTCAGTGGCACAATGCTGAACTGTCAGTGCTGAGAGTGAGGAGGAGGATAGAATTACATAGAGCCTCTGAAGTGGATCTTTGATTAGAGATCAGCTATAGCAGAGCGTTTTCATCTGTTGATCCCGGTGACGAGAGACCTGAGGATGCACACCTTCACCTGAGACCTGTGTGCGTGTGTGTGTGTGTGTGTGTGTGTGTGTGTTTCTGCATACTGTATGTGTGTATGTGTGTTTACTTCCATCTCACCACCATGGTACATTAGACACAGGAATTTCTGAATGCAGCTGACCCATTTAGACCTCACAGACACACACACACCCTTGAACACATGCAGACATGCACACCACTGATGTCTTTTTATAGGTGATGAGAGCTTAACTTCCACTCCGCTCTCTGTTTGTGTTTGGAATTCCTGACCGTTTCACTTGAGTAGCACGGTGACCTACACGACCTGGAGTTAAGGCGAGAAGATGACAGCCTCACTGTTTGGTGATATCAAAGCTCAAGTGTGTGTGTGTGTGTGTGTGTGTGTGTGTGTGTGTGTGTGTGTGTGTGTGTGTGTGTGTTCCTGCTGGACGACAGGGAACAGAGGAGCTTTGTCATCCCAGTGGATAAAAGGGTGCACGGAGGAGCTGTGGCGGACAGAGAACAAATACAATTAGTCAGTACGAGCCAAGCTGAGGCACGTCAGACGAAAAGCTGACGTCTCTGCAGTCAGAAATAGTTGCTCTCTGCCTCTTTGTGATTCATTGTTGATTCACTCTGTGCAGAATGCAGAACATTTGGAGCTGTTGCTACAGCACCGGAGTCATATTTCCTATTCCTGCCTCTTGAAAATGTACATCACAAAATAATCACACCAGTCAGACAGTCTAGTTAATTGATTGCTTCAGCAGGAGACAGTACCCTACTGTATGGAGCCAAGCAGGAATGCACAATAGAGATAACTACAATCAAGGGCCTGAGACTGGGCTGTTAAAACTGCAGCCACTTCATTTGAACCCTGACAAAAATCTCTTACAGTCTTAATTGCTGCCAGTGTCTGCACAATGGAAATGTGGTGCATTGTGGGAAGCCTTCACCATCCAGGCGGGCGAGAGAGAGAGAGAGAAGCCCTAATCAGATCGAGGAATTCCTCTGTTCCCGAAACCTTGAACTGGAGCTAGACGCCCGGTTTTTGTTTCCAGCTTCCTCAGCCACCGCGACATGGAGAATGGAAGGGCTGTGGGCCAGCAACACACACCTTCCAGATTTCTTTCATTTCTCTGGCGCGTGAGTGGACTGATGCAGCCAAACAGTAGTCGAACCAAAGGAAAGACAGATCCAACATGTGTGTGCAGTAAAAGGAAAGGAAGGAGTGGAACCACCGCTGGTGTTGAGAACAAGTTAACTACTGCTTGGTTTGGCTCTGAACTTCTTCCTGTAACCTTTACACTGAGGAGAAGCCACACGTACAGATCCATTTTGGGCTACAGTGTCTTCATGTAAACGTTACAGCGCACAGGCAAGCTATTCATTTAGATTATAAACGCAGACAGACATAAGCGAACAGGTTGGCAGTCACACTAATAATTTGTATTGACAATAAAATCTATAATTGTGCCTCAGTGGTACAGCAGCATTAATTTGCATAGAGATCAGCAGAGGAATAAAATTCTATAGACTCAAAGAGGAAGATTTGAGATAAAGAGATAGGCAAAGCTGCTCCGCCCTGCCTTCATTAGCTTTACTGTGAAGCCTGTGGGAATCAGACAGGCACAGAGACACAGAATGACAGACAGCGTCACACAGATGGCGCACTTGGAAATATATGACAGCTGAAAATCTATTTAGAAGTGTTGGACTACACTTCTGTGAAGCCATAAGATATGGATGTGTCTTGCTGCCAATATGCAGATCTGTATTCAAATTTTGATGGTAAACGGGAAAATCTCTCCTTGAATACACTCTCTCTTTATAGTGCTGTTTCTGACTTTCAGAGACACATTGCAGTTTATTTGAATTTGTAGTAAATATGTGAGTTTGTTTTTATTCCAGTACAAACATGGTTATGATAACTGTGGTCCTTTGCTGACTGAAGTTGTTAGGTTTCAGATTAAGAGTCTTAATTGCCTGACCTCCCAGGTAATCAACATTCCTAAAGGTCCAGTGTGTAGGATTTATCTTGTTGGCAGATATAGCAAGTAAAGGTGTTTTCATTGGTGTATGAATCACCTGAAACTAACAATCATTGTATTTGTTACCTTAAAATGAGCCTTTTATATCGACAGAGGTAGCCTCTTCTTCAGGAGTCAATCATGTCAGGCATGTCTCTACAGTAGCTCGGATGGGACAAACCAATCTTGAGAGGGGCTTTAGTGTTTTTTGCAGCCACTGTAGTTTCTCCTGCAAGCTTGGAAGGCTAATATGCTGCGAGGGGTATTCAGTTGGTCGTAATCGGCAACCTCCCTGCTGGATGCCACTAAATCCCACTCACTTGACATTTAATTTTTAATCAATATAAAATCATGTATACTGAGTTTTGTCCTTAATAAAGCCTATATTTATTTGTAGACTTTAATTGAGAACAATTTGGCAGTGGTGACCCAAAGGTTAGAGTAGCGAGATTGTGACCTGATGAATTAATCTGGGTGGGGAAAGTGAAAGGCAGCGCTTGCCCCTCCATCCTTACCACCACTGTGGTGCCCTTGAGCAAGGCCCATCAACCCGACTTGCTCCAGTGAAGCTGCTCAGTGGCCGGAAGACCAGACTGTGGGTATACTGAGCAGCTTGCAGGTGTGAAAGTGATTCGCGAAAAGGAGAGCATTGTCTCAGTGAAACTCGTCTGTATGAATAAAGGCAGCAAAATTAATTGAGAGGAAGCGACTCGTCTGGACACGCTTAACACTGTAGGATCATCTCATGTTACAGCTCTCTAGCGTACGACTAAACACAGTAGCCTGCATTGGAGGATGAGTCATAACTTTCCACAGAAGTGTGGCACAGCTGACAAAGCTCACCCAACTGGGTGTTCTTATCGTGTTGGTTAGTGCCACCTACAGTAATCACATCACCTCAGCACCACTCAGGGCGTGATGTCACATCTCATACGTGACTCATCAGCTATGCTTACCTGCTCCTGTCCGCTGGGTATAACACAATCTCAGAGCACCAGAGCAGACCTGAACATGAGTGACGGGTCTAATTGTGGAAGGACCTGAAGTTAGCTGCAGCTCGCACAGTGGAGACATGTCATTTTCACACCCATCACTGTAGCCGACATTCAGGAGTGTGATTCTCTCTCCCTAGAGAGAGACAGAGAGAGAGGGAGAGAGAGAGAGAGAGAGAGAGAGAGAGAGAGGAGGGAAAATATTCTGCTGCTCAGGGCAAAGAAAGACAAATATAAAAGAGCTACATGGATGCTGAGCTCCAGTTTCAACACTGAAATGTAAAATTAAATCCAAGCCATCTTTTCAGACAGAAATCTGTATTCATCTCAAGCATCTCTGTGATCCCTGATGGTGCAGCTTCATTACAGTCTAATCCATGGTTCATGTCTTTTGAATGTGTACAGGTCCACATCCAGCCGCCACCATGTCGAGCAAGCGTGCCAAGGGAAAGACCACCAAGAAGCGCCCCCAGAGGGCCACCTCCAACGTCTTCGCCATGTTCGACCAGTCTCAGATCCAGGAGTTCAAAGAGGCGTTCAACATGATTGACCAGAACAGAGACGGCTTCATCGACAAGGAGGATCTGCATGATATGCTGGCCTCTCTGGGTACGCAACCGTCGTCTCGATCCACTTTGTTTCTATGGCGACAGTAGAGTAGAGCTTGACACTGCTTGTAAAAGAACACCCCACCTATTCTCCACCTGAAGTTTATATTCTGTAGCTCTGCTAAGAGAGAGATAATCCAGTAGTAAGTTGAGAAAAGGACACCACTTTACTGTAATGCAGCCTTCAAAACCAGGAAAAGACAACACTTTAGCTGTATCATAACACGAAGATCGAAGAAGATATATAATCTCATTTCACCATAATGACGTAAGATTGATATATTACCCAGCCTTAGTAACAGTGATGTCCTTCCCTCAGGTAAGAACCCCTCTGATGAGTACCTGGAGGGGATGATGGCCGAGGCACCAGGGCCCATCAACTTCACCATGTTCCTCACCATGTTTGGAGAGAGGCTCAACGGAACAGACCCCGAGGACGTCATCCGCAACGCCTTCGCCTGCTTCGATGAGGAGGGATCTGGTGAGTCGGGCGTGAACTAAATGGCGCCAACGCAAATCACAGCCAGTGTTTGGAACTTTGTCTCACATACTGTCTGTGTCTAAGGTGTGATCCACGAGGACCACCTGAGAGAGCTTCTGACCACCATGGGCGACCGCTTCACAGATGAGGAGGTGGACGAGCTGTTCCGCGAGGCGCCCATTGACAAGAAGGGCAACTTCAACTACGCAGAGTTCACCCGCATTCTCAAACACGGCGCCAAAGACAAAGACGACGAGTAGACGGAGGGAGCGACCGCCCAAACACATACCGCGCCACAAATCAGTCCCATGTTCCTACCTTTAGGGGCCTTGAGAGAAATTGAATGAGAATAGTATGCAGCAAAGTTTTTTTTTTTAAATATATATATATAAAAGGCTGTAAGTGTTCATTTATATTGATCTGCACGTGAAAGGTTGGAGCTTGGGATTCATTTGGAATCGGCAGAAATATTTTACATACATTATTTGGTCTTGTATCATCATTGAAGGTCACCATGAAGTGAGGTGCGTTTGCTTCTCGTAGCTACTGCTGCGGTCCAGCCACAGCTCACTGCAGGGAACCTGGTTGGACTTTTCTGAGATGCATCAAACGACATGTATGTGTGCGTGTGGGGTTTTTCTTTTTCCATGGACTGCCGCGTTCAGTGCTTCATTACAGTACCAGCAATGTTTACCTCCTCCTGCCAATTTAGCCATCACACCTGCACAAGCACTACGATGAATCTCCTCGTCTTTAAAATGCATCTCCCTGTATGTCGGATAAAGGAAGAAAAAAAAATAAATTCTGGTTGTTTTATTAAAAGTGACGAGTCCTTCCTCTCGACGAAACGGTTACTAGAGCTTTTAGTCTGAGGTTGTGTGTATTTGTTGAAGGATCAGGTATGTTTGTGTTGTGGAAGGATTTGAGTCTTGAAAATGCTCAGGCAAATAAAGTTTATTCATGCCTTTGAACTCATGTACGTTTTCTTTCCCAACTTTACATACTTATATCTTACTTCAGTCATCATCATTAGTTTGTCAATTCAACGATGCATTCAAGTATGCTCTCTGTCCTACCCTGTACTCAACACTACCTGCACACTGCACTAACCTGGATATGTTTAAGTTCTAGGCACATGTCTCGGGCCTCCTTGCCAGTAGGGGGATCTAAAACTTCATTTCAACGGTTGTGCATTATTTGCTCATTTGATTTTTTATGTAACGTTCACCTACGACATTAGCGTCAGTGTGTGGTAAAAAGTTATTTCAGTGGTTTCACCTGGAAAGGGAGTGTAAATGCAAATTCTCCACTAAAAAATTTGAATACAAATTAAAATCAAATGTAAAATGCATAAATGACCTGTATGACGACGCTGTATAATATACTTTTGTCTTGTATCATATACTAATGTACTTTACGATGTAAATAAACTAACCGATTGCATATGAATAGTAAACTATAAATAGATGAGCTACAGTAAATGCCTAACTAAATACATATACGAGCATAACAATAATTGTGTGGCGGTTAAATTCATTTAATCCAGCTCTGCATCTACATACCTCACAAAGAACATGCAGTAACAATAGTAGTTCATCTTTTTAAGTCAGTGACTGTTTTATGGCCACATAAAAATATGGTCTTTCGAAGGAAAGAGATACATTCAATGAGTTTCTCTCATATTTTCAACTATAATAAACTAGAGAGTATTATGTGATGGGATCACACCAGCTGCAACATCCGCCATGCTCACATTCTGACCCAGAACTCGTCTGATGGAGAACTAAGGAGACCACACTCATCTTTGAAAAATCTCAACAGCATATCTGTAAATTTTCGACAGTATTTTGCATAGTTGTGGTGCCATGTTTTGCCATTACGACAAACACAGACATGGTTTCTTACAGTATACTTCAGATTTTAAAACATATGAGAACGTAATCTTACATTTTGATCATTTAAGCTATAACATAACTAAATATGACTAAACAACCAATTCCAAAAAAAACATCTTTCATTGTGAGTGTAACACTCCAGAACTTCCATTAACTTCATCCGGATTGTGGTTTGATCACATGACCAAACAACCTAATAATTGCCATCACATTCAAATACTGATAAATTCTCATTGGTGTACACCAATTTGTGACATCACCTTTTGTCAACGTTCCTGCTCAAATACAGAAATCTTTCCAGGGAAATAATCAAAGCTGTTGAACATTGGAAGATAAACAGATGTAGGTCGTAGCCTATGTACCTTTTTCACAGCAAGGTTAGTGTTACTAATCATATCAGCAATGGCTCTGTTCTGTTACAGTGTCCCAGTCAGGCATAACCGGCAGTGAGACAGCATGAACAAAACCAGAACATGACAGTAACTAGTTAGAATGTCTTCCAAGAAAAAAAAGACCTTTTTTCAGTGGTTTACTAACGAAATGTTTTCAACATCCTCATAAATTAGTTAAACTAAACATTTGCTAGTTTTGAAGTAAGGCTGCACGATATTGGAAAAAACTGACATTGCGATTTTTTTTTTAACCCTGCGATATGAAAAAAATACAGAAATTTTCATCAGATGACCTGAATAGCACTTTATATTATGCTGCACTGCTGCTATCTTGTGGACAGTAAACCTGCACTTTTCTTACCTGTTTTTGTCGTTCCGAGCTGTGTGGTACCGACATAAATGGTCAAACAAATTAGTTGTGTTACCTCTTGTTGTGGCAACAGATGCAAGGCACTGTCGACACAGAACACGTGTTTGGTCAATATCATCCTTCTTGTAGCCGAAATAATTCCAGATAACTGACATTGCTTTTCTTTTTGGCACCAAGTCTTCATTTTCAGCGATTCTCTCTTGTTCGTTGCTCATTTTTCAATGTTGTTACCAGCGACTCACTTTATGTGTAGGGGTGTGGTCTGCTTCGGCACAATGATTAAGAACTAATGTGATTGGTGGATCGCTGCGCATGCAGTGTGTTTCAGGTACCCTTGAAATTAGATGAGATGATTAGATGTTCATTTGCCTCCTACATTGCAGGGCCTGCGATGTGACTATTGCGCGCATGTACATCGCGATGACAATGCTCAAACGATATATCGTGCAGCTTTATTTCGAAGGTAACAAAAGACTGAGAAGAAACAGCATTTATGAAAAAACTGAACTTTTATTTCTTTGAAATGCTTATACAAAACACACATTTAAAGTTTAAGGCATATATTGCACAGACTATTGAGAAGTTTTTATATAAAAAAGGGACATCATCCCTCAGTCGTAGGTTTAAGGCACAGCAGCCAGTCATACTGCCAACAGTCAGTCATGATTCACAACATGAACTTGAAAAACGTTTTTGAATGTATTTGGCTGGAAAGAAACTACACAGTTTGAGATTAAGTTCATGCCAATACAAGCAAACAAACAAAAACATGACTTTGAAAATATTTACATGCATCGTCACATTGTCTGATTGGAGCGCATCTAAAAAAAAAAAAAAATCACATATAAACCTTACTATAAAAAAAACAAAAAAAAAACATGCCTGCCTAAACTTAAACCAGCCGTTTCCAGTATCATAACCGACAGGGCGTTGTCACAGTGGCATGATGTAGTATGAACAATAAAAATATTACTTTAATACTTAGTATTCTACATATGACCCAAGCCTGACATGACCTGTGTAAATTGAGGTATAAATGCACATCAGTCTAGTGAGTACCTGTAACAGAAAAAACTGACATCACAGAGGCAGTGAGGATGGACGAACAAAACAAAAATAAGTGGAAATACAAGAGGAGAGCTGGAGCCACCACATCTGCCGTGAACAAGACGACTTTTTCAGGGCGTGAAGGGTTAGTGCTCAGCAGTGCTCTGACCCAACATCACATTTTTCTGTCTCCTCTCCGCGCATGCTGAATGTAACCGTCTGAACGAAGCACAGCTCAATGACAAGAGTAAACATGACAGCACTGAAGATTCACTGTTGTATTATTCACAGAGGAACTTTTCTGCATGTTGCTACAGTTTATGGATGTCCAGGTGGCATTCAGCCTTCTATTGTGGTTTGTGCTAAGACAGTTTCATGGAAACTACAGCTGTATGAATGATTAGAAACTCTATAGGAACCATTTCTAAACGAGGAAAAGCTCTGATGAGGAAAGACTTGATTTTTTATGCTTGTGTAACCTCCTGGGAAAAAACAAAACAAAAAAACCTTCCAGCAGATTTTAAGCTACTTCGGTACATGTGCTACATTTGCTTTGCCGAGACACTATACGCATCAATTCATCTTTCCACTAGTAAGACATCAAGGTTTGAAATACACTGACCAAATACTAAGGCCCCAAATAGATGAGGGAAGTCTGAATAATTGATGCATTTCCCCATGTTTGCACCACAAAATGATAAAAAGGCGCCATGCCTCACAGCAAGTGTAACATTTCAATTCAGGAGCAGTGAGAGCATGATGTAATCACTGAGCTGCTCACCTCTCTACTGAAATTGATTTCTGTAACAGATCCAATGTGACCTTCTCCCCTTCATCCTGTATCCAGCACCCTCTCCCTCAACGACAATCCCTGACAGCTGCGCACAACTGATCACATAAAGTAATAGACAGAACAGCGAGGAAATATAGCCCATTTTTAGAGACTAGACCCGGCAAGCACACAAAGAAACATGTGGTGCTTGAGAGCATGTGTTGAGTGGTTGAGATGACAATTCACGAGGGCCGATGAATCCCCTCAGCTATAAAAAGACAGGAAGAGGGGGAGCTGGGGGGGTGATGGAGACAGACACATCGAGGCGAGTCATTCAGTCAGGCTCGCAGTAGTACAATCAGTTTCCCTTCCACTCATCTCCAAGGTAAAAAGGGGGAAATGTAGTAGACAGACTATATTTTGCTAAAAGAAATTCTCTGAATTGCACGTCTACAGAGATGCTGTAGCTGTACGTAGAAAAATAAAACAAAAAACAAACAACTTATATCCTCCTTTGTCCAGGGGAGGGGAATGGATGATAGGCAGCCTAGCCAATGATATCAATGTCTTTTGTACATTCAATAAAGTCCAGTACTGCTACTGAAGAGGCTAACTGCTGGTGCTGATAATTACACCGAATGAAGTTTTATACAATTAAGGGATGTTCTTCTCCTCATCTTAAGTTGTCATGTGGAAAGAGATTTTAAAAATGTCATGGAAAGCTTTGTACATTACACCGACTCGGCACTGAGGAATGTTCATTTTCCAGGTATGACATCAAGAGTGTTCTTACCAGCAGGTGCCTCCATCAAGAAACAATAAAAAGTTACTTGAAAGTCATGTTCGCTACGGCCCAGTTCATTCGTCCTATTTCATTCCCTGTGTTCGGCAGGCACAGGTGTTAATGACTGGTGATGAAGATACATTCTCCTATTTACAGTGTTGTCCAGCCAAAGGGAATGTTTGGCCCCTTTTCTCCACAGACATATGTATTAAAAAAGGTGTTTTCAGCTCCTAGTTGACAGTCTCGCTCACTGAGTGCAGGCTGTGCTGCGGGCCCCACACTGTGCTAATGGGGGTCTTAACCACTTGAAGAGCACTGGGTTGCCTGCTATCGGCATGCACCATGCTCCAAACGCTCGGCCCCACTGCTGAACTCCTCTGTGTGCTGCTACTACTACTACTACTGCTGCTGCTGGTGGTGGTGCTGCTGGTGGTGGAGGGCTGAAGAGGAGAAGGAGGAGAGAGGTGGGAAACCAGGCTCAGAAGAGGTTTGATCGTTGGCGTGGATGTTGGAGGAGTTGGAGCTTGTGCAGAGGAAAAGACCGGGGTGTGAACAGGTGCTGGAGAAGATGACACTGCGGTTGAAATAGGTGATGGACATGTGACTGGGATTAAAGGGGATTTGTGGAATGGCAGGTAAAGCGGGAGCCCTCTGGTGGGTGTAAAAGAGGTGAGTGCCGGAGAAGGAGCAGCTGGAACAAGCGCTACGCTCTCGGATGATGCCTGGCTGGGAGCAGTGACAGAGGTGGGACTAGCTGATGGCACTGATGCACTCTCAGGACATGCAGTGGGCTGTAGAGCTGGAACTGAGCTTGAGGCTGGAGCTGCTGATGGTGCTGGGGTGACGGCTGGAGCAGCAGCTGGTTTCTGAGTATTCGGCATTCCTAAAACTGAGGCAGACACTGGCACTGAGGTTGGCAGATGAGCTGGGAGCAGCTGTGGCTGGTGCGGACTGGAAGCTCTGGTGTTATCCTTCTCCAAGGGGCTCCATATGACTTTATTCATTGGGAGAGGAGATAGCCTCGGGGCCGAGACCAGGACCGAAGCCGGGACTGGTACGGAGGCTGCGAAGGTAAGAGGCACTGGAGCCTTTACTGACGTTACAGCTGACACTGGAACAGCCATTGCCTTCTCCATCAAACTCTGCACCCTGGAAGGATCCATGACTTGTTGGCTGTCCTCTGGAGGTGGTGTTGGCCCCATGTTGCTGCTGTAATCACTGCACTGCGCCTCCACTACTTCAGTCTTTACAGCCTCTTTAGGTCTGCTCTTGCTCTCCTGGAGCCTCTTCAGGTTTTCCTGCTCAGCTGCCCTCTGCAGAGCTGCATCAACCAGCAGCCGCAGGTCGCTGAAATCTTGAGTGGGGAACAGCTCGGGAGGAGTGGGAGGAGGCGTGTTGAAGAGGCCATTGGTGGGGCTAGCTGCCATTGTGCTGGTGAGACAAGCACTCTGCTCCTCTGCTTCCCTCAGAAGACTTTGTGTATCAAGCTTCATCAGCGCCTGGACCGATTCCTCCTTACCAGGGTAGCCGGCTCCTGTCAGAATAGCTGCCGCTGTGTTCCCAAGAAGACTGAGGTCCAATGTGGGGGCAGAGCGGATGACAGACGGTCGCTGCTGGGATGAGTTGCTTTCTGGAGAGCTGGCTCCACCATTAGAAGAGTGGCCTTCATTTTTACCGCCAACCTTGCGGGAGATGGTAAACTTGGTGGGATCTTTGCCATCCTTGCGAAGCAGGTCAGGAAGGAGGCGGCGACGCGCATTGATAAACCAGTTACAGATCTGGGAAAAGAGTGAGAATGGTTGTTAGAAAAAAGGGTGTTTTTCTTTAAAAAATAGATAGTAAGAAAATGCCCTTTTATATCTATCAGACTCAGACGAACGTTTTTTACAAGACAGCTTCAGGTACTCTCTATTAGCCGGATTCTCAACTCAAACCCTTCACCACATTCATGAACTTAAAAATGATCTGAGGCCTGTGAACTTAATAACTACCTTCACATTTTCCTTCATCTACATCTGCGCATCAGGCCTTTCTTACCCCCTCTAGTGGTACAGCCTCCCACACTAAGGAGAGAGAGAGTGAGCAAGACGGAGATGAGAGCCCTCAGACAGCTGGCAATAATGAAGGTCTGAGCTCAAATATGCTGAGCCACAGAGAAGCCAGCCAAAGGCATTCCAGTGAACTGACTACATAACAAGAAACTCTGCTGCCGCCTCATGCCGATCTGTAACGCCTGCTCTAATGCCGCCTGCTCTAATACCGTCTGTTTGAGCGTGCCTGTGAGTTGAAGAGGAAACGTCTACTACTTGAGCACTGAAGTGAAAAAGGAAGGCTGGGAAAGTGTCACTCTCAGCAGCACAGTGTGGGAATACCATCTGATTATTGTTTTGCTTTCACTTTTCCAGCTGGTGACGAGTGTTTATGAAAAGTGTTTGTGAAATTATCTATCTATCTATCTATCTATCTATCTATCTATCTATCTATCTATCTATCTATCTATCTATCTATCTGAAAGCACAGGACAAGGACTCGTGAAAGGTATTATGATCACTGAGTACATTTAGACTGATACTGGTCATGGTCAACCTTTGGCACTACAAGAAGAACAATAATTGATTGATATGTTCCTGACTGCTCAAGGGCAATACACATAAAAATTGCAACTATGTTGGCATCATAGCAACCTTATTTCAATTAAAAGCACTGCTTTTTTTTTTTTTTTTTTTACAAACATGTCAATAAATAAGTAAATAACTCATTACAATTCAGTGAAGTAAAAATTTCAGAGTTATGTATGAAAACCATCAAACAAATTACAACTGCAATAATTAATCAATAACTTGCCATCCATTTGGATAATTGCTTGGTTCGTGTGTCTCCGGGTTCTCAAATGTGAACATTTTCTGGTTAATTAACCCTTTTTGTGACAGTAAAACGGATATATTTCAGACAATGAGGAACTGAATGACATTTTTCACTATTTTCTGACACTTCAAAAACAAATGAAAGGATAGCGATGAGACAAAAACATTTTTTAACAAAACTAAATGAATGTCTTGAACAGAAAAAAAACACCACCA
Organism: Diplodus puntazzo; assembly: GCA_963678695.2. NCBI lineage: Eukaryota > Metazoa > Chordata > Actinopteri > Spariformes > Sparidae > Diplodus > Diplodus puntazzo. Next base: position 23,477,114 of record OZ023157.1, on the reverse strand, counting down.
GAATGCAGAAACAGGGTGTACCACAAGTGTCAATTCCTCTTCTGAACGCTTCTAGAGAGACAAAAACAAATAAATAAATATGTGTCCCTTACCTGCAGCACAGAGAGGTTGGTCTGGCCCGACAGACTGAGTTTCTCCTGCTCCGATGGGTAGGCGTTGAAGCGGTGCTCGTACAGCCAGCTCCGCAGAATCTGCACCGCCTCCTTGGGCAGGTTGCCGCGGCGACGGCGCTTCCCAAAGAGCCCTCTTCCTGACAGGTCGAGCGGGGAGCCGTCATCGCTGTCCGACACCGCCGAGGAGTGCTCCTGCTCCGGGCGATGCTCATCTTCCAGAGCTGGGGGATTGGGGGGGGGGGAGCTGTCAATTAATTTTTTCCGGCATTTCACTAACATGTTTACATCAAATCTAGTCATTTAGTTTTCAGTGTTGTTTTTCAGGCATCTTTACTTTGCTATACAAGATGTGTGAGGAAGGGAGGAAGCAACTGTTGATCTTATGTGAATCACCATACACCAAACTGCGCTTCTGTAGAAAGGGTGTTGGTCTGATCCACAGACACCTTTTAAAAAACATTTGCAACAGTTAGGAGCCGTGTGAGCAGAGACTAGTCACAAATTTAAAAAAAAAAAGAAATGGTTTGCACTGGTTTAGCACTTCGCAGTGAACAAGTGTACAAACCCTGTTGTTACTTTTAACCTCCTATTTTTAAAGTGCGGCTCACAAAGCTTCAGTGTGCAGAGCACGTTCAAACGCATGCTGTGTGGTTTGAACTTTGTTGTGGGCTTTTTTGTACGTCTCCGGTTGGCCACTGGAGAGAATCTCCCCTCAAAATGGAACATGCCTGATCCCAGGGGTGGGCCACAGAATGCAGTAAATGTCTTTCTCTGGGGCTGGGTGAAACCTGACCCCCGGGGCAGCGCCTGTCTTCACAAAGAAGATTGTGTGCATATCAACATCACAGTAGCTAGTGGCCCAGGAACCTATTGACCATGCAAAGAAGGCCGTTTTCACCTCGTGCCACTTCGGCTCAGGACTGCTGGAGTAGTTGACAAAATCTTTTGAATTCTGCATTCCTTGACAATGAGGGAAGTCCTAAAACCAGGTTAGAAAAGTGGGGGAAAGACTAAATGCAAATGCAAAGTACATTTCCCTCCAATTTGTGAAAATGAGCCCCAATTCCACTTGCATTTAAAGTAGTCTGTTACAGTCAGCCTGACTGTGCTGCACATTATTGACGATCATTTTGTGGTGGAATGACGTTATGATATGATGTCAAGACTGTTATCATTTTTTAAAGGATTTTTTTCTTTTGTCCCAATAATGATTCAAACTGAGTAATTGCACTAAAATGGTTTTAGTTTATTTTCTGGTGTAGTGCTGATCAGTAGCACTGAACATCATCCTTTATCCAGTGTGATTGTTCTAAAAACAATCCCAATTGCGAATCACAGTATTGATTTCAATCAGTTAGAGTAAAATTTCACACTAACACATTAACACTTTCTGGGTTAAATTCTGTTTAATTAATTAGGTCTAAAATTCTGTCTCTCATTCATTAGTTTGACAGACATGTCAGGTGATCCTCGCCTCTGGTAACAATCTGTGAGGGAAATGATGAGGCCCATAACAAAGCTGTGCTCTGTCAACCCTGAACACTATATCACTGGACAAACATTTAAAAGATGTGTCATAAAACATCACTCAGTCGATGTGGGATTGATTTAGGCATTTAGGCAACTCAGACAGGTGTTAGCTTAGCTAGTACAGCGTGTCACGCTAAATCTAAACCAACTTTTTGTTTACAAAATGTCTCTTCTAGCTGCAAACAAGTGGCTGAACCTGTGCCTTGCGAAAGTGATTCTAGTATTAGTGTTTATTCTTTAACAATAAAAAAAGGTGTAAAACGGTCTACAGGGTGAAGTTTTTTTAAGGCTCGACAGTGAAGTAAACTTCACAACAAACTCACACCGAAGCTAAGAATTTGAATGTGACCGTTAGAAAACAGTTGAGCTCACATCAGACATCAAACTGCGACCAGCTCGCTTTTTTTTATCAAACCGATAACGTCACAAATCACGGCGAAATGAGAAACTCCGGAGGTAAAACACCCGGATAGTACAAAATGTGACGTTAAAACAAGGCAAGCACAAGAGCTGCTCGGTAAATTAGCCATCTGGAGCGCACAAAGGAGACAGGCAGGAAAGCACACAGCCTCCCGCATGTCACTCCGCCAGATGGACACCATGCCTGCTGCCTCCAGAGATAACTAGCTGGCTAGCTGTCCCTCCAAATTTAAACACAAACACACGCTGCATTTGTTCGCAACAAAAAGCCCGCATACCAGGCAAAACCAACAGCGAAGACGCGGCGGACAGATACTTTGTGGCTTATAAACGTGCCTGGTAACTGGTAGAAAACACGACTCACCTCGTTTGAATGCTTTCATTCTTTGTTGATGGCTTGCCTGAAACACGCAGCTGTCCAAGTTGCTCGCTGTACAAAGCGTGCCCCGGGAGCCGAGCGATGGTTGACACAACGGCACTTTCTTCCAAGAAGCTGAAGGTGTTGCGCTTTTTTCGCCGATTTAAATACCTCGCTTTTAGGGGTTCTGTCGCGCCACACGGTAAGCTTTGGCCGGACGGTCCTCTTCCATCGCACTCGTCGCTTTCCGCCAGGATAAATGTTTTCTGTTTTGTGTCGCTTGTTCCTTTTTACCTGCACGCTGCAGCGCCAGCTCTTTGCCAATCTTGACAGTAGCAGCTGAAATGATCCCGCCTCATCAACGCCCGTCGGCCAATCACGAAGCTCCATTACGCCTCCCGGCTGGTCGTCGGCCAATCGGAGCGCTCTACTGGAGAGCAGACAGGCTCAGTGACTGACGGGAGAACCATTTCATTCAAAATATATCGCCGTCATTGAAACAATGTTATTTTGTCGACACGGTCGAAACCACACGGTCACACCAACACCAGACAGTGTAAATATAGCAACGCAGTCATCTATTGTGACCATCTTGGTCCTTTTTTTTCTCTTTTTTTTTAATTCATGTGTGCGGGAGACAGCTTCACAGTGTGGGAAGGCTTTACGTAACGTTGAGCAAAATGTTCTTGTTACATAAATCATACACGTCGAAAGCGTCGACTGGTGACCCCATTTGATAAGTTCATAATTAAACTGAACCGAGTAATGTCGGCTCACACTGTCTGCAACAAGTCCTGCTGTCATATCTCGACAGTAGTCTGTTTGACGCCAGGCTCGCGGGTGAAAGGGCTGCTGCAGATGTTCTGGGATGATTTGATTTCCCATGCAGGCCGACTGAGCGGGAGGAGTGCAAGAGAGAGCCACACAAATCTGTATGATGGTTTAAATGTAGAACTTAAAGGAGCACTATGTAGTTTTGGGGAAGACATTTTTAAAAAAAACATCTGAAGTGAAAGATCTTCATTGACTCATCTTTTTTTATGCCTAAATAAACATAATCTTTGTTTTTTCACAACTGAATAAACAAACTGACCTTAAAAGACAACACAATTTCATTCTGTTGTTTTTATGTGGTGGACCCTGCCACCTTTCTGGCTTTAAACCGTGTTCTGAGGACCTTATTTTCCTCTGAGAACAGCTTGTTCATTCAATTATGGACGACATAAATCACAGTTTGCAACATTACCTCGTTATTCTTGTTAACATTAAAAATTCTCTGTTTGAATTACTTCTCCAAAACTACATAGTCAGCCACTATGTAGTTTTGGAGCATTAGCTTATGTGTTCAATACCTTCTATAGCTGCTAAAGAAAATAAAGTGCACATAAATGCAACAGATTAAATCAGATTTGATGTAACAAATGAAATCAAGACAATAAAAAATAGATTAACAGTATTAAAAAACAGTCAGTGAGGGAAATGACATCCAGAAGCTGAATCAACTCGTCATCAACAGTTATCAGATAGCGAAACAGTAAGCAAAATACAGCCATGATGAACTTTTTGAGAAAGTATCGTGTGCATTTTATTGAATGTTACGTCTCTCCATTATACATCTGAACAACTCTGAAATAGTATAAATAGATCTACAGCATTGTAAAAGATGAGAATTTCAGTCTGGGTTTTCATTCTTATTTACAGAAGACGACTTTTAAGAAGCACAGAAGGGGGAGAAATGCAACATCATTAGTTTCATCTTAATTTCAAATAACCCTTTTATACTCAGTATTGCACATGTACTTTAAATGTTACCAGAGTATAGTGACAAGAATCTAGGTAAATCACACCCACTCACTCACAACTTTGCCTTTTTATACTAAACCCCCCACGAACCCTGACACACACACAGCCTATAGAGTATTATGCTGAACAGATCCTAGGTTTTAAAATGTGCTTGCCTCATAAAATATGTGTTGTATTGTTTATTTTTACAAACACTTTTTGCTATATCATATCTCTTGTGATAAGAGCAGAGGTTCTGCCTCTCACCTCTTTCCCAGTTTTACGCCTGACTCAGTGGAACAAAGCAGAAATGCTAATGAGCCTTCTTTTTTCATTTGCAAGCAGGCCTTTGGACTACTGTATGGGAGTGGATTCACTGGTGTTATCCTAGCTGAGGTATACTCTCCTCTTGGGATAAATCTGTCTCTTTGTCTGTCTCTTGCAGATGCTACACTGATCTTTTTCTCAGCCCTGGAAAGCAGGAAAAAAGGTTCAAATGTGTAAAATAATCTTACAGGGACCTTAACTTTTAATAATGTGTATAGAGAAGAAACAGAAAAATGAAAGGAACACTGGTCTCTCTGAAGATATGGCACAATTTCGACCATGGTCTCATTATAAAGGATGTAGCTTAACATTTTAACTCTTGCTACTTTTGTATTTATGGATTACAACTTCACTGTTGTGTTCCCTAGTTCAAGGGGGCCTAAAGAGTTCAGCTGAATTCAAGTGTTGGAAAAACACTTCTCAAAATAAAGCTTCACCCCAACAGGCCGCTGCTTAAGCAGATGTTAATAGGTCAAATCCATCAAACATACATGGGGGCCGTTATCACCTTTACATCAATGGCTTTACAGCAAAAAAACCTCCCATGGTGCAGCTGTTTGGATCATGGATGACTCTACCCAGGAAATAGACCTAGGTGTGTCCCAATGATATCTGTGTGTATTGGAGAGAAGCCTTGTTTATATGCATTAGATGAGCACTGACATCTCTTGCTATTTTGCACATCCAAGTTTTGTTTTTGCGGGCTGAGAGAGAATCGTCTTTTCAGTTTTTGATGGTCGAGTGATAGAACAACTTTCCCCCCCTTTCTTCCCTCAGCGGGTTTGAGATGCCAGATTGTGTCTGATGTGTGTTCAAGTCAGGCACAGAGCTACAGTTTTGTGTGAGGATGGCTGACAGCAGGCAAAATAAATTCAGAAATTATACGTTATGAAGTTGTTTTAAAAATACTCCAGCAGCGGTTGCATATACATGTAGTTGTTGCAGTGTATTGCCTTTTGAGCTAGTCGTTTACATATACAGCAATCTTCCTCTTAAAGGTGCACTATGTAGTTTTGGGGAAGACATTTTTATTTTATTTTATTTTTATGCCTAAACAAACAAACTCTTTGTCTGCATGACTGAATTAACTGAATAAACAAACTGAGCTGAAAAGACAACAGAGTTTCATATCATTTTACTTTGTTTATATGTGGCGGACCCCGCCTCCTTTCTAGCTTCAAACAGTGTTCCGGGGACCTTAGAACAGCTTGTTTATTCTGTTTATTCAAAAAATATATATATTCCTGAGTTTGTATTATTACCTCATTATTATAGTAAATATTGAAATTCTGAGTTCTTTTCCCAAACTACATTGTGCCCCGTTAAGCATAATTCATTCTTAAGACTGATTATTCAATACCCACAACATGGAGATCAAATAACACTCTGTCTGACATTTGTAGAATACTGCACCTATATTGACACCAAACTAGCTTGTTGCTGGAAAACAACTTGACAGACACACAACTATTCCTGGCAGCCAGAAATCAAATCAGGCTAACGACCGAGTTCAAGCCACACAGAAGGCCTTCAGGTGCTAACAGTCCCCAACCCAGTCAAATGGGGCTGGGGGGTGGTGGTGGCATTGACAGCAACCAAGGAACAGGCTATTGACACCCCAGGGCCATTTTCCTTGCTGAGAGTCATCCACAACAGGCAAACAAAAGCCAGCCATCAAGAGAAAGCTCTCGCCAAGATAGAGAAAGAACGGTGGTCATCAGGCTTTTCCAATTCAAAGCCCCAGGCTGCATTTTTGGGTCACAGCGGGTGAGCAAGAGGCACTGCGGCAGCCAGAGCAGTGGAGGGGCGCTGCGATCATTTAACATAACTAATTAGGAAGGGGAAGTTAGTCTTTGTCTGCTTACCACTTGGAAGAAGCCAAATGTGAGTGGAAGACAGGCAAACAACTGCGGTGGATTTAAGGCATGTCAGGGTGGCCTTTATGGTTGGGCATGTACCATACTTCCAGAGTGAAATTCTAAATGAATGACTCATAAACCAAGAGGCTTCGTTTCAGACCTCTTTGTGTTTTGGGATGTGGCTTCAAACGACACAGAGGAGTCCGTCAGTAAATATGTGTAATCCATACAATGTGTCCTCTTAATGCAAAACAGGGCAGGGCAGCATGTGGCCTAATAGTGTAAATGCCTTTCCATTGTGTGGATAAGGTGTACTACAATGTTCTGCATCTCGGATTGGAAATCAACCACTGTCGCCCTCTACAGGTCAGAAATCAAACTTTTCAAAATGAGAGTTTCCAGGCAGCGGAGAGGCTCCAGAACGCTGCAAAGCAATCACTCAGAATATTCGCAGTGATGGGCCGTTCTACTTAAGCTTCCAGGCATGTGCATCTCAACATGTTGAACCTGTAATACAAACAGTTCTGCGGCTACAGTCCACCTATTTTCACAGTAAGCACAGTTACTGGTGAGCTCCCTGCTGCTGACATTTACATACATGAGATGAATTTGAAACAGTGAATTCATCTTTGGCTTATGCAGTCTTCCATGAAAAAAAAAGAAAGCAGCATTTAATAAGAGATGAAAAACACAATGACTAATGTATGTAATGCTTTAATTAAATATCTTGTTTCTTTGAATAAAAAAAAGTGCAGGTACTTTGGATGATGTTCAATGAGGGGAAAAAAATAGTGGTAACAAAGATTGATTTTGTTCAGTGATGGGAGGCGAAATAAATCAAAATGCTGTCGGAAATCAAAGTATAAAAACAACAGCAACACATACAAGACACAGGCCTTAATGTGCGCCCCCACAAACTTTAACACAGTATCATCCTGGATACTCAGCCTGCTGCATCACTTCGATAAAAGCCCTAGATTTATTTGAGATTTACAAGTTGAATGCTAAGTGTGGTTAATAAAAGCACTTAAAGAAGCATTAAACAGACAGATGGAACACAAATCCTGATTGGAATATTCAGTAACAGCACAAACATGTAAAACAAAGTTAATGGGACAGAGAGAAGCAAGAGAGACTAACAAGGGGTCGACGATTTCTTCCCTACAAAGAAAATCTTAAGTAATATTGTGGCCACTGACATTCTGAATGAAACAGAGATCCTCATGCTCGGTCATCGTTAATATCGGGATGTGCTTTCACTCAAAACCATTAAGAAACTCGTCTTTACAGATTCTCACCAGTGTTAATCTTTGACACAAGAACATCTTTAAGGACACGCACACAAGTTAATTGCTAGGAACTATATAAATACCCCTTCAAATACGATTCTCAGATTCATCATACCAAAAATATTCAGATTAGCAGATCTAAACAGACTTTTTATACAAAACAAAGGGATGAATAACATAAACAAATAAATACAAGGAAGACATACATAGGTGTGAGTTTGCAGTGTGTTTGTGAGTGCAGTGGATGTTGTGTGCAGTGTGTGTGTGTGATGGCCACAAGGCGGTGTTGTGCAAAGCTACAAGATGGCCAATGATCTGGGAAGAGAGGAGGACGATGGGAGACAGAAGAGCATTAATGTTTCCCTTCTGCCCACTTAATAGATCTTATAGCCAAGAAAGAGGAACGTTTAAAACAGTCTTCATATAGATTCTTTAGGATATAATCGTCGTAATAACAATACCTTCATTAACAATTTTATGATATCAAGAGTAGTAACAAGAAATTATACAGTTCATCAGCTGAGGTTTTCAATGGCAGCCTCAAACGAGGAGTCTCCTGCGTCATCGTCCGTCGAGTCCATAAAAGTTCAATTTTTCATTTTCCGTCTTGTTAAATTAGTGTGTGACGCCACCAGGACCAGCCTAAAACTGTAAGAGTGCGTCAAAAATAGCCAAATCAACCCCCACCCCAATCTTTAAGACCTTAATCTCTCCTCCCCCTACCTCCATCCTTGTTTACTCAGTTATCTCATTTGCATTGGAAGAGTTTTCCCACTCCTTCTCCAGCGACAGTTATCTGTCCTTTGATCCGACCACATATCCTTGCCTCTCACTGTCCCTCTCAGAGACGAGTCTGGGCCTCGGGGACATAGATTTCGATGCTGTCTGCGCTCTCTGTGGCCGAGTTCTGTCGAAATGACGCAGCCTTTTTAGCAGCTAGCAGACGCTTGCGAGCCTCTTGTCTCTGCTTTTCTGCCGAAGCCGAAGAGGAGGTGGACGACGAGTCGGCACTCTTCTCTCGGCCCAGCAACGGTCGTCCCTTACCGGGCTTCTTTGACGCTGGAGGGGTTGCCTTCTCCTCGTCCTGCAGCGTTGGAAGTGATGAAACATGACAGAGAGAGGAGGAAAGAGGGAAGGAGCAGCGTGCCAAAGGAAGAGAAAAGACAGATACAAGACAGTGAGAGAATGTAATGAGGAAACTGTCTTCAGGAGGCTGTGTTTGTATAGGCAGGTTTAGCAGACAGGACTTTGACAAAGACATCATGTTAATGCTGATTGTTTTGTTTCAAACAGCTTGAAGTAACATTTAGCGTTTTTTTAGGTGATAAACAGACAGAAGACAGACAGACAGAGGACAGGTAAAAACAGACAAACACTGACAAAAACAGTCATTTATATGACAATTTTCAAAGACATGAAATGGCAACATGAATTGTTGGATCAAATTTAAAACACAATAAAAAAGGGCCACAGGACACACAGTAATTGCATTTTCATTGCAAAGCAACATGAAGCAAGAGCACCTCACATACAGCCGTTCAAGGTTCCATAAACACACACATACACAAAAAAAGACACACCACAGACCAGAGAGGGAGCTGGTAACAATGACAAAGACACACAAATGCAAGCAAAGACATTTAAACAGAGAGGGAACAAAAGCAAGACTGCATTCGGTCACATGAGCCAGTGCATCTTCGCCGTGCTCCACTTCAACACGCACATCCGTAAGTGACACATGCATGTTCAAACCAGGGCTTCACATTTATAAACACACCAACGACAGCCCTGTTTGAGATCAAGTTTTCCATGCATGCCTAAAGGGCTCTCTCTGGCCCTTTTGTGTTGGACAGGGAGGCCCTGTTAAATACCATCCCACGCGGAGACGGAGGGAAGTCAAAAAGGGGGATAAAAAAGAGTGGGAGAATGGTGGTGGTGGTGGGAGGAGAGAGGCCGGTTTCGGCGGCTTTCCTACCCCAGCCAGGGCACTGGGCAGCAGGGGTGGGAAGTACCTTCCGCTCAGGGGGCGACTGGGCAGCCGCAGACGGCATGGGCTGCCAGTCATTGGACTTGAGGTGGTAGAGCTCATCGAACTTGAGGCTGATATCCTCGATGGAGAGCTGCAGCAGGTCCCAGAAACCAGCCAGGTCCTGGGCTGTGGGCCGCGGGTTGGCATTCACATTCTGAACAAAAGAAGGGGATGAAAATGAATGATGATGAGGAAAGAGGACACAATTAATGCTGTAGTGTAAGAATTTAATGCTCAACACAGGAACTTAGGCTTCTCACAAATCAGCTTTTCACAAGGGTTCAACCTTAAACAAATTAAAAAATAAAACACAGACATGAGGCTACTTTAAATCCATTCATGGTCTTCAGCTGCGGATATGGATCATGGTGCATGATTACAAAAATATTTTAAAAGAAACCACTCAATTATTATTATTTTTAATTTTATTTGAGAAGATTCTGCTTGTATGAGGCTGTATTTCTAAACATACTTCAGCCTAAAGGTGTCCATGATGTGAGAATGAGAGCTGTGGGTAGGGTATCTGTGTGTCAGCTTTTGTTGGTCCCAAGCACAACCCATCCTAGTTTTAGATCCTCCTGGTTTGAAAAAAAGTTATCATCTTCAAATCCATTCTGCTAGTAGAGACTTGAAGAGTTTGGCCACTTTCAGGCTCCCTGCACTACAGCCCCTGGCTGCTTGGTCGTTACGACTTGTATTGGCTGTATGTATAGTTCAGACGAGCTCTGCTTTCATCATATTGTAAATAAACTGTGTCAAAATGTCACACTGAAATTTCACTTTGCAATTACTTGCTGTAGGTGTGATTAGAGAGAGTGATGGTGGTTCTTGTGCAATGTTACTGACTGTTTTTGGAGTCGTTCTTATAGTTGACATTAGCAAAATGAGGGAAATGAGTGGCGAGAGATGGGGAATTACATGCAACACAAACCTGGGAAGTTGCGGTTCACAGTCTTGACTTGATGGAACAGCCATCCTGACAAAAGCTATTCATTGGCCTATCACAGTAGCTTATTACTAGTACTATACCTCTGTGCTGAATCACTTAAATGCTTTGCTTGTCATCCAGTGCTGCTCTTTCCATATTCATCACTAGAGGGAGCCATGTTACAGCTCAATTCTTTTCACCAGCTAAAATCCAGGATGATCACAACAGAGCTTTATCCTTTTTAGTAACTTAAAAACACAGAATGTAATTAAGTCAACATAAGCAAGTTAACTAAAACCACATGTTGAGCCAGAGTAATACAAGGAACAAAAATCTGACAATGTGAAGAAGAAATATAATCATCTGACCCAAATTTGCATTAATCTTAAAAGTACCAACAGACTTAACCCCTCGCTTGTTTCCAAACAACTGCCTCTGTGTTTAGTATGTGTGCAAAGCCTGCACAGATTGTCAAACAGATGTAAAGTAAATCCTGCTTTGACTTCTTTTCCTGTCATAGTCACTGTTTGTAATGCTTCATGCAGACTGGCTTCTGTTTGTGCAGGCTTCCTTACACTCAAGCAGCTGCATTCACTGCTGGGATGTCTCCACATTTTGGGTAAAACAAATGTGCTATTTTGCTATAATGTTTATGGGCTTGTCAAGTTCAGCAAATAGTGGAGTGATTATTGCTTATTATTATGTTTCTAACAGAGTCAATATGTAATGTGGAGAAAATCCAGAGAGCTACGCACTATGCATTGTGTACAATATTAATGATTAAGTGGTTTATTTATTGCAGAAGCAGTGAGAAGTGGTAAATTACTAAATCATTTATTCACAGCGAACCCTCTTGTGGTGTGTTTCATGCTACCTGACCTGAGCCTCATGGTCATTTTGCTTTGGGCTCATTCGATTACCTTCAAATGTATCATATTCACAAAGGCTCTGTTTTCACAATGAAGGCGTCTTAAGACCATTACAACAGTACATAACACTAAATTGTACCTGTCCATGTTGCAGAACAGGTGTGTTATGTTGAATGCTTTACCTGCACTGTTATGGATTTCTTTACCAGCCAGGTTCATCGAGCTAATATCTGTGAAATTGGGCTTTATATCAACCAACAGACAAAACAGATGGTTTACTAATTTGAGATAATGTTATAGTGTCATGCACTGGTAGTTGGCTACAATTTGTATAAAGCCATTTCCAGTAAAATACGTCATCCAAGAGGAATGGCTTACTGGCTTATTCTAAGCTCCTTGTATTTCATGCTATCATGCATTATTCTTTGTAGGCACAGACTGCTGTGTATCATGGCTGTTCCCAGATTAGTTGGTTTTCTTTTTTTGTGAAAGCCTTCAAGTGCCTCAGGCAGGCAAGCGTACCTTGCAGAAGACCAAACCAAATCAGACGTTGTATTTGAGTTATTTTGGAGGACTTGCCGACATCAATGTGCTCTTTTAAAGACTTATTTTTATCTCAAGGCTTTCCTATAAAAAAATGTATTTAAAGTTTAGGTTTATTTTTTATTTTTAGTCACACTGTACTTTATTCTTCTCGATGAAATTAAGTCTTGCATGGCTCTATTTGAATTGCTTTTTACTTTTTATCTTTGGTGTTTTTATGGTTTCAATCATCAGCTGTTATGAGTTGTATTTCTCTTTTATAACTGTGTATTTTATTGTTGTGTTTTTGTGTTTGTTGTGAAGCATAAACATTATTATGCCTAAAAACACCTGAGTTCGGGACACCAGATGCAAGTCTCAATTTCATGCCTGTGCAGACCTGTAGAGTGGAAGCATTACAGAAAGGCTTTATACACACCAAGTTTTGTTCACACAGTCCCCGGAACTGCTGGAACTTCTGGGATATTAGGAGCTGGGCACTTCCTACTGCACTACGAACCTTCCCCAGCACTAAAGAGGGAACACAAATGAAAAGTTGTTTATCTCAGCAGCATACTGTTATAAAAGTTTCAATGCCAGATCTATTCTTTTCAGCTATAGTTAGGAAACATGGCATACAAATGGCGAGCTGCCCATACCAAACAGGTACAGTAACAGCCAAAACTACTCCAAGGGTTCCCTGACCTACATACATAACTCTGGGTTGATGTAAAACAAAAACTAATTGCATGTGTCTGATCATTTAGGTGTGCCTGCATAGCACAAGTAACTCAAGTAACTGTGCATATATATATACATATACATATACATATATATATATATACATATATATATATACATATATATATATACATATATATATATATATATATATATATATATATACATATATATATATATATACATATACATATATATACATATACATATATATATATATATATATATATACATATATATATATATATACATATACATATATATATATACATATACATATATATATATATACATATACATATATATATACATATACATATATATATATATATATATATATATATATATATATATATATATATTATATATATATATATATATATATATATATATATTAGGGCTGTCAAACGATCAATTGTTTTAATCGCGATTAATCGCATTTTGTCCATAGTTAACTCGCGATTAATCGCAAATTAATCGCAATTTTTTTGGAACATTTTTTTCTGTTCTAAATGTACCTTAATGTATTTTTTCATGTTCTTAATACTTTTAACAACATAAGAAAGGTCAAATATGCTTGCGCTTTCAGCGTTTATTCAACACTTCAAATCATGCAGGAAAATAAATCCAGGGTTGTCTGCTTTTGGCGAGGGGGGGGCGACGGGCTCTCTGCATCTGCCGTCTGTTTGGCTTGCAAGTGGTGTCCACTGAGACTGCACGTTTTTCTTCTTCGCCTTTTTCACACAGTGTGCTGCTTTCTGTCAGTCAGTATCACACTGATGATCGCCATGGCTCCGGTGCAGCAAAACAATAAAAAGTACGACTTGAAATTCAAACTTTCTGTCGTGATATATTTAGAGGAAAACTCGGGAGAAGCAGCCGCTAGACGTTACTCTGCCTGCTGGAGGGAGGAAGAAGGCTAGCGAGGAGCCTGAGATAAACATGCGGGGATGAGTTATCAGCAAACGGGCACGCCATGAGAGAGTGTCCCGCAAAATGATCAGGGCGATGGCGAAACAAATGTCCAACACTGTGAGTGACAGCAGAGATGAGGAGTTTGCAGCGAGTGCTGCTTTTCAGTCCGGCGTGTTTTTAACAAACCGCCAACCCTGCTTCTTCTGATTCCCTTTCTTATTCTTCTGCCACCCTCTGTATCAAGACTACGGGTGCCGCCGACGGCCGTAATCATACAATGCGCGTTTTGCTTTTTTTTTTTTTTAAATATACTGAGCGTTAATCATGCGTTAAAAAAAATAACGGCGTTAAGAGGACGTTACGTTAACGCGTTATTAACGCGTTAACTTTGACAGCCCTAATATATATATATAATAAAAATATAAAAAAAACACACACACACACACTGCAGCATTCTGTTGGACAGTGGTCAGTATGCCAGTGTGGCACTGTGGAAAACTAGGACAAACATCAGCCCAGACAAAATTGGGACTCCCATCTGATCACTGGATTGCAGAGTTATGGCAATGTGATTATAGTGTGGTGAGACCCAGCTTTGGAATACAGATTTGCATCAGATCTAATGCCGACTAGTTTACTGTAAAAAGGCCATACAGACACAAACACATATGGCCTCAACCCATTACAGAGCCTTGTTCATACATTGATCCAGGACCTCCCGATAGGAACTGAGCATCCAAAGCCTTGCTACCATTTGTTTGTTTGTGCGTTCAGTGTGTATTTGTGTGTGTGCTCACTGCTGATGTTGAACTACTTATCTAATCTGGAGGTTTAATCAGTTCCAGAGTAGATTTGTGTAATTCTGGAGATTACAGGCCGGCTCGTGTGTGGTAACCCCAGGTATTACCGCCTCATCCCCTCCATGCTGTGCACGTCTGAGTGATTGTAGGGACTGAGGCAGAGGCCTATAACAGAGCTCAGTTATGAGGTTCTGCCTCAGACAGCAACAGAGCTCTGGAAGAGGCTCAAGCTGCAGGGTTCATTCAAAGGGACAGCACATTATTCACTTCAGCAACACTTTGGCTTCTTTGTTCTGGGCCAATAACTTCATTTAGGAGGTGGAAATTACATTTTGCTAATCCAAGAGTAAATCTTAAAAATGTAATCAAATATTAGTGAAATAGAAAAACAGAGCATGTCATTCCCATTTTTGGGAATCTCTAGCAGCTTATGAAATGTTTTTTAATAATTTTGAAACTCATTGTTGTACTTTGGTTAGGAAAGAGAAAGGCCTAGAAGACCTTTTAAAAAACTTTTGACACAATCTTGTTTGCCGTCTCACAATACAACCTTTTGCCAGGTTTTTGGAACTACCCTGGCAGCCTTACCCTCCTCTGAAAGCTGGTTGTCTTTGGTCTCCTGCTCCATCTGCTGGCACCAGCCTTCCATGCGTCCCGTCTCGGCCTGCAGCAGTTTGAGAAACCAGTGGCCATCTCTCCGACACAGCGTTCCCCCTCCTCCGCTCTGGGGGGCGCTGCTGTTACTGATGTTCCCACTCTCCAGCCAAGGGTCAGGAGGTGGTAGGGATGAGGGGTCCAGTGCTGGGTCCAGACTTTCAGAGAAGGAGGAGGAGCTACTTCGTGTAGTGGAGCGGTTGAGGATCTGCCTGGGCGGTGGGGGTGAAGAGACGTCACCAGTAGTGTCTCCGTTGTCTAAAGAGTCTTGTCCGGGAGGGGAACTTGTGGATTGGCTGGCACTATTGACCATGACTTTCTTCTCTGAGTGTTTGACATTATTAACATGGGAGATGATGGGGATGTCCTGTGTGTCTGAATCTGTTTCTTGTTTTGAGGCCATGCTACTGGAGCGACTGAGCCTGAAACAAACAAGGTGAGACTCATCGTTACAGATGGGCTTTTTTGTAGAGCAAGAATTCTCATTTTGGTATACTTCGTTTTCTTTTTCCACTATTTATGTGCACAGCAGTGGACAAAGAAAACACTAAATTATTCAACAGTTATGTCTCCATTACTGGAACAAACACACAATGCTTGGTTTCAACACTGAGTCACTTTGCTGGTCAATATAGATATGAATAAACAGGATTGATTAGAGACTAGGCTTTGTATATACAATAATAGAGCACTCAGACCGGCATCAACCGACCTCTTATCACTGGGTGTCCAGCTTCTCGTTTTCATACGGTAAATGGGAGAGCAGGCTGAACATAAATGTTGTTTCAATAAACATTATTTTCCATTTCCTGATATCACACAGGAAATGCTTACAAGTGGCGATTCAGTCAGCTAGCAAAATATTAGGTGTGCATAATTTAAGAAACTTAACCGATATCAGAGGAGAACAGGAGGAACAAAAGAACCAGAAAGCACAAGGGAAGCCAAATTTTGGTAATTGTTGAACCAAAACAAACACAGCTGAGGGATTGTCACAAAGCACAAACGTGTGTACAACATGGAAGGACAACGTACAAATAAAAAGAGAAGCTATTATTCAGCTGGCTATGTTGATAAAATATCAGTCAGGTCTCAGAACAAATGCTACATACAAAACACCAAATGCAGCATGCAAAAGTAAGAAAATATATGAGGAAGGCATGAGTCGTCCAAGAACTTCCTGGCATTCAAAACATCATGAGCGGAGAATGCAAACTACACCTAGAAATGGGTCTCAAATATACAGTAAGCAGAGACAAGTGTAAATAGTGAATACTCATGCCAAGAATACTATACAACACGCAAAGATAGTTTTCAGACAAAAAACTGACATTCACATTACTTCACATCTACATAGCTCCTATAAAAGGAAAGAATAGTCAGAGCAGTGTGTGTGTCTATAATATAAATTCCTCACGTTGTTACAAGGACAGGAAGAGGACTTACTGCCACCCGTCCTCCACCTGTACTCCAATTGACTGAAATTTGGAAGGTGGTGGGGTCTCCTCTCGTGGAACTTCCTGAATACAATCAACCTTAGGACAAATAAACAGTGAAATAAAAAAAGCATTATCAGTGACCAAACATTCAGAAATGTGAACATTAACTCATCCTAAATCATCCTAGAATTAAGCATTTCATAGATCCTTGATCACACATTTTAATTTAGCAATTGACAAACCAAATCATAGGAACAAAAACGGAAAAACAAAAATAAGATCTGTACAATGTGCTCAGTTTTCAGTAGACCCAATTAATTGACTGAAACAGGCTCTGGAAAATGGAGAAAAGGGCTGTTATTTGAGCACGTACAGGATAGAAAGTTAAGGCTGAGGAGGACACAACTTGCTCTAATAATAGAGGGATGTTCACCCTAATGAGACCTTATGCTTGGAAGTACATTTTTGGGCTTGAAGTGACACATTCAGACTTATTGCCATTTACCACAGACAACTACTGTTAAAAAAGCTTTCCCCCCCTTGAATTCAATCAAACCAGCAGAACAAGTTGCACTTCAGAAAACACCATGACTAGGCCTTTGTCACCTACCTGTATTCCAATGGAGGAGAGTTTCCGTCTGGGTACCGGTGCCACGAGGGGCTCCTCTGCCACTAGATTCCCTTTAATTACTCCCAATTTCAGGGATTCGTGCTGGACGGCTGAGTCACTTGTCCCAGTGGAAGCATTGGACGTTGTGGGGGCGATTGGATCTCTCGGGGTGGCGATGGGAGTGGGGATGATGTGCGGAGGGCGGGGAATACCCCGGGCCAGACTGTTGGCGCGGGTACTGTCGAGGCTGTCAGAGGAGTTGCTGTGAGCGTGGCTTGACTGGCTGTTGACCTCTGACCTCCGGTCCTGTTGGTCCAGGTAGTTGTCCTGGGCTGACTCTGTGCTGCTCTGTACTGTCACAGAGATGTAGGGCTTGGAGGTTGTACGGGGCGGCACCGGCGGAGGAGCAGCTCTCTTACAGGTGGTTATGCATGTAGAGACTGACAGAGAAAAGGGGGGGGGGATGAGAGGAAAGGACACGAGAAATAGATAAATAAAGGATTACATATGACGGAGGGAAAGATAGCATATCCTTGAGGAGTGAATGAATCAATTACAGAAAATAGAAAGCAGTACTTAAAACTAGGGATGCTCTGATCGATCAGCCGCCGATCGTTATCGGCCGATATGGACCCTAAACAGTTTGATCGGTGGGCTCTTAAAGTGCAGATCAGAAAAGCCGATCGCATATAAATATGTTTATATTATTTTTTTTTACCCGAGGCATTTGAGAACGCGCCACACAACAGAATACGGCGAGTATGAGAAACAAGCCCGGGCAAAACAAATCCCAAAGACACCCGTCACTCAGCTCACTGTAAGTGAAACGTTTAGACGTCCGGAGCCTTACAGCAGGGACAGTAAAAGGTGGAGCAGGGTTCTCCCCAGAATGCCGCTATACTCATTTTCAATGTTAGCTGCATTATAGCGGGTGTTTGTGGGCTGCCGTGGTCTTCTCGTAGTGAACAACAAGTGTGCGACGCCACAAAACCAAGCGACTAACGAGACAGTGCCGTTTTATGAACTACGGGAGCCCATGAGGAGCGATCTCCATCCCGCTGAGCGATCTCTCTACCCCCCACCCCCCCGCTGACCGTGCGCCACTACACTACAAATTTCTAGGGAGAACCCTGTGGAGGGATATAACAACAAAGCTTATGGAAAAAAGCTTAATTTAATTTTATTTTCCCACTTTAAGTGGTGCACAAGGCTAGATTGTAAATACAGGACATTGAGGATTATTACTATTATTATTATTATTATTATTCTCCCATCCATTCTGTGATGGGTGATCAGCAGATTTATGATTCCTGTGATCGGTGATCGGATCGGCCCCCAAAAATGCTGATCGGAGCATCCCTACTTAAAACAGCTAGAAGCTGTATGAATTGACTAGCGAGTTATATCAGCATGTCCAGGGCAGAACGCTTCATACTGTACATGAATACACAGGGACATGGTTGCATGAAAGCTGGGACACCAGCAGAATCAGTAAAGCAGAAAATCAAATCAGACCAACACAGCATTCCACACAGGTGACTAAATGAAACCACACAGACACACCACACTTCAAAGCCTCGATCATGAGACAGGTGATGACACCATGAAAGCAATTTGCTGACCATCTGACTCTTATACCAAATTTGGTTGAGAAGCTGAAGGACGACATTAATCTAGAGCCACACGCCCCAAAGCCAGACGAAATATGTCCTCCAACTGTGAGGGACATGATGGAGAGGTACACAGAGACAGAAACCACTCAGACACATCTGAGAGGAGGAACATTAGACTGTATGGTACGACCTTTGTAAATTTTTGTAGTCTCATGGTAGCATATACACAGAGTTAACAATCTAATGCTAAGCTCCTTACAGTGGGAACTCTTATGTGGGCTTAAATGAAAACCACACAGTGAGTTGACATAAACAGCAGATTTTATTACACAGAAAAGACACAAACATCTCCCTTCTCTGCTCTGTCCTCTGCCAGTCTGAACTCATTATGTCCAACTACATCATTTACGAGTAGAAGCACTCATTCACTTAGGCTATCTTATCTATCAAACAAATCAATGTCCTCGTCAATGGAAACTTTCGCTTACAGCCTGTACTGTATCAGTGAGAGCAGGAATAAATGGCCTGTCTGTGAGCAGTAATTCACCCAGTGACGTAAACGGAGTATCAGAAGAGATCAAGTTAATGGGCTTCGAATAAAAATTGTCCAAAGTAGGGCCAAATTACAACAGTGCGCAGCTGAAACATAAATCTGACAATGTATTCATTCATCAAGATGGTTACAAAAAAGCAACTCAAGTAGCAGACAGAATTCTCATGCAGACAGATTCTATAAAGACTCAAAGGCTCTCCTGTTGGCAATAGGAAAATTCACAGACTATCTGATGCCTTCTATCAAGAGACCACAGAAGTCTCCTTATACTACATACATGGTAATGTAGCACGATGCCGGACCACTAAAATCTATAATCTAAACAGGGAATGTTCTTGCAACATTACGAACCACGTGGCTACTATAAGATCTAAAAAATTAAACAGATGCCTGATTTGACACCGCACAGGAAAAAACAACAACAAAAAAAACACACTGAAAGCTGTTGGAGCAAGTACAAGACCATAAAGGAGTTAGAAAATAAAGAAGAGGAAGGTGTATTTTGAGGCTGAGCAGAGAGAAATACAATTTGTATGAATGAAAGTATAACATATTAGAAATGGCAATGTGTGTTAACACTATTTGGTTTTCTATTTTAAGAACTTAAAATAATCATATCGTTTGTGCATACAAAGCCTGCATTTTCCTTTGACGCTTTTGCTTACAAACATGTATTTGTTTATGCTCCATCATACACCACAAGCAGTAAATCAGTGGAACAGTTAATTCCTTCATACCCTAATATTACCATCGTCTATGCTTCCAACAGATGTAACTGTGGTAGAAAGCATTTGTAGAGAGACTACTCTGTGCAGTACCACTAGATGATGGACATCAATTTGATGAAATGATTTTCAGATTAAATCACTTGTTGTGTGTCTAAGGATGTCACTGACATGTGGAGCCGTAAAAAGTGACATACTACATATGTGGATGGTCAATTTTAAATCTATTTGAATTTGATTAAGACCAGTCACTTGGTTGTTTTATTGACTCTGGTAAGTGGGCTGACATCTTTCTGTAGTGCTCAGCTGCTCTGTACTAAAAGCAGTGTCACTCACAGGGCAAAAGTACACACAGACACAATGCAATATCACCAACTTTGAGGTATTTGCGTATGAAGGAAACTAATAAGTTTCTATTAGCATGAATTAGTATGAATAGGTTGGTTGTTTTATTGACTCTGGTAAGTGGGCTGACATCTTTCTGTAGTGCTCAGCTGCTCTGTACTAAAAGCAGTGTCACTCACAGGGCAAAAGTACACACAGACACAATGCAATATCACCAACTTTGAGGTATTTGCGTATGAAGGAAACTAATAAGTTTCTATTAGCATGAATTAGTATGAATAGAAATAATGTAATAGTCACAATTCCCTACAGTCGAGGAAAGAAACTACACGACGGTGTCTGGAAGAAGCAAACGCTTTATGTCTCATGTTGCTTGTCTGAATGTTGTGGTCAGAGAACTCGACAAGTCATCAAGGAATTTCAGCTAACATATAAGCTGCTGAGAAAACACTCAAACAAAGGGTCGTTGTTTGTTCTAATCCACTTCTTAGCTTCATCTCTAATGTGAACCTCACACAAATCTTTGTGTCAGATTAAACCCCTTAGCTGAGTCATTAAACTGCTGTCAGTCAGCTATTCCAGAGAAATGTATCAGCCTGAACAAATGACCCCGGACTGGCTCCACGGTCCTCCTGGTCCTTCTCTCGGAGTGTCTTCAAGAGTTACTGTGTTTTTGTGGGTTTGCTCCCCTATTATTTAGAGATGCATGCTTTTACATTTGCAGTGTGCTATTGGCTGATATTTAACCAGAAGTTCACCCAGTTCATTACAGCTGTGAGCTCAGCACAGTTTGGGCTTTCCTTTGATGATTCTGACTCTTTGAAATAAAAAGTATAACCCAGAATGACAGTGGATTCAGTCAGAACCCTCTCCTGTGTTGTACAAAAGTAGTGTGGAGCCAAATGCAGACAGGCTCTGCAGTTGATCAGTGTCCAATCTTCTGATCCTTTTATCCTCATTTATAAATAATACCTTCAAACACACCTCTATCCCTACACTCTACACCCAAGTGTTTCAAAGAGAGAGCCATGAAACCAGCTAAAACACTAAACGGCAAACTGCACAAATGCACTTCAGCTCACATACCAGTGAAGCTAAAATACTGACACCTAAATTAGACCATCTCCAGGCCTTGGCTGAGGCTTTAGATCCTACATGTGAACATCAAAGAAAAGAAACTGGAAACACACATACATACCCTTTCAGATGTTCAGCACTCATTGTAAATATGATGATAATACAATTAGGGATGCACGACATTCATCGGACAGATACATTACTGATCACATATTGGGACATTTATATTATCGACAAATTATTGGTATTGTAGCCAAATTACAGCCAAGTATGAGCACGGAAGAGGAGCAAGGCTACACATTTGAAGCTAGTAAATGTCATTAGAGCTGCAGAATAATAAATCATCCATCTTTGCTCACTACATCTACGCCTTTTTACCCTCAAGTGTGCTTAAAACTACAGGTTAGCCAAGAGGAGCTGCCTAATACAGATTATAGGTATCGGTTGAAAAGAATATCAATATCCTACATCCCAAAATACAAACATCACTCCAAATGTAGTAGTCTGAGTGTCAAAAAGTCATCTGTGACATCCACGATAGTAAACAAAGATGTCAAAGAAAGCATTTCAGTGGTGTTCAGGACAGCTCTCACCCTCTTTCGGCATCTTGCAAAACAGAAATCCAGTCCAACAGATTTATTAAAAAAAACCTGCAGGTTAACATCCATCATAGCTAAACAGCACACTAGCCATAGATTATCCACTGGCCTCTGACCACCACCCTTGCCTTTGCTCAGGAAAACCTGCTGCTGAAACAGCTTTTCACTCTCCATGATCCCACTGGTGACAGAGATGGATGCTGGGCAGAATAGGGTTGTCACTGTTGTGGCAGCTATGTGATGCACTGTCTCCACTCCTGCATCCCAGTCTGCGGGATAGCTTTCACTTACTGGGTGTGAGAGGGCACAGATGTGTGTGTGTGTGTGTGTGTATGTGTGTGTGTGTGTGTGTGTGTGTGTGTGTGTGTGTGTGCATGCGTGCGTGTTTATGTTTGGACACCTGCCCTGCAGTTCTCTCCAAGTGTCACATAATGCTTTCGTCATTCTGAACAGAATTCACCCTTAAGTCTTAATACCACTGAATCTGCTTTACTCACCAAAAACAAGCCCTAAAATCATAACTGACAGCTGCCTCTGAGATTAAGCTGGAGATAAAGTAGTGGAGCTGGACACAATAAATGTGCTGGGTCAAAATTATCAGCCCATTTCAGCTTACCACAAATATAACAAACAAGAAATAGTCGTATGGAAATAGCAAAGAGAACGTATTTTTAAATCTTATTTGGAAAAAGTCATAATCACAGCACTTCACCACCACAGAGCACTGACAAGTTTATTTTATGCCATGTAAGTGGTAGGTCGATAGGTCGATAAAGACATACATTTCTATAACTGGTAAATGAATTGTCATTTAATTTGGAACGGACATTCTTTCCTTTGTTTTTTCAAAACAATGAGTGATCCCCTCACTTTCCATATTTCTCCATTATCAGTTTGAATTGTAATCATACTTTAATGTATGATGGAAGGTACCTAGATGAAAAAATGATGTCAGCCTCAGGTGAACTTTGTATTAGCTGCTAATTAGGAAATAAGAGCATATTAAGATGCGAAGCTAAGAGGGGGAATGTGGTAAACATCAATCCTTCTGAACATCAGCATGTTGGCTTTGTCATTCTGATTTTTAAGGTTTTGAAGCTTTAATGGTCCTCGTGTCTGCACCTCAAATAGTGTTCCTCCTGTCTTTCTTATTTGATTTGAGTCAAAGAGAATGTCAGCATTCGGAAATGAACATTCAGCTGGAGAACAGTCTCGCAAGGCTGCCAGCATGGCTGCAGAAATCCAGTCTTCTTAAACTTTAAAACCTCCCACTCAATATTGATCTCAAAAGGAAGGCTTATCAAAAAAGTGTGCATCTTATGTGTTTGATGTTAATTAACCCACATGGGCTGGTATATTATCATATGATATTGGGGACGCAATGATTCTCATGGACGCAGCTGACAATGGAAAACCACACAAGTAGGCAGACAGGTTTTAAACAAATCTGGAGTTTAACCACAGCATCTACTGTTCATACTGTACTGTGGCTGTAGCTACTGCTTTTGCCAGATCCCTGATCTCAGCAGCAACATTTGTAAGTAACTAGTAATAGATATGGTGTAGTTAATATAGCATATTGACCACACTATTTTTAAATGCATGTTAAAGTCATGTCAGAAACTGGACCGTAAGATGCACATGCTCTAATTCTGACCATTTCCTGTATGCTTATTGTACAAACTCAGCCACACAGACATACACAGCTGTACAAGCATAAAAGACATCCTTGACAATAGTACCAATGCTGACAAAGCCTTTCCTAAATCAAACACTCATCATTACCACAGAAAAGAGCTTTAGAAAATGGATATGAATGCCAAACAGTGTTGGCTCCTGAATAAGCTGAATTTGTGTACAGGAGCTGCTTAGAAGAACATATTGGTTGCTCTACAAAAGGGAATTTAACAACCAGACGCTTTGTGCCAAAATGTTTGAGAGGAATCTGAAGTGGGCGCTGAGCACTGCTGTTTTCATGCCATCTGGACAGTAGTTCTGTTGTCCGCTGCAAGCCCTGGTTCAAGATGTGATTTTCGAGGCTGGGAAACAATTAGCTGCAAGAAGCTAGAGCAGCTGAAAACAGTTTCCTATAGCCCCATGACTGCTTCGCACACACCATTTCACCATGTTGGGGTTGGCTAAATACTCACAAAGTGAAAGAAAAAAACATGGAAATTGGAGACTTTGGTCAACTTTAATTAGCTAGAACCCACACAGTGGTCTCTTCCCTGTTAATAGCATTTTACTGTTTGCCTTGGAAGACTAAAAAATAATTATCCAACCACAGTTCCCACAATGACATCACTGTTGGTTGGTAGCACAACATCATTTTAGACCCCAAATCCTATTTAATACAGACTTTCTATGTCATGCAACAGTTATATTGACAGGAATGTTGCAAAGTTGCCAACTGAGTAGGGGTGTCACGATTCTCCAAATCCTCAATTCCATTACATTTTCGATTCTAAGGTCACGGTTCAATTTGATTCTCGATTTTTGCATTTATTTTTTTTAAAACACAGGTTGCTATGCCATTTTTAGACTAGACTTGTATGCAATATAATATCTAACCTTTGTTCACACTGTACCACAATACATTGTCAAATTTAAAATATTTATTAACAACGTAATGTACCAATAATGTTTCCAATCGGAGACTTGATCAAAATAACCTGCCATCTAGTTTCTGCAGAGCTTGCAAGCTGTGGCTTTTTTGTCGACAACGCGAATGTTGGTAACATAACTCATTGGAAATCCAAAACACTTCCACACCTGAGACTTCAGTGAAAGAGGGTCTCAAATGCATATCTTTTTAAATTTTCAATGCATTCATCCCCTCCTCATTGGAGCATATTACACAATGCATCATTTCACTGACTGACCCTGATCCAATCTGCCTCCCATCTTGCTTATTAAGTCGACTAAGCAGGGTAAAGGGTAAGGGTATAAGGGTAAAGAAGTGATTGGTGTATCTTTGGATCAGGTCCCCACAATAGGGGACAAATTTAAAATTAAAAATATTTTCATGATTAATGGATCAATTCTTTAGTCAATAAAATGTGTCAAAAATTGTGAAAAACGCTCATCACATTATTAAATTAACTTATTTTGTCCAACCAACAGTCCAAAATCCAAAGGCTCTTCCTTTGCTATCATAAAAGAAAAAGATAAGCAGTAAATGCTCATATTTAGGAAGCTGGAACCAGCAAACGCTTGTCATTTTTGCATAGAAAATGACTTAAACAGTTGATCGATTATCAAAAGAGTTGGTAATTAATTTTCTTTTAAATCGACTAATCGTTGCAACTCTATCACACACTCTCAATAACTGCGGGGCAGATTAAAGACTCACTGGGACAGTTTTGGTCCTAGCAACAATAAACATTTTAATCCACTTGGTTGAGGTAATGCAGTTTAGTGGTCAGTTGGAGCTGGACAAGAAGCACAAACAATGAGAGACAAAAGGTGGATTGCGATGCTCTATTTAACAGTCTCGTATTGCTTGCCAAGTTGCCTGCTCCCTGCCAGTTGACCCGTCTGTATTGTTTAATCAATTAACAGCCATACGACACAGACAACCTTGCCTGAAATGATCGCCACTCCCTTGTCACAAATGCCATTTTTCCAATGAATTATCACGTTAAAAGCCTCAGCTACAACACAGCACAGCCTTTTTGTATTAAATTTGACCTCAAAATGGGATTTAAACTATGTTGCAATACACAGGGCACCATGCGGGACAAAAGTGGGGCAGCCCTCAAATAATCCCCCGTGAAGGCCAATTTTCCATCTCAGCAACCAAGAGGGGCAGCCTTTATGAAGATATGTGAGCACTTTTTTACTGTAGGCGGCTGAAGACCCATCCAGACAGCTACATATAACCTGTCTTTGTACAGTCGGAGTTATCTGTGATGGAGCATCCCAGCCATGAGCGTGCACACAGAGTAGGAACATGCTTATGAGCAAAAGAGCACTTTGTACACATGGCAGGGAATACTTGATAATTAATACAGTAAATAAAGCATCAAACAACACTGCTGAAAACATAACAGACTATAAAACCTTTCAATGAAGGAAGCAGTTGTGGAGAAAGAAACAACATCAGCAAGCACCACTGATAAAGCAGTTGGATGTTATTATATTATATAACACAGATACATCTGCATCGGCATATATCTTGTCCAATATGTGGCAATAAGAAAACTCTCTGATCAGAGATTACAATGCAGAAAAACAATGCTTGGGATAATTTATAATTATTAACTGCCCTGTGAAAGGTTACGGTTTCAGTGCGCTGATGTGTAGACAATAAAGTGTATTGTTAAACCGTATCTTGCCTCTGTTACATGTCTTTAGCTGTGTGTTTGACACACTTAAGGGATCAGTGCCAAAAAAGTGTGTATATAGGCCGATGAAACTGATATCTCAATTTTTACTTCCTAATATAGGTATCAGCATTGGCCCCCCCAAATATAATCGAGTATCAGCTGGGCTCTGCTGAGCACAGAGCTTGGAGACATCAAACTAACTAGAGTTGTCTCAAATTGCTTATTTCCCTAATTTTCTACACATTTTTTTATTTTATTTTTTTTTAGTTTTGCTTAATGGTCTCTATGTGTTTGCATCTTTATTTTCTGGATACCTCTTAAATCGAACAAAGACAAATGAGCTATGTCTCCAAGTTTAGCTCCAGTAAGGCAGAAAAGAAGGCTTGAATGTGATCTTGGTGCTGTAAGTTAGTTAAGTTATTTTAATGCTGTCATCAGTGTGAGGCAGAGAGCAATACTAGAGCGCTCAGTAATACCTGTGTTAACGTTGAAGGTGATGGTTAAATGGCACCTGCTGAAGTTGAAATTCATTGTCAATAACACAAAAGCACAGTGAAGTAAAACCCCGGCGTTAAGGTTTGTGACAGGTATTCAAAGTATCCGTGGGAAGACTAAACGACATATTTCAGCGAAATGGCGTTAGCAGACGTTAACGTTAGTTTAGGCGGTCCTGTCACCAAACAAGCTAGGCTACTGACGTTAGTAACGGAAAAAACACTGGGCACAGTAAAAGTCAAAAAAACTACAACAACACAACTCTGCGGCTTTCATAACATAAACTTACCCTGCTGTCAGGCGCAGACAAACACATAGACACAGCGGTGTCTTCAATAAACGCTTAAGTATGTAGAGGCGGCTGTAACTGGACTCCACAGTCCCAGTGTGTCAGGCTGAGGGGTCCGTTTGCCTTTTGTTTGTGTCTGTGAGCCCGAGGGAGGCGTGGTGGCCCGTCTGCTGGTGCATTCAGGAGCAGCTCGGACGTTCTACTGCAACGGTTTTAATTTTCGCGGCTAAATCTAATTTTACCGCACATTTTCATTGAATTGAATAGCGAAATGGATACTGTTGTAAAGAAGCGTTCTGGGGACACAGTTCGATTGTGTGGTGCCAAATAAAAGAACCTCTGTGCTGAAATTGTGCTCTTCTTCAGCATAGTCATGAGGATCTTCTCCTGGCTCAGTCACCCGGGGCACTTCATCCTGGCCTGTACTTATATATACACAAAAACACACTGTCACACAGACCATTTAGCCAGCAAAGTGCACTATTAAAGCTGCACAGCACACAATAAAATCCTCAAAGTTCCGAGAAACAAAAGCAGATGCTAACTAGAAAAGGGGAAATGCTAGTGTTCAATCATCATTTTTATGTGTCTTCTTTTGACGAAAACAGCTACAAACAGCAAATAGCATTGATTGATTAGAAGAGAAGAATAGATTTAGACTATCCTGGAGAAATTTTGCATTATCAGACTAAACAGTGAAAAATTCGACTCTCGTGAACGCAGCATGGACTCTACATGGCCTTTTTGGAAGGCTGTGGTGAAGTGCGCCACAATGTGGATGCTGGTAATAAAAAAAAAATACAAAAACCCAAGCAGATGCACATAACTCAGTGAGAACTAAGTCCTCAGCATCAGTAGAAAGCTAATTTACCTATTGTGTCATCATCACACACATTTACGATCGCTCTGCTAATACAAACACCATCATGACCAAACAAATTGCAAAGGGTACTCCTGTGTTGCCATGTCCTGTAATCATTTCGCATTGAAGCTTCCTCTGGAGCAGCAGTGTGCTCTAGTGTCTGTCCAACTGCTGTCGGGGTTTTGATGCCTTAAACTGCAGCTGTGTGCACATCACCGCCAAGAGTCTGGTTTGGTATTTTTATTTTCTTGAGTTGTCCTTGAATTGGTAAATTTTAAAGCGTAAACATCTTTTATTTTAGGGATGAGGAGCTGGTTTGAATTTGTTACCTGTGTGTGTGGGTAGGATGCGAGGTCTGTCTGTCCCCAAACGCTGAAGAAAAATTGCAAGCTGCTTCTCCTTTGGGGCTCTGTCCAAGCCAGAAGCTTTCAGGTAAGAGCCAAACTGTTCTTTCCATGTCTGCCACTGTGCAGGAAGGTCGTCTAGCATGGGCAAAAGAGGCTGCATTTAAGCTAAAACTGCTGGTGTGTGCATGTATGTGGAATTGTGTCCCACCCTGGGCCGAGGCTATGAAAAGCATTCAAAGTAATGTTATGGAAAAAATACAAATCAAAGCAAGAATTTGGCCCATGTGTCTGCCTGACTCTGTAAAAGGGGTCACAACTTAATAGATAACAAAATAGATATGTGCTATATATATTGCCTATGTTTGAAAGAAATCATTTAGATCTTTGTGTCAATGATTAGAACTCTTCGATTTTCCCACTTTATATGGTTTACAAGGTCAAATAAATGTATTTGCGGCAAGTTAACCATCCGTCTTTCCAGTGACTCACCAGTGCTGGTGCTGTAGGTGCGAACGGTGGAGTCAGTCAGAGGTGGTGAGCAGCCCGAGTCCAGGGATGCTGTGTCGTCATCTTGGGAACAGCCAGCCTGGATTGCTCTTAGGTAGCTGTGGCTGCGTGATCGGAAGCATGTTGGCATGGGTAAGTCTGGAGGCTCTGAGTTGTCCTGAGAGTGGGAACGGGAATCTCTGAACGTGGAGTCGGAGCTGCGGTCCTCATAGTGATGACTCATTTCCAGGTCCCGTAGCTGGAGAGGACGGAAAAAGGACAAGGTGGGTAAAGACGTAGGAGTAGTGAAGCAAAGAGAAGTCTACTGTACTGTCATTTTTGATTGAAGTAGCTGCTCCCTGTGATGGAGGTGACCATTAACGACTCAGCTGTAAGACGGGGATGGGATGTGATAAAATGGCACCAAAAGGGTTAAATGTTGGGTGTAACTGGGTGAAAATTAGTCCCAAGTAGAGCAGATCACAGTACTTTTCGACCCCAGTGAAACCAGTGCTGCGCCTCCTGCATTATTTCATGATGGGTTTCTTGATGGGTCATCATCTGTGAAATGCATTTTCATTTTTTGACAGTTCCTACATGTCCCGCTATAAAATAACTGTCAGTGGGGTTTTATTCTCCAACTGCAGGCTGATAAAAAAATGTTTCTGTGACTTCTTTTGGAGAATAAGAACTAGCCCTGCAGATGATGGGTTTCATTTTCCCTTGATTGGCAGAAACAGCCTGAGCAGAAGAAAAAGTTATTTTGATCGTTTAGTATGTAGAGGTAACAAAAACAGAAAATGAGGCAATGGAATTTAATGGTTTATCTGCACACATTTTGGAGTCATGATACAGGTATACTGTGCAGGATTTCCTTAAAAATCAGTGTAAATTAATCCCTCTCAGTCATCAGGAACTAGAAGTGTGCAGGGATGTCTGTGTCTGCAGAGACCCTGCCCTCTTGTTGTATTTCCTTACATTATTTTTCTGGGCATCTAACTTTGTGATTGGGTGCAAATCCTGTACCAATAGCCAACACAGCCTCATTTGACTAGTTCATTGAGAAAGATCAGAGCCACTTCGTGCAGTTGTTCATCATCACAGCGACCTTGTCAGCGGGAGGCTAATAGCTCTTGCATAAGTAGATGAATAAGACTTAAAACTACCAATGTCATTCATTTGGCTTTGAGGTTGATAACATGAATATGAGTTACATTTGAAAAATAGGGATTCTTTGTTCACTGGCAGCCCATTTTGTCAGTCATTCAAGCTGTATCTGTGAATATTCAAATTATACTACGGAAATGAGTGCTAGTTGCTCAAGGCAGACAAAGGGCCTTTTGATACTCTCTGGTGATTGGAAAGTAGAAAGTTTGCTAGGAGCTAAGTGATGTAAATTACAAATACAAAAGTACAAATGTATTCTTAGCTCATTTGAAAAATATCTGCGGAGCTAATGAGAGAAAAAGGGATGCAAACAGTCGGAGAGAAACAGGAATTCATTATTTGGCCTGTGAAAGCTCACCAAACTGCACGTTTTAACACAATCCCTGCCTGTCCTGTCCAGAAAAGCACTGACCTGTGCCAAGCAGCTACGTCTGCCCAAAGTGCTGCAGGCCTGGCTGAAGTCATCGTCATCCCATGGTGGCAAAGACGAGCCTGTGCCCCCAATGCAGTCTAGGTTGTCCAGGCTGCGGTTGTTGGAGAGCTCTCGGAGAGATGGAAGACAGCTGGGAAGAAAGATGGCAAAACAAGAGAAAGTAGACGTGTTAAGGATATGAAATATAAGTAGGAGAATTAAAGGCAATGTCAGGAGTGTGCGAGCACATATTCAAGGAAAAGATGGAATAAGAGTTGAAGTTAATATATGATGACAGGGAGGCAGAAGGGAAAACATGGAACGTGGGAGAACATAAACGATCAGCAAAAACCAGGAATTGAAAGAGAGATAAAAGGCGGATTATTCAAGTTATCCCTTTCATTTCCACTTTGATTTTATGAGTCATGAATCCTCATCTCTAATCTATTCCAATTTCATCTAATTTTAGCATCTGAGCATGCAAAGCCAGTGATGTCAGGCGACGCATGTACACAGCTCTGCGTACCATCAAGAACAGGTTCAGCTTTAATCGAACAGCAGCTCTGAAGTTGTGTTTTTACATATTCTTTGCTGGCACACAGTGATAGTTACATGTGTAGTAAGCTGCCATGCCATGGTCTTGGGACACAGATGTCCCCTCATTGGAATAGTGTCAAACTCAGCTACTTTTCACCTAAAAGCACTGGGCAGATGGTATTTACAAGCTTAAGGGAGGTTGGCAGTTGTTGGCAGCAGGGCGTGAATTTGGCATTTGGAGATGCCACTGCCTTTACGGAGATCTGAGGGAGGCGGAGCAAAGTCATTGATTGTTAATGATCCAATCAGACATTGCACCACACCCCTGAGACGTGGCTTACAGACCTATCACTGACCTGCTCATTGACCTGCCCAGCTGGTGCAGAGAGGACACACTGTGGAGTGGAGACCACAGGGCATCCAGCTCCCCCTGCAACAAGGTGAAATCCAGGGTTCTGCTGCTCATGCCAAGCAGGGTGGAGCAGACCGGAAGAGAGTGGGGTTGAATGGTCAGGGATTGGCAGGGGCAGTAGGGTTAGTCACTCAAGCACACGTTAGGGAAGAATCCTTATATTTCTAAACAGAGACTAGGGATTGGAAATCATATGTGGAAGTGTGTATGTCAGGTTTGCCCGTGGCTGTGTTTTCCAGGATGACGCCGTCGCGTTTCAGTTGAAAGGAGTATTTTCTAACATCAACACTCAATCTGGCACTCCGACCAGAACTAAGCCCACTGTCAGAGTGTTTGCATAAAGTGCAGCCGTGCAACCTCTGAACTTTAGGGTTAGGGACAAAAAAAACAAGAACAGTGCTCTAGAAGGTCTTGTCACTAATGTTAAAACATTGAAAGTTGATTATTATTATATATCACGTACATACTGTTTATGTATATATATCATATACTGTACATGCATGCTGAAGAAAATGTAAACCTTGGTCAAATTTATTTATGCTGACTGTATTGAATTTGTATATCTAAATGCATTGCCAAAACTCTAGAAACATATCCAAAATACAACCCTGATTCCCAAAAAGTTGAACAAAGAACAGAATGTAATACATTTGAATAAATTGCTAATCCTTCCTCATCAACTTTATTGACTTTTATAAATATCTCCTATTTCTGAAATTGATGGCAGCAACACGTTTCAAACAAGTTAGGACAGGGGCAAGAGACGACTGGGAGGATTGTAGGGAACGCCTGTTCTGAACATTCCACACTTGAACAAGTGATAGTGTCACTTGGTCTGAAAGTGGCAACCTTGAATGGCTCTGTCGTTCGCAAGCAAGGATGGAGAGAGGTTCATCACTACTTAACGCTTTGTAAATACGTTTCTCAGTAAACACACTTTGCGTGGAAATGTTGGCATTCTGTTTTTAAGTAAGTCACAACGTTTTGGGAATCGGGGTTCAACAGTCGAGCATGCCAAGCGGGAATATCTATGGCAAGAGAGAAAAATAAATTGAATCATTAAAATTTCATAAATTTCTCAAGCAGATCCCTTCTGACAGTCATTTCAAAAAGAAACTTGGCAACACAGAAACAATTTTGTCTTAGACAGCAGATGTGACTGCTGCCAAAAACTTTCTCTCACTTTAGGGCTTTGGGATTGTTCCTCTGCAAACGTCTGAATCACTCTGAGCTCAGAAATCTGACTCGACATTACAAAATACGACAGTTATGTCTTGCTTAAATTTGTATAATGTTGCCTTGGATTCAAATGGCAAAATAAGAATGTATTTTCATTTTCATTTTCTGAAAAAGGCACAGTGAACTAAGCTATGTCCCACTGCAACTGCTTTACATACTGTTGCTGCCTTCAAGAAGGCGTGTAATTCTAAGGTAAGTGTGGCGCAGTGCCAGTCAGTTGGACGGATGAAGCTGTTTTATGGTGATTTAGTGTTTGAGTGGAAACCAAAGTCAGTGTTATATTGTATTACTTCCCACATGTTATCTGTATCTGTTTTGTAAATTCAGTAAATCACAGATGAGGTATAGTAGTAAGGCTGGCACGTGGATGACAGCAGGGAGTCTGACACCACTGAATTATACACGTGAGTAAGTGCAGCGTGGCCTGTGTGTATTCGTGTGTGCATGTTGTATGCATTTGTATTTTGCCGCATACTGGCATAGTGAGGCTGGGCTTGATAGTTTCCTTCCTGTACACCCAGAATAGGTTGGAATAGCAGCTCATATTCCTGCTTTTGTTTGCATTTGAATCATAGATTGAACCTTTAACATGCGGCCGTCTCCCTCGCTGCTAAATGTGAATGTGAACTGCATAATAAAGCCTAGTCTGTTGCCTTACTTGCGTGGGGGTAGCTGGTCGCTCAGAGACTGCTGCGTAGCCCTGAGGTAGCTCTGGCGACGAGCGGCCGATTTTGGCGATGGTTTGGGGCTTCCCTCCGAGTCGTCGCTGTCTTCCATGTCTCCCATGGCCTTCACGTAGCTTCCACTGCGCATCCGCCGACACGGGATTTCATTGGCACCCCCACTGCGGCCTAATGTGCTACTCCAATCACCCTACAGGCAGCATTAAGTAGATAAAATTAGTTTATATGTCATCCCTATATCACTGTGTTAGTGCTCTTGACAGTAGGATACTTTGAGCTTACGCATGGAAATGGGTGTTAATGAGCCTATAAAAATAAATACTCTTTAAACATAAACATAACCAAACTCTCTTGAGGTTTACTCACCCGCCTGCCAACCTGCAGGTAGTTGCAGGTTAGTTCCTGTTGGCAGGATTTTGACTTGAGCATGGACCTGTCCAGGGTAGCTGACCCCTTCTGGATCACCTGTCTCGGCTGGCCCATGGTCAGCGTGGACCAGGACCCTCCTTTCATATAGTCATTATCATTTAATAGCAGTCCTCCTGTTCCACCTACTCCACCACCCCCTCCACCCCCTGGCATAGGAAGTGCCGGATACTTCATGTCGTTGCTGCTTTTGGAGGAGCTGATAGTGTTGTAGCCGCTGTGGATGTATCTACTCTGGCCGCCCTGGCTGTCATGGCCGGTTGGACGCCCCAGAGTCATCATGGCCATGGTGTTGTGGTAGCTGCTCAAATCGCTGCTGTCCAGATCGTCTGAGCTCCAGTACCCTGACATGTTGGAGCGTGGTCGTCGCTTGGCAGTTGCCTCTGATTTTGTACCCCGATCTTTACTTTTGGATCTACGGTTCTGCTTCCCACTGTCTTCAGTGCCAGACGAGCCTCCACCGCTGCCAGTGGAGCGTCCATTGATGTTTCCTTTCATGTTGTGGCTCTCCAGGGACTGGGACTTTGCAAAGAGCTTCTGCACTGAGTGCAGCATGTAACGAATGCGACCAGGACTGTCTGTGCGCTGCTTGTCAGCAGCAACAGCAGACGTTCGATGGAACTGCAATGTGCTGAACCCGTCACGGCCTCCAGGTAGCTGCTTGTCAAAATCCAATAGACTGGGTGGTGCCTGGTTCTTGGTCATATGATGTGATATAGTTGCTGAGCCGCTTGTAATCATAGGGGTTCGTCCACTCAGCCCTGCCATGCCCATGCTCATCCCTGTCCCCATGCCCATGGACATGGATGTGCCCATGGTGCCTGTACTTATCCCCCCGATGCTGTCCCCAGGTGGAGAGAAGTCAGACTGGTCGTAGGAGTTGTAGTGAATCCTGGGAAAGGTGCTACTGTTGGACAGCTGGTTGTTGAGGGGCAGCATGCACTCTGGAGGAAGGGAGCCAGGGTTGGCTGATTGGTAGAGGTGGGGGTCCATGGTGCCATAGTGGTCCATCGTGGGGCTCAGTAGGTAAGGGCTGCGTGGCAGGGTGCTGGTCCTCTGCGTGTAGAGGGCGTCTGGATGGCCTGAGGGAGGTTCACAGGAGTCAGACAGGTGTCTGTTACGGTTGGTCCCCAACCCTTTCATGGTGGCGAGGAGGTCCAACCCTCTAGATGACCCCCAGGCCGAGTAAAGATGATTGATGACCTCGAAGGTGATTCCTAGAAAACAGAGTGAAAATGACACAACATGAGAAAGAGGAGAGAGGTTTAGAAAGAGACACACAAATTCAAACTCTATCAGCTCGGCCACACACGCGCGCCCACTCCTGTGCCAAACCAGAACATAAACAGGCTAGCTGTAGGGCTGCGAGGGAAATGCTGTGCAGTGAATAAGCCAACTTTCCACTGCTTCCCACAGTGAACATCTGTGTTCAAATGCTGGAAGAGAATGGAAAAACATAGTGTGGAACAATGATGTGCTGCAGCCAGTGGGCCAGGGCATACATTATGGGAAAAACAACAATCGCAGGCAGTCATCCGTAACTACAGACACCTCCACAGCTATGTGGGGCTACAGAACATGCCAGCAGCCAGTAAACAAATATCACATTTGGAAAAGAAGATTAGAAGAACACTATTTCACAGCATAAACACTTTCATTCATGTGCACAAATCGACGAAAAAGACTTGTGTTGGATATTGAATCAAAGACATTTGCGAATAAAAAATGTCCCTCTGCATGTCCTACAGGTTAGCCGTGATACTGAACGGTCAAATCTTTGAGAGAGCTCTTTCTTCCAGCTTGTAGCACTCTTTCTCCATCTGTTTCTCCTTCTCTCTCTTCCTCCACCGTTTCCTCGCTTTCCTCTTCCCACCTCCAGTGGGTATCCCTGGCACTGATCGCCAAGCTCCTGTCCTATCTTTGCATTGCGAGCCAAGGATGGCGGGGTGACAAGCTGGGCGGCAAGGGTGGCACCTCTTTTGATGAAAACGATAGATGGTGAGGGTTGAGGGATATCATGTCAAGGCAGAGCAAATTATTATTATTGACATGTGTAATATGCATTGCCTCCTTATTCAGCATAAAAAGAAAAAAATCGAACGAAAAAAACGTTCTGTGTCGGGGAGCAAGTGCGCTCTCTTTCTCAGGAAAATCAGATGTTTGAATAAATAAAGTCAACCTGTAAAATCTTCATCAACCTTGCTGGAATAAAGGAGCTCTGCCCTCTATGTAGATATCATAATTGATCGTCTATTCAAAACTCAACAGTACACGTGCTACTTCCTCATCTCTGTTGGTGTAGTGAGTTGATTGCAGTTGAATAGATAATGTTCTGCTTTGGGTCCCCAGGTTATCTGAAGCCCCAGAACTGACTTCACTACAGCATGCGGACCAAACCTCAAAGAGATCTGGACCCTTTGTTGCTATTTTAAGCCTTCACAAGTGTTTCCTGATTCCATCTGTCATCTATCATTTCTCTTGGCTGCTGCCCCATAACTCAACCATCTAATATTCAGATGATCCTCGCGTGTTGTGGTGGATATATAAACGCTCTTCTCAAGTTTCTCTTGACGATTAATAAATAGTCGTTGTCGTGTATGATAGCAGGTAATGTATGTGCATTAGACTGGACTAAAATAAAGAATATGTCTTGTCATTAGAACCCCTGGAGAGTTTTTCGGCGAACAAATCTAGAACAAATCTAAGAAAGTGGTAAAAAGTCTGTCTCATCTTCAGCACGGTACATTTGTTTTTGATTTATCCAGAGGTATGCAGGCCAATGCCACCTCCAATTCATACATTTACTGCTGCTTAACACAAAAGCAGCCTTGTACTTCGGGCTTTGAGGTATACTGTGGACATGACTTCCCCACTTTGTTCCTGACCAGGTAATCCTGAAAGATGAAATACTTCACATTAGAGACTGCTACTGAGGGGAGGGGATGTATTGCAAATCCTCATTTATACTTTCCAATACAAGGTTCCTGTTTCCTGTCAACTTTGCAGTCAATGGCTTTCATTGCTTTCAAGTCCACAGTCCCTTAAAACTGTCATACCTTAGCCATGTCTTATTTTTAAACTAGAATTGCACTCAGTAGAGTGCATATCTCCAACAGTCTAGGACCAACAGTCTGCTTTTGTACTCGCTCATAGATACCAGCCTCCTTAATGTGCCGGATTCATTTTCATCAAGAGCCATGCAATATCCCTGAGAAATTAACAAAAATGTCAAAAAACACCCTATCTTACTATGTTAAAAACTCTTGAGTGTGTCCCTTTATCCAGATTGGCACCATAAATTAATCCATCATCAGTTTATGTGTAATTATGCTGACAAACTGGCCAACCAACAAACAAACAATGGGACAGATCTAGTCACTAAAATGCTGTAGGGAAAGATGTTTCGCTTTAATCTAATTTCAAACCTCCAGAGGGCTAGAAACCTGGAGGAAATTAGATAATTGCTCAGTGCAGTAGACAGACAATAAGTCAGACAGGATGTTGGACATTAGCTCACTTAAAAGATGACACTTCATTCTCAGCACACAATGTGAATTGGTTTCAGAGAAAGGCACTAAGATGTTCTGTGTTACCTTGCTTTTACATACTGTAACACGTGCACGCACACACACATTACCTCAACACACTTCTAGCAATTAGCCATTTGCAAAAAAAATCTCCATATAAATTATAAGCCTGGCTTTCATGCCACAATTATTAGCATGCTGCAGGCGCAGACTCATTTAGTGTCATTAACAGAGCCTCTCTGAGTGTCATCTCCGCTGATAGGGTCAAATCCTCTAAATCCTTTTACACCACATTAGCTAACTGCCTCATATCCCGTCGTGACACGCCACTCAGCTAAGCTTAGCATACCCTCCTCAATGTGTCAGCAACTGCGCCTACAAATGACAGTGATAGTTGCATTAATAATGGAAGCTGTACACTGCCAGTCAAAAGTTTTGTACACTAGTACATATACAAAACCTCAGCTTTTTTAGTTAATGTGCAATTACTGTAGATAATTATACTACAGTGGGATAACAAGGCACCTTGAGCTCACCTGGATGACACAAAATACTCGAAAGATGCTGCAGGTAAGATGGTTTTCATTAAGCAGGGCTGCTACAGTATCAATTACATTGGTGAAGAGCAATTCTAACCCACAGGAAAGAAAAATGCAAGATTCAGGTCAAGCTTCCACATTCACCAGCTCGTTGCTGGACAGACAAGTGTGTGTGTGTGTGTCTCATTTTGTGTGTACAATACACACAAGACAAGAGCGTTAACGTGTCTGTGTTGGTGTGTGTTTTTACACCCTGCTTGGAGCGTCTGGTGGCAGCATCTCCCTGCCTCGTGCACTGGGGAGCTGCCATCTGTTCTTCCAGTGGGAAAAGGGGCATTTGGCACCGAGTCCAATTCATGACCTTACTCATTCTCCCAGTTACCACTACCTCAGATCCACAGGCAGTTCACACTGCTAACCAGAGGAGGGCGATCACACTCAATACAAGCTGGGCAGTGACTCTGCCAAGTACCATCACTCTCTGATGTTTTCATGCACCATGTGTGCATGTTATCACTTGTTCAGGTCAGAATTTACAGAATAGTGCATCAGTAATGAAGTGATATAACGGTCGGAGTGGATGTCAAGAAAATGTTTAAATAATGATTTGTAGCAGAAGGTCACAGTCATCCCTAACCCCTTATCATCTTCGACTTCGACTTCGACTTCATTTGTTTTCTGGTGATGCTCAAAAATGAGGGAGTGGCGTTATATTTCAGCATATATATATATATATATCAAGCATCACATCACTGTTGCTGGTTAGGGTGGAGGTGGTTTAAACCACTAGTAGATTTTCAGTCCATTTGGTCCAAACTTAGACGTTGAACTAGATGAACAACTTTGAACTATCTAGTCTTTGCATTTTTAGTAAAATATTATACATTTTGACATGTTTGAACCACGAAAGACAATCCGAAAAGTTTAGAAGCTACTGATCCATCCATTTGATGGAACTACTAACAAACTCATTTGAAATTTAACAATGTTCAATACAGGTTTTATCTTTTACATACAATGTATTCTGTAAGCTTATCATATGATTTATTTTTAGATGTGAAGTGCCGTTTGGAAAATCATGAATTCCTTTGGCTGTAATTAATGTTGTGAAGAGAAAGTAGAAAATTTCCCTCTGGAAAGTGGAGCAGAAGTACGGTAGAGGTAGAAGCTTGCATAAAATGGAGAAGTGCAAGTTTTAAGTAGTTGAAGTGGCAACAGAAAACTAAAAACTAAAAGCTTTGAGTTTGAGTTTATTCAGCCATTTAGTCTATAATGGAAATGTGGTGACCGCGTGCCCAGTGACTGACAAAATAGTATTAATAGTGAACATGGATGGTTTCATTATTCTATATCCCATGCATTGTGCATTCAGCATTTTCTTCATAATGATACATTGAAGTAGAATACTTATCTGTTGCCAGTTTAAGCCTAGCTTTGAGTAAATGTACTGTACCAGCGGCACAAAGGAATAGATGCTTTGGGATTAAAGTGGTTGAACTGAATAAAAGATGTTCAGTATTAGCACAAAATAAAGAGTGCTTCATCATTCTGTCAAACTTGAACTAGTGCACCCATCTATTAACCATCTGTAAAACTAGTGTCTGTAAATATTTGATGATGAAAAAGACCCGAAAATAATGAATAATGAAAAATGAAATCTTCAACAATATTTACTCATTTTACATAATTTTCTGGCAAAAAATAGCTCCACACAAATGGACTCCTCACTCCAAGACAAAGTGAGAATATTTATTCCCAAATATTTTCATTCACAAATCGAAGCCTTGCCATCTTGGAAATATCCAAACTGATTCTGTATCAAAACATCTCCTAGTTGTCTGTCTAGAGTTGCCAGGTTTTTGGACCGGTTGCCAGTTTCTAGATTGGTGAGTTAGTGGGTGGCCAGATTAAGATGAGAGACAGAGCAAAGGACATCATCCCCTCATCTGAGCAACACTGTACAGAGAGGCGGTTTGTCAGAGAACAGCTCAGCCATTCAGTCAGCGAGCCCATCTGCTCCGAAGTCTTACAGCACTGCCCTGGAAGACAGGGGACAGCTCTGTGTGTGTGTGAGTGTGATGTGTCCAAAGGCGGTGTGTGTTACACATAACAAGGGAGGCGAGTACTTACAGAGAGGAGGAAGGGACAGAAGGAAGTTACGGAAAAAGCTGTGGGGAGAAAGGTGTGGGTTTTGACGGCAGCGAAAATGAAAGCAATCTAACGGGAATGAAGGAGGTGTGAAAAATGAGTAAATGTGCTGTAAACTGAGCACCGGGGAGACGAAATATAAAGACAAGCAGAGGAAGAAAAAAAAAAGAGGACAAAAATCAGCAAGTCGGGAGGAACAGCACGGAGGAGGATGAACGAGAGAGGGTGGTGTCAGGAGAGCTCTGAGTTCTGTCTTATGCATAAATACAGTTTTCAGCTGGAGAGATCGGATGCTGGAGGAGGAGATGTGTGTCAGTTTGGAGAGTGTCTGATGCATGTGTTTATCCCGGGAAAGGTGTGAGGGTGTAAATGAGTGTGAATATGTGAGGCATATGTGTGTGCAAGATAATAATTGCCTGCGACCGCTCGGAAAATTAGAATTTTCTTAGCTTTGTTTTTAAGTTACGAGGCCTCATTCGAGTGAGATTCAATTGAATAATTTTTCAGTCACTGAACGCCTCCGAGTGCCGAGTGTTTGTGAGGGAAGGTGCGAACGCTCATATGTATGTATGTCACATAATTAATAATATATAGTGCGTAATGTGTGTGCGTTCACGTGTGTTCATGTGTGAGGCAGGCTAACCTTGTCCTAATTACACTCTATCTGTTCCATCAGTGCTGTGCTCTGGCCTATTTTCACAGCTATAAATTTACCACTCTCCCCTCTGTTGTGATAGATGACCCACTCATTTTAGCCCATCTCTGAAGACTGTGAGCCAGAAAGGAAGTCAGTGAACGACAGCAGTACCACTTCACTGCCTCTGACGGCCGATGGAACTTTCCATGTCCTCAAAACTACTTCTATATGTTTGGTGCGTTAAAAAGCTGTGGAGTGATGTTGTTAGCACGATGAGGAAA
This sequence comes from Diplodus puntazzo, assembly GCA_963678695.2. Classification (NCBI taxonomy): domain Eukaryota; kingdom Metazoa; phylum Chordata; class Actinopteri; order Spariformes; family Sparidae; genus Diplodus; species Diplodus puntazzo. The sequence continues at coordinate 23,436,202 of OZ023157.1, read as the reverse complement.
GCCTTGTGCGTGTATATATATATATATATATATATACATATATACATATATACATATATACATATATACATATATATAAAGGAGTGAATAAATTTAAGAGCTGAACGTGCCATCTGGAGAGTGTTTAGAGTGTTTTACATTTAAAAAAGCAACTCTTCCTAGCGCTGATTATTTATGAATTTGTAGCCCTGATTACCATAAAATGTTCACAGTGGTTACTTTATTTCTGTGTATTTACAAGCTTGGCTGAAACTGAATATGCACTGTTTTGAAGTTGCTGTACTGACACTGTTCCTGACCTCTAACTTTGCCTGTAGGGGAGACAAGAGGTCAATGAAAAGATCTGTAATGCACTACTCCTGTCATGCTGAAAAACTAGCTCAGTTTCATATCCCACCCATTGTATTTTTTCTCAAACGTATTTTTTTTCTACTGTTGTAGTATTAAGGGCAAAAAAGTTTGGGTGGGCCATATGCAGGACGAGACCAGGGTTTGTGTCACATGTGTGACCAAGTGTCAACATTGATATGTTTTTAAGTTATGTTGCGTAAGCAAGTCGACCCATATAAATTACATAACATAAGATGTAAGTGATGTGATAGAATGTTTCAAGGTATGATATTTTCCTAAACCTGACCATGTCTGTGCCTAATCCTAACCAACCCATGAAAATTTGACAATGTTACACAGTCCCAAAGTCAAGATATGTGAGGAATGCCTCACATGCAAAACTGACGCACAGTGTAAAAATGTAACGGTATTAAAATGTCTAAAAATTACTCATCTTTGTTAGGTATTTTCTTGAGTTTGGTACAAGCAATTTTCACTGCTGGAGTCTGGTTGATAAACAAGAGAGAAGATAAATCCACTTTTCTCTAATCCTGATAGTTGGTCAATGGCACAATCTGATGTGACTTGGGTCTGCCGGGAGCTCCAGACACAACACTCAACAAATGTCTTTTTTTTGTTTTGCTCGAGACCCCTGAGTGGCAGAAGTTAAATATTGTACGTATAAGGCCACTGACCAATTTGACGAGTTGGGAGTGAGAAAATGTTGCTATATTCAGTATTTCAGAAACAATTCAACAAGTTTTATGTGGTTGTGAGTGCTGAGGGATCATGCAGCCTCATCGTTGTGTCACCTTGGAACTGATGTGTTGAATTGGAATAAAATCCCACTTGTGGACCTGTAGGTGTGAAGACTGTGCACCACTGAGCAGAGTCACAAGTGAGACAATACATTAAGATGGGCCAGTGAGTATAAAGCAACTGAACAGTCCTCTTGGTAAACTAATCATGGCTGTTTCTTGCTGACTGAGTTGCAGTTTTTCAAAACTCACATGCCTATATGCCCTGAGAATGCGTTATCGTACATTTTAATAATCTCTGCATAAAAAGTTTGACTCCAGTGTCAGAAATACGGACACGATCCAGCACAAATACATTTCAAAGGTCAGCAGAAGCTAATTTGAGGCTTCAAGAGTCTTAGATAGTCAAATCAAGTGGATATGAACCCAGTTACTGAGCATAAAATTCACAGTGTGTTCTTGCTTATCAGCAGGCGGGATTGTAACAAATTGAGTTTTGTACTAAAAAGGCTGTAGCTTGATAACGTACTAATTTAATTTAGGTAATTGCAAAAAAATGAGAACTGTGGGATATCTCTTTTACACTGAAAATGTTTGAGAAGGGAACGTCTTTGTAGACATGTTGAGCAGGAAGGATGGTAGGATTATAAATTCAAGGTGGCCACTTCCTATGTACTTCACCTTTAAATATACAGGAAGCAAGAGTAGTGACTTTATTACCTCCGCCAAGGGGGTAATGCTTTCACTCTTGCCTATTTGTTTGTTGGTTGATTGGTTTGTCAGCAGGATTACACAAAACTACTTAACAGATTTCAACGAAACTTGGATAGAGGATGGGTCCTGGTCCAGAAGAGACTCTTATAACTTTTGGTGTGACTTCGCATAAATGGACAGATTTGGTCTGAGTTTTTTCTCACTTTCTTTAAAACTGCGAGAAAGGCTGTTTATCCACATTTCTGTTCATTTCTCAGGGATTAATGCATGGATCTTCAGGCGTATTAAGGTGGCTGACATCTATGAGTTGGTACAATTTGCTGCAGGTCCTACATCTGGTAAGCTTAAATAATGGTTAGCAGTTATGGGCAGTTTAAATTTAGAGTTATCAAGGGCTATCGAGTTTGTTATTGGATTAGGCTTGATTCAATTAAAGGGGACTGTTGGGATTTGGAAGAGGTATGCGCTCTACTGAGTGCCATTCTAGTTTGAGAGTGTATTTTTATATTTGGGAATAGCACATGGAATGGGTGTCTCTTGCTGGGTCGATTGTGCAGGAAAGCACAGTGGGAGGAGAGGGTTGTGGGCTACAGCTGCGGCCTCGATCTCTAGATTCAGGGCAAATCAGAAGGACTAATGCAAGCAGACATGGAGACATGCACATGTGCATGCGCACACTCAGACACTAGCATCTTTTTTTTTAAAAAAAATGCACACTTGAATTCAAAGATGCCATTCAAAATCACGCTCTCTCACACACACACGCACACCCACACGCAGGATAAAGATCCATTTCAAAGACTAAAACGTTAACTAGAAACCTCAGCTGCTCTTTGATATCTAACCATCACATCAGATCAGAGAAGTCTATCTCTAATTATATGTTATGGCAAACATATACACCAATGATTAATGTTTGAAGTTCTGGTCGGTAATCAGCCTGTCTTTCATCTTTTCGCCCAAACAGAACTGAGAATGACCTCCAGTATGCAAGACATCGTCAAATGAAGGGATAAGAAGAGGTTTGATGTTTTTATCATGAATCAATTTTCACAAGACCTGAAAGCGTTAATGAAAGCTTTCAAATCCTATTCCAAAGCTTCAGCTCAGTGACGTCCTGTGCTGTCTCTGTGAGTCGCTGCATTTGCATGTGTCTGTGAGCTACGAGCAGACTCCCACAGCCTGTTATGAACAGCCACAGCACGGTTATAAATCCCACCAAGATAAGCCCTAAACCTCACTTCTAAATGCCCTTGGCCTGACACACAATAGCCATGCCTCAGTCTAATACATCCACACAGCCGTGACCTCCACAGCAGAAGCAGCGACGCAATGAGACTTCCTGCTGTGAAAAGGAAAAGGTGAAGAGTCACTTCCTGTGGTGATGTGATGGGTAGGAGAGGACAGGGGTCCCCTCTGGACACCAAGTGGGTCAACTCTGCATTCATGCCTCACAATCCCCACGTCACAATAATACCCTAATGGCCGCCTGTCAACCTATCAACCGCACGGGGATGAGCCGTTGCCATGACAACGGTCATAAAGCCAGCAGGACAGGCGGATATATATATATATATATATATATATATATATATATAGGTTGACATTTAGGAGATACAACCCTCGGACTATATAGCTGTTGTCCAAAGTCACATGGATGTGTTACACCTCATTTAGAGAAGGACAGCTGAGATTGAAAGAAATCAGCCTTGCAGGTATTTGAGAACTGGACAGGAGACGAATGTCTGTACAATATGTAATTGCAATACATCCAACAGCTGTTGAGATATTTCAGTCTGGACCAAACAGGTTGACTGAGCCATCTTGTGATCTACGCTGCTAGCATGGCTCGAAATCACCCGAGTTAATATGCACTCATCCGTAATCTGCGGTCCTATTGAGAAAACCTTCCCCGACACCATAGAACCTTTTGATTTAGTCAACTTCATGTAACAAAATTCAAACCTTTAAAAATCCCCTCCCATCAGTTTCCATGTTTTGGTCTTCATTTGACATTAAATGAGCTTTACCATTATTTGTAACTCAATCCATGAGAATCCTTGGTGTCAAATGTTTCAGGAGCTTTGGATAAGGAATATTTGGGCTAATATTTTGCTTTTCATGCAGCATGTTGATGTTTACGGCAACACGCAAGCAAGCAATACATTATCTGCTTGCTTGCAACCAAAGCCAGCTCAAACATGAACGGCCCACACTGGGCACTCAAACAGTCTTCAAATGAAACACAGAAGGCTTAGCTACCACAATCTTGCCCCCTGCCTGATATTCACTGGTCTGCACTCCACAGGATTGGGCAATCACCTGCTCACAAACACACCTCAAAGCTTTGCAAGAACTTAAAGACCAAAGAAGCCGTAAGTGGAAGTGGTCCTGACTCTCATGGACTTTCCTCCACCTTCACCTAACCTCAACCCCATTCATGGGGGCACTTGAGGAGCGAGAAAGCCAAGCATTCTGTGACATCGCAGGAAGCTTTGTGAGACACTGTCGAATCATGCTGGGATAACATGAGTCATCAGGTTACGCACAAACGCTTGGAATCCATGCCAGCTTGAGTGCATGCTGCCATTTAAGCAAAATTAAAATATTCTGCATCATTTTCCAAAGAAAAAGAAGAAGCACAGCACGTTCTGCCATGATGTAAAAACATGAATCCTGTTCCTTCTATTTGGGGCGGTTTAAAGCCCCACAGCTGAGATTTTACCAAACTGGGATTTGGATTTTTAACCAAAAATTCAATGTTAACTCAAACAGCTGTGAAAAAGGAAATGACAAGCTCTTTTGTCCTGTTGTGATGTTCCAAGGTGTGACTGATAAATTAGAAGCTGTTTTACAACATTAAACAGTGAGACTGCTTAATCAACCAGCCCCCATGAGGCTTCCTTCCCACTGTGGTTTGAACATCACCACTGAGACTCATTACCATGTTAAACTGCACTGAAGCAGGTAATGTGGATCTCTGCTGATAGGATTTCTGAGTCAGAGAGGATGTTGACCTTGACATAGCAACACAGAGTGACATTAATTAATTCCTTACATGTTCTGTTCGCCGTGCGAGTGGGCCGCGCGCTCGCAAGTGAGTTCGCCTCGACGTATTAGAACATATCCATTTAACAAATGTTTTCTCTGCTGTGACTCAACTAAAAATACACAGATCTCAGAGGTAACAGCACATTTGATCTCTTGGGGATAACCTGCGATTCTTCTTTGTTTTTCAGGCATCATGGATGACAAAAGGTACAAAAAAATATGCTGGTTCGTATCACGTCTTAAACCTGTGTAACTGAGTTTATGTTCAGTGTGTAGGACAAAGGGAGGACTTTCATGCTGTCCTGGTCTGACTGAAAACGTATTTCCAAGTCAGCTCGTCGGCTCACTTAAGAGGCTTTATTATAGCACAGGATGAGTACCTTACAATGCACGCAGTGCATAGCATGAGACGAGAAAGGAGAGAAAGGGTGACGAGACAAAAGGAAGTTCTTCACTCTGATTCAGGGAAATTGCCACAGTCTCCTTGCCTTTGTGTGCAGACAGCTAGGAGAGAGTAATGCATCCATCACAGCTGTCCTTTGCAGCCCCGCTCTCCTCTCTGCATTCTCATTCACAGAGCAAGCTCGGCTTTGATCGCAGCGTTTCAATATTGTCGTCGTATCCTTTCTGTCTTTGCTCTGCGAAGCCATCATTGATCTGATTATCCCTCCGGCAAACGCTGCCTGTCTTACTTTGACCTAAAAAGGGAAAGCACGAATTAATCCGCCACAAAGAAGGTTGTGTGGTTAATTTGTTATCTATCCACGGCGCACCTTACTGTACAAAAGCCGGTGTCAAATGCAACCTCCAGATCCAATTCCAACACCTCGAGCATGGCCTATTGTGTGTGTGATGTCAGCTTCACACTCTCATCCTTCACCCCAGGGAGACTCCCATCAGGGGCCTTGTGGGAGGGATTGAGAGGAGTCCTGCGACTGGAGCTTCCTTTTATCTCCTAACCGCAGCAACACATCTGGCAGGACCACTGTTCCCGCAGAACTGTGTGCACATGTGTGGGTCTGCTGAGGTGCACATGTGCCCGTGTGTGTGAACTGAGGATCTATATTTGTATGCAAATGCCTGTCTCGCAGTGCATGTGTGTGCATGCGATATAGGAAGAGTGGATGTAAATATTTGAGAGAAAACTACAAAGACTGTTGTGTGTGAAGGAACGAAGGACGGTGGCTTGACATTGAACATGTGGCTGTATGTGAGAAGTGGTCACGGTTGTGGGTTTAATACTTAAAATGAATCAGCGTTGGGATGGAGAAGAAACATTATGCCCTCCCAAGCTACATCCACATGTGCATGTGCTGGTACTTCTAATTCTAAGACCCAAACATAGAGGCCATTTGCTTGTTCCAGATCAAACATAACACAACCCTCCAGACACAATCTTCAATTTGCATAATACAACCAGCTTTCACCTATTACTGATTTAAATTACACTATTAGATGTCCAATTACACCAGAACAGGATGTCTGTCTGTAATGACGTCCTATAAATTTTATTTTTTTTAAATAAGTGAAAAAAATGTGCCAGTGATAGAATCTAACTAAGTAAATGTACTCAAAGTACTATACCTGAGCACAATTTTCAGGTACTTCTACTTTAAGTGAGTATTTTTACTTCACTACATTTTGGAGAGAAATATTGAACTTTTTACTCAGAATAACTTATTTGGCAACTTCAACATAATTTTGGTTTTCTCAGCCCAAAGGTTTACTGTTTCTGCTTTATTCTCACCGCTCTTTATTTCCAACCTCTGCAGGATGCTCTTCAATAAAACCAACTGAACAATTTAGACAGCAGACTGTCAAAGCCAGTGACCATAGCTTATACGACTCACTAATACAGGGGAAGTGACTCCCCTTCCAGGTTCACCTATGGGAACTTGTCTCGGAAAAAAAAATTTTTGGTGGTTATTGGCGACAGACAAATACTTTCTGGAATAAATCGCACATGTGATGTTTGTCAGTTTTGCAAGTCAAGAACACTGCAGTTGTACATCTACATTGTCTCACTCGCTACATGTCACCAACATCAACATGGCTGTCACCAGCTGCAGAAATACAAATGGATAGTTAGTTTTGAGAGCTAGTTAATATGTGGGAGGGTCTCAACAAGGTTTCTGTTGTGGGTTTCACTTGTGGCCGCAGTCTTTCTAGTTGAGTATTTGCACCGTCTTGTACTTGTAACAGTTTTATGACAAACTGACTTTCTCAAGTTGAAAATGTATCTTTTAAATTGAGAAGCATCATATATGTAATTCATGGCACAACTCAAACATGATCAAAAATTATTTGTCTCTTGCAATTTACTCCTGTACATATTTTCTTTCATGTGTTAGCTGAGTTTACAGCTTATTGCACTGAAATCTGATAACAAACGGGACATTTTTTTCCTGTGTATTTATTATGTGGGCTAAAGTTTTCTAGAAATCTATCTACTTTTCACTGGATGCATTTAAAGACGTCTGCACACTTGTTCCTAACATCTAACTTTCTTATCAGCAATTCTCTGAGAGCTGCAGCTTCTTATCTCTGCTGTGAGCAGCACTGACCGACTACACTGCCTCGGGAACTGCTTGAAAGCTACTACATCAGCTTCCAGGTGTAGAGAGAGAGCCAATACTACTGGGTTTCAAATGCGAGCACTGTCGCTTCTGGAAAACTCACTGGAAAGTCTTACATCCTCATCCATTATTGATAGTGCCTTAAGCCTTCCTTGTGCTCAGGATGACAAAAACAGCCAGAAATGGCGACTCTGTAGCATAATACTGAAGGAAGGATTGTGCTTGAAAGTTGAATTTCACTCGCTCATCCTGTAGTGAGTCATCCTTTGATGTCCCATCAGTGTGTTTGCAGGGAATAGCAATTAGCCCCTAACAAATGAAGCCAGTGGTGAATCCAGTCCCCGATGGTTAGCGAGGAGAAGGCATTTTTTAAGGTCGGGGGTCCAAGGCTACGGCTCTGTGCGTGTATGAGTGTTTGTGTACTCAATTACAACTTCGGGTCAGTTCAATTAAATTAAAAGCAACATTACCGGTTGAGTGCTGAGGTCAGGCAAAGGACTTACATTGGCAGCTCATTTCTCAGAGGCCTCGGTCTGAGTAGGAGGAGGTTTCCTGAAAGAGATACGAGCAAAACTGTGTCAGTGTTTATGTGTGTTACGAACCCATACAACCCTGTCATGCTTTACTTGTTAACCGACGGGGACATCTGAGCACATTTTGCTTCAGACACACACACACACACAGACACACACAGAGCGGAGAATAAGGCTTTGCTGTGAAACACCACGAATCGGGTTAAAATAATCTGATTGAGAACCAGTGCTTGAGGGCAACTTGTGTTCAGGCTGAGGCCAGGAAAAGTCTCAGCAAGCGGCTCCACCTTGTTGTCTACTTCACTCCTCTCTGCCCTACTTTCTCTCTCTCTTCCTCCTCTCCCACACCTTGGAGGGTAGCACAAAGGCGCCGACTCGCTTTAGCACATTTCAATCACGGCAGTCTCCCACTCATCTATATTCCAGTCGCTTTTATAACACCTGCAGCGTTACAGAAGCTACGACAATGTTGCATCGGGACTCTTTTCACCTCAAGCCTCTGCAAACAGACATGCACTCGCCATGTGTCCTGTCTGATAACGCTACAGAGTTCCGGACACAGGATTGTGTGCCTTTGCACATCCACAGTATTCATGTGTATGTGAGCGTTCGCTGGAGTTTGTTCTGTGTGTGTTACAACCCCTGTCAATCACACTAGAAACATTGTCTCTGTTTTCTTTTTTTTTATCATTTCCACTGTCAGAGAGGGCGTTCAAGAAACTACACAAGCCCATACTTTGACAAACGCCATCTGTGGGAGAACGCCTCTCCTGAGGTCATACATCAAACTGCATTATGGATTTCTTCTTTTTTCTCGAGAATTCCGCAAGAAAGCCGCTTTTGTTCATCAGTCCCACAAGCACCGAGACATACAGTGTGTAGAAAGGTATAACCTTGATGTTAATAGTCAGATGTTGCTGTGTTTCAGTATGTCAAACCACTGATTAATTCCCTTACGCATATTCAACTTCACAACATTCAGAATTCACAGCATGAAAACTGTGAATATTCTCTGTGATATGTTGTCCACTCACGCGGTGGGAGTCTTTGATAGTGGCAAACATACAAAGACAACCAAGAGAGCGGACGGCACATACGCAACACGAGCTTTTAATGCAGCACTTCCTATTCCTGTTTTTGAATGTGGTGACACATGAACCCTATTTCCAATCAAAGTACTTAAAAAAGTCCCAGGAACTTATTTTCCAGGAGCTTTTCCTTAGTGTGGAGTTCAACTTCGGTGACCTTTGACCAGCGAAGTCGCAGCCAATCTTTTGAAATCTGACTGGCTTACCAGGTTGTAAAATGGCTGATGGACATGTTTAAAAGCACAACTATTTGGGCAAAAGTCAAAATGAAAAGAGTCGAGTCAAGCAATTGGCAAATATGAATGCAGGAATGCAGAACCCAAAATCCCACTGAGAAACAGCCACGGACCGAAAAATGTTACATTGTCCCTTTGGTTGAGGCTGTAGGATGCCCTGAAGGTGGCGTTTGAGGTGGAGGAAATACAAAATGTCATATTTCCTGGCCAGACAGTTCAGAACCTGAACATCCATAACCAGTGTAAAATTTGGCAAAACACTGTGGTTAGCTCTGGTATTTTGGACAGAGTCAACAAACACCAAACTCCAAAGTGCTTTGACCTTTAACATTAAAATGTCACAAAATAAAAATGCACAGACACACAAGCACGCACGCACGCACGCACGCATGCACGCATGCACGCATGCACGCACACAAACCTCTAGCGGTGTTAAAGGTCGGTCAGAATAAAACAGACAAGGACAAGAACACAATCCAACATCACCTGCTGATAACCATTATCAGTGTGGATCACATTAATTGTACAGAGAATAAAAGTAATATAAGTAAGACAGCTGCAAATGTAGAGGAGTGAACCTGATTCTCCCTCACTAAGCTATGCCAGGAAGCCACGAGGACTCCTCACACTTCCTGAGAGAACAGAAATTCTCACATTTTTAAGGCTCATTCATAAAGATGAAGTTGAACCCAAGACAAATGAAGGGCACGTTATGGAGTTTTGGGGATTGAATCGGGAATGGGATTAATGCCAAACCACTCTTCTCCCACTTCATCGCACACTGCGGATTCGAGGGACTAATGTCATACTGCACTCTCCGGTGCAGAGTTTGTTGGGGGCAGAGAAAGATAAATTAGAAATGAGATTGAGAAACAGATTGAGGCATCATGCCAGAGGGATCTGCTGATTGGGCTCTTCATTTAGGGAATGCATTATACATGTCTGTTCGCGGGCTGTGGAAAATCTCTCTGGCTGATGGAAATTGGCCTCAATTGAGAAACAATTACATTAGATTAGATGTTTTGGATTTTGCAGCTACATTGTGTGAACTGATGATGGAGGATTACTTTTTAGCACAGCAGATGTCGCACAGAAGGAAAAGTGTAGTTCATAATGAAAAAAAACAACATTTATTTAGCAAACATCCCTGCGAGATGCATTTCAATGAATGAACTTAGACAAATATTCTCTTGATAACTATTGTATCGATTGCCGTGAAACGCTGATCTGGTGAACTTTTCATGTAGCTTTAAAACTGAATGAGCAAAAAACTTTGCTTGATAACTTCATAGCAGCAAAACTACTGACATTACCATCGGCCTTAGGTGTAATTTGTGTTTAGTGCTGCCTATAGTCTTCCTCTAATACTCTTACAGGTCTGGTATCGCCATTCAGTTTTGTCAGTGCCCCAAGACCAAGCTCCAATGCAGTCGTCCCCCCTAAAAATGAACAAATCATCCACTGCTTACTTAAGTAGTTATGGTGATGATGACTACTTCTCCTTAAACTTAAATTTGTTATAAAATAACAACACTTTCAAAGAGTTTTGGCCCATGTAAGAATACAATAATTAGGCGGTATTACAAGCATAATTTGTAATATCTCAAATCTGTTTTTTAGTTACTCCAAAACGGAGGGACGAGAGCCAAAGTCGTGGAAGTAATCGGCTCTAAATCAAACAGTTCCTTGTTGTTACTTCTCAACCATGAATTCCAATTACAGCAGGACCTGAAGGTTAGTATATTCAGGTGCATTATCAAGCAGACACCGATGATTCAAAGTCCTCGAATGCAATATGTAAATTGTGCACATTGCTCACATAAATGCTGTGGGAACTATATTGAGCTGAAGAGGAAAAGGCTGGTGCAAAGGCCAACAGGCACGAGAGCCCTTTAGAAATCTGTTGGGCCATTTCATGGAGATGAGGACGAGAACTTCTCCTACTTATACATTTTGTAGTATTCAGTCAGCAGATGGGAGTCAACTTGAGTGTGACTGAAGATGAATCCCACAAATGAGGCAGTGTGACAACGCTTTTGGAAAGAATCACACGCTCATTCCAAAAATCTCTGCATGTTATAATTATGCTAATGACTCAGTAACTGGCAGCGGATATGGCGACTTGTTAAAATGTGGCCACTGAAATAGTGGAATTTCTGTGTGTGTGTGTGTGTGTGTGTGTGTGTGTGTGTGCACGTATGTCTGTGTGTGTGAGGGAGATAGGTGTGAGCGTATATGACAACAAAACATGTGCCAACATTATGTTCATTGGGTGGGTTTTTTAAAATAATTATTTTGACTCCATTTGATCTTGAGACAAAGACACGTTGAGTAATCAGTTTGCTTCAAGCTGAGGCAGTTCTAAAAAAAGACGTGCCCTGTAACTTTTGTTATTTCATGAAGAGCAATCACTTAGTAATTAATTAAATGTTACAAGATGTTATCAGAATTCGCTGCTGATGGCCTGAAAAGCTTTTTGCATCTTTCAGTGAATGGTTGCCGCACTGTTCAGTGCTATTGTCTTTTTTCTCTCCTCTCTAGTTCTTTCATGAAATTGTCTTCTGAAGACTGCAGTCTGTAATTCATCATGACGGTGAATCTCATTGATGAGCCATATACAAAATGTTAAACACGCTGTCTTTCACTCTTTGTGCCCTATATTAACGATGCAAGTGCAACAACAAGTGCGTTTAGTTTTGTGTCTCCAAGCGCACCTGCTATTTAAAGTGCAAAGAGGGGCTGGGTGAGATGGTCCTGCTGCCTTCAGCTGTGCACAACAGATACTGTAACAATAGTATATAGAATAAAGAATAAGAACTTATATTAACTTATAAATCAATGCAGACCGCCTCTTCAGCATTTTAAACACATAAAACATTATTTTGATTGATGATTTTGAGGAATTTCATCCCAGTTACTGGAGAGTGATTGATGCCTTATTAATGTTTTATGCAACATTATATAACAGCTGCACATTTGCTGGAGTATTTCATTTTCTCTTGTTGACAAAATCATCAAACTAATGCTGCGCCAAAAGAAAAAAAAAAGTACATTCTCAGTGCAAAGCCTAAGACCCAGTTACCACCAAACAACCTTCAACTCTCTTTGTGCCGATGACTCTTTAATTATTAACTATAAAAATGCATTGTCATATATTATAATGTTCTACTGGCATACATTTTGAATTCTTCTTCAGATAGATAGATAGATAGATAGATAGATAGATAGATAGATAGATAGATAGATAGATAGATAGATAGAGAACTTAAATCAGACTGTAACTATTTAAAGGTCCAGTGTGTAGGATGCAGAGGGATCTATCGGCAGCTATTAAATATAATATTTATAATGATGTGTTAATTCGCATGACATTACCTGAACCTGAGAATAATTGTATTCCTGTTACCTTAGAATAAACTTTTTTATTTTTACAGAGGGAGCAGGTCCTTATCCACAGGGTTCATCATATTGAAACGTCATGTTTCTACAGTAGCCCAGACAGGAGGGGCCTTTCATGTTTCATTTTTAGAGGCAATGTAAGGGAGTGTGAGACACTTGGTTGCAATCTGCTACCTCAATGCTAGACACCTCTTACTACTCCACACTGGACCTTCAAGTATAACTTTCTTGTAAAACAAACATTTCATTTTTTTACTCTTAAAAAAGTCCATGTGTGTCCCACTGAGCCCGTGTGGGAGTAGAACAGGTCATCGTCCGGAAAATTCACAGTGAGCGAGTGGGAGTGTCGATGACGTGAAAATTGCTTTTCATGGTTTCGGACACGTCCGACTATGTGTAGTGTTTACATCAACACAAAAAACAGTCGTCATTACAGATGAGTCCTCCTCCTTCGCCCTCTGCTCGGGTACCTCCCCTCACTGAAACCAGTGACTTCTGTTGTTTGCTACATGTGAAAGTGCAACTCCTGACATTGTCCAGACTTCACATGTTGAGAAGTATAGAAACTCTTCTCTGCAGAAGATCACAAAGCGTTTGAGGCCTATACCGTCTGTTTTCATATTCCTTCTTTGAACCTCCTGCTCCGAGCGAGGGGGATGAAGTACAGAGAGAGAAAGTACTGGGAAAAAAAAAACAGCCAGCTCAGCCCGTCCTCAGGGCTAAAAAGTCACACACAAGAACAAGTTGAAAACTGGCACAGTGGATGCCAAGTTTCTGTTCTTGCCCATCTTTAGAACTTTAATGAGTTTGCACTTTGGTTTCAGAAGTTCTAAATAAACCATTAAGTCCTCAGGGATGCAGTGTCAGGGCTAGACAAAGATCAATGGGTCTTTTTCTTTATCTTTTCACAAGACTTTGAATCACCCCAACCCAAGACTCATAAAAATACAGTAAAACATTTGTCTTAAACACCACTAGGATTCATTACTCTGTCTCCAGCTTCCGATTTTAGTTCTCAATGGCACCATCGCCCATTGTATTTCAAACGGACAGTGATGTCCCCTGATCTCATAACTCAAACAATATTAGTAAATGATTAAGGGAATAAAGAAGCAGATAAGTTAATTCAATTCTAATCCTTATACATTATGCTTTTACCATGCTGTCGGCGCAATAATGTGGCAAATTCCTCTTTTCGCCGTGCATTTTTTAAATGCGCATTGAACGCATGCATGTTATGAACTTTGACGCCCTCCGTATTTTGGGAAATCAGGAAATGCAGCTTTAACGTTGTGGATGGCAAGCAGCAACAAACCTCCTTGACCAATTTGGATCAAGAAAAGAAGAATCAAGAGAATTGGCACAGGATTCCCGCATGCAAACAGCAGTATGAATGGGCCTGGTGATAGCTAAATGGGTGGCTACAACATGCAGCCATTTAACATTGTTTAGTGAACATTTGCAAGTGTAAAGTTGGACACTACATTGTGTTAGTATTACTGAGGAATGTTACATTCAGGTCAGTATGCCCATCTGTTGTTGCTTGCTGGGCTTGAGGTTGCCATGGTGTGATTTCAGCATATTTCTTGAACATGAGGTCGTTCTGAAGGATAGCTGAAGAATATTCTGGACAGTATTTGTCATTGTTTTGTATTGTTGCAATATTAATGAACAAATATTTGCATAAAGCAAGCATATCTGTCCACTTCCATGTTGATTAAAGTATCAAAAACATGAAAATATCAGTTGAATGTTCATTTTGAACAGAGAAAAAATGTGCCATTAATTCCTGAATAATCTGGAGTTAATCATGTGATGAATCACAATAAGGTATTTCAATTGATTGACAGCCCTACTTTTTACACATCGTCACACTTTATTATCACACATTATTTCCTTCTGTGGTCCATTTTAGTTTAACATTTTGTAATACTGTAAGTGACTGAACGCTGCATTGAGCTATGTCTTTGATTTTGCTCATAGGCTTCCTATCATTTCTGCATATTAACACCTATTTTGTACTTTTAAAATCTGTTCAGAGAAAATGTTCAAACTTTGTCAACCATTTCCTGCAGATGTTTCACTTTGGTCAGTGGCGGTTTCCTCTTGGAAACAGGAATTAATTAATTATAATTGCTTCAACCTTATATCAGGTTTGCCCTTGGTATAAGTCTCTGTTGACCCAGTTCTAATGCAGCAGTTGTATTTCAAAGCACATTTGAGCTCTCTGACAACCAAAGGCCAGACAAAAATGTCAGGAAAGTGGAAACTGGCAACCTCATTTGTATTTTGAGCTGCACAGTGCTTCATTAAAAAGTTTGCTCTAATTCCCCCTTCGGATGGAACTAGAAATATTTTTTGTGTATTCCCAAAGTAATACACAGTTACGACTACACTGATGCATCGGTGTAATGTTTCATAAAGAGAGGGAACACGCTGTCTTTGTCATTAATGGATGAAGGAGCTTCAGGAGGAACCTCTTGAGGATAGCGGTTGTTGACAGAGAAGTTGGTTCCTTTTATTTCCCAGAATTAAAACGCACCATTCAATTAGCTGCCCAAATCAATCAGAGACCTCTTAATTAGAATAAATGAGTCTTGAAACACCAGTCCCTGGTCTTCAACTCAAGCTTTCCAGAACCACTACAAGTGTAATCAATATTTGTACCTTCTTCATCTGTTGTTTTTGTGCAGGAGTTACAAAGATAGAGGCTTTGGCAGGTTAGTAAAAGATAAACTACATATGGCTCAGTGGTTTACTTTCTTGTGGACCAACCAGTTATTCAGCCATATGGCCCTGTGAGACAGGATTCATCAAATCTGAACGTTAGGTATAAAACATTGTATAAATCTTGCGGCCCTCAGTTGTACCTGTTGTAAGGAAGAGAATCCATAGAGTACATGTTTCAGCCGCGGAGGATCGAGTGGCAGACGGTGTAAATGGACACTGCTGGGAAAATGCAGACCGACTGCGAACGCCGCACGGTAGCTCTGCAGGACTTGGCTCAGGACAGAGATGCACTGCCTCCAGACAATATGTGCACAGAAACACACACACACACACACACACACACACACACACACACACACACACACACACACACACACACACTCTGAGCTTACTGTACGTATAGATTTGTCTATGGATACCTTTATTAAACAAGAACGCCACATGTACGCAGTCACGCAAATACAGAAAAACACTGGCACACACGAACAGACACACATTCTCACACACACAACACACACAGACACACACACACACAAATGAAAGGGGGGCAGGCCCTCAAGACAGACAACACCTGTCTCTCTCTGCCTGTCTATCTCTCTCTCTCTGGGGCTGCAGCTATAGCAGAGGGAGATGTAGCTGAGGGTGAGAGGAAGTGAAATATTTTAATTTTGTACCCACACACACACACACACACACACACACACACACACACACACACACACACACACACACACACAGACACACACACACACACACACACAGATAACTGGAGCCTTAGACTTCATTGACAGATGGATAGAGCTGTGAGGGAGGGAAGGAAAGATGAAAATAGTGACTTGGACTAAATTATCATTATCAACATTTCTTCTGACTGCTTTTAAGTGTCAGTAATTATGATCAGATCAGAGATTATATCAGCTGCCTCCATGTAAGAGGTGGAAATGAAAGCCCACCATTCTTTCCATGTTGTAAATATGAAATAATGTTGCTATGTCTTTATAATGCATTCACAACCTGATGTCAGGCCTAGTATGTTAGACTCAGAAGGATTTTGTGTGTGCTTATGTAAAATGTTTGTGTGTAGTTTTGTGTACTTACTTGTTCGAGAAGTGTTTGATTAGGCATCTATCTGAACTGTTACCACTTTTAAATGAAAACAGCATCGAGTCTATTATCGATTCATTAATTTAGCCTTCAAACAGCACATTCTCGCCTGGGCGTTTGGCCGACTGGACGACTGGCTGTCTCTCACATATGTGAAAATGGCAGGTTCTAGGTGAAGTCTCATGTAGGACAGACATGCCAAGAATCTACAGCTGGTCTCTGCTTTACAGCCAGAAATGCTGCAGGAGACTGTTTGCCACATTAAACATCCGACAAATCCTTCCAACAAGTCTCTCAGCAATAATTAGCAACTTTACAATTTTTTTCTTGCGTATATAGGTAGAGATTTCGCCCACAGACACATAATTCAGTGTCAATGTTAAATAAATGATCTTTGTTTCTATCATCAGATTTCTGTTTAGGGTGACCAGATGACCTGAAAAATTCAGAAATTAAAAAAATGCATTATAACCTGATATAACAAAAATTCTTATCATTTTTAAACATCCATTTAAAGCAACATGACATGCTTGCATTAAAATGTATTTCATGTAATGGATGATTTACACACTGTTGCAGTCATTCTGTTTCTTTTCCTAATAACAGATAATTCACCTCATGATCAAAACTAATACACTTCAGTGTTTTGACTTTCAGTGTTGTACTATACTGGAGCCCATAACGCTATCAACAAATTGTTATTATTTCACTGCTTTCTTATTGTATACCAACTGAAAACACAATGGACAGCAAACATTTGGAGGGACGTGGGGCCATATTTCAAGGTACAACAACATATTTGACAAACCCATTCGCTACTGTTAGCATTCAAACAATTTACTTGCTAACTTTATCATTTGTTTACATGCAATGTGTTTTACCTAAAGGCTAAAATAAATATGTCCAAGGTGTGTGTTAATATTTTAGAGTGGCAAGTTATCTAGGAAGTGGTTGAATGGTAACATTAGCGGTTGTCTAATGGAGGCTAATGGGTTGTCAAATGTTGTTTTATCTTCAAATACGGCCCAACGTGCCTCCAAGTCTTCAGTTGTAATAAGACTCTACAGCCATGGTAACACCTCTCTGAAGTTGTACACAGTGCTAATTTGAGCTAAACGCTAATGTCAGAATGCCCACATGCTCACAATGGCAATGCTAATATTCTGTGACAATGCCAACAGGACGATGTATAACAGGTGTGATGTCTACCATGTTTACCATTAGCCTTTAAGCGAGCTAACATTTGCTAATTCGCACAGAGCACAAAGTGCAGCTACAGGGAATGTTTCAGTCAAATGATGACACCAGATTAATGATTTTGGGAAGTTATTAGGATTAAGAACACATAGATGGGCTGACAACTACTGCAGTAAATACAGGTCTGTATGTTCTCATCTTGACTCATTAACTACAGTATAGCAGGTTAGTGCTTCCAGTCATGTCAGTGAAGCGACCAGGGAATAATGTAACCATTCTGCCTCTTAGCAAGGTTGCTGAATGGCAATGTGGGTAATGGTGAGTGAGCCTCGGGTTAACAAGTGTCCGCATCAGACCCTCCACTGTGTGACAGCGCTGGGTCTTGCGGGTAACATGATTATTTCCCATGTTGTGATGGGACTATGCAATAAAAGCATCACCGCGGAGAGATGTGCTGCAATTTAGTTGTATTTTCAGCTGTATAACAAGGGCTGAATAAAATCACATCACTGTGCCATGAAAACAAAGACGCAATATGGCACCTCAAATTTTCAATTACACTGGCAGGTAGAAGCCATTAAACTGCCATTACTGTTATTAAACTCTCTGCTGTCTTTATTGCAGGATGAAACTCCGGAGACATTTTGAGAGGCCCAGTGGGAGACACAGATATATACGTGTAACTAAATAAGTTACATTCAATTACAACCCGTTGTGGCCTGTAGCATTACCAATGATGCTATTATGGGTGTCTGGAATATGGCCGATCGTACTGCCAACAACCTGGCTGTGGCAGTGATTCTCAATTTTACATCCTGTTTATTGGTTTAGAGCAGCTGCTGACGGCAAAAAGTCGAACCTCATTCCCTTCCTGCCGCCGTGATACTGTTAGCCTTGAACAGCGCAACACTGGGCCTTTTGTGAGTCACAGGCCAGCAGCCTGCCCATTTGAAAAGGGAGAATGGAGTACAGCAAAAAGTAGGCTGTGGGGATAAAAAACTAACTGAAACAAATGATGTGCTTGCAGCACCTGACCACACGGTCCGGACTCATGAGAAGGAAAAGATGGATGAGTGTCGGTGGGACGGCTTGCACGAGAGGAGGGAATTGGATTTTACTGAGGCAAACAAGATGGATGGATGCGGACCGAGCCACCCTGTCTCCATGGCGAGTGGCTCTGCTGTCTGATACTTCATAAGGGGTCGGTGAGAGGAGAGGCGGGCACGTCACATTTAACAGACAACAAGCAGGGAGGACGGGCGTGCTGGAAAGTAGGACAAGAACAGGCTGGCCTACTGTAAAAGCCCATGGGATGTTCATAGATAAAGAAAGACCACTCTCACTGACAGCAGAGTGCTGCATTTACTGAGCCGCAACAATAGCCTGTTAAGACAGCCAGACGGCAGGAATTTTAAGCTTTGTTTATGTGCTATTTATATTAGCTTAGGGCAATGCATTAGTCACAGGCTACATTACAGGTTTGAGCTAAACTGAGTATTGTTTACCTTTCTTCTCTTCACATTGATTTAAAGTGGCCTGCTGGTCACATGTTGTAATGGCTAATGAGGGCTCAGAGACCAGCGGGGCATGCAGGGAGGTCACAGTCTTTAAATATCTAAAATCAAAGCTGCATATATTCTCTCACCTCAGAAAACTGACATGTAACACACCGAAATACAATTAGTTGAACAGTCTCAAGGTTCTTACAATTGAAAATCCCCCCAAAACGAGAGGTGTCAGAATTGGGGTTTCATGCTCATTTGACCTGAAAAGGACAGCATAGTCTTAAAGTGCTTACTTTAAATGTTAAAAAGTCACTTCTTCTTCAACCACCATAATTTAATAAACAAGGCAATCCAATTATATTTATCTTCAAGTCTTCACAGAGATAGTACTTATGAATAAGTAGCTTGAGTAAACCACTTTAAGTGAGGAAATAGGGACAGAAGGGCATGGAGAGGAATCAACACTAAGTACGATAGGTCTCAATATGCTTTTCCTCAGAATAATAGTCTCTAAATGGTCCGTGCGTGCCTTGCAGTCCTCTTTGCGTTTTCGCTCCCAATAAAGACGAGCATGCAGCAGACATCTGGGCAGTGTTTGAGAGCTGGCTCAAACATCTGCTACAGCTCAGCCGCAACTGGATTGTGTGTGTGTACAACTGTGCAGGTGTTCATCCAACAATACACACACAGATTTCTTCATGCCAGAAATTGACATAATCACTTCATTTAAGTCAGTTGTTTAGCCTGGAGGGACAAGCAAATGATCAGTAGCTACCATTACCGAGGACAACTGGATTCATCTATCACCATCTGCACCAAAGCTCAGTGTCGGATGAATCTGAAACATATTCTCATGATGGGAGGCAAGCAAGTTTGCCTTGAGTGATACTGTGATTAGAAACGATATGTGTGGAATCCCAAAATTGGAGTAAAACGTTGGAAAGTAATCAGTAAAATTTGCTTTGCATTTGTGGAATTGCTGGATTTGTCTAATGCGATAATTGTGCAGCTCTGATTGCCCTTTGCTGTTCAGAAATCACTGCAAGTGAAGTAGCACTGATGAAAAATAGAACTGTGCAGCAGCAGCAGCAGCAGCATACAGACATGCAGATGTCCCTGAACCTTTGTGTGTAATCACTGACATAACTATGTTCACAACACTTCACCTCCACCTGGCTGTGCAGCTCCTTCTTGGTCTTTCATCACTATTACATTGAGACAAGCTGTTCATGTGAGAAGACAAATTCATTCGAAAGGGAGTTTCAGTAAATTGACTTAGTGATGGACCTTTGATACCAATACACTGAGGCTTGTTGCAGTTGACATGTGCGTCACAGCTTGTGTCAGAAAATGATTACCATACTGTGCGTGAGATGACTTTAGAAGCTGAAAACATCACTGCACCCGAAAAAGCTTTTTATCCAAGGTTTTGGTATTTATAACAAAACAGGTGATGCATTCTTCGATAGCACATACAAGATATTGGCTAAAGAAAGAACAAGTGTCTGTCTGAACACGCAGGGATGATAGAAATGGCCGGTCCATCATGTATGTATAGATTTTTATCTAATTTTGTCCCGACATTCGTGGTCCCCGAGGATGAATCCTGCTGGCTTTGCTTAGCAAGCCACTATGTGGTTGACAATTGTAGTTTTGACTCAAAAATCTTGACTACCTCAGCTGTATTGATATACCGTTTTTTTGTTAAATTGATGAGCAAAATTTTAAGTTAGCAAGTAAGACTAGAGTACTACTAGAGTAGTGAGCCAAAGTAGAACCTGGATGAAACCAAGCATGACAGAGGACACTGATTCAAAATGAAATCCTGAAAAACACTGAAATAACCCTGTTGTCTTGTTAAACAATCTTTCTCCCAACACTGATATTAGAAAAACGCTTTCCTTGTTTATGTGTAAATAACATGAACAAAAAATACATTAAGCCAGAATCCCTACAAGGCCTTTACAGCTCTTGATTATGGGCAACATTGTCAATCACAACATTTACCGCACCATATTGACAGCCATATTGTGACCTACTCACTGCAATACTGTAATAACAGAATACAAATATGAGAGGATCAAATGAGCATATGTGGTCGTCTTATAAGTATTTGTTTTGCATAAGTCAGATTTAAAAATCTGAAATCAATGGGTTAATGGGCAGCTGCTTCACTGAGGCTGAATACTGTTGCTACTATTTTATTTCTACAACAGTGAATGGTGGGAAAATCTCCAAACTTCACAAGACTTCATCCACCTATCATTGCTGGATTCATCAGCCTCAGAATACACAATGAGGATATTGTAAAGCAGAAAATGTATTAATTAATTCTTCTTCTTTTTGTTTTTGTTCACCTTCCGTTCATTGTGTCATACTGTATATGTTCTTGTGCATTTAAAAGACCAACAGAAGCTCCTCTCTCCAATGGAAAACACTGCCACTTAAACGCCTCCTCGGTAGTCCTACCTTTAATTCAGTGACATCACATGACTTCCCAGTTACACATATACATAATTTATGCCGAGTAGATAGTTTGGCACATTGATTTAGCATAGCTGCTCTGTTGTTGTAAACGGTGCTGGGTCAGAAATGTGTGAGCTGACCAATCAGAGGAGACTTGGTATTTGGGAGGGGGGACCTTAAAGAGTCACCAGTAGTGACCAAATTAAAACGATGAACCTGAAACGGAACATATTTTGTCTCCTTTAATTTAGTCCAAACTGTGCTGGTATAGTAGATAATAGATCATAAATCATAGAACACATATACATCAATCTAGTCGTCAATAAAGAAATCATAATACCAAAATACACAGCACATTTCAGGCTAATCAAACTTAGTGCAATGAAACAGGAAATCAGGCCAAAAATTTACCTAACAATACTTTGAGTCTGCAGTTTTCAAGCATCTGCATTTCTCTTTTTTACCATACATTGTTTAAATCCTCATGAGGATAAACCACACACACACACACACACACACACACACACACACACACACACACACACACACACACACACACACACACAAATGTATTCCTAACTTTCGTTTCCAAGTGATTTACATTTGAGAAGTTTTGTTACACCTGACAACTGTTAGTAAATGATTGACAGCGGTATTTTATAACACTCTACAATTTAAAGCATCGTAAGAATCGTAAGAAACTAACATTCTAAAGTCTGTTTGAATAAATAGAAACAGTCTGACAGACTGTGCCAAATCTATTTTTATCTCCCACTGATTTGTAAATGTCAGAGGATGAATACCTCCTGTTTTTCTAACTTTCAAAATGGCAACATCTTCCTGAACATTTTGTTCTTGTCCTCTTTGCTTCTATCAATTCTGTCCGTCACACTTTTAGAAGGATGTAACATTTGAACAATATCTGAGTTTCGGAAGGTGTCTCCTCTGAGTCAAAGTCTTTGTTGACTGATACCTACTGCACAGCTGTGATTCATTCAGGAATAGGCCCTCAACACTGATCGTTTAGCACCGTCACCCTCCAAAGTCAAGCATATTATTATCTCACAAAATCAACAGAGCGATTGTTGACTCCTTCCGAGGACGGTTTCATCATTGTTTCTCTTGTTGAGGAAGTCTTAAATGAAACAGAAGCTGTCCCAGATCTCTATTACCATATCTGTGACTCGGTCCCAGGGGAAACTTCAAAACGGTGATGACGCTTTGCGGTGACGCTAGCTGCCTTAGCATTCATAGTCATCACTGCTGACACACTTCCCCCTGCACCCTACACGGCTAAGGAGAGGGGAGGTTCCTAATATAAACTCTATGTAAAAAAACACTTGATGCTTGAACAATTTATTGATGTCATTTGGAGGTCTTTATTTTGCTACCGTCTGTTAAAAGCAACCAATCATATGCTATTGCTGTCTTTAACTGTATCAGAGGCCGCCCCAAATACATCCTACAGTATGTTTGACTCAAAACATTGAGAATAAGTTCATCCTGTTTTGCTTTACTGGAGTTGCAGAGGACGGTGCTCTTGTATAGTTTCCTCCTTCATGGTGTCTTTGAAAAAGTGGCCAGCATGGACAGCTAAGCCACTAAAAAAGGCCTGTAGGAGCAATATAACTTGGGCTTGACATTGAGTTTTAAAGATGAATCCATCAGTCCAATCATTTCCATTGGCTATATTTAGTGGACTTCTAGGAATTAGGAACATTCGATTAATTCAATGGGAACTTTGACCATTTTAAACCAGTTTTGTTTCACTATAGTGTTTAAAGTATATGTAAATTAACAGATGTTAAACTTTTCACCATTTTGCCGGCACCCGGAAGCACCCAAAAATCCCTCAAATGATGAAAAAAACACCATTTGGTGGATTGTAGGGCTGTTGTAGCAACTACAGATTGCACTCAAGGCAGTAATGATCAAATATGAACCTCAATCCTGTTCACTGTCTATTGGTCCAGTGTGGTGCTGTGCATTCTGGTTGTTGTAGGTTTTCTGCCTTTCAAGCAAAACAGCCTTTTCTCTGTTTTTGGTTTTCCGTCTTGCTGCCATTTTTAAAATTAATTTGGTAATGTAAAAACCGGAGCGAGACCAAGGCATGTACATACTCCTGTAATTGATATTGCTATAAATTGTCCTGCTCAACAATAATCCAGATTTTCTTTTTATGAATACAATTAAACAAAGTTCTACTGTGACACGCTGATGTGATAATAAATATTATAGCTTTTTTTTTAAAACCTCCTGATCCTTGATCTATTCTCATTGGAAGTTCACTGGCTGAAGCATGGGGTTATTCTGACATAACAAGACTAAACATAAATGTAGGAAACAAACAGAACTGAGTGGTCAGCCTGTCCTAGTGAAGCTCTATCTTTGTACCACAATTCTGAACATTTTGCACTGATTTGTAACCGGGGACGCATTAAAAAACAGAAAGCACGACTCAACTATTGTACACTGTGATGTTCCCGTATTCATACAGCCATCAGACTGTGCAACAAACAGAAAGACACCTACCTGACTGACATGGTGAGCGCTATATAGTATTATGAGATTAGAAAACAGTGAATTCCCAATCCCTGTAGTGAGGAATAAATAAAAAACGATAAATTAGTATTTTCTACTCTCAACCTTCAGGCAACTCCAGTCACTTTTCTTATTCATGCAGATCCGTTCCTGCAATTTACATAAAGAGGACTGCTCCTGCTTGAGGCTCTCCTTTAATTTTCCCCTTCATATCCTGAGTCAAGCCGTGTAAATACGAATAAAACAACCATCCTCGCCTGTCACGGACCAATCTGGCGTCACCTGCAGAGAGGAAGGGATCAGGACAACTCTGCGTTTTCACCTGCGTGCTGTCATTCACGGGTAGAGACACTCGCTTAATGAATCCTTGTTTTCGGTGTTAGGAACTCGTCTGCAGGATGTGAATAGGCGATTCAGTCACAGTCAGATGTGTCACCGGATGTGTTTCCCCCACCCCGCCCCCCACTGAAGTTATGGATGATTTGTCTGATTCACGAAGAAAACAAGACGGGGATGAGTGGGCGTATATCTCTGACCTCAGAGGCTGATTAATAACCAGCTACACGCACCTCCTGTGACTTTGGCTCAGGCTGACGATTCACAGGTGAGAAGGCTGCAATTACCACGGATAGAAGAAGGCATTCGGCAAGGTGAGGGCATACACCGTGTGAGATCTGCTCTACTTTAACACGCATTAATTTTTCAGGAATAAAAAAATAGATTTTAGCCCTTTACAGCTGAGCCATCCTATAGAAAAACCATGCTTTGCTGCTGGTTGAGGCTTTGCGTCAGGATGAGGCATCTTGACGTGAACTCCTCCAGCAAACAGGAAGCACTTCAGACACGACAGGATCGCTTTCTTTCTCACCGCAGAGACTTAACGCATCACACTCAAAATGTTAAGTAGAATTGAATATGTCAACCATAACTACAAAACGCTATTAGTCCTCTTAAATGTAAATCACACAGGCGTTGGGAGTTTCCTTTGAAGAGCGGGGACATTACTGTGTCACTGCCAGAGGCTTTAGAGGTGCTCAGGCATTGGGCGAATCCACGGAAATACAGCTTAGTCATCTCTGACTCCAAGCTGTGTGTTTGCTGGTGTGTGAGATCGCTGACTTCCTCTTCTTTCTCTCTTTACCACTCCGCGTTATCTGTCCTCATTGCTACTGTATGTCACTTAAGCCAAATGAGATGTCTTCCCTCCACCTTTTTCATCTGCTCCACTCCACTCCACACTTAAAAAGGTCCCCCCACTCTCCATCTCTCTCTGGTCCTTTTTGCTCCATCTCCCCCTCCTCCTCCTCCTCTTCCTCCCCATGTGGCTGCTGAAAGCTCTTTAAAGATGCCCGGGGGGGCTTAACCACTTTGACATTATTACATGAGCCTGTCTCACTCAAACCAATCCCAAGCCAATTGAGAAGCTTACGTCTTTGCCGGAGCGGCTTTACGAGGAGGGGGGAAGCTCCCAGTCCACACTGACATGACCAAAGACCGGCTGTAGACTTTTAAAACACCTGACTCATTTATGCAGCTTTCGTGCTGAATGGATAAGAATCGGAGAGAAATGTAATTTATATTGAGATCACCGGGCGGTACACTGCTGAAGAGCAGATACAGCTTAAGGGAAATCTTATATGATGCCAGAGTTTAATATTCTATATGTGCCTTAAATTATATATGCTGTGGTGAGTCACACAGGAGTAATAAGAATCCTAATAAGCTTATGTAAAAGTTAAATATTTTGTCAAGTCAAACAGCATGTTACATAGTGTGGCATGGGGAGGACCTCTACAAGTACAGGGGTCTTCATTTGAATAACAATACTTTGTCTATTCAGTTTAGTAAGAGAGTTTGTTTATTTAGGTTGTTTAAAAAAATCAGACAATGAAGACTATTCCTCTTCTGAATAGAATTTCTTCCCCAAAACTACATAGTGCACCTTTAATACAGGAAGTTCACAAGTTTTCCAGGTTCAGTCGCCTCAATCAATCACACCCCCTGCATGCAGACAATCCTAGTTTGAATGAATTGAAGCCGACAGGAGACCGTCAATCATTACAACTACCGTAATGAATCATAAAATCAGAAGCCAGTTCTGCTTGAATAATTTCCAGGTCAAATGTTTTTACGTGTCAACAATTTGTCGACGGATGGTGACATACAGACAGCTGATTCAAAGAAGCAGGATGTTTCCATAATGTATCACTGGAGGTTTTAAGGACCTTCATGGTTACCACGTTTATCATCAGGTGGAGTGAACTCTCTATGTACTGATCTGTTGAAATGTTTCAATATAGTCAAAGCTTTAACATCTCTTAGATCACTAATAGCAGAGTCCTTTTAGGCCTGCCGAGTAGCAAGACTAATGGTTACAAGGAGATAAAAACTGCATGTACAGAAGTCAAATCTGATAAAAAAAAAAAAAACCTGGATAAAATGTTTGGTGACTTTGGCCCAAAATAAGGTTTAAAATGCCTTTTTCCCTACAGGTCACACTTCTACTGTGCATGAGGGTGGTTTAATGACACCATCTTCTTTTACAGCTGCACCCAGAGTGCTGCAGTGTGATGCATTCAGCTCGTCCCACTTGAGCTACTGAACAAATGCGAGTTTAATGTCTAATGTTTGAATCACCTCACCTTTCTTTGTAATCCTGTACATAAGTGTGATACCCTCCTCTTCCATGCTCATTGTTTATGGTTGAAAGTCTGCTCCTGGATGATTTCCAGTTGCAGGAAAAGAAAATGGCCAAATCGGACTCAAACAGGAAATCAGAGTTGTCGAGTCTAAATTTTTTTGTCTCCACCTCCTAGATCAAGTTGTTGCACTTGATCAAGCGGGTTGACTGTGTCTGAGGCCGACAGAGGGCACGACTACAGCGGGAGAGGTGGACTCTGTGTTCACTTCATTGATGCTGGTGCTCACACACAGTCAAAGGGTGCTTCCCACATGTCGAACTTTTGAGGTGAGGATGCCGACCATGTTACTGTAAACATCGTACTGCTGCTGTTTGCATATTGTACTGAAAAATTGAAAATAAAATACTCAGAAAAAAATTAAAAAATACTTGAAGTGGTTTGACCCCTCTATATAACATCTCTGCTAATACCACATCCTCAGCTGTGTCGCGTGTTGGCTCATCTCTGCCCCAATGCAGCAGTCCCAAGTGTACAACACTCTATTCATTACTCCAGTATTTCTGTCCTCATAGATTCTGATATTAAATGAATCAACTCAACTATCACTCAAAAATCACATAGCAGCTCTGCCTCACTACAAAAGTTTCAGGACAGTGAACTTCTAAAAACAAACAACAAAAAAAAAAAACCCTTTCACATTCCTGGAAGTGTCCATATTTGTCAAAGCACGCTGGGTTCACTTGACCTGTCAGCTTGACTTGACTCTGGCTTTTGTTCCAAAGCCTTGTGCGCTGGAACAAAACACTTTTCGGGAGCAGAGGCAGAGGCACACTGGGAAATGAATGGCAGCAACGGAGGAGGATAAAAGAAAAAACAACACACTGATGAATCTTCTGAACAGTGTTGCACACACGAAGATGATGAAGACATATCAAGAAGGAGACATCTCGAGTGGTGGGAGGCGTGTTTGTGTAAGCTATCAGCAATCCGCCCCAAGAAGAATAAGGTCATCTTAGTACTCCATTCTAACATCTTTTTTATTTATTCCTATTCTTATCTTAAAGGAAAAAATGGGGAAAGCAGTCCCTAAAGCTCCTGCGCAACCTTGACATGAGGACTTTTGCAGAGTTTTTTAAACCAAAGCTTGACTCATATTTCCCAGACTGCTGGTCCTCCTCTCACATTTAATACGACTGCGTGGCTGTGACACAGAATGTGATAGCACCACTTCCTGCGCCAAGTACACAGTGTGTCTCTGGGGAGGGGGAATGACTGGATGCAGGGAAACTGTCTCATCCTGGCACCCACGCTGATAAGGTCCATGTTCATCGTTAATGGGTGTCGCTGAATGAAATCCAAAGATTAGCAGCAACTCAAAACAATGTCTGGTTGAGCTCTCATCCCTAAATAACTTTGACAGTGGACTGAAAATAGCGCAGAGTCTGTTTGAACGTGTCAGCTCTTCTCTTTGTTAGCACTGTTATATTTGGACTTCACTGTTGTTGAGGATCAGTGGATGCAGAGTTCAGTCAAAGCCGGGGTTTGATTTACACATTTACATCACATTTACACCACCACCACCACCACCACCAAGTATTTAGTTACATCACACACATGTAATGAATAGGTCCATGGGGCGCTCAATCTAAACAGACATGACTCACATAGCTTTGACTCACATATGACTTGAATTCACTTTAATCCAATTTAATTCACTGATTGAATTATGTTGTTTTCTTCTGAGGAATTGAGGTTAGAGAGTAATTCAAAGCCTTGCTTTTGTCACCAACTGTCACACTTTAATGCTAATTCAGCCCCTTTTGATCTTTGTGAACCTTAATGAAGTCAAGCTGTGAAGACAGTCACATTCGTCAACACAGGCTTCTCATATCCCATTGTTTTTGAAAATAAAGGCTAAAGTCCATATTGGCGCTGTCTTGAAAAAGAAAGCAGGTCACCATTATCGAGGCACCAATCCCATTAGTTAGGCTACTGTTGCATGTGTTGTTTTCCCAATGATGGTAACAGCTTATTTATTGCTCAAAATTCATTTATCATTTCTTATTTTCTCATTTCTAGCCAGGGGCCATCAATTTTGCCGGTCGGAATGCCAACTGTTGCTAACAGCTGGTAGATTTCTATCATCTGTCACTAAAAGCAAATTTACCAAATAGCTTCATGATTTGATGGATCACACTGTCTCCAGTAGATTTCTTCACAATTTTTGGAGCAAAGAAGTAAACGTTGTTGAACACGCACTTGATGCTCACATGACATCATGCTTCAACTCATGCCCCATCTCATTTTTTTGCCTCATCTGTTGAGAATCAATGTGGATGTGGAAATAAAGAAACAGCCCTTGTATTGTAGTGTAAAGCGTGTAAGTCTAATATCAGTATGATGAGGAAAATCAAAATCAGACTTATTTTAAGGACAGGACAGATATTAAGAGGATAACTATCATCACTGAATGTGCTGGATATTAACATGGCTTGTATGCATGACCCCACAGAATAACACCGGCCCTGGAAGTGACACTGGGTTAAGTAACAGCTGTGGGTAACAAGCTAGTTAGCAGGACATGCTAACGTTCACTGCAGCAGATAGACTGATCCATCTATTAATCCATTTACAATTTTGCTCTTGTGACTTAGTTTCAAAGTGGATTGCAAAACACACATGACATCGCTCTTGCTGTGCCTAGTTATGCTTGCTCAGCTATGAAACAGACATTAATATTGATTGCTATCTAAACCTTAACATTCATACATCTGTGACGTCTCTATTATTGGAACTCTGTTGATAGCATATTAGGTCAGATAACACTGATGAATATTCCTCAAACATAAGATTAAATCCCTGAACAAAAACCTATACATTGGCTTTTTATAATAAAATATACCCTTCAAGATTATAGTTTAATATACTAAAAGCAATATGTTGAACTAAGGTTCACTTGGCCACACTCTAAGCGAGAGATAGTTGGAGAGCATATATGCATGTGTTTGTGTTTGTTTGAATGCTATTTTTGCTGCTCTTTTTTTCCACAGGGTCGGACACCTGCCTCAGGCCATTATGGTGCATTCAACAGCAGAAGATATGTATGTCAGAAGCTATAAGTGCTGTGCGAGTGCATGCTAAGCCCCAGTAGAGAGGTTCAGCTAAGAAGGGGGGCTTTGTAATACGTGTAGTTTCTGCTTTCCCCAATTTATTTGCGGTTTACTTATGTTGTTATTTACTTTCCCGCGTATGTGAGGAAGAGAAACAGATGTGGGCATCTTCACAGAAGTGCGCGACAGCCCCCTTCCACAGCACGCTCGGGGCTGCAGTTCTGTTTTTTTTGCCTGGCCAGATGGGATGCTCAACTTACACACTATCCACACGCACACAGAAGAAAACACACACACACACACACACACACACACACACACACACACACACACACACACACACACACACACACACACACACACACATCCAAACACCAGATGTGCTCTACTCCCTTGCATCAGGCCACTGGAGGTCATGGTCAACTGTGGCTGAGAGAAAAAAAAAAAAGAGAGAGAGAGAGAAAGAGAGAGAGAAAGACGGAAAACAAACAAACAAAAATCGCTGTGCACATCGACATCCCCCAACATTCATCACGCCATTACCGTTTCCATCCATCCATCCAACCATCTAGCCCACATTCAGAACAGACAGCAGGTGGTTTGAAAATCCTAAGCCAGACACGGTCACGCGTCACAGTTCCGGAAAGGCTCAACCGCGCCATGTTAATGGGTCCACAATGACTACTGTAGCTTGCTCAAAGAGTGCGACATGATGCTACAACTGAGGTAAATCACAAAGGGAGGAACAGAGTTACATGGGGAAGTAAGACAGAGGAGGAAAGACGGAGAGAACTAGAGGCCGTGTGGCTGATGAGACATCACCAGGGTCAGATTGGTGGATATAGAAAGAGAAGCAGGTGACTTTTAAAAATGGAAAGTGACCCAGTGACCTTAGCTTGGTGCTGCTGGCAACATGATTAGATGTGTGTGTGTCTCTGTGACAGGGCTGGAGCTTTTAGCAGAATGGTCTGGACGGGAGTGTTTTAATAAAGCTTTGCACATGGGTTGACATGTGGACATTCTGTAGTGACGTGTTGATGATGCCAAAGCTCGAGTTGTGGCCATTTGACGTGGCCTTAATCTCATCTCCTCCCACCCCCCCCGGGCTCCTTTTACCATGTTAGCGCGTTAGCCTTATTGCAAACCACAGCCTCAGAGCAGACACAGGAATACACTCAGAGTCAGCCTCTTGGCAAAATGCGCTTGCTGATTATATTTGCAGATGAGTTCCACCTCTGTGTGTTCAATGTTAATGTAGTTCAATCTGGTGCAAAGCAATGTATTAGCACTCTGACTGGTAAGTTATGGTACAATCCATATCCTCATTCATTTGAAAAAAAAAAGCATAGCAGAAGTGGATGTGGATAATGCTAAAGTTAGCATTGCAAGGCAGCTGTGGCGGCTTAATCTAAATCCTTTATTCCTTCTGGAGGATTAATTGTGCACGGCGTCTTAAAAAGATTGCTTTGTGCAGTTAGTCATATCCTCAGACCGGGAGCTTCTTCCTTGCTCATCCTGAAAGGAAGAAATAGTGGAAATACTGTCACAGCCATGCATTGTCTGACACAGGTGGGGATGCATAAAATACATGGTGAGGATATTAACATGCTGTTGTATTAGAAGTACACAGTTTAAACCTTTGATGTTTGGTTTCTAATGAGTTGAAAGGCTACTTACAGGGTCCCGACACCAAAGTACAATTTTAGCATGGTGGTTACTTAGTGCCATTCTGTGAGACTTTTGGAGCATCAGCTAAGCACTGACATGTAGATTTGATGTAAAATGTAGATTTAGTTTTAGTAACACTGTCTCGACACAGCAAGATGTTTCTGGTATCAAGTCTTTTTCTGTGTGGAGAGAAAACAGTAATAGTTCCCCACCACAGTTATCAGACTAAAATATAACAGAGCTGTCAGTCACCCCATAGTGGATAAAAGTGCATCGGTTGATAAAAAACGACGAGAACCATATTTCAGAGACTGTGTTCTGAATGAATACATGGTATTCTTACTACTATGTGCACATCAGATGAGAGTATGAGTCTCTGGAAATTAGACCCCCTAGTTTGGCCCCGCCTTTATATTTTAAGAGGGAAGGTAAAGCCTTGATTGGTATGAGAAAGCCCCCCTATAGCGCCTAGACACTGTTGGTGGTAATTGGATGAAGATAAATGGTCGAAGATCTCAATGTGATGGGGGAGACTCTGGTGAGCTCAACCTCAGCAGTGGATATGATGAACTAGAGGTGAACAGGGTGGATCAGGGTTGCAACGATTAGGAGGAGGAGGAGGAGGAAAGCGAATTTAGTTTGACGGCAACTACATGATTGGTTGGTTTAATCTGGTTGGTTCAACTGATGAGGAAGTGGAGAGAGAGAGTGAGAGAGAGAATTGTGAATGAATTAACATAGTCTACTCGATTAAACTTCATAAGATATAATGTTACCAACCAGCCTTGTTATCACCAAATGGCGTACAAAGAACATACCATTCTATAAAGTAAATTCATTATCACAATGTATTTGTTGTATGTGATTTTAGCTGCAATTTGTTACAAAATGTGAGGTGAACAAGTAAAAAGAACAAGAACGTCGGCATCAGGAGGAGGTGACAGCACGAGTGGGTCAAACATACACAGGTCCATGAGACTGGTCTTGTATGTAAAGTGGCAAAGTCAAAGTGGATTATCACGTATGTCAAGCTTCCTGTATCTCAACTTATATATCTAATTTAACTTGCACTACATTCAAACTTGTAAACTTATTTTAACCCAAACCACCATCTCTTCCTGAAGAGTTGGGTTACCTCACTGGGAATTTGGAGGTGTGCGCCCTGTCGCCTGCAGCTCTTCATCTAACAGCTCCTTCTTGTTCCATCACTCCAACAGACTCAATAAAACTTCCCCCCTTACATTTGTAAAACCAATCCAGTGTCAACAATTGCATTTTTGAAGAACAACAGTGTTAAGTGCAAAACTCACTAAACAGATTGTGATTCCTGTGACTACCCTACATCATAATAACAGTCGACTAGTGTTTCACTGGTTTGCATTAGCAGTTAATTAAGACGGCGCTCTACGGACAGTGAGTGATCTTAAGAAGCCATGTGTAACTGGTAACACTTTGTTGTCTCAAATTTATAAACTAGTGGGAAAATTTGTCACCGCAGCAACCCTAGCTCGTATGTCAACTATTTACACATTTAGACTCCAGCTGTTTGGGGGGGGGGTTACAATCCAGTTACTGTATGAGCGTACCTCCATAACCTTCTTTAACCTTCAGGCAACAACCTTTAACAGCTATTTCTAAATCCCACTTCCTCCTGGGAGTGCTAATGAGTGCAACACCTGCTAACATCTGGAACCTGCCACATCCGAATGCTAATCACTGATAAGCCCCTATATCCTATTCTTCAGGACCACGGCGTTTATATAGCGTACTTTATTCTCCACCTCTCAATTACTGACACAGAACAAAGCCCATTACCTACACAGTCCCTGTCCCCTCGTTAAAAAGAAGAAAATCCTGTAAAAACCAGCCTCCCTGATGGGTGGTGGTGGTGGGGGTGAACACCAACTGCTGTTACACCTTTTCTGTAAAATGTTTCCCGAAGCTCTGTCGTTGTTAAGACCGAGCTGAGGCTCCAGTAATATAGCACCAAAACAGGAGTGAATGTGAAATGATATTCATAGATCCACATGAACTGTTGAATATCATATTACAACATTCATTTATTTCTTGTCATCGATGTCCTTGTCAACAGCAATGGTGCAATTTTAAGAAAAGTGGAAACACAGTCCCATACATCACTGTACGCCATGCATGGTAGGCAACTGGAACTCCAGGACATTAACATATTAATGAACTGGAAATACCAAAGAAAAGCCTTCACGGCCTTCAGGCCACAATAGTCTTTTCATCATTCTAGCCCTCTACCTACCTAACAACAGTAATACGGCTCATGCGTATTCTTGTGGAATGTACAGCACACGCTTACAGAGGGAGATCAGTGCTGCTGATATCCTTCATATCATACTGTACGGTCCACAAGAAAACAATGACAAGGACAAAGTAACATGAATGAAGAAATTTACAACAGTTATTGGGATGGATCAGTGTCCTTCAGCACTGTGACAACAAAAGGATGAGAAAAATAATTCATGAACTTTATTTAAAAATGGTGTTTAAAATGGGTCCAATTTTCCATCAATAATAAAAAAAAAAGCTGAGGCACTTCTAACCATTGTTAAGGCACGCTGATTGTTCCATTCTACTCCAACTTGACAGATATCATGGTGCTTGGTCAATTTAATGGTTTATAAGTGTTTGAAAGCCAGCGTTTCTCAGTTGTACTAATAATGGCACCTGTTATACTGAGCTCAGACTGAAATTCATGATCACCTACAACCCTCAGTGGATAAACATTTTACAACCCCAGAAAACAAGAACGGACGATGATCGAAGGTTCAGTAAATGCGAGCCTCTTCAAGATTGTTGTTTTAGTTTTAACAGACCCCACATTTAGCGCACTACCATTTAACCTGTTTTCAGTGAATACTTCTTGAATTTAGCTATACATCGGATTCAGGAGTTTTTGGAGACTACCCAGTGATAAAAGGAGTGATAATATTACTTATTCAGTTACAAACACAGGGTGTTTCTGTTAGTGTTCAACCAAATGAAAGCGAACTTTGCCAAAAGAGAATTTGCCGTGGTCTGCAGTTGCAAAAACATTGACCTGGATTGTGCAAGGTCACAGTAGATACTGATATTGCAGTGTGCAAAATAATAGCATCTGGTGAGTAAAACTTACATTCATGTAATGTAAGTGAAGGGGGAGGGACAGGGGTCAGTGTCAGTGGGGGTTGTGGGCCTTGTTAATAAGGCAAGTTGCATATGGGAAGAAACCGTTCTTATAGCCAAAAGTTTTTTCTCCTGATGGACTGCAGCCTGCTGCCAAAGGGGGGACTCTCTAAAATTTTACCTGCACGTCTCAGGGTCCTTGAGGCATGCAGGTCCTGGAGAGATGGCAGATGCAGCCGATCGCCTTCTCAGCAGAGCGAATGATAGGCCGCTGTCCCAGGCAGTGGTACATTTAACGTTTAGGTGCAGCTTCCTTAGTTTGTGGGCCGGAGAGTTTGGTGTGCATCTGGGAAAAAGGGAAAAAAAAGAAAACGGAAGCCTAAAAAAACCCAAATCTCTCTCTAGGCTCAAAAGTGTCCATTTTCAACAACTTGAGCGAGGAGCGTGCATTATGCTCCATTATATTTCTGTATTCTGGGCACTCAAAATTCATTTACCTAATTGCGAGTGATGGTGTTATTTTTGGTCCATCATCAGCCAGCCATCTGCATTTCATTTGTCTTAATAGAACTAAACTAAGAAGCTTGTTCTGTCACTTACAGTCATTGGCTCCTCTGCACAAACAACGACAAATCTTACCACGGGAAAATTTACTGGATAGATCACAGACAAAACCAAAATACTCTTAGTTTTAGTACTACGTCTTCAGGGGAAGATAACAGAGAACCTGTCTTTGATGTGTCTCACTTTGTATTGTCCATTAGAGGTGGGAAAAATGTTCGATCCTTTGATGTATCGTGATTCCCTCTAGAATGATTATGTCTCGATGCAGATAAGTTAATTCTCGGAATGTTAAAACTGAAAGTAGTTCGCCCGCTGCAACATTCAGTTTGCCTGCTGCAGAGCACTACAGAAAGCGCCTGCTGATTCTCTGCTGTACAGGCATGCGCACCAAACTGGCTGCAATGGCTAGCACCAAGCCTATAAGACCGGCACCGACTTCTTTGAAAGCTACTGTATGGCAGCATTTTGAGTTCCATGAAGTTGAGGGGAGAATTGACAAGACCTACACAGTTTGTGAGGTGTGTGGAACTCAACTTAAATACTTCGGCAACACAACTCATTTGAGAAACCATCTTGCGTGATACCACCCAGAGTTGGGAGAGAAGCAGCCACCTGTTGCAGATGCCAGCCGGAGAACGATGGAACAGACTGTGGCACAGCTTCAACCGAACTCCGAGAGAGCGAAGCGGATTACCAAATCCATTGCAAGTTTTATTGAACTGGATTTAAGACCGTATTCAATTGTGGAGAACGTGGGTTTTTTCAGACGATGGTGTTCACTCTAGAGCCAATATACAAAATACCATCTCGGCGTTACTTCACTGACAGCCATACCGACGCTCTACAGTGAAACTAAAACAGAAATTTTGAACACTTTGATGAAAGCGGGTAGGTAAGTAGCCATGTTTTAGTATGAGAGCTGATACATGTGTTGAAATGCAGGCTGCATGATTATTGCATTGAAAGCTTTTTTTTTTATATAGGCTACAGTATACTGGTTTTCTCTCAGGGATATGCTCATTGCCTGTAACAGGAGGATTCTGTGTTCACAGAAAGTCAAATCTATTTGTGACAAAGAAAAGCCTTTTCTTTAATTAAATATAAGAGAAGGTCACAAAAGTAACCCTTACCCATTAGCAAACTCAGATTAAATTATTATTATTATCATTATTCTTTTAAATCATGAATTGAAATGTACACAAAAAACTGTTGCGTCAAGATGCATCGATAAACGGTTTAGAATCGAATCGTTGACCTCTGAATCGGAATCGAATCGAATTGTGAGGTGCCAAGAGATTCCCACCCCTACTGTCCATATGGTCCAATTACTGCTTTAATTGAGGCCAACCTTGTTAATTAGCACGCAAGATAAATTGGTTTGCTGGAAAAAGAAAAGGCAAGTGGAGGGTGAGAAGCGGTTAAGAGACGCGTGGAAGAAAATGAAAGAAGAAAATATGTCTGCAGGGGTAGAAACTATAATTGGGCAAGTAAACACACACACACACACACAAAACAGTTAAATGTTAACATCATGCATGAATCACCACATTGCTGTTATGTGTAGTTTACCTGGGTTTGTATAATTTCATGAATGAGTTCATGAGAGGAGTGTACTGTAATAAAACTTTTTGTAACAATGTATGCTTTATTATAGAGAACTGGAGGACGGGGAGAGGATGACGTGCAATACAGGCTCACAACTGGACTAGAGCAGTGTTACCCAACTTCGGTCGCCAGACAAATGCAACATGAGTTATAATCCCCTAACGAAAGTCCCCTAACGAAAAGTAATGTCCAACACGACACAGAAGTTCCTCAGAGCTCTTTTAAAAGTCTAGGAAAGAAACAGGAAGAAACGTTCTTCAACACCCTTTACATTTTCAATTAAGCAAGGAAAAATAAATCAAGGCTTTGGTTGAAGTGCTCCTTATTGGTTGACGTATACATACATATATCAGTATTGATGCGTTGCGAGTAGATGTTGCCTCATCTTGAGTGGTCGCAAACCAACAAGAATGTCGACCTGAACTTGTTCATTTGTGGACTAGCAAAGGTATGTTTGCAACAATACATCCCAACAGCTAATCAGTTTGCTTGCTGAAACGAGAACAATTAAAATCAACCTCGGACTACATCCAAATAATGCAGATGGAGGTCCTTATCATGACTGACTCTCGGTGTCTATTATCACTTTTCTCTAGTAGTTTTTCTATAATCCTGCTGACAAACCAACCAACAAACTTCCATTGAGGAAGTAACAATCATAAGAAACTCAGAAGGCTTTTATTAACATTTGTAAGCACACAAACGTAGTTGATCACAAACCAGCGGAATTCCACTTGGCAGCCTGTTAAGCTGACTTCAGCTCAGGGTAGAGATGTTTATCCTGCCAGCTGGGTGGTTTCAATGTGTTTGCGACCTAGTCTGACACTGGAAGATAAAGGGGGTCACATTTTATGCACCACGCCTACATGTCAGCCTGACGTCACATCAGGGTGATTAGTTTTAATCTTAATCTTTCACATTAAATAGGTTAAATAGTTGTTTTTATTTTATTATTTTTTTTTTCTCAAATCCTTATTAGCCAGGTGAGCTATCATAGATGGGGGGGGGGAGAAGGGAAAAAAAAGCCCGCTCATCTGCTCCGAGCCAGCGTTGAACTTATCTCCTCTCAACGATCCCTATCAAAATGAGCAGCTTATATCTGTCTGAAGTTCACTCTATTAATCTTGTCAAATGGATTCAGGGAGCAAAGATACTGCAGACAGACATGAGGCAGAGGACAGAAGACCAGATGGCCTCGCCGATCGTGAGGGGGGGGGGGCTGGAATACAGTGCAGTCAGTGGATACAAATTGAAGGAAGAGAGGGGCAAGCATTTATTGCGTTGAGTAAAGATGGGGGGGAGAGAAAGGGAGATGTATTTGCAGGACTGAGATGTCATGAAGAGTAATTCACAGAGGGGAAGAAGTCAGCGTAAATGACAGGATGTGGCTTCTGCTGTCACTCGCTCTCAGATGTTTAGTCGCAGTGCTTTCCTTTACAACTTGCTGTCGTTACAGGCGGCAATAATACTGCTCCCTATTGAATTATGCATGCTGGGGCTAAGTCAGGTGTCAAGACAACAGTAGAAACGTATGTATGGGTGGGAAAAAAAAAATACAGAAAGGACTGAAGTTACCGACAACCTTCGATGCGATGAGGTGCATCTGGTGCAGGTCATCAGTCAGGAAAAAATGCATGTATAGTACGTACGAGAAGGCGGCTTTAATGGTTGATGGTGACATGCGATAGCTCAAACTTCAATGCGAAATACAACTTGTCTTCCATGACTGCACAGCTCGACGGAGCTAAAAATAACAGGTAGCCATATTGTGGGAAGATCCATAAAAGTCACCAACTGTGGCAGTTAAGGCCGAGCTTATAAATAAATTACTCTAGTGGAAAAATGACCTTCACATGAGAACTTCTTTAGGGCTCTTGAGACTATTTCCCCACAAAACGAGGAGGTTAAAATACCAGCGTGCCCGTTTAATTAAGAGGATACTGACACTGCACCTGGAATGCATGAAAACATTAACACGATGACAAGAACTTTTTTTTTGTTGTTTTTTTTTGTTACAGCACACAGTTAATGTTAGATTGCATTTCTAAGTAGCTGCAAAATGCAATTATTTTTGAATTAATGAAAACCGGTCATGAACAATGCAGTTGGTACATAATAGGTCCCAGCTTCCGAGTGAAACTCTGGACCTTAAGGCCTTTTTCTCAATTACCTTCCAGTAATGTAACAATATACTTTCTCTCTTCAAATATTATCTGGAATGAGATCATATGTGAGAAATTAAAGCATCTGTCTCTGTCACATTAATTAGGTTACATGGTGTGACAGTGGATATTGAAGACCTAGAGTAATTGGTTGTGAGGTTATTAAAATAGAACCCACATTTTAATAATGGGCACATTTTTCTCCAGCATTAATTTTCACCAAGAAACACTTTCAACCGAGCCAGACATTTCTTAAAATAAAAAAACTAATAAAGAAAAGGGGAACAGAACAGAATTTAATTTTCTCTGTTAGATGAACAGTGCATTGTTGAATGTTTTTCTATTTTTTGCTCCAATCCCTTCTTCGCTAAAGCCATGTGTTATGGGTGTGTGTGTGTGAGGGAGAGAGAAAGATGTCAGAGCTCTGGTGGGTTTTATGGGTAAACATTTCCTCACACAGGCATACAACTGTTGCTGGTGAGAGACGGGGTAATCAGGGATAGTCACCAAGCAAATTTCCGCAGCTGCTCTCAATCACGTTAGATAGAGAGAGGCTTTGCTTGCAAGTTTGGAAGAGCAGTTTTTAGCAGAGGGCAGTTCACCCGGAAAAAAGTGACGGACTGTGTATCATGATCGATTGTGTTAAAAGGGAGAAGAAGGGGGGAGACAGAGAGGAGGGATGATGTCCAGCAGATATTCCTTGACATTGAGCATCTATCAAGCCACCCCGACACCCTCACTTTATTGTTTCCATTGATCAGACCAGATTGAAATTTAACCATGATGCTATTAACCGAACCAAAGCACAAAGTTTGCCCGAATCCAAGCTCAGTACACAACGTACGACTGAGGCTTGGTTCAGTTAATAAATCTTTCATTATTGCTTGGTGCAATAAAGAGGGTGTGTGTACATTCTGATAAACAATACATTCACAGCTTTGAAATATACCATGACATACACACTATCATGACCATCATAATGGATCACACATACATTATAGTGTATAATTCTTCTGGAGCTGCCTCCAAAAGGAATACAAATGCCACTCTGAAACCGGCACGACAGCTTGACGTTCTTTGGACGTGTTCTGATCGTTTTAAAATCAATTTGCACTCCACGTCTCGAATCAAATAACAAGATTGACAAGATTACAAAGAATGCCATTTTGGGAGTGGCCTTCATGTAAAATTACCCAATAGAACAAACATAACAACACAACCTCATAGTTTAATGGTCATATATGTCAAATCACCTAATCTGTGAGGTTGATTGACATATATGGCCATAGGAGGGTACCAACAACAGGCGTTACATGACAAAAATGTGGTTAACATTGTGAAACAGTTTCAGTTTGGTTAGGTTTAGATAACAAAACTGCTTCAGTTCTGTCAATAAGTTAACTTACGTTCTTACGTAAAAATAAGTCAGGTCAAAGTTTAGGTTTTTTTTTCACACGGGACACAAATGGCAGTCTCCCAGGTAAAAGTCCTGTCTTTGTTTGTGCCTTTCCGTCTACCCTGACTTTCTCCCTACATGGACTTTGTTGCCGTTTATACTGCGTCATGTGATTCCTCCTCCATCATTATAACAAGTAAACATAAATATGGGTCATAATAAGCTGTTTCCACAGACGACCTATATGACCTTGCTTTTGTGGGAGGACGATCCGTTTAAATATGAAGTGACAACAAGAGAGGATTTGAAAATAGAAGGTACAGTAGGAAGGAAGGAAGGACACTGTAGGTATAAGGAAGGAGAGAGAGAGAGAGAGAGAGAGAGAGAGAGAGAGAGAGAGAGAGAGAGAGAGAGAGAGAGAGAGAGAAATGAAAAGGCAGGAGCTTTAAAAGCTTTGGGAAGGATTTGGCTCCAATAAGCCATCCAGAGGATTAAACCATGTTAATGCAATGCCTACATAGACCGGACATAGCACACACACACACACACACACACACACACACACACACACACACACACACACACACACAAACAAAAATGCACACACATAAACACACACACACGCACACACACACACACACGCACACACACACACACACACACACACACACAAACAAACAAAAACACACACACATAAACACACACGGGGGCGAGAGAGAGACGGTGGCATGTGAACAGAATGACAGGATAAGCCTAAAAACTGTAGAACGTTAATATGGTAACACAACACTGTTGTTCTGAGGCAGCATTGATACAAAACGGTGCTTTGGGTTATTTAGTCAGAAAACCGGATCAGTCCCGGCTTAAGTACCAGTGTCCTGAAAAGGTGAGGTTCAGCGATCTGTACTATGACCACTAAGAGTACCAACGCTTTGACAGACCAGCTGCACTGATGCCAGCAGTTTATAGTTGCACCGATCAAATATTAATTCTAAAGTCCCACAAATGAAGCGAGGGAACGACCCATACGATAGTCCGTCAGTATGTAATGACTCACTGCTCCAGGATGTTGCCCAGTAATTATTACAACAAATGAAGCATTGCATTATACGTTTCTGGCAGTATAGTGTCAGCACTTTTGTTTTTGTGGCCGCAGTAGTTTAAACAGCCTATAATGGAGTTTTATAAAAGCTCCAAGCATGACAAGTTGGCTGCAACTTCATTAAAGTCAATCCAGTGCCTCTATGCAAATTAATGGACAAAATGTTCTCATGAGAGGAAGAAATCCCCAGCAGAAGTTCAGCCTTGAGCCTCGCCTGCTGCATACAGCTGTGACACTCATGCCACTCTCAGTCACAAAATACAGTACGATCAACACAAAATATGGAACAAGAGGGGAAATCTGGCTGTGAATCTCAAGTTGAAAGTATTCCTGTTTCTATACTTTAATATATATAGTATAGGAGGATAGGAATATTTCATGTGTGGATTATCCTAGGCAAAATAATTGCAATTCACAATATTATTGCGATAATAAACTAAAATATGCTTAAACCTCTTAAAGAATACTGAAATCACTTTATCTTATATTTTGTTCAAGGGGCTCTGTGGAACTACAGCATTGTGCTGGAAGCTATGCCGGAATCAAGGATAAATAAATGGTGGGCACATCATAATCCTGTCCGTCTTTAGTTTGGTATCCACGGTATTTCCAGACAACTGCTTTAACTTTTTTTTTTTTGTGTGTGTGTTTATTACACACACACAACATTACGTAACATTACATTCATCATTCGTCTTTTCAGCACTACACTATAGTGCTGGAATGATGAATCTATTGGCGCTAGCGAGGACTTCTATAATCGACCAAAACTGCTTTCTGCCTTTTAAATATCACTGGATATCTTTGGTTTTGTTTTGGACTCTTGGTCAGACAAAACAAGCAGT
Source organism: Diplodus puntazzo (assembly GCA_963678695.2). Taxonomy (NCBI): domain Eukaryota; kingdom Metazoa; phylum Chordata; class Actinopteri; order Spariformes; family Sparidae; genus Diplodus; species Diplodus puntazzo. Next base: position 23,393,748 of record OZ023157.1, on the reverse strand, counting down.
TTGAAGACAGCTCTGGGAATAATGAACAACAGGATATTTTGCTCCTCGTTCATGATTTCACTGCCAATATTACTGATCAAGATCACAGCAATAGCCCGACTCTCAAACACCACTGAACAATGACTGCAGTGATCAACAACAATCCGGATCAGTTGTTTTTTGTCCTGTGCCAAAGATAAATTAGAACAGTCTCCCTTGACGTTTGAAAGCAAAACAAAATAACGTCGACAATCCATCATGGGTATAATGCAACACCATGACTCTCAGGAGAGAAAAGGGCAAAGCGATTTTGGGCTGAACGAAAGCAATGAAATCAGAGCTTTGGGGATTGCAGGCATTCGGTAATGAGCACTTTTCAAGCTGTGAGGAAATTTACCAAATGTACTGTACTGACAACGTGTCAGGAAGGTGGATGCGACCGGTAGTCAGTGCCTTAGGTACGTAGATAAAGGTAAATAAGAAAAATGTAACCTCACCATGGATTAAAGCACAAATATCTCATGCTCTTATGCATTGAAGATATAGCAGCAGCTTCTCCTCTTAATTACAACCACGTTGCCCTTTCTGTCTCGCACACTGGAAACGCTTTACATAAACAATGGTATATAAATACATACACTTCATCCGAGACGGACAGAAACGGCATAATTAGCTTGTATGCTTTTCAGACAATAATCATTTGAATTTCAAATTGAATGTTTTATGCATGTGCCCCGCTACAATTAACATTAACCAGGGAATTCAAATGTCGTCAATGCGACTCAGCCCCATTCTTCAGAACCAGCTTTTAATCTCAGACAATACGCATTGGTTTTTAATCTCTAATTAACACTTAAATGGAATATGATTTATGATGGCGCTTCTTGAGGCCACTTGTTTGCGAACATACATGTACACACTGTACACACAACATTAACAACAGTTAGCAGGACAGTCTAGAACATCTGGGCAATCAATTAAGTGAAATCCTATGAGAGTGCTACAGGGTGACGCTTTAAGTGTCCTAATATGTAAATGAAAGATGCTGTGTTATGCAAATATCTGTGACAACATGCATTTGTTAGCTACGCCGTGGCAGATTTTACCAAAGTCAAATATTTCCATCTTGAATAGACTACTGGTTAGTCATTTTATTAGGCTAGGGGATCATGAAAAGGTGTCAGAGAGTGTCTCTTTGTGATGGTTTCGAGTGTTGAGATTTCTATTTATGCCCGCCATGACAATATGAGGTACCCATTAACCACTGCTCCCAAGAAGTAAATGAACACGGTGAACAAGTGATTTTCTATTCTGACGGGGGCTTTGCTCTCAGATGCTTGTCCAATGTATGATTCCTACCTGCAGGGTAGTTTTATTTTAGGTGATATTGATCGAGTCAATATTTTCAGAGGTCAGCATTTGTTCAAAAATCTATTAAAGGCAAAAGATGTAAAAAAAATAAAATAAAATAAAGTTAGGCTTTTAAATTTTCACCCTTTTCAGTGTGCCCTGTTGAATGATACACTGTGTTTTGTGTACGTCAAGCAGCCCAGTGGAGCGAATAATCACAAACAGCTGCAGAAAAGGATATTGATTTGTTTCTTTGAGTAGAAAAATCAAGGAAGGGCTAGCAGTGTCGCAAATTTGACAACAAGGCACACAATAATAGTTACTCCCAACAAGTGAAAGACTTGTTTACTTTATCCCAAAAATGACACATTAAACATTTAAAGGAGATCTTTTATCTTTCTTTTACTTTTCTGTGTTATATAGGTTCTTACGCATATAAAAGATCTAAAAATTAAAAATGACAAAGTCCGCACCATCAGAGGCTCCTCTTTCCCACAGAAAACACTGCTCCCAAACACCTCGTCAGCAGAGACTACTGACGAGGTGTTTCACTGTGTTTAATTCCGTGACCTTGTGACATCACACTACATCACTATGTCACACAGTTGCATAATTCATGCAACTTTGCACCTGAGAATTGATTTAGCACAGCTGCTCTGTTGTTGTTAGCGGTGCTGGCTCAGCCAAGTGTGAGCTGACCAATCAGAGCAGACTGGGTATTTGGGAGGGAGGCCTTAAAGAGACAGGAGTTAAAACGAAGCGTTTCACACAGAAGGGTTATCATAAAATGGATGCATTTTTTTTAACATTAACCTATTGTAGTATTAAACCCAAAAAGAAATCATGAACCTTAAAATAGATAATAATATGTATCCTTACGTATCCTATCCAAACCCTTAAATACAACGTAACTTCCTTTTGAAGTGCGGCAGCCATCATAGTCTCTGTAACAAGAAAGAAGCTGAAGGACTATTGTGTGGGTCTCTTCGAAATCACAAGTGGCTGTACTGTATGTAAAGAAGCCCTTTGCAGTGCTTCTCTGCATCACTTTGATCCCATGGATAGCATTGCAGAAGAGGTTTGTGCTCAGAGAGAAAAGTAATCCAGTGTGAAATCAAGAGTCCAGTGTTGTACCACAGGGAAGCCCACAGAGGACACTCATGATGCCGAGCATCGCGGCTATGTTCCATCAGCTCTCTCTGCTCTGCAGGCAACGTTGTGCATGCGACTGCATGACAAAACATGCCCTTCCATCCATGCTGCAACACAGCGCGTGTACACTTACTGTACTCATGTTACATTCAAACTATTTCACATCACACAAAATGACATTTCTGCTCAGATTCAGCTTTTGGCCCGCAAAAAGAATCCCCCGGAGATGTATTAGTCTGCACAAAGGACAAGTCCTGCCTCCCACAGTTTCATACTTTTCTCTGTTTGACAGCCATGCTCAGTCTAAACGCCTTGAGGATCCATCGTAGTTCAATCTAGACAAGGTCAAGGCGTGCTGTCTTTCTGTAGCCTATTAGCTAATTCTCCTGGCGGTTTCAATACATCCAGCAACAACATCAAGCAGGCCACTCTCTCATTAGCACTGGCTCTCCAGTCCGGTTCACAACAGGGTATAAGATGCTCATGCAGGCATTAAATAAAGACAGAATATCACAGTCCTGAGGGCTGGAGAAAAAAACCTAACTGTAATGTACCTTATTGGAGGGGCTGGAGAGTTTCTTGTTGAGTTCAGAGAAGAGCAGGCTCACAGAGGAAGAAATCCTGCAACACAAAGATGACTCATCAATAAGTATGACAAACTTAACATGTTGAGGATAAATTGTTTTAAAGGTTGATGCCTGCAAAAGCTGCGTCGGTGGATTTTTTTTTTTTTTTTTACAGTTTTGATTTGAATGTTTCTGCAGCTTACGTTGTTAAATTTTTCATTGTCTTCAAAACTGCTTATTGTCTTGACAAGTTTTCCATTTATTTAGAAGAATCAATTAGCTTCTGGAGATTGGCAAACTGCTACATCTCGAGAGATAAAGCATTTCAATTAAAAAAAACATAGATCAGATTAGGAAAATGCTTCCTACGGCAGTCAAACTCCAGGAAGTCATATCATGAATCAGCATGAACTCTTTTCCACTTACATAATAAGACATTTCAGATACTGTTCACTAACTGTATGAAGGCATAGCTTTTCTGTTTTCTTTATATATGTGTGTCACAGGTGCACAAACAAACTTTCATTAAGAGAAGCTAGTGTCTGTGTAAAGTACTTGTAAGAATACAATGATTTATAAGAGCATTTTAGGGGCAAACATCCCACAGACAGCGCATGACAGAGCCTAATTTTAGGATGCCGTTGCAGTCTGTCATTAAATATTATAGGCTACATCCACTGCAGCCTGGTGTGACGCAAAGCAGCAGACTATTTCTAGTGACAAATGTGTGTGCAACACGAGCAGAAATATCAAACCGATTATTTCCCCAGGAGGACTGCTGTGGTTCAGTTGGACCCACCACATTTTGAAGGACACCCTCTCTTTTATAAGAGCTGTTTTCTGATGTGATCACACCAGGATTAGTTATCAGTCTCATTCAGAGTAGCTGATAACGGCTGGGGTCTTCAGTATCAGATACTGAAATGGGACTGGCTGTGCAGTCACGACTAGGTGTTATTGTCAGTTTGACACGATCTAGCCAAAATACAAGCCAAAATAAAAAAGCCCTGAACCAAGGAGAAACTGACTAGGGATGAAGCGACACAATATAATGTTTCAGAAGTAAAAATACAAGGCAACTAAATCAGGATGTTCAGATTTCTTACACTTAAAGGAAAATGTTTTTTTGTTTTACAACATTGGATCAGATTAGATGTTGCTCTTTGGTCACAGAAATAGATTTTAAAGTAGGAGCAGATCTCTACAGAGTGATCTAAAGGAATTACAAATATACATGAGTATCACATCGACATCAGACTACATTCAAGAGCCATAAAAATGAAACATCTTTATCAGTAACCACTGACAATGTTATTGTGGTTACTGTTAAATACTATTAACTAGAGTCTCTCTTTCAAACTCAGCACAGACTGAATGGTGTTTGCCCGCTACTGGAACAGAGCAGGATGTGTTAACAAGCCAGCATCCTTAACGTCAAGGTGCGTCGCAGCATGTCCACCTGGGTCTTTCTCGTGTTTCCATCACAGCTGGTGACTACCACATTCTATGTGGGAGTAAATACAGAGCGTGCCCATTCCCATTAAGAACAAAAGCCAGATGTTAGAGGGTGTCCGTGGGGTTTTTGCCCGGTGTGAAAGAGGTTCAGGTTATCTTTTCTCTCAACTTCCTTCAATTAAATTCAGACAAAATCGAAGTTATCTTCATTGGTCCCAATAAACTCATCCCTGAACTGAATCCCTCCATCGGCCCTCTAGCCGCCAATCTCAAACCCTCCTCAATCCTGCTTTTTTCCAACTCTGGAACAACACAAAAATCAAAGCGATGCTATTAAACCAGACATCTTGAACTTCTAATTCACACCCTGATTCTCTCTCGCCTTGACTACTGCAATGCACTCTTTACCCGTCTCAACCATGCAGCCCTGTCTCGCCTGCAGCTTGTACAAAACGCTGCAGCCAGACTACTAACCAAAACCAATGGCAGATCCCACATCACACCAATTCTTGCATCCCTTCATTGGCTCCCAGTAAAGTACAGAATAGACTTGAAGACACTGCTCATCACATACAAGGCCCTTCATGGCCATGCCCCTCCCTACATTTCTGAACTCTTACACCCTTACTCCACCTCTAGACCACTCAGATCTTCCGACCTAGGCCTCCTATTTATACCCCGCTCCCTCCTCAAATCTAAGGGTGACTGCGCTTTTGCCGTCAGGGCTCCATCCCTCTGGAATAGTCTACCCTCTTCCGTTAGATCAGCTGAATCACTAAATGGTTTCAACAAACTTCTCAAAACCCACATCTGTTGTCTTATATTCCCTGCAATAGAACTGTAATTATTGTGTGTGTGTGTGTGTTTTCTCTGATATCCAAATAAGGAAATAATGAACTAGCAGACTGCAGTCAGAGCTGATCTCCTCCACTTTTACAGTCAATATGGCAGCGAATATAATAAATATGGCGATATTTTTAACTCGCATCACGCTTAACTTTTGTGTGTCATTACATATCTGATGCTCCAGATCAAAGTGGAGCGGTTGTTGATCACTTTAAAGGAGTGAGGAGTCAGCAGTCAGCAGAGAGGTGGATGAAATACGACTTTCAAAAACTGTGAATCACTGCAACAATGAGAGCTTCTTGAATATACAGTGATTAATGTGCACAAGGAATATTATTCTGATGGGTCCAGTAGACTGCGAGATTTACTGCGGACAGATACTAAGACGGACTCAGAGAAAACACCTATCTGGGATATTTAATATATCCTTCCAGCAATGTGAAGGCTTTTTCATTTGAGTGGAGGACAGGTATTAATAACAGGTTCTGGCCCAGTCACCTGTTGTTTTTCTTATCTTCCTCCGCATGGTGAGCGTCAGTGATGATATTTGGATGGTTATTGGAAGTGTGCCGCTGTGCCACGACTGATCAGGGACCTGAGCTGACCTCCGCCTGACCTCCGCTTGATGAGAGACGCTGTGGCTCCCCCGGGTTTTTTTTCCAAGGCTCTGATGCAGGCTAAATGTGTGACCTCCTCTAAATGTCTGAGCATCATTTTGGGATTTGCCGCTGAATTCATCATTCATTAGCTAAAGGTTGGCCGGGAGGTCCGTGTGCGTAGGTGTGCACATACAGTATACTGCACTTTGTTTACTGGTAATATTTGAATGAGATGGATGTGTTCATGTACCCATTTTTACCTGTATGTCTTTGTGAGGATCTGTGTGTGTGTGTGTGTGTGTGGTTGCGTCAATACTCTTAAAATGCCCCTCTTTTTTAAGAGGAGGACTCCTAGAAATCAAATTAAACAACCTATCTGCTGGGACACAAAGTGACGCCTGAAGCATAATTGGCAGCCTGCAGCCATAATCAAACGTGCCTGCGCTATTAAGAGACTGGAGCAGTAATGAGGTCTATTTTCCCAGAGCGATCTTACAAACAGCATAAACAAGACCGAGATGAAGATCTTGTAGACTAAAAGAAGAGAGCCAAGCGTTCCTCTGCACCAGTTCCAACACACTCCGCAGCACAGACTTACATCCCTTAGTAACATACCGTTTTGTCATTTTGAGGTGTAATTTGTTTCGTTATTTGTGAAGCGTAATTTCAAAAACTTCAGTCTGCTACTCGGTAAATATTTGGTCACAACTCACTTCTATGTAAGAGCTTGTTTGGGTGGTACAATCTGTTTATATTTGGTGATACATAAATCTTTACTTCGTGAACACAATTAAACAGAACTGTGTGTTTACTCCACATGGCACCTTTAATTCTAGAGCACTATGCCGCAATATGAATTTTTTCTGCACTGCGTACACTGAGATCAATAATTCCGCCAATACTGCATTGATCCCTGAAAGTGCACATAGCTTTGGTGTTTGGTTTGCAAATGTTGCTTCTTGGTGAATCTCTGGTGGTTATTAAGGTCATCTGTGGAGAAAAATACATTTCTTCTGACCGAGCAGCGATAAGTGACAAGCGTGGCTCCTCACAGCAGAGTTGGACCGCGGGCTGGTTTTGGCCCACGTGCGAGCTAAACCCCTTCATTGTAGGCTCATGCTGTTATGGCTTCTCGGGGCATTACGTGCACAAACAGTAACAGTAAGTGCTAACCGAGAGGCCTGCATGCAGCAGGGGCTCATTGAGGTGACATTAGCCTGGTGCATTAGCCTAGCTCTCCCGTGACACACTTTTCTGCTGTGTGAGCCGCATCAAACTGTTTCACTACAGGCCACACTGCCTCTCTACCGCTCGTCAGCCGCTCCTCTCTGTCATCTCCCATTCATCTCTCCTCTCCCTTTCCGCTAACCTGCCGACATCTTTGTTTTGCCACTCTGCCTAATTGCTTTCACGTAAACCCTGCGCAGCCATCTCTTTTTTTCCGTCTGATTTTCTCGCCGCTTCTATCTTTTCGCCAACACTCACAGTTGATGGCTCACAATCCTGCTTTGATCTGACATAACAAGCCGCTCTGGAACCGAACACACACACACCCCCCCCCCCCCCCCCCCCCCCACACACACACACTTTAGTCCTGCTCTTTTCTTTTTCGAGCTCGTATTACAAAAGGCATAGAGCAAACAGCAACTGCTCCACTGAGATCGATGCGAAGAAGTTATTTTCAAGGAAACAAGCATGACATCATGTTCCTCGTGTCCACTCTTTGCTGCTCTTATACAAGTATGCGCTCTTGTACAAATGTGCAGGCTTCTGTATCAAATATATGCAAGTTGTCATCCTTTTCTATTTCCCAACTGGGCCCTTCATAAACACACTGAGGCAGTGCACCAAGGGAGCAGTACCTCCGCAATCCACTTGGAGGTGGAGGATTTACCCACTTCTTACCCTCAGCAAGGGTGCTCAAAGGTAACTGAATGCCAGGATGGCAGGTCACTGGTAGGTGAAGCCTCCGATAAAACTGCGCAGGCATCAGACGTGATACGTACGGACAGTCACCTTCCAAAGTGTTTTGGAAAGAGCTGTGGGAGAAGCTCGAGGGTGATCGCTTTGTGTCAGAGTGTGATTAAATTAGAGGATGGTTGAGAGGGCAGTGCCAAGGACTTGGTCGATATTTCATATCGCCCGGTGGATATTTCATCAGCGTCGGTATTTACAGAAGAAGTGACAGCCACTCAACAACCTCAAATTATTTTCACACACAGACGAGGCACTTTGAATCATCGGGATGCAGTAACACAGGATCGTCTTCTTCCTTATCATTACTCGAAATCAACAAAACATTATTCCTCAAATGGTCATTTTGCTGGATGTACAGGTCTGAGGACACTTTGTGTTTCCTCACCCCAGGAGCATCCCTACTGGGATCTGATATCTAACTGGTCATTGTTACAGTGCGACTGCAGCTGATGCCAGGGGGAATACTGCAAGAGGCTCACTTTAGGTTAGCCTCGCTCTGTGAGTGCTACTTTCCTGCTCTACTTCATGCTCCACTTCTTGTCCCCTATAAGTTATCTCTGGCATACTTAACTTCTTTAACTAGTCCATGGTTGCCGACAAATGCTACTGACACATTACTCTCTTTACAGCATGTAAAAACAGTAATATGCAAACACTGATGTTCAGATGTTCATTAGTTGTTAAATGTGCAATGTAACTTAGATGGACACAGTAGAAAATACATTCATTTTACTTTGTTTTTGTATTTTTAGCTTCTCTGGTGCAACGGCTCTAGGGATGGCAATGCCAGTGGGTCGATCGGTGTGTCCACCACTTCGGCCTAAGTTGAAATATCACAGCAATGAATGGATTTGATGGATTGTCATACAGACATTTGTGGTTCTCAGACAATGAGTCCTAATAACTCTTGTGACCCTGACCTTCTTCTCTGGGGTCAGTTCTGGTTTTGAGTGAAATGTCTCATCTACAGATTCATGCCCCACTCAGGATGAATTCATTAATTTGACCAAAGAGTCCTGCAGAGATGATACATTTTTGTAAGCTAACCTGGCAGTTAGCATCGCATAGGTTCCCTCAGCATAATGCCTATTTTTTAAGCGTAAATAAAAAATAACCAAAAGTAAAAAGCTAACATAAGGCTACAAACGGACTAGACTGCAGTTTGCATGACTTCAACATCACCAACACTAAATGTCTTACAATGCTATAGTAACGACATTTCACGAGTTTGATCAATCTACAAGTGGTAAGTTAGAGTTAGAATAATTTACAAAGTAGAACAAAATATAAAACAAAAAATAAGCTTGTGTTAACCACAGACATTATTCCACACACTGAACTGTAAAAAAGAACCCACTTGTGAAAATGCAAACTTATTATATGATTATATGATTGTTAACAAAAACTAAAGTGAACTAAATGAACATGGCCAATGTTATAACTGCTAAACAACTGCATGTGAGCATAAACAATTTGAGCATGTTAGCATGCAGATGTTAGCAATCATCTCAATGCACATCTGTGCCTGTCAGTATAGCCTCAACAAGCTGCTAGCATAACGGTAGACTTGTTAAACTAGACTTTAATGACATCACAAATTTTGACCTACTGTTGACCACTGGACACATTAAAATCTACATGATTCTGCGGCTGCAGACTTTAACTACAGGTCAACGGCCGACGATACAATATATTACATTAAGACCCCAACCTGAGAAATTACACTCTTTTTCAGAACAACCACTTGTCACTTTATCATTTTTTAACCAATTCTCATTTTATCACTTCATTTAGTTGTACTGTACCTTAATTAATTTATGCTGCTAACAAATGCTGCTACAGTTTTCACTCTGTTACCACTTTACCCAATCGTTCCTCATTACTCATTTAGGTTGTACTTATTTTATTTCAATTTATGCTGCTAAATTGCACTGTGCGTATTGTAGTATATTGTATATACCTACGTTTTTACTACAATTTTGTTACATGTTGTTACATTGAGTTACTGTTTGATTTATGTTAAGTGAGCCTTTATTTTATTTTTATCTTACTCTATTTTATTTTATTTGTTATCTCTATTTTTACTCTAACCCTGTATTACTTTCCCACTTTGTATTGTAACTGTTGCACAGCAATTTCCCTCAGGATAAATAACGCTTCTTGAATCTTGAATCTTGTTTCATTGGCGCCCAGGTCAGTAGAAGATGCAAGTTCAATTTCTGATCCATGTAAACATCTGATTGGCTGATGAACTATAACTCACTGCAGTGATTGCTTTGACATTACACCCATAAACAACCTCGAGGTATCGACCACCACTTCGGGTGCAGCATGTCTCCTCTGATTGCCCCCGGGTACCTCTTGCTATGGTAACGACCCTAATGATCAGCATTGTGGCAACAGCTGTAGTCGTAGCAACAGTTGGCTATTGCAGCCCTTTCACGCTGAGACAAAAGGATGAGAGGGCGAAGAGGAAGGGAGAGCAGGAGGCTCTCCGTCATCAGCAGTCAGACAGGATATGCATCTGTGTCTGGTGAAGCTCCTCTCGAAGCAATTCATCCATCTCTCCATCTCTCCACTCATCTATCTCTCATCACTTCTTTTTTGTCCATGCGCAGGTCCATCTGTCTCTTGCCCATTTTCCCCTTTGCATTCTCATCTGTCCCTCTTTGTTATTGCCTCATTTTCAATACATAATTAACTGCTTAACGTTCTCCTCAAGCAAATGGATTTTCAGAGTCATAAATATACAGATCGTTACCATCATCACAATTATTCCCCTCTTTCTCTTGCTCTGTCTCTTCTGAGATTTACTCTCAGTTCATCATGAAACACTGAACTGCCTGCATTAACAATCCTGATAAATCCAGCAGACATCCATCCAAAAGCAAAGCAGAAAAGAACTTGCTTTTCATCATATTTTTCACTCACCAGCCTTGGCTTCTGCCATTCTCTACATTTTCTCCACATTATCCACATCTCCACATCTATTTTCCCCTCTCTCTATTCTTTTACAGTGCGCACTATAATTTTCTCCTCATACCCATTCACCCCTCTCAATGTTTCTACCTCTCCATCCCTCACGCTCATCATTTACTCTCCAATATCATACCCGCTCCGTCTCACCTATCAGTCTCCGGCTATGCCTCTCTGTCAGCACCTCCCCCCTGGGCCCCGAGCGGCCCATGTACCCCCATGAGCGAGAGCGCTGAGAGAGCCTGAAATATTGATGGCCACAGGCGAGGGCCACCTCCGGCACACTCTGCAGGGGGTACAGGCCAGGGCCGCAGTCACATTGAGTCAGAGTGGCTGAACTTCAGTGAAGAGGACAGGTCTGCCACGGCAGATGGAAGCGAGGTGGAGGGAAGCAAACGAGGAGAAGTGATGGAGTATGTATGTGTGCGTGTTAAAACCATGTTATCCCAGCTGCCAGCTGGCTTCGTCGCATGCGTCCGGTGGTTTGCTTCCGGGTGATCCAGAGCTTCGTCCGAGGCAGAGTGTGCACCGAGTGGGTGGACTCCTGAGCTTGACTTTGTCCATACAGCGTTCACTAAACATGTTCCTCCAAGATCAGCCTGAACACAAGCACGAGGTTGTCTTTGAGCTGTTTGCTTGTTTATGCACCCCTCCCCCCTCCCTGCCCTTCTTTTCTGTTGCTTTCTTCCATCTCTCTTGACACCCCCATCCCACAACCAAACCCTTCATTTTCTCCCCCTTCTCATTTTCTGCTTGTTAGTCACACGCCTTATCTTTGTCTTAAAATTGTCTCTGTCTCCTGCGCATCTTCCCCTGTTCTTCTCTGGGTGACTTCGCCTCCCTGGTGAAGGTGACCTTGTCAAAGAGACCCATAAGAATCGCCATGGAGACGGCATCTGGCAAGGTGATGCGTACAGCGAGAAAAAGGGGGAAAGAGGGGGAGGGGGTCCAAAGAAAGAGTAGGAATGAGAAAGCAGTGGTGTGAAGGCAGCTTCACAACGGAGCTTATTTTCTGCTGCTCCTGATTCATGGTCCCATCACTCTGGTTTAGATTACTGTAATATTGCCTCCCTCGATATTTCTCTCTCTCTCTCTCTTTGTCTGTTGCTCCCTTGAACCTAAGGCAAACATGAGAAGCTGCCCTGTTTAAAAGAGAATTCAATTCAACCAGATGTGAGTCAAACCTTTACTTTTCGAAACCCTGTTTTTGTTTCAGAGGATCTAGGTCTAATTTCCAGGGTGAAATGGGGCCACTCTTAGTAAATGGCAAGTGCAAACAAATTGGTTCTTTCTACAAAATAAATCAAGCTTTCATGAATACCCACAGCATATAGCCATACGTGTCCAAACAACCCAGCAGTGTCATGGAGTGCAGCAGGAGTCCATTTCACTGAGTGTGCTTAAAAGACAATCACAGGGTCAAATTTGTCCACTCATATATTGTAATCAAAGTAAAACTGGCTTCAAGTTAATGGATTCTCTTTGATCTTCTTTTGGTTAACACAGTGTCCTTTTAAACTGTGGTTTAAAGTGAAGAAAAGGTGGATTTCAACCTCAAGCACAGCGGCACTATTGCAAGGCGTAATCAAAAATTGATGAAGTGAGAAAAGCTAAAAGTGCAGATGCTGCCACAGCTTAGATATTTCCCTGCACATTACAGCAGCAAACACGAAGTTTCAAAAAAACACAAAAGTTTCTTTCTTTTGATGGAATTTGTTGACATTTTGAAACAATTATTGGTTTCCCATATGTATAATACAAACTTCATTTCACGCAGACCTCATTTAATGCACAGTGAAGTTGTGACAGAACACAACTCCTTGTGCCCCCTGGGATTTACACCTTTGCTAGGATGGAAGGTGAAGTTTGAAAGTTACGTCGTAACATGGCTCTATTGTATTGATTGATGGGTGAACTTGTGGGCTAACGTTGCTTACGTTGGTAGATATCACGGAGGGCGGCAGATATCAGCAGAAAGTGATAAAACACATGTGTAATAGACTGCAGACAGATTGGTGTTTTGTGTGTAATAGAAATCATCAGGAACAGCTGAAAAGTGAATCATAATAAAATCTAAATTTGAGGCCAGTGAAGATTCTCAACTCAAACACTTGGACAGCCAAACACTGCGATTATAGTTAGGGAAAGACCTTCATCATGGCTGAACTTTAAAAATTGCTCACCTCTGATATAATATAAGATGCTGAAGCTGTCCTCCAGGGTTGAAGACTGGCTCCTTAAACGCCCACTTACCTGTCTATCTACATTAATATCAACCTTACTTCCTGCACTGGCACTGAACGTTGGCAGCGGATGTAAATTATGTAATTCACAACTGTCACAGCGACGTTATACAATTGGGCTGGTGATTCATTGCTCCTTTTTGTTTTTGTCAGCACAGATTTTTTTTTTAAAGCAAAAAAGCAGGTCCAGCTAATTTGATCAGGGACTGGATTTCTTTCTATAACATCAGCCCTGTGACGTGACGGAGAACCGTGAGGAAATAGAAGTCGAGAAATAAACAGGAGAGATGGAGGCCGGAAACATTTAGAATTTGGATTACCAGACGCTTCTTCGCTCGCAAATTCTCTTGCCCTCAGTTGTTGTGTCGTGGAGATGCAATCAGGCCTGCAATGCGTCACTCTCACAGCCAAAGGCACAGACATTCACAGCTGCCTGTCAAAATTAGGGCAATGACTCTAAATGTAAATGTAGACGTGTAATGTTGCAGCATAACATTTTTATTTATAACATTTTCATACTGAACTGAAGAGGGAAAAAAAGGCAGGATTTGATCCGTTCCAAGGCTCTCAGCACAGTAAACCTCAGAGTTTGAGTCGGCTTTACCACCAGTCCAACTGCATACATCTGGATTTTACGTGAACCGCTGCAGTGTATATTTTACAACAGACGGGATCAGACGAACTGTCCAACACAACCCCAGCACAAACTTTATATATTTTATTCACAGTAGTGGTTGGCAAGTTTGACTCCGTGGGGACACTAGACTGCACACATGTCAAAATAAATGGCTCCTGGCAGGTGATTGTAAATAGATAATCACAGAAAAAAAAAAAATGAGGACAGATGTAAAAGTGAAGAGATCAATCAACTTTTCATCAACTATTTAAGTAAAGACCTTCAGTTATTGCCTCTTTTCTTGACTCCTTCCGGTGCTGAAACACTGTGTTTGCTTTACAATCATAGTTCTATTTGTTTGTCAGATTTTCAAACAAACCAAAATTACGCAACAACTCAACCAGACAGTTGACAGAGGTACAGATAAATGCCATGTTTCATAAATAATATGTAACATTTCTATCATTATTTGTGTTTTATGTCCTATAATTGATCTATTTGACAACATGAGGGGAGAGCAGCATACTGTAAACACAACAACAACAACATATCATCAACTTATAAAGTTGATATGGCAAATTTGTTCTCATACAGCCATTTACGCATGCAGCAGAAACTAAGCAAGATAAGCATTCACTGTTTGTGTCCACGTGATGAATAAACGTCAGATATCAGTCTCGTTCAGCTCTGTTGATTTCTGTCTGGTTCTAAGGAGGTAGCGCACAGTGAGTTTATTGAAAACAGTTGCCTGCTGCGAGTGGAAACCATGCAGATCGGAGCAGTAAGGCTAAACATAAACTGTTCAGTTGTGGGCCGTGTGTGCAAATTAGCTGAAGGATGCTAAAGAGCTCCACAGAGTTGAAGTGAAATGTAGTTGAGGGATTGTTGCCTTTGTGTTTGTCATTTAAGGTGACCCCTTTCAAGTGACACACCGTAATCAGATCCAAAGGTAATATAAAAAACACTGATAAGTGTGGCTTTAGATAATACAAATTTATAGTTGAGCATATCATCCTCTGCATAGTAAATTACTGGGTTTATAGTTGAACGATAAGAATCTGAAGTGCAAAACAAAATGGTAATCTAATCTGCAGCTTGGCAGACAGCGGCTTGGTTTTCATGCCAGGAATCACTTATCTTTTTAATTTTCTGCATGCACGTGTGTGCACAGCGAGAGTGTACGAGGGCTTACTTGTGTCAGTGTGAGCAGATTCTCAAACATGTTCCAACTCTGGATGAGAGCAGTGTGTTTGAAACAAATTGTGTTTTCTAACAGCTAACAACTGTGGAGGAGTAGATGGATGGGTACGACTCCGCATCTGTGCCCCGCCATTGATAAAGAGCATTAGAGGGCACTCAACAGACAGGGGAGTCAGTAAGAGGGACGCAGAGAGTGGAGAAGAGGTAAGAGGGGAGAGAGGACATTATAATAGGAGATGGTTGGAGAGGTAAAGGGAGAGGGAGAGCAGGAGAGTTTGGACCAAAGGAAATGACAGTTTGCAGCAGTTGTTGCCTCTCGGCCAGAAGAAAGTGATCTTGAAACAACCACCCAACATGAGCAGGGCGAGCTCTGTATTCTGACGCAGATCGTCGATATCGGCTCCCATAGAGACACATTATCGAGTCCTTTAGGGCACCGTGAGCAATGAAATCTCCTCACAATCCAGTTATTAGAGTAAAATCCTTGCAACGTGCAATTCCATTTTGAATGAGTTTCATTAAAATTCAAAACAGCAAAGGGAGATTAATGCGATTGTGCTTGCTTGTTGACCTCCTGAACACCGCGTGTGCTCTCAGGATTTGTTTACCACGAAGGTTCCTTGAACTGCGCAAAATAAAACCAGAACAAAAAGCAGTAACACTAAATTAATTATCAGCAGAGATAAGTAAAGTAAGAGTCATTCAAACAATTTAATTAGAAGCACAATTAATGGCATATAAATGCAAGCGTTTAACAATTATAATGTAGCCGGAAACCTGCTGTGTCTTATTAAAAACACTACTGATGGCAAGCTGATGTTTTTTAAAAGCACAACCGAAGCACATATAACTCTCGAGGCCTGGCAGTCAGCTGGTCTTGCAATGCACTGGTGAAAACCCTTGTTTTTGCTGGATACGCACAACATACAGAATATTCATTAAAAAGGCGTGAAAGTGTGAAACCAACTAAAAAACAACATATATTAGCATTCTATGGCCTAATTCCTGTGCGCCACACGTTGTTTTAAGTTGTTTTGACTTAAGGCACATGAATATTTCGCCAGGTTTGTTGTGGAGGTGCAAACTGTGCAAACACAAGAGCAAACTCAATTAGCATGAAAAGCACAAAACTGTGCCCGCGGCGCGCAAAATTATAATTACATGGACTTAGCTCCACTCCTACTGTTAGAAACAGTTAACCCCGGGATATTAAGAAGGCTGTGTGCACCTGCAAATGCTTCGGCATGCAAAGTCTCATCTCAGCAATCCACCTCGGCCCGCTGTCACTTCACATTCATGCTGTGTATGCTCGCGTGGTATGGTCACAACTGACAGGGAAGTAATACTTCACTAACTCCACTGTGCTGCACAGTTCCTGTTGAAATGGACGTTTAATTTAATGTGAAATATACAAAAATCTTCAAACACAACGTGGGTCAGTTCAGGTAATTGGAACGGCAGAGGAAATCGTCTCACTGTGACCCTCGTCTCACATCCTCATTATTCACACGGAGCATCATTCAGGGCGAGAGGCTGCTGATGCCACTGCCTTGTTGCCACAAGCAGAAATTCCTCAGCCAAATTTCAGCCTCGACAATTTTCCATAAATACACATCGCAAGTCACCACATGAGATGAGTGCTTGATGAACTAAACAAAGCTGACTCACATGCTCACAGCGCAGCCCCGCCGCAGCAGTAACGGGGTTTTCTAATGAGACTCCGTGCGACCTCTCCCTGACCTCTGTGCTCAGATAAGGTTCTGGTCGGCTTCAATAACGTGTCGGCTGTCGAGGGCTACAGCTGGTATGCTCCATTAGCACACTTATGAGTCGACAAAGGAGGCTGAGTGAGGTCAGGCTTAACAGACAAATGGATTTTGGGAATTTGTGAAGTACACTAAAAGCGTCCACATAAAACTACCTTTGCTATTTTTAGCCGCTTCGAAGATTTGATATGCTTGACATTTTCCAGGAAGGAGATCATGGAAACAGCTGCAGAATAAGCTGATACTTTTTCAGCAAAGGATAAAATCCCTTGGAATATGATAACAGGACAACTGTATCACACTCTATTATCTGCCTTACTCAGACCGGCAGCAAAGCACTTTGCACATTCATGGCTGCTGAAGCTGAGATGCTTTTGTCACTGAGACAAACAGTCAACACTCAAGTCTCTAGGCGTCTTCTAAAGGCCAGTCGATTTACAGATCTGATATTCGGGGTCTGCAGCACATGGATTGGATTAAACCTTGAGAATGAAACAGCCAGTTTCTTCTGACATATGACTTTGGCCTTATGAAATATGAAAATCCAACAACAAGAAAACAAAAGAGCTGTAAACACCAGATGTGAGTTATGTTAATGCTATGATAGCTAGTGCAGTGCCCACTGTTGTTTGATCTAGACATATTCTGTATATAGGACCTGGTTATTACAGGGACAAATGCGTAAATTTTGAGCGTTGCATGAAATTCTGCATTTAACGGGAAAACTCAATAAGAACACAATAAGGAATGATTATTTTAGGCCGAAAGTAACGTTCAACTTGATAGCAAATGTGAGATAATCAACTGGCTGTGTCACAGAGGGGCAAAGTCACTTCCCTTCCGGTGGACCACAATGGGACCTTATTTCAGAAAAAAAACATATAGATGGTAGTGAATGGCCAGAGACACATAGTTTTTTGATCCAGTTAGAATTGTGCCCAGGTCTCTACCTCAAAAGTCTGCGGTGTCAGAACTGCAACCAAAGTGAGCTATTATCTCGCAGTATGGGCAGCCGCTGAAGGATAAGCCGCCAATCCTTCTTAAATCTGCTTTCATCGTAAAAAAAAAACATGACACAAGCTCTTGCAGGGATACTGTTGGTGCAGCACAAACATTTATAATAATACCAAGAGGCACTGTCAGGACCCCATCACGACCAGCTATCAGCGGCCTGACTTCACCAGCCAGCTCCACCCTAGGGTTCAAATGTCAGACTGTCACAGCAATTTGCTAATCCTGTTGCAGATGTCACGCTGGGAAGTTGAGTGCTTCCTCCTCGGCTGTTAGGTGGAGCTTGCTTTGAGCGTGTCACTTTACTCCAGGAGAAATTATTCTGTCCTTTAATCATTTTTTAAGTGAAAACAAACTGATTTGCTGTAATAGATCAACAAGACAAGATAAAGGGACTTAAAATGTTGAGTGCTTTTCTGCTTTTGCATATTTAACGTGAGTGTCCCGAGGTATGGCGGTGTATGCCAGATTGGAGACTCACGCATCTTATCCTACAGAAGAAAAACATTTTTTTGGTGGCATGAGTCACATCAGTGTTAACAGTTTATGTATTCTCTTAAGCAACTGTCACTGCCAGGATAATCTTTCCATTGCCATTTTCAAATGCTAGAGCAATGGAGCCGAAATAACTCGGGGATGACAGGTGAATCATTTCCAAACTCTCACTTTGAAGACATGTTTTTTGGAATTGACACGAAATTAAGCCGCTGAAAGAAACAGCAGTTTATTCAATGTTTGGTCTCGCTGTGAGTCAACAATGATGAAATGCAGTCTTGTTAAACCCTACAACTCCCACGTGCTCGACGCATCGCCAATGGCTAAAAGGAGCTGGAGCTGACGTAGAGACGAAATCTGAAGGTTCCTTGTGTTGTCAGGACATGGTCCAGGTCATTATATAGGTCAAAAACAAGGACAGTGGCAGCTGCAGGAGGGGAGGAGATGGTAGGGGAGGAAGAGGGGTGATGGGGCACAGGAAGGGGGAGGAGAGGGAGAGGAGCAGAGAGAGTACAGAGGGAACAAAGGAGAAGTAAAGGAATAGCATTAAAGGAGACAGAGGCTGACCTCGGAGCACCCTGGCATTAGCATGCTCAGAACAGAGCATGGGGCCTCACTTTAAAATAATCCACATTTGAAAGCTTCTTCTTAGCCAAATTGGACGAGACAAGTTGAACGCTCAACAGTCAGTCACATATGTAGATACCCCGTGCATCAAGACGTGAGCATGAAAAAAACATACAAGAGTACATCTCCTCCTCTGTCCTCTCTCTCTCTCTCCGCCTGTCCGTCACCAGGAGAGTACCGGTTTACCATCGAGCTCCCACATCTCTTTCCATTTTCTCTGCCTAACAAAACCTGTCCTCCTGTCAGGGCTGCAAGATTAGCTGAAGAGCAGTTTCCTCCTCAAGTCAATTTTACAGAGGTAGCGTCGAAATAGCCTGGCTATTTTTGCTCTCTGAGTGTGTGTGTGTGTGTGTGTGTGTGCTCACATCAGTACGTGCGAATGCAGTGACCATACGTGGCAATTTCCACGGCCGAGACGGCCGAGACAGCCATCCACCGCGGACCACACCTCCGTCTCTATTTCCCCTCCTCTTCTGTGGAGGACTTCATTACGTCTCTTCATCCATTACTTGTCTTCTTCATCTTCAAGCACTTATATTTCCGGCTCTGCTCTCCTCCGCTCCTCCTCATCGGAGAACCAGTCCCAATTCCAGTGACAGCCGCACTAGCAATTAGGTCAGCAGTTGGCCTATTTTAAGCATGAGGAACTCGGGGCCTAGATTTGCTCCGTCACTTATGTACATCAAATGCTGCAATAAATCACACAAAAGCGACATGAACAAAAAAATTCTAGACAATAAAGCATCAACACACTCTTATCTGGAGGAGGCGTGCCGCAAGACGTACCTTCTGTTGCACTTTCGAAGAGGTCGAGTGAGGTTTTTGCATCAAATATGCATGGGCTCATGTGGCCGGCTAACACCGAGTGCAGAGTGTACTGCCATTGTGAAGGTCAGCTTTTTCTTACAGCATCTTTCACACACACAGCGGGTGTCCAGATGGCTCGTCGGACTAAGTCCCACATATCGACTCACAATTTCGCGGAGTGTGAGTTCCGCGCATGACCTTGGTCACACAGCGTGACCTGTGAGACCAGAAGTCTAGGAGAGCTGTGTGATCTAATGTGTCAAGACTGTCCCAAACACCACCACTTCAAGCCCCTTAGTGTACTCTGAATCTGCAAACAGCTTCTGCGTGTTAATATTGCCTGTGTAAATAAGACTTAACTGATGAGAGGGGACGCAGTGATCTACTTAAACCATCTAAACAAACGGCAACGGTCTTCACAGAGTTGCTAATTAAAAACAACCTCCAGTATTCTTTATTACAGTGTAATACTGACCATCCATCAAGCTAATGACATTGTTAAAATTAGCTTAAAATTGCACTGCGCCACATTGTAGCTACATGGCTCGGTAATTGAAACACTCACTTTGGGGACTCAATGTGATGAACTTTTTGGTCATTACCCTGCTGTTGGGCACTTAACAGTATAATAATGCTCCACTTGTGGAAGTCAGGCAGTTCTATTTTACTCCTTACACAATTAAATTCTTTACAGTATAACAACCGTTAGTGCTGCAATCAGTGACTTGAGGCACTGCAGCTTCTGGAAGTCGGGAAGATTCACATGAGAATCACTTCAGGGAACATTCACTGCAGGATAAGCACGAGTCACTGCAAGAGGAGGAGGAAGCATGTCTGTCAGTATCAAACAGCCTAAAGGCAACAATGACCATCCTGTTACCGGCAGTGCTCTCTTGTAATAGAAACACAGGTGCTCCGGGTGCTATGCAGGGAAAAACGGTTTCTCTTTGCCACTTTATTCTGCAACAAAATATTCGATATATCCTTTTCTTATTCATTAAGTTCTGTTCAATCAAGATAATAATCGTTTTTATTTGTTTTTTGACGTATTGCTTGAAACCCAATGATGTTCCCATCAACCTCAGTGGTATGTCATTTAAGCAAATATGTGCATGTTAACATGCTTGAACTAGATGGTGGACATTAGCTGGGTTTGCTAATATTCCACCAGTAATCTAAATAAACGCCCAATCAGAATAAAAATGCCTCATGTAAACACCTCCATCAGAAGAAACTGCTCCGATCTGGCATAATCTCAATTCATATTTAATCAGGGGTGGTGTAAACCTTTTGTAGTCCACTGAATAGGAAAATATTAACCACGTAAATGCTTGGTCTGATCATTTCTCTTTGGTTGGAATAACTATATTCTTTCTGTGCATGTTCTCCCCAGGTGGGGGTACCATCATAGGTGGCATTGCATCCAGGATGCATAAAAACATGCCAGAAGCTAAACAAAACTGTCTGTGGCCGATATAACTTAACTGTTGTGGTTGGAGGTTTAAAGTAGTTAGCCATTATTACATCGTCTTGATGCTTGAAAGGCTCGAAACAACAAGTTGTTTGTTTGAAAAGAAGAACGAAGTTGAATCCACCATTTGCCAACATGGTTTGCTATGGTGTGGAAGTGAAGTGTGAGGATAACTCGCCTGAGGCTCCTGAGCTTACTAAAGAGGACAGCAGCGTTACTGGCGAGTTCAATATTGACAGCAGTTGCTCACATCACAACATCAGCTACCGTTAGCTCTACAAACACCAACATGAAAAGCGTGTTGACAGACGGCGCAAAGAATGAATACAATGAATACTCTCAACAACAAAGAAAACATATTCTGTAATATTTCTGCCAGATTAGAAGCTTCACAGTGAGCAGAACCACTTTGCGCCTGTCAAAAAAGTTGTATTCTGATGCTTGGGGCACATAAAGACACATCTTTATCAGATAACTTTATTTAGAATCCGTGTAAACAGTTAAGTTGGAGCCTGCAATCAGAATAATTTCAATTTCAAGCATTCATTAGCATTAAGCTCAAAGCACCTCTGTGTCAAAATGCTGCCTGACAGTGCTGCTAGCGGGAGACTCCTGGCCTTGTTGAGAAGAAAGACATACAAAACACACACCAGTGAAACATAAAACTGACACAAGAACACAAATCAATGTACACACACACACACGCACACAAGACCCCCCCAAGGCAAGGGACTCAGTCAATTCAACCTGTTATTCACACTAAGTGCTGTAGTGGATTCAGTGTTGCTCCTCTTCTGAAATCAATTGATTCACCACGCTTGTGATTTAGCAGCAATCCCCCCGACCGACCTCTCACTCTTTTATTGTTAGCCTGTCACAGTCGGCGAACAATGTTAGGCGCCGATGATGAGACACGAGGCACGGCTGGTGGCTACACAGACAGAGACGACCAGTCATGCAGTGATACGTTAAAGTGCAACATCTTACATCGCATTATTCCTGCCCCATTTCTAAATGTATGCCGTGACTTATATTCAGCTGGGTGGCGGTGATGGGTGAAGCGCAGAGTGATTCAGCGTGAGCATGTGACCATTTATAAAGATTACAATGTCCCGAAAGCCATTTGTCTGTTTTTATTTCACTCTATAAACAAATGCTCATGTTCAAACATGATTTCATTATAATCTGCCCTGTTAGGGCATTAACTTACATGGGCCACATTGAAGCAGCTGGTGCGCCTGTAAAGCCCGCACATACACTGAGCGCAGAATAAAATCAGGTCATGGGCACTTAATACGGATGCTCACTTGTATTATATGAGATGTCTCGCAGTCATACGCAGAGAGAATGAATACATTTTTATTAGAGCGATTCCTTAGATTTAAACGGGCCTCTTTATCAGAGCGATCGATGGAGCCCGCTGAGAATTACAGTCGCAGCCGCTCATTGTTATTGCCAACACAGAACAAAAAACTTGGATCAGGCAGCATCTATAAGGTTAATGATATGCTCGGTATCCAGCACATACAGATAAGTAGTGTTCAGGCGACTGTGTGGCGGCACATTTAATGGCCTGTTTCTCAAACGCAAAGGCAAAAATCAGTTTCGATCACGTGGAGACACTCAGTTGCTAGATAATTAGGTAGAGCTAGCTAAAACTGATGCAGTGTAAAGACATCTGTTATGTTTATTACAGGACTAGCCAACAGAGACAAGCACCTGGTATGTATATAGCATTGTATAATTCTTAATTTAAATGTTAGGTTTTTTTTTTTAAATAATTGCTTGTCTAGTGTGGAGGGAGGGGGCTAACATTTGGAGGGCTAAAGTATGGCAATATTCACCTGAAGTGTATCACTCGGACGCCTGACATCTAAATTATACATCCAGGACCATCATTGCAGCTGATAAATTGCGTTTCTACAATGTCATTAAGACCAGAAAAACAAGCAGAAGTGCTTTTGTTGCCTAAATCGAACCAAATAGCAGTAATCAGCTACTGCAGGTTTGTCTTCAGTGGAACAGAAGTATTCGTCAGCTGTGTGAATTTGGAAATTGATTACATCCAGCTTTTATCAAAACATTTTGAGTTTTGGACTTTACAGTGCGCTGGAGTTATTGGAAATATTTGGATCACAAAGGAACTGCTCAGACTTGATGTTACTAGACACTCCTGCGTCCTTCAGTGCTATTATCTTAAAAATAAAGTAAAACAAAAAGTTTGCAGATGCAGTTGCCAAATCTGTCCATTGAAAATATACAGCAGATATCATATTTAATTTCAAATAGGAATCTACGGATGTGACAGATTACTTTTCAAGTATCAGTCAGAACCAACATATTTTCAGGGAAACAGAGTTATGCTTGCACGTAGTGTTTCAATCCTGGTCCTATGGGCCCTCCGCCCTGCTCCAACACGCCAGATTCAAATAAATGGGATCTTAAGTTTCACCAGAACTTGATAAAGAGCTGAAAGAAAAAAACGTCCGATAGCATGGATTCATTTTGATGATGAATTTCATGTTTTATGTATAAGTAACAGTTTTATCATAACAATACTACATAAGTTTGCTTAATTGACTTATTCTAGTAGAGGTAATTTAGTAGGTAATGCATTTCGGGTGACCACCAGTTGTCAATAAAAACTTTAACAGAGCTGTCCTGGAAGCAAATGCCACAGAGAAAATGAGAGGAGACTACCTGGGAAAGGGCACGACTTTCTAAATCTTTGTGGTCAAGTGCTCATTACTGTGGAGGAAGCTGCTACATGAATCATTTCCTCTCCTGCCACAGTGCAGGGTGCAGCAGGCCAGGCTTTAAACCAGCACACGCTGCAGCTCCAACTCCAGCTTCACTTCACCAGTTAGCCATTTATTAGAATTCACTGGAAGGACTCAGTGACAGCACTTATCCTCCAGTTGTGTGTCTGGCCTCTTACACTGTCACCATTGTGAGCCTTAACCTGATTCTGGTCAAGGTCCACCTACTGATTCCAGATACGTAAAATAGCATTGTCTCATTCACATCACTTTCTGCAATTCATGTCTTTTATGCAGCGTATTCACGAGTATGTGATCTTTTCTCCACTCTGCTTAAGGCTTTGTTTTCACGGAGTTTAATACATTGTTAAATTAAAACTCCAATTACAGTGTGCTTACTTTACTTCTGCAGTCCCCACAGAACAACCCGCATTCGAGCTGGTACATTTATCCAACAGCAATCTTTATATTTTATGCTATTATCACAACAAAAATGGAAAGTGATGTATAAATACTAAAACAGTTCATATCAAATAAATGGTTTACTGAAGTCTAACAACGCTGTATTGACATATTTTATCCTTGTTGCTAACATCTGTCACTGGTGCTGTGGAGAGCTGGTGTAATATGATAAGTGCCCCCGCGCTAAGAGGGCTAATTCCTCCCTTCACAACTTCTCAAATGCACTGACAAGTTGTCGATGACTCAGCCTGGCGAGAGCGACTGACGAAGGTTAGCATGAATTAGCACCGCAGTGCTAAGCTACCGTGACGCTGGGGAAAAAAAACACAAAAAAAACCAGAGGATGATATAATTAGTTGCACTCTCCTCAGATAAGCCAAGGGCACTTCAGGCCATTCAATCAAGACCTGCTTATGATTTGACTTGCATAGATAACCTTGTTAATCGCCTGTGACTTGATAAATACTTGATGATGCAAGGCTACGGTTACAAACTAAGAGTTGAGCTTTTAATGGATGGTTGGATGGGTGTCGAGTGTTACCGAGAAGGTGCTATGAGAAGAAGTGCCACACCTTATAAAGGGAGTGATGTATTTTCGCACACAATGTCACTTGATGTATGAAGATATTCACAGCCACTCCACAACACTTAATAAGAAAGTCTTACTGTGTCACTTAAAACTGACTATGGACTGTATGTTGAAGGCTGGTTAGAGATAAGCACATTATTTCCTCTTTCACAAGAGTGCATTTCAGGATAAATTTGATGTTTTCACAAATAAACAACAGAGAAACACTGTTTCTGACACGGATAATATTTACTTATAACACATTATTGTCTGTCTATATGTGTAATTAGTGACGAGGTTTCAGAATATCAGTTCATCATTTGAAAGTTTCTTTTAAATCTAAACTATATCCAGGTTTCCATGTAAATCTATTGCACATTTGGAATGAATTTGAAATAAATCTGCAAATGGAAATATAAATAGAAGCTTGTTTCCATCCACCACCGTTATGTGATTATTAGGATTTGGTTCATTGAGACAAGCTATAGGAGGCCCCCCATTCTACAACTGGAAAACCATGTTGCCATTGCATGGCATTTATAGACCGTAAGTGCACGGGAATGGCTACATATTTGGGGATTATGATGCACCCTTGTTTTATGAACTGTCAGGCAGATGCAAAAATTGAACACAAAGAGGGGCATCATCTTTTACTCTCATTGAAGCGGTACTTCTGTGGGTGAGCGCAGAGAAGTCATTATAAAGAGAGGAAAAACCAAACAAAGACTTGATTGACACTGACAGAGAACAATACATGAGAGGCTGTTATCCTGACATCAGCTGCTCGGGGAAACAATCTCCCTTTGTAGTTCTAGATCAAAAGCATGGCCCTAATATATAGATTTATTAATACTGCACATTAGGTGTATGTTTTGTCTCCTGAGCATTAACTCTCATTGTTGCTCATTTGTTTGTCTGGAGGTGGCATCTGAACTTGGCAGTCTCACTGTCTGTCTACTCATCTCCACCGACTCCACCTTCCTCCTTCCCTGTTCTTCCTCTCACTCGGTGATATCCTTTATGAGTCACCTACAGGTCTGCGCTGCAGAGGACTACAGCAATTACTCCAAAACAGTTCCTATCCACAGCCATGGCAGGTTTATTTATATTTCAAACACGGGGCGCATCAAAGTGCCTCGCTAACGCAGAGATGGATTCAGAAATCAAAATAAGACTAAAAGAAAAGCAAAATTAGCATTCAAATAATAAAAGAATAGCACAACCTAACAGCTGTAAGACTTGAGATTTGGGCTATCGTCCCTTTTGGTCCAAATACAAAGCTTTGACTGTGCAGCAGTCATAGAAATCACCAACATATAGCGTAAAGACGTGCATGCAGCTCAACATACTGTGTCAAGTGTAGCAGCAAAACAGCAGAGCGCAACCAAATTCTGCATTATATCAGGCAATTAGAGAGGAAAACAAACTCTCTGTGTATCATTGTACAGCTTGGTTCCTTCAGTCATTCCAGTGCCATTAATTTGTGCCACACTGTGTTATTTTTGGTGAATGTACTGTATTAGCTAATATACAATTAGTGACAGAGAATCAGCCCGCTGTAACAATGCAATTATGCACCATGGCTCACCCCAGCACGCACTTTATTTTGCTGTAAAGCAATAATCCCTGACATTTTGATATAAATACAGTCCTGCTTTTCTCTGTGCTGATGCTGAGAGTTGTACACAGTGTTAGTGCCCTAGATATGGTCAAAAAGCGATGTTGCGATTATTCTGACAGATATTGCGATTGCAATATAATTTGTGATTATTATGGGTGATTACATTTTACATCACAATTTTCATCGTCATTAAAAAACTATTATTGTAGGCCGGTCAATCTTTGCAGCGCTGTAAAATGTTGTGACACATTTTACTTTTATAAAATAACTGCAGTTCTTGCGATTTGGATATAGCACTTAGTCATATTGCGATTTCGATTATTTTGCGATCAGTTGTGCAGCCCTACACAGTTCGTCTTCAGCTGTTTTGAACACTGATGAACAGGCGCATCATCTTCCTCTGGTTGTCAGAAAGCGATGAAATCTCTTCATCTTTAGGTTACTGGGATGACCAGAAATTGCATTACAGGAAATGTAAGAATAAAACGGTCCCATCTATTACCTTGTACAAATCAAAGCACTTAGACATGACAAAGCAGCTGCTAAAGTTCAGCTATTGCTTAAGAGCCTTATATTGGACCAGTATTTAATTAAGTTTCAGCTTCTTAGATCTCCTCTGAGTGCTAACATTTGTTCTGCTTCTTAGCCATTCAGTCTAATTTTAGCAGAATATGCTTGTAGCTGCAACAGATGTGCACTTACACTACAACTACACAGCTATTGCATTATATGTTTTAATGTGTATCAGTGTTCCTAGTGATACATGCACACACACACACACACACACACACACACACACACACACACACACACACACACACACACACACACACACACACACACACACACACACACACACACACACACACACACAGATACATCACATACCCGCACAATGTGACAGAGAAAGATGAACAGAGGGAGAGTGGATATTTCTGAGGGCAACTGAGGGCAATAAGAGAGCCATAAAAGTGTTTAAAAGCCTTTTACTGATCACTGGGGGACGTTGAGGTCGAGCCTCGATTAATTTGAGCACAGAGTTTGTTTTCCTAGTGTATGTGAAGGCCAGGGCCTGTGTGTGTGTACTGCCTCATTTCCTTGGCGTGGTACAGAACCATGGGTTGTTTTTTGCTGGTACTCCATTACCTAAACTAACTTTTTTTTTTTGGCATCACCTCGGTCGTGTTTCCAAGTGAGCTGAGCCAACATTTTAAAGGTAAAGTGAAAACAGCGCAGACCACTGATTGGCCAGACAGAACTGTCACTGACACAGCATGCAGCAACCAAAGTCGTTATCTCGTCGGCGCTCTGACGTAGGCGTTTCCATACTGTCTCTCTCTTTATTCAAGCGATCTCTGTGTCACATCTTGCTGTGTTGTTTTTTCTGAAATCTGCGACAGCCACATACTGAGAATCAGCAACATCATCCTTTGCCATATCCTCCAACGCTACCTGTGCTTGCGTGTTTTTGACGAGTTGAAGATTATGTCATGGCGGTTTCACAAGGCATCGCTATGAAGATCCTCAAAGAATCACGCCTACGACGAGGGGCTACAGTCTGCAGAGGAAACGAAATCGAGAAAAGTATCTGTTGCCAAGAGTAAGCCGTTCCATGCAGTGGAAACAAGGCTTATGTGTGTTTCAAAGTTGGACTGACACATTATCACAATGTTTAAAATAGCAAATGCAATTGTTACTGTGCTTGAGTTAAATTATACTCATACAGATACACCGTGGTGGATTTTGCTAATTATCTAAAGAACACAGACACAATTTTTCTAATTAGGAGAAAGCATTTAGTTAAATTTGACCAAACACTTCTGAGCACTCGTGAAACAACTTTACATTATAAATATATAGTAATATACTGTAAAGAAAGTAAACCCAAGAAAACACTGAGAATGTGTAATTTATCAGCGAGACTCCACCTGAACTGCACAGATGACATTATTATAGAGTATTCACAAGCTGTATCTAAGCGAATCTATTCATCTCAGCACAATGTGTGCATGTGTGTGAAAGAGAGAGGGGGAGATGATTACTGAGGCATTGTGAGTAGATTTAACGAGTAAATTGAACACAGAGGTGGCTCTCCTCTCCGCGCGTTCTTGTGTCCTTTAATTTCATTTTTTTCACTCCAGTGGGGGGGCCTTGCATCTCAATGAGGCTCCGTCCAGCTGGGAAGTGGTCTCACTACTAATGAAGAGCAATTCTCTCACACTATTAAGAAACTGGCGGGAGAGGCGAGGGGCAGTGGTAGCAAACTTTATCGGGGGAAAGAGTGCGCGGTGTGGTACTTTAAAGGGGAGTATGGACGAGTGAGAAACACAGAGAGAGTGGCGCAAAACATCTGCTATTCAAACAGACACAAAATGAGAGTCTTGTAGTATTTACAGTGCATTATTGTACATGTAGGTATTCACATTTTACATGAAGAAAACATTCTTCAACATTACAATAAACCATCTTACAATTTATTGTTTGTTTCAGCATAACGACTGGAAGAACTGCAGGAAGAAACCACACATGAGGCTTTGTGCTGGACTATTCTTTTTGGCCAGGGAGGCTCGTGTGTAAACTGAGGGTCACGTGCTGTATCGTAGGCAACTGGACGCTGCTTCAGTTCTGAAGAGGCCTCTTGGATGAAAGGTGAAACGTCTCCAAGAAACTGAAACACATCCAGTTGCCAACAATATAGCACTTCCGAAGAATCTGACAAATAACCCCTTGTGAGACCTTTATTTTTTTTTTCACTTTGGCTTTCATCCAAAACCATTTATATGACATGTATGACTAAACAAATCAAGATACAAAAGAAAACTGTCGGATTTCAGCATATCTGCAATCCACACTGGTACCTAACAGTCACAGAGAAACTCGGACCTCACACATTTCTATCATAACACGAATTACTGGGGGTTACACATAAAAGTAAAAAAAAAAACTCTCTACATTCTCTGCTGTGATCCTGATGGGGACACATCCTCTTTGTCGGTCTCCCAGATCAACACTCCCACCGGTATGATTGAGCAGCTGACGGATTGACCTCTCCTAACCGAGACACAGCTTTTGACTGTGGCCATTTTCTCTCCATTATGTTTAGAGACGGGCCTCTGCCTGCCAGAGACAGGGGGCTAGTTGCTGAGGCTATCATTCATACCAGAGAGGAGGAAAGGATTAAGGCCACTGAGAAAGAGCAGGAGAGAGAGGGGTTTGCATCTTAATGCAAGCCTGAGTGTGGAACAGCCTTGTTATGAGGTGGCTCAGTGGAGGAGGAAGATGCATCGGCAGGGTGGGGTGGTAGGTGGCTGCTGGTGGGAGGTGGGAGAGGAAGGATTAGGGTGAAGAAGAAAAAGGAAAGATGTAGAAAAAGAATTTGAGAAAAAAAATGAGGAGAAGAAGTGTAGAAGAAAGACTACAAGAATGCCCACATCATGGACGGTACAAAAGTAGAACGGCTCTTTTTAATACTGCCAGTTCTGTAAACATCACATTGTCACAGATTGTTTCAACTCAACTATCGCTGAACTGATTTGGCACCAAGACAGAAGGATTTTTGTTCCAATGCAGCTTATGTCATTTCATTTTTAATGACCTCTTTTCACTCTCCAAAAAATTCAAAGCGTAAAGCCTGATTTGTCACATTTGGAGCACACAGTGTTCATTTCAATCAAATCTACAATAATCATTTAGTTGTCTCCAACTCCAGAAACATGACATGCAACAAAATCCATGACAATTTTGTATTGTGGTATGAGCTGCAATTATTTGGCTATAGGAGCACCTGATGAATCTGTTCTTTGTTGTTTTTTTAAAAACCAAATCTGATAACCATTAAAACATACACCCAAAGCTCATTAACTGAATAAAAGTGTCTAAGTATAAACAACATACAGCAAAAGTGGCACTGTTTCTGAAATATTTTTGCAGATGAAAGATGAGACAGTACAAATTAGAATGTCACATATAGGTGAGAACAGAGTCTCAAAAAAAAAGAGTCTCTTTTCAACATCAGAATTGACCCACAGCTCAACAGACACACAAAGTGGGACTCACTGTCACACACACACAGATATATTAATAAATAAAGAGACATTCTACGTGCAGACACGCAAACATAAATACTAACACGGATCCATCATAACAGCATTTCACAGTATCGGCTTTCTTCAGTCATGGCTGTTTGCTCTCACACTCTGTTAGGTTACAGTCAGTTAATCATCCCAAAGAAAACAGATCCTCTCTGAGCCGGCGCAGCTGAAAGAGAAAAGATCTCCTGATAAATAACTGATGTTGCACAGAGAAACTGAATCGCCCTAACTAAAATATGTTGCACTCTTCTGGGTCTGTTGATCGCTTTGAGCTATCTGACGGCCAGTGTGACCACCCGACATACACGTGGTTCTGTTTGCCGAGTCTGAATGTTTGTTTCCCTCAAGTTATTACAGCGCCAAGAAGGAACGTCAGCATGTGTCGGCTGGTTCTGTGACTGACTGGCCACTAGAAAATGCCCTCAGGAATCCAGGCTGTAGCTGAATCCATCAAACGCAAAATCAAAACACACAAAGCATGCTTCTTGCTGTAGCTGACATCGAAATGAAAACCTGAGAATCGTTTGAATTTCAGGTATACCCAGATATACTTTTGCTGACCTTAGGTGGTTGTTGTGCATACATTTATATGGTCATTAGCAGATCTAAAGAAGAATGCATAATCATCCTCTAGATTCCACAGACTTTAAGCATTGCAGAATAGTACATGTGGAGCGCCACAGTGTGAAGAATCTCCTTAGTGGATGCTTATTTGGGTGCATGACATGCATTTCAAACAGGCAGCAGATAAACACTTGGCAAATCAGTATGCAAACTTTGTACGTATTGTACCTCTCCCCATGTCGGATCCTCACACGATATCGCATCGACTGACATTTTCGTGTTCTGATTAGCATGAGTGCCTTCAGGATTAAAGATTGGCATGTTCGAGAATGAGACTCAAAAATTCTGCATCATCCAAGCGAGCAGCCTGTGTGTCTCAACCAACAGCCAAATGTCAATACTGTAACAATCTTTCTCTAATTCAAAGTGTGTTAGTTGCCTTAGCTTAACTCCATTTTCAGTTTTCTACGCACACACACATACACAAGCCGTAGGAGTAATCGATGGAAAAAACAGTGCCATTGAGTGTTCACATCACTAATAATCCACTAAGAGACTTTCTGTTCGTCAAGTGGGCTGTAATTCCTTTCTAAATCCTTTACTTGTAGGTGCACAAAGAGATTATTTCTGCAGTTCTAATGGCTGTTTCCTAGCATCGCACCAACCACAGCAGCATGTTATGTTGCGTGCAGAATTACAACAGCCTCAGTGATAAAGCTCCCTCCTTGCCAGCCTGAACCCGTGCCAACCCTAGTATCCCAGCGCAGCATGGCTAGCATGGCTATTAGCTGCAGGCCAGGTGAAAAGAGGGTTTGGCACCCCTTCCCGAGCCCGCCGCCTCCGGGGAAGTGAGACGTAAGGTTTAATTACAGCGGGATAGTCGCAGAAGAGGCTTTAATTGATGTCAAAAGTGTCTTTTCTTCATCTCAGCTACATCCACACTACACTGCTTTGATTTCAAGGGGGAGAAATGGGAGGTTTGGAGCAGGAGGAGGGACATGGCCCCTTCCCAAATGTTTGGTTTTCTGTTAAAAAGGAATTAACTAGTCTAGTGATTAAGGGAGCTTAAACTTGAATGATGGACAGGTAAGAGCGTGTGAGGGAAAGGTAAGCAAAACGAAGTAAAAGAACAGGTGACAACGACATGAGCATTTTTGCAAAATGACACACCGTTTTTTGTGACTGTGACACGCCGTAATCAGCAGATGGTTGTGAATTGTGCCACGGCTGAATCTGAATGAAAACACTGCTTTCATTCAGGTCCATTATCCTCTGTGGCAATCACCGCAGATTCCTAAACAAATTACCAATTGGGACATTGAGCTTTTTGCTGAGCATAATCAAGTTTACCAGGAATATTCTTGTTGATTTTCGGGCATCTCGAATAGCTTTCTGTGAGGAAGGTTTGCTTGTTTTCCAATGCTAAATGGAACTGCAAGGCCAAGGCAAAAAAAGGTGGATTGCTTGACGATTTCAATGTTTGCGGTATTCATTTTTTAGATAGCTGGCTATCCCTGTTTACCAATACAGAATGTGGTGTCTATTTTTGCTCTCACATCCAAACCAGTGCCGGCTCCTAATCGAAATCAACCTGTAACAATGTTGTAAAAAGGTGCAAAGCTGTGATCTATTTCTAAAAAGCTGTATTGAGAACAACTTGAAAAAAGACCCAGAGATATGAAAGATTCGGTTTCTTCTGCAGACGCAGTCTCCAACTGGGGGGAATGACGACATCTTATCTCTCTAGCGAGGCCGTTTAAATATAGACCTCTGCTACTTTATCTGTTTCTGCAGCTCTAGCGTCAGTTGATACACGATCACAGACTTCCTTTGAACGTTTTTATCCTTGAACTTCTGCACCAGGAACTTTTTGTCTTTAGACATCAACATTATAACTCATATTTACTGCAGCGACATTAAAACATCTGCTTAAATATTAATTATGACAGAGCCCACACACTGCAAAAAGTCGTAGCACCCTGGCGAACTCTCTGCAGAAACACAAAGAAGCAAGACATTTTCTTCCCATTTCCCATATAGCCTTCATCCTTTCATTGATGCAATATGGTGTAATGTAGCCCCCACTGACTGAGCGGTGGAATACACACCTCCGACTCTGCAGATATTTAATACAGGACTGCTCTATACATTATAAATGGCCCTCTGCAATATACCGTCCCTCTAAAATGAAGCCACTGCGCAAATAGAGAAAATAGAAACGACCTGCCCTTGGAATACCGCTGGGGTTTAAAATCTCTATTGTGGTGCTTCTTCTTTCTGTCCAGTACG
The DNA here is from genome assembly GCA_963678695.2 of Diplodus puntazzo. Taxonomy (NCBI): domain Eukaryota; kingdom Metazoa; phylum Chordata; class Actinopteri; order Spariformes; family Sparidae; genus Diplodus; species Diplodus puntazzo. The sequence goes on along the minus strand of OZ023157.1, from coordinate 23,360,258 downwards.
TCACATGACAGGGACGCATTCCTCACAGATAGGGTCAAAGAGGTCATCATGTACAGTGGCCACATGACAACTCAAGAGGAGGTCGACGTCAGCAAATGAACCAAGAAAATAGACGGAAACAAAAGATGACACACGTGAGAAATAAGTGCAGAGATCACCGATTTTTGCAAATAATATCCAACATGGCTGGTGTGCTTCTTTTTGAGCGTGTGCGCGGCGCGCGCGTGTGTGTGCATGTGTGACGGAGACAAGCAAGAGAGGGCAGAGTGCCGCCGAGAGTGACGAGATGCGATGAGACACAGTTTGAGAGAGTGCATACTAGCAGGAGGGCTGGAGAGGTAGAGTGTGTGAAAGTGGACAAGAGAGCGAGAGAACAAGACAGGCGAGATGGACATAAATGGCTGTGAGTTAGCATAGCCTGCTAGATTTTTTCAGTGTTTTTTTTTTGTTGTTTTTTTTTTTTTTTTGCAGCTGAAGCAAATTGAGGCCAGTAAGGCAGCAGTAAGGGCTGCTTTTCAGGTCACTCAAAAAGCTGTGCTAAAAAGGTAGCTAGAGCTAAATCCATTGTTAATATGATTGAATGAAAGACACAGCAACCTACTAAAGGATCCGAGTGTGTTGTAGTGCGTCGGGCGATTACAGCTGGTCTCATGTCATCTATATAGTAGCGCCACCCTGGAGTTAATTTGATTAAACTGCTGGGGAAAAAAGACCCCACTACTGATTTGTATTGATTAATATTCCCGGCTGAGTGAAGCTAGGAAGGTAGCAGGGTCCGCCAAATATAAACAAAGTAAAACAGTATGAAATTGACTTGTCCTTTAAGGTCAGTTTGTTTATCCAGTTTATTCAGTACTGGAAACAAAGGGAGTTTGTCTATTTAGTTTGTTTAGGCATAAAAACATCAGTCAGTGACGATGTTTCTCTCCTGATTACAATTTCTTACCCAAAACTACAAAGTGCACAACTAAGGTGGCAAACAGACAGCGCAGGATCTCACTTATTGTTCACACTATCACAGTTTTTCGTCATTGTATCTGCTTCTCTATCCTCAGCGCTGTGAGCAGGCCCCGCTCAGTCACGCTGTGACTGCTGAGTGGACAGAGCTGCATGGGTGATTCATTAGAGTTTGTGGAGTAACTGACCTTGTAAATATGGGACTGGACTGGGAGCTAAATCATCATCATCTCTGGAAGCAGGGCTACATGTGAGGATGCTCCGGTGGCCGACACGGGCAGCCATTTCTCATTTGTATTTTATCGCTTGAAAGATGCCTCCAATTTTATATTTGTTTTATATTCGCAGAAAACGAATCTCACGCTAGATATATTGTCTGTCGTCCTCCATAAAGACACATGACAGATCTGGTCCTTTAGAGTGAAAGACGGACCCACTTGATTTATGGCTCCAAAGGCTGTCCTAGCTGGAGTGTTTTAACCAATAAAAACGACGGCTCTCGATGTTGAAGAGCGACGGGCGTAAACAAGTCTCTCCAGTTTCCTTCAGGGCCACCTGACAATGGCAGACGGCAAGTTCTGAAATCTTGCTAGAATGCACTTAGGAAAATGTAGAATAAGTCATGTATAGCATTTACTATGTCTAGTGAGACCATATAAGCAACAATAAACTACATATAGTCAACTCAAGACAGTTACCTCTGTAGGTGCCTATTTTTCACAATCACATCTGACTTCCTTGACACCTTAGATGCTCCCTCTGTCATCGACACACACATCCTGTCGCCTTTGACTGACATGTCATGAACCCAATTAGACAAGTCACAATGTCAACAGGCTGGTACCATCCCCCAAACCCCTCTGAGAGGCATTCCTTTACCTGTCAAAAATTCATATTGCTGAAAAAAAGCGTGAAGGGGGAGCTGCATTATTACACAGTATTACACACACACACACACACACACACACACATCACACGCACAGATCGCCCACTGTTGTTTGCTTTAGACTGACACTGTTTGAGTGCATGTCAGACGAAGAGAAAAAAAAATGCCAAGAATTAGCCTGAGCCCACAGCCCTGTTTGTCTTTTTAAAAGCCGCAAAGGCGCAGTGTAAATACTGAGTCCAAAACAGCGCTTGGATCGGTATGAGTCACCTTCCCACCCACTTCGGACGAAATGTTCACTACTGTCTGACACATTTCACTTGGTATGTAAAACACACACACACACACACACACACACACACACACATCGGACAGCAACAGTTTTCGGGGTCTTTGGAGCCTTTTTTTTTTTTTTTTTTACCTTCGACTGAGATCGCCTCTTCCAAAATGTTGGAGACCTGGGAGGATTTATCCGTGTTTTGGTCCGTAACTTCCCGAGCAGAGCATCTGTTCGTGTCGGCAGAGGAGGAGAAGCAGAGTGAAGCACTGAGCACCGTCACACCGGCGTCTGCCGCCTTTATTCGTCCGGTGAGTTTGTGTGTCTCCGGCGGGGAGAAAAGCAAGAGCCCCGGTCCACGGCGGTCTCCTCCATCACCATCACCATCAGCACCACCGAGCTTTACATTCACCTCGGTGTTGAGAGGCTACACATACACGTGCAGTCAGACAGACAGACAGGCAGACAGACAGATATGTAGGCAGGTAGATGTAGAGGAGCGCTGCCGCTGTCTGTCTGTCAGGCGAGGCGGGATAGATATTGAGATACTGCTGCACCCGAGCGACCAACTCCAGAGAGAGAGAGAGAGAGAGAGAGAGAGAGACACACACACACACACACACGCACACACACACACACACACACACACACAGAGAGCGAGAGAGAGAAGGCGAACCACAAGTGAAAGGCTTCAGTGTATTTAGGCTGACAGTCATTCAGTATATTAGTTGTCTGTGTCCTCTTGTTTATCTCACATACTGCACATTCTTTGCACTTAACCTCCCAGCAGACCATTCTGCACACTGCTCTGTTTTTTTGTTTTTTTTTGTGGTACCATTTGAGGCAGCCATTCATTTCCACTGGGGTATGAAAATCTGCGAGCAAATCCTTGAAACTCACTTAAATTGTCTAATCCATGCAGTTAAACGTCGAGTACGCCTTACTGAGTGAAAAACATGATGAAGTCTTGTGGCAGAGGTCGAAGATACGCTGATCACATCCCTAGAAACACATCACCAGCAAATCCATTTTTTCCCTCTTTCTAGCAGATACATTTAATAAAATCTCAGATCCTGTCTTAAAGGTGCAATTTTGAAGGACTTTGTTTAAATCAATCAAGAATGAACTAAAATTACCAACGGAATGTGAATATCTGGCGCTATGTCAAAGACTTCCTTTGCAAAGATATGTATTAAAGTAAGCATGCTAACCAGCTAGCACCTAGCCACTTTGTACCTTATAAGGTGATGAGTGTGAAAGCAAACAAGCGTCCGGACAGAGTGAGCTAATATGATGGCTAGCTACGGTTAACATACTAGTTAACGGTGCCACAGTTAGCAGTTTCCCTGGCGATATTTAGCCTTCTAGTAGCCTGGAGTAGGATTTTGACAGGTGTTCTAACTGCAATATGTTACTACAGCAAGTTGTCCCACCATGCTAACTTCTTTTTTGTTTACAACATATGTGTGCAAGTTGCACCAAACCTGACACGGCGCTTATTTGGGTCCTCAGCAACTGACCGGTCAAGAATGAAGTTAATTGGATGAACAGTTCTCGAGATATATAAATAACAGACAGACAGAGATGTATTACTTTATATTTCGATTCGATCACCTGGTTGGTCGTGGAGCCCCACTCCACAGTCTGTGTCTGGAGGAACAAAAACACAAATCCCACATTTCCCATGTTGCATCTTGATGTCATTATTTGTCACACCGTCCCTGTCGGCTAAGTTGACCGCACCTTTCAAACTCCAAATGTGACACAAGGTTTTCCTGTCTCCAGTTTCAAGTCAACAACCTTCATGAAATCATCAGGTTTGTTCGTAAAATCCGTGGAGTGCCCCTTTAATTTTGGTTATGCTGCATGTAAATACAACACAGCAGTGATGATGCAACTTGTGACTGAAATGAATGCAGACTCGATCTTCGCTGTGACGGACAGCACGACATCAGCCAGTCCTTCTGTAGACTGCTTATCGAGAACCGAGCAGAAAATACATGAAAACCAATGGCTGCCCTGAACTGTTGGAAAATATACATGAAAATATAAAAAGCATGCATTAAAAAAGGCAACATGATTCATAGCTCGGGAGGAGGAACGAAACAAAGAGCACAGTAAATATTTATTCCTCATGTAACACTCACTTTCAGTATCATGGCTAAATTGCTTTGGCAACCCTAAAAGCTTATTTCCTGTAAAGCCAAGACGCCATATAAGAAGTGAAATGAGCTGAGAGAGAGAGAGTGATTTCTTTCTGCAAGATGTGCTGATTGTTGTCTCGCATTAACGGAAACAGGCAACCATACTGAATGCAAATAACACTGTAGATCTTCCCATCTGTTCTTATCAGACTGCTCTTTTCTGTGTGGGGAATGTAATTCGTTTTGTCACCCTCTTCTTTGGCACTGTGAGGAGCCTGTGCATCGCGCCAATACAGCACAGACCAAGGTAAAAACCGAAAGGAAGTGGAAGATGGAGAGATATGAAATGGATTCAGGACCATGGACAGCTCTGTGTGTATCCTAACTAGGCCAAACACTTTGCTCTGGTTCTCGCTGTCACCTCTTTTTATCGTGTCGGTCGATCTAAATTCAGCCTGGAACAGACTAAAGATACGCTGAGACCGGTGTTGCTGTGCTAGAACAACATAAGTACGTACACAGTACTACCAGGACAGAACACAGAGGGAACACACGCTGCTGTCCATTGACGAGGAGGTACACGAAGAGCGGCGAGATATCAAACATGATTTAGTCAAGCTAATGCAGCAGGAGGACCTCGGGGTTATTGCTTTATTATAGGCCTGCTTCCACCTGTCACGTTTGATCGCTCTCGTCCCCAGAGTGGAAGGCCGGGGGAGAGAATACAAGTATTTCATAAAGGTCGACATTTACCTGGATGTATTGCGAAGCTGAGCCCTTTCTTTCTCACACACACACAATGGGAGCGAGAAAAACCCCATTCATAATTTTTTATCACCGCTGCGCGACCGTGAAACACTTCCCATGACTGATTCTGTACCTGCCAGAGATGGGGATTTGAAGCCGGAGTATTAAAAAAATCAGCTTTGAATATTAAATTTGTTGACTACAGCTTCAATTGATATCAGACTGATTAACCCTGACTGAGCTCTGCAGTAAAATAACCATTAGTGGGTGAGAAGGCAGTAGCACAGTGTGGATCTATTCAAGACCGTCCCTCTCTCTCTCACACACAATCAATACGTCTCTGCAGTCTACAGTAACCACTTCTCTCCAACATAGGGCGAGTTCTTGCTCATTGATCATCGCCCTTTCATTAGACGTCCCTTCAAGCACTTTGAGTTAAACATTTTAAACTGAACTGGTAATGAAGTGACTCCTCAGTTCACTTGACACTTTGCTTCGGGAGAGAGACAGGAGAGGATCTGCACTCAAAGAGCAAAGGTGCAACTTAGCTTTTTCACATTTCTGCCTGGCATCTTCTGCAGAAAGCAGATGAGAAGCTGAAAGGCACCAAAGAAGACAGCCTGACTGCAAAAAGCCCGCAAGATCCAGACCTGGACCCAGGACGACGCATGGCAGCGGCACCTCGACATGTATTCCGATCATGTCTGCTGCAGCATGAACCTCGCAGATAAGCCCGACTCATGTGCGTTCGAATCAAAGAGGCTGCTTGCTGCTCTCCCCCCTCTCCAAGCATGTCTTTCAGCAGCATCTGTGCTGTGTGAGAGGGGAATATGAAGGAGGATTACCTGCTTAATTAGAAGGCGAGGTGAGTTTTGCACGCGTGCGTGTGTGTGTATGTGAGGGCGTTATGTGCACACGTGAGAGAGAGGGTGTAATCACCAGTAATCAAACACCTTAATAGGCGTCTATTTGAGATTTCCCACAGCATTTGCTCTACAACAGAGTGATTAATCGTGCGTCTATTACGCCACATAACCACATACATTAAAAACATTAATTTACATTTCAGTTAATTCAGCTTAATTGCCACAGCAGCCTAGAATGCATTCATATTCCACACGGGTGCTAGGAGGTAAATATGCATTTGTTAGCGATTTATTAATGGATTGAAATGAAGGGCGGAGAATGACTGTGGCAGGGCAGTAAGTCATGTGATGATCCAGCTGATCAGCAGATGGTCTCTCTCTCTGTCTCTATCTGTCACACACACACACACACACACACACACACACCACACACACACACACACACACACACACACACACACACACACACACACACATAATCAAAGCCGTTTAATGTCCTCACTTCCTCTCAGGAGAAGCAGATAAAGTTTCACACAATTAGGGGGGGAAAAGCAGGAGATTTAATGGTTAACTGCACATCAGAATCATTTCGCAGAAAGGAGAGGGGACCTTTCGCTCCGTTACATGAGCACTGGTGCGACTGTGGCCCGGACTAATTAAGGAAAAAGTCCTATTCAGTCGTAAAGTCTGCACCTGCTCATCAACATCCGTGACAACATTGATTAACTGCACGCTGTGTAAGAGATGGCTTGGCAGCTCATTAACCGGAGAAACAAAAGTTGAAGGGCATGTTGTTGGAGCTACGCAACAGATCAGAGCTGTGTGTCACAGGGTGCTGCCGGGTCTTGTCTCCGGCAGAAAAACAGAGAAGATTCCATCATTAGCAACCGAACTTTTCAGAACAAGTTTTGATGTTTTGTATGACGATAGAAGACAAAGAAGAAGAAATCCCTAGAACGGTGGTGGTTTAAATAGATAGCTTCGATAGAGGTCTTAAAGGAGAAGTTCACCCAAAAATGAAAATTCAGTCAGTATCTACTTACCCTTATGGAAAATCAGGTGAAGTCAGGTGACATTTCAGGAGCAGAAGAGCAGAACAGCATTCACAACTGTAGTAATTCACATGGATTAATCACTTTTTTACTGGCCATATGTGACAGGATTGTAACGTAGCGAACAAGGAGCAACAGTAGCTGATGTTGATTTAGAAATGGAGTTCACTAATGTAAACAAAGGACCAGCTTCCAGCACAGCACGGAAGTCCCACATAGCCCCCTTAAAGGGAGTGTACATAATGCCTTTTCAAATCATAGCAGGATGACTATGGAGACATTTTATGTTGTTTTTGTGTTTTTTGTTATTTTAAATTCCACATCTGCTTCAGTTGTTTAGGACCCTGCTGCAGGCTTATTTTGCTGTTAAACTCTAGTAATGTTGATGTAAACTATGACACATCATCGGAACGAGGAGATAATAAGTAGATAACAGCCAGATTTTCTCATTTTTGGGTGAACTTATCCTTTTACAACTTAACTATATTATCTGACAACTAGATCTCTTTAACTTTACTTCGGAGTGTCTGAATTCGGCGAGAAACTCACAATTGTTGTCATTATCAATTCAACTAAGCTAGGTTGTCAATTAAATGAATCAACTTGAATCCAGCAAATGGAAAAAAACTGTCATAAAATGTTTGTATTCTTAATAAACCACAATGGCTATTAGCTAATTGATCAAAAATGGCAATTCAATACAACATATTGATTAGTCTTTAGATTTGTCAATTTGTCTTTGTATTGATTGTAGGCAAACACATTCCACATACCTTTACGCCATCGAATTACACTTGAGCAGCTTGAGCTCAGTAGGGCAGCCATTTAATAATACATTGTTTACTCTGAAATACAATCACGTCGATTAAACAAAAGCTTGCACATGGAGTGGCTCTAAGTGGGAATGCCGAGAACATAAACAATAGCACATGCCTCCATTTCTAAATTTACCCTGCTCGCCTGTGCACCGATAATGTTATGACCAGCACCTTTGAGCATCTATGCCTGCCAAACACCCATCCTCCTGTCAGATCACTCATTTTAATGCAGACACCGCTTTATGAAAGTCAATAGAAAGAGAGCTCTGCCAATTTAGAAGTCAAACACACACTCTGTGCAAATGCACAATCACACACATACACACACACAGATGCACCTGCTAAATGTTGCCATCTCAATAGGCTGTCAGCTGGTGTCAGTTGCAAGGCTTTTTTCGCTTGTTGGGTAATTGGATTTCAAAATTTAGAGCTTCCTACACTGTGGAGAGGACATGGTCAAGTAGTCAACACACTTAGGCCAACATGGTGGGAATGAAATCGCCTTTCATTTGTTTTTGTTATGGAAGATGACGTCAAAGCTAATCCTGTAAAAGTAATGGAATGCAACAATATTATGCTGTAAAACAACCAGTTCAAATGCACCGTCTTCATTCCACTATGACTGCACGTGGGGCAAGCAAAAGATTCCCATTCTGAACTCCGACAAAATCTCTCTCTTTGATCGTGTTGGCTGAGTCTTTCTTAATGCATATAATAAGCACTTACTGCCTGTAATGAGCACATTATACAATTGTACAGCTTGTGTGAGGTACACATCACGCTGTATAGTGTATGTGTGAGTTTAACCAGGAGGGATGGGATTTCAGTGCTATATATTGCCTGTCAACACCTCTAAAATGTGATACAAACACGTTCTAAAAATTTCCCTCTGCTAATTCGATTTATCATCACCTCCAGTGGTGCAATTTTAAAAGATTGTAAATAAGGCTATAATGGCTGTGGGCTCCATACACAATAGTAAGAGGCAATGAATACCCAGGATTGTGCATGTACTCCTTGTGTATATGTGTATGTGCGTGTGTGTGTGTGTATGTGCGTTTGTGTGTGTGGCAGATGTTGTCGAAATGTATTTTGACAACATCAAATGTGTCACGTGTCTTGTGGTAACTTAGAATCTCCCAAAATGAATAATATACACATTTGTTATTTGCATTTCTTGTTCACATACACTAACCTCATTGCCTCAGTCGTTGCCAACTTCCACTTCACTCTGTGTCCTAACTGCAAGTGATGTGAGCTAGCATCAGCCACAAAATCAGATTGATTTCACTGTTTCCCATAAGAGTGTCCAGCAGTGCTGCGCAGCGCAACATGGTGCTTTATTTCCTGTTGCCCATGTTTAAAGTGTGACATGGACAAGAATTGCTGGGTTATTGATGTTTAAGTAAAGAGATATCCTTGCAGTACCAGCTCCTTTAACTACAAAAACCTAAATATGGTGCCAGATGGCTGGAGGGAAGATTGTCAGGGAACTGAAAGTTTGCAGCAAGATAACACACCATCTCTACTCTAGATCTCTTAACTATATCATATTTACTACTACTGAGTGCCAGTAGAGAAACATCTAAATATCACAGTGTAAAATGTGTTTTCTGTTTAAAAAGTACAAAAAATTGAAAGATTGATAATCTTTTAAATTCTGTAAAGTAACAGAAGGCATATTTAGGACAGCTAGCTGACATTGCGCTTCATGGGATGCTTGCATGCAGTAAGGACACAATGTAAAAGAGCTACAGGACATCTTTTGACTGATAAACTGTTGTCTGCAAAACAGTCACTTTTGCAAAACACTTTTGAAAATTCAGGGCCTTAGATATAAAACCGTTGGTTTATGCATCAAGGACGCACACAAGGCCGGGCTAAAGTCGCAGAGCAGCGGCCCAATTGGTCTGTTTGATTGAGTTGCTGCTCAGGAAGAAAACAATGTTGCGAGTTTATACCAAATAAATTCACCATATCATCCAAACTTTCATTAGTTTAAAAAGAATAAAATAAAGATGATGCAGAGTGATGCCCTACTGTGTATCTCCTGTCAGATGACACTCCTGCATCCAGACTTGGTATTATTTCTGTTGTGTGAGGGCTCCAGGTGAGTCTTTGAAAGTTGTGGAAATAACAAATGTTATAATTCACTATGTAGCATGTCATGTTTGCATTACATAGCACAAAATTAAAATGTGCAATCACACAAACCAAAAACAGCTAGACAGCTGTATTCATGATATTTTAAACAAGAGCAAGAATCCAAACCCATGCTAAGGGCTCTGTGAGGCTTTACAGTGCTCCAAGCTAAATGCTAATGTTTTATTTGGGCAATGCTTATTCTGTTAACCTCATTACTTTATCGTGTTAGCATGCTAACATTAGCTAAATAGCACCAAACACAAAATACAGCTGAAGCTGATGGGAATCGACTTAGTTTTGCAGGTAAACAAAATTATCGGATTTATTTAAACATTTTCAACCCCAGATTTTATGGCAATCCAAAAATCTAAAAGCCCCAAAAAGATTGCAGCCTAGTGTTATTTAAGCTAAGACCAAACAAAGATAAATTTAAAGCAGCGTGGTAAACATTCAAAATACATTTCTTTGTGGTTATTCAGGTGCTGTGTGCTGTGCTTTTGTTGCTATTTCAACTTCTGCACCAACTCAGGAGTTGTTCAAACTGTGCTGTTCAAATCCAGCAAGTCGCATGTACTGTAGGGTAGTTTCAACAGCAAACACGTGGAAAACAATACACTCAATACAACAAATATTAATTCTACACTGAGCTGATACAATCGCTGAGCTTTGCAGAGCTCAGGATTTGTGAGGAGGTCACAGTGGGACTGTGCAGACCTTGTTTCTGGTCTTAGCCAGCCTTCCTTCCATGACTCTGGTCCCTGGAGTGAATGGCGACAAATGAGACTTGAAGCCAGTGACAGGAGCGCAGGGGTGTTTATGGGCCACTGGGAGAGGCTGATGGCTGATGATGCCCAGTGGAGTTTACTGCCACAGACAAAAGCTTGCCTCTGCTCTTAGCAATCAGAGCTGCATTACAGTGCAGGAATTTATCTTTGTGCAATCAGGTTAAAGTGCTGTAGGAATCATCACAATGCCTTTTCAAAAATAACCTGTGTTGGATTTGCCCTACATGTAACTGTAACGTATTGTGAATTGTATTCTTGATCCCGTACAGATTAAGAATTAAATGAATTAATCTCTGTGCCTCTTTAGAGCGACCACAGGAATCTGTTTCCTGTTTGACCTGAAACAAATGAAAGCGAACAGCGGATCACTCTGTACATTTTTCTTATTACACCATGCATTACACCGATTGTATTTCAACCAAAATATAAATGAAAATCCAACACCGTCTTTAATGTAGCCCATTTTGTTTTTGCTGAGATGACACGTCTAACTCCCTGTTCTATTTCTTACACCAACATATTGCACAATTCATCTTCCAGCAGTATCTCACATCTGTAAATTACTTTCCATGCCATCACAATCAGCACATTCTCTATTCCTTTTGAACTCAAACAAAAGACGTGTTTAGATTACAGAGCCAATGTTATAATGAAATTCTTGGCTCAATGCTAGTATCTCATTTTGAACAGCCTTTTTTTACTTTCATCCACCGCTCAGTTATACACCTTTGACGTGGTCCTACCTGCCCAGTCTGCTGCCTTCTCTCTGACCTTTGCCTCAGCCAGACTGTAACAAGACGGATCTGACACAAAAACATACATAATTGATCTGTGTTCGACTCCCAGAGGTCACACCAATTATTTCATGTGCAAAAACTGAGCAAAGGACGACCGACTACCCAGGTCTATCTTGAGAAGGAGGAGCTAAATTGTTGCATTGTTTCCTTTTTAAGACATATTTTTCTCAGTATTTTTCCCTTCCCTCTCATTCAGACTGGAAATGTCACCAGAAGAAATGTCAGAAAAATGTGCTGCCTCTCACTCAGCCGCAACCAAAACCGGTTTGTTTCTCAGTATTGTTCTCAAGCTGACGTCTCTCTTTCTATTCTGATCAGCAGACTCAACATGTCAACATCCGCCCAGTCATGTGACCTGTGACTCAAGTGCAGACGAAAACTGACACACACACACACAAAGGCAAAGTCTTTACATACATTAACTGTGCAGGCGGGTGTGAGAAAGAAATAGAGGTGGAGGTTAACTAGCATCTGTAAAAGTCAGATGCCCTCATCAGACGAGGGCATGTACTGTAATGTTGTAATGAGTTATGTTATTGTATGTTATTACAGCGTTTTGACCTCAATTTCTTCCTCTCCACTCTCCGTGCTTGACTTCTCCCTCCGTCACAACATTCAACATTCCTCATACTGCTCATCCTCACACACACACACACACACACACACACACACACACACACACACACACACACAATGTACTGGACAGTACAAGTGTAAGCTAGCACAGCATTCTGTTACATGTTCGCCGTATGGCCTTCCTCCAAAACTTTCTACCCAAAGTACAAAAGTCATGCAGGTTTTAAAATCATGATGTTTGAAACCAACACGTTTATATTAAAAGTAACTCACGAGGTGTAAACACAGTTACTGTACTGTAGGGCGAAGAGTTCAAGCAGACTTGATATTATTATATATACAGACTATACAGGTCGTGGAGGTAATAGAGATGTAGCTACACATTCTGTAGCTGGTGAGAACGATGAGTCCAGAGTGATGGCTTACAGACGCTTGGAGGACTTATTTCTGTTTCTTTTTTTAGTGGGATATCCATATAAAAATATTCATCCTCATGCACTCATATATTAATGCTTACTCATGCACAAACATTTCCAAAGCCTGACCATGCTCCATTTGGGGCTCACCCTTCCATTGCTTCTATTTAAAAACCAGAGCCTTGAGCCAGTGGCCAATGAAACACAGCCACAGATGGTTCCTTAATGCTAGCATGGACATTTAGAGATGGGGGGGAAACAGAATGAAATCAGCCAAATGGGAGCAGAAGCAGCTTTTCCGACAAAGGAGGAGACTGAAGGATTAGCATGACTGGCTATCGTACAAAGCTAACAAAGCCATAATGCTTTTCTGACCCGTATGAACAACAATGACAAGATATAGCTCTTCTTCAATACTGTGGGATGAGTTGTGGTGCTAAAAGGCCGTTGACCACATGAGGAGGACCATTCTGTCTCGCATGGTGACCATAAACTGAGTGAAGCAATTGTATAGCTCAAATTGAAGATCATCTGTGATGAGTTTACATATCCAGCATCCAGCGAAGTGGGGCCTTTGTAGTCATGTGTTTGCGTTCTGTGATACAGATTCTCATCTAACAGAGACTGAACCTACCCTGAAGACTTGACAAAAACATTGGAAATGCATTACACCACATCACCCTAAAACGACGCAATTAAGAAGCACTACACCAATCAATATAAAACAGAACACTACTGTCTTGGGGTAAAGTGTGGAGAAAATCCACATGGATGTGAGAATCCCAGTCATTATTCTGCGGGGAAAATCAGCACCAGCTGCCAGTTTATTCTGTGGACGGTCTGCCATATATTTTAAATACGTAGGCTAGTATGCATCTGTTCGGCACTCGTGCATTAATATATTATTCAAGCCTACAAGGCATTTGAAACACTTGGTGCATTCATGCAAAGTGATACTATTCCTTTGTGGAACTTCGACATTAAACACCACTGAAGCAGCCACACCGTTGAGTGTTTAATGCACAAGAAAAGCAGAACATGTAGGTGAAGGACGACATGGTTTCTCTATTTGTTCTCACTTACTCTTCGCACTGTTAAGCTTGTTTGGATATCTTTAATCTCTACAATTTAGGTCAGAAGCACCCACGCTTAACACCAGATTATGCTTTACTTTATCTGGCCATTACAGTAAGTCTAATTCAAGTGGTCCTCAACATGTCAACACTTCTTACAGTTTAGTTAAACTTAATGAATAACAGATTAAGGGTGAATAATACAAGAGTGTCCACTGAGTGCACAGCAGCAGCGCTGCGTCTTTACCTGTGTTACTGTGTGACATTGACATGCTGGTTACCATGTCACTGACATTGTACATGACCTTGTATGTGTTAATTAACCTGGACATATGCCGTGCTGGTCGGCTCACTCCTACCATCACTGTGGACATTGTATTGACTTACAGTCAGTCTCTGCGGACTGTAATCACTGTTAATCGTAGGGATAATGGCAAGACACGGAAAACAATGGAGAAGTAAAGTCACTTCAGCCAAGTAAAGGTATTGCTGTTGTTATATTCATCGCCCACCTTTAATCAAAGCATACTGTGATGGAGCTATGCGCCTGCTTCAACACTAAGTCACACTGCATAGCACTTTCAAATTTGCCATAAAAAAACATTTGGCCCTGGCTGCATGTAGTTTTGAGTTTGCACTTCATGTAAGGTTGTTTTTCTCGAACATATGGAAGAACAGAGAGCTGGCATAAGGAGTCTGTGGAAGGTCTGGAAAAAAGGAAAATAAAAATAAGACCTAACAACGTTCACTATCTCACTTTCTACTTGTACCGATCTAGATTGTCTTCAGACCGTTGTTCTGTAATTGCAGATGAATACAGTCCAAAAAATGATCAGTGATCTGAAGCTTGGCTGGACTGTTTCTTTGAGTGGCATACGACTAGAGTTTATACATACTTGTTATAAAACATGTCTGTGTTGGATTTGCTTCGGAGATTTGTGCTTTTCATGTTCCTGCCAATTTTGTGTCCTTTAATGTTAGCGTAAAGAGAATCTGAGAGTCTGCGATATGTTTGTTTGTGTGTAAACTTTGTGTGTGCATGTGTTTATGCCTGCGTCTTTATCCTCCCATCTCTCCTCAGGCATCCTTCCCGCTTTTGTTTTTATTTTTTACAGGATGTTAAAAACTGTTGTGTCCTTAAGGGATTCCCAACTGTGCATCTAATGCAAAAGAATCAAATCCATTTAAAGTGCCATAACAGCTATAACAGAAAAACTCTAAAGACACAATAACTGCTAGTGCTTCACGCTCTCACAGCCCCTACATATAAAATCCTAAACCTTCATAACACTAAAATCTGCATTGCAGTGGTGTGAATCTGTCTGCTGTGGTTTGTGCTACAACCTGACAAGTCAATAGCATATGTTTGATATCCATTATCTTGTTTTTCAACAGCAAAAGATGTACAAGTGAAAAAATGTTTAGTTAAAAATGGCTCAGGTCCATCGAAAGTCCCAGTCTGTTGGATTTCCTCTTGTATGTCAAAATGTTTATTTTATCTCACACTTATGTTTCCTGAACTGCCACTTGTTGCAACACAAGAAAGATGTAAATACATTACTGTGTGTGACTGTAAGTAGCGTTTAGATACATTGTACAAACTGAACAAGGTTGTTTTTGGCTTCCATCTTTGTTTAGAAGTGGAAAATGAACCTAGATGCAACCACAACAAATAACCGAACCATTTTTCCTCCCCTTTTTGGACCAGGCACATCAACGTACAAAGAATAAATAATATACATCGCATTAACTGATATTAATACGAATGAGCCGAGCACTATTTTTGCTCTCTTTGGTCAGAAGATAACTCTGCTAACTACTGTTAGCAGCTGACTTGCTAGCAAGGGTATGTAGCTAGCTAGCTAATTACAGTGTAAGCACTCAAATGTCAGTCAGTCATTATTCCTTTATTGTCCCACAAACGGGGAAATTTGTTTGCCGCAGCAGCCAAAGGACAGTAGAATAAAAAAAAAAACAATAACATATATTCTTATAATTCAGGCTATATACAAACATATTTGGATGCATGTCAACTCACCTTGTCAAATGTTGCCTTATTTCTGTTGGTATTGGTCATTTATTTCAGTTGTTCGTTGAGTTTCAGCTCCAGCTATTTCACCTGATCTGGCTAAGCTAGCGCCGCCGTCATAAACTGACAGAAGCAACGGAACTCCATTCTGCTCGTTAGCATTGTTAGCTAAGTCTTAGCTCATTATTAGCTCGTTAAATTAGCTGTTGTGAAGCTTGTTTTGAGCTGCGTATCTTTTAATATAAGTATTTTAAAACACAGCAAACATTGGCAAAGTCAGGCTCACCAAGGTGAGAGGTAAAAACTGAGAAGTGAGTCCAAATTCAAAGATACAGCAGCTGAACACTTTTTAAGACACTTTTAGCAGCTTGTAAGTGACCCACAGATTACTGGAAGTGATTTCTTTTGTGCGTAAACTATTAAGAAAATAAATATCTACCTTAGTCGTGGTTAGTATTCATGTGTCTGTTTCAGGTTTGAATTGCCCAGATGAGCAAATGGTTCAGAAATCTATATGCCCGAGGTGAATTTGTTTTTGCCACTTTGTAGTATTTTTTTGCATTTATCAGACAACAACAAAGACTGGAGTTAATTGCCATGTTTAATCTCATCATCCTTGCTCTTAAAAAAATGCAGCAAACTGGGCCATACATAGTGGGAGTTTTACCCACATTCTCTCAACTGAGATGAGATGAAAACGAAAAGATGGACTTCATCATCAGCTCTGGAAAAAAATCAAACAATAAGTTGCATCCTTTTTCACCACCACTAGATTTACTAGCCCAATGTGGCATTTTACTTGCCCCTTGCCATTGGACAGTCCTCATCGCTGAGCTCTGCATTGTGTTTTCCAACATTAAGACATTTGTGTCCATCAGCAGCAATGATAACCATTTATGGTTTGCATAATCCGGAAGAGACTCAATATTTAGCTTAACTCAGATATTTAAGTTATTCATGATGATTTTTCTGTTTTTTCCTGATCACTGTTATAAACACACACACACACACACACACACACACACACACACAGACACACACACACACACACACACACACACACACACACACACACACACACACATACACACACAGCTTGCACTCAAAACATTAACAACAACCCTCTCTGTCTTCTCTGTGTCCTTCACTGTCATTAACCCAAGTGACATTCACGGACAACCTGCTCAGCACCAAGTGATTACTCATGACTGGCCCTCGCTACGATGCGCATAATGAGAGTTTTACCCTGTCACCTAGCATTGACTGAGGACAGGAGATTTACCAGCATCTCAGAATATCTTGAAACACTCGAATTGTGAATGTGTGTTCATGTGGCCAGTGACTCTTAGTAAGTACTGTACTGCAGAAGGCCAAGCTTAGATAATGAAAGGTAATGCGACAAAGCTATTTGCATAATAGGAAAAATAACTCTCCTCTCCACAGTGCCTTCAGATGCAGGCAGGAGGCTGTCGCCGCCTGTGAGGATCATTTCCGACAATTGGCTTTTGATCATCTCTGTCTAATTAAGAGCCCCAGATAATGATGACTTGGTGTCTGTTTTTAGCCCCCTGCCTCGCACGGATTCAATTATTCATGTCATTCTATCTGTTTTTCTTGGCATCAGGTCATCCTCACGTCTTCATTTTGAAATGACGTGCGGTGATGGAATAAGAGTGAAATTACACACCCCATCATAAATCTGTATCATCCTGTGATTTGATCAGAGAGACAGTTATCTTGCTGTGTATGTGGAAGCAGATCGTTTGTTGTCTTGTTTGAATCTGACCATTCAATGTGAATCATGTGACTTTATGGAAACCCATGAAATGTTCTTTCTCTGCTCAGGCTGTGAGTGGTTTTACTGCCACAGCGATACCTACTTGACCCCGTCACGGCTCTTTATTTGTGAAGTCAGTGTTTCACTGTAGAGCTTCAGTTTTTGTCATTTTCTCTTGATATGTTTGTTTGCTCCCCAGCTCGGAGCCTTTCTCAGCACATCCCCGATGCAGAAGTGACAAGCCATTTGGTTTGCAGCCCCTTGAAATAAAGCTAAAAAAAAAATAAAGCTGTGACCCCAATCACAGTTTGAGTCGTGAGCAACCAGAAAAGGGATTTTTTCATTCGAAGGGATTTTACAGGCATGGAAAGGTCTTAAAAGCAGAAAAAGTCATAAAACGTTCATATTTTCTCAGACTTAGCGTGTGTCTGTGCGTATTTGTGCACGTTCATGTCTGAAATGTTGAGTTCTGTGAATTCTCACGTTTTGTTTCTGTTGCAGTGTCTTTTTGTGTGTTTTACTTATTCAGTAACACACATAAGGGGTCAGGATGTAATGTAGAGCATTTAACATTCCTGCCAACCAAAGTGGGCATTTGTACGAAACGTAGCATTTCACAATCACATTATATACTTATTATTCACTCCTCACATAAGCAAGTGGAGGGGACGGCGGTGTTGTTACTGCAAGCTCACAAGGCTGCCAAACGGCTGTCCAAGCCACACCACTGGATTTTTTTTTAAGGGACACCCAGGGAGATATTTCCAGCTGTTTTTGTGGCGATCGTGGCAACAGGTATTTTAATCCGAGCCATGTTTTTTTCAAAACCAAGTGGCTTTTGTGCCTAAACGTTACTGGAGCATAAGCACAGCATTGTAAGAAGAGAGAAATGGAAAATTCAACCTAAAGAAACATGAAGTACCAACAAAAAGACATGTTTTTAACTTATCTGATGTAATTGCAGAAAGGTATGTAGCTAAATGATATGTATAGTAGATAAAAACTTCCTAGCCCTGCCTTGCCTCCCACCTGGCTTTTCCCTTTTTGTCTCCCTCTTCCCTCCACCTGTCTGGAGGAAGATTAAATAAAAGATGAAAGAGGGAGCAGACGTCTGGCAGAAGTTAACTCTCAGGGCATCATTCATCCCTCTGCGCAGCATCACTGCTGCTAGTCTCTGTAGAAGAGATCATTCAACACACCACTCTCCCTGCTGCAGAGGCACAGTGATCGTACAACACGTGTGGGAAATACAGTACATTAACACACTTACACATTGGAGGATATTGGCATATTGCAAGTAGTCTCTAGTACAACACGTGCATGTGTAAATGCTGCTGACGGTTAGTGACAAGTTACATCCTGGCTCCCACATATAAAGCCGAGTTGTGCTCTGGTGTTTGGAAAGAGTCGACGGCACTGCGTCACAACGCAGCTACAGCGGCGCTACATTACGCCCGTGATGCGACGACATCCTGTTTTCGATGAGTGTAAATGGAAATCAAATGCATTCAAATGTTATTCAGACACACAGCGGGACAGGATGAATAACCCCAGCATGAGCCCACACACACACACACAGTCACAACTCTGTGTTAACCAACTTTCTGTGCGCTGCAGGAACACACCCACACTTTTACAGTGTTTGCAGACTTCACAATAAAATTGATGTCAGAACACCCCCGTGCTCTCGCACTCGTTTCCCTCTCTCACTCCACTCACAGTCCTCAGTCTCCCCATCACAGTGTTTCCACCAGGCAGCCGCCCACTCACCCGGACCTTGCGATCCACTAGAGGCTGCTGTTGCTCGTGTATTATCCACCTTCAACGTGTCCTACATTTCACACACATTTAGGAGCCTCCTGTCTGTTATTTACTCCAGTGCCGTGTTGTTAATGGTCCTCCTTCCTTCTGTTGCATTTCATCAGTATGACATCCCCCCTAAAAATATTTAAGTTCTCTGTTCATTTTTTGGAAGCAAAGCAGCTTTTTCAACAAAGCAGAAGCGGGGGTCTTTAGCCACCATAACTGACAGCCTGAAAATAAGAACATGCATCCATTTCGAGCATTTTTTATTTTTATTTTTATTTTTATTTTTTTTTGGGGGGGGGGGGGGGGGGGGGGGGGGGGGGTAATGGCTGTGGACAGGCAGGGTCATCTGGGGTTGCATGAGAGTGAGTGTGGGAGTATTATCTACAGTATGTTGTGTAACAGTGTGAATGTGTGTTTTTGTATTTGTTTGCGTATTAGAAGCTTAGGATCAACTGATCTTGATCACAGTGAGAGTGCCTGTGAACAGCTGAGTTTAGATGTTTGCTAAACTCAAACTCTGCCTCTTTAATTTGGGTGCATGTCTTACCCAACTGAGGTAACATCAGCAGAAATGAAATGTCTGATTTTGAAATATAAAGTTTTAAATATTTATGATCTGATACTAACACTTTAAAGTGTGACTTCTCATGTCTTGGAAAGTGATCAGTGATTACTTTTACTTACCATATGAGCAATCCTTTTTATTCATTATATTAAAGGGGCATTATGTAGTGTTGGAGAAGAAATTCGAACTCAGAATTTTCATATTTACAATATTAAAGAGGTAATAATACAAACTCCGGAACATTTATCTTTTCCATAAATGAATAAACAAGCTTGATCTCAGAGGAAAATAAGGTCCCAGAACACTGTTTGAAGCTAAAGAGGTGGTAGGGTCCACCAAATATAAACAAAGTAAAACAGTATAAAATTGTGCTGTCAGTTTGTTTATTCAGTCATTAAAACAAAGAGAAACACACGCAGTATCAGTGCTTGTCATTTAGATGAGTGTGTGATGCTAGAAGGTCATATTTCCATTACGTAAGACCTACTTAAGATGAAATGTCTGCAGTAATAGTTTTTAGTTCTGCAAGTTACTGCTCCTGATGAGGTCCTTTTCCAGTGGAATGTGAATGCTGAAATAACCTTAATATCAAAGACTAATTTAATGATTGGATCTGTTGTATGTGGGCTTGATGTTAAATTAATTGAAGCAGTTGTATCAGAGCATGCTCTCCGTATGCACCAGATATTATCCTCAGCTGTGGCACAATGCACAGCAGGACTGTCTCCATTGATTGGCCCTGCGGTGAGGCTTTTAATAACATCTGAGACGGATGTGAGCTTGATCGCCGCGCAAACACAAAAATCTGTCAAGAGACGCTGTTCAAAAGGTCAAGCTGAGTTCTTTTTAGCCTCGAGCAACAACGTTTATTCTAAAATGCAGTTCTTTTTAACGTTATGTAAAACATAGTATCATCAGTGAGTTGTTGTTTTTTTTTAAATAAGGTGGGCCCGAGATTAATTTTTCATTCATACACCACATAAAAGTATTTGTGCTTCGAACAACATGCCTTTTTGGATGTATGCCCCCGTGTTGATGGGAGGAAATGAGTCATATTTTCCAAAAATACACATCTTTGAAGTCAGAGTTAGCCTAAGGACGAGTAGTAGTCCTACAGAAGAGTGCAGTCATGGGTGGGTAAGCGCGGGCTGCATATCTCATCAATAAGATCTGAAAGGCAACACAAACAAATGCTGATTTCCCAACATTTTCGCTTTGGTCTCAGACCTGCAGCTCCCACGGCAGATCAAAAAACCAACTCATTAGGCTTTCTGTTTGTGCTACGCGCAGTTTTTCCATACAGATTGCTTACTTTCAGCGCTGCATATCAAGTGCTTTCATCAGTAGTTTTGCAGGAAATATCTGAATGCCTGGAGCAAGTTCCATATCTGGGAGCAAAAGGTAACAAGAGCAAATTCAGCTCTGAGTTGTCAGATTAACTGTGAAAACAAAATCACCTTCCCGCCACTATATTCACATAGTGAGACCTCCCATCATCAGACCAGAAGAAAGGCACTTGTTGTGACACAGTGAACAACTAATTTAACATGCATGTGAAGAGCTGCCAATGTGTATTTTTTTTTCTTTTTGTTATTATTATGAGAATTAACAGGGCAGTTATAACAATATAAGTATTTCTGTACTATAAAGTAGTGTTCCTCACTGTCTTTCATTTTTTGTATTCTTTCCTTTTTGTTTTTCATATCAGTTCTTCTGTATGATTTTCCAACCTTTTCGAAAGTCTTACAATTAAAGCATTTTGTTATGATGATTATGTTTTTTCACTTTAACAAACAAGTAAACTTGTTGTCACTTTTCGAAACCCTTCACCAGAAAACATACAGAATTCTTGTTTGTTTTCTTCTCATCATAACAGCTCTGTGTGTCAGCAGTTGTCCACTGGCATCATCAAAGTCAAGGCACAGCCTGCAGCCTAAAAGGACATCAGGTCTGCGGTTTGTATCTGAGCCGCTGTGAATAATTAAAGACTTAAAGGACTTGATGCTCAGACTTCCACTGGCCTACATCTCTGCATCAGCAACACAGCAGGGAGCTGGTGATAACATCTCCTCTATAGGAGGTGGCACAGTCATGCTGACACAGTCTTGTACTGGAAGTGGGAGGCGCTGCATGAGGCGTACTGTGTACTGCGTGAGGGTATGTTAAAAATTGGGATGTAATCCATAATTATATAACAATAAGTCATAATGTTATCTAGTATCTCATCGAGTCATCTCATGGAGTTGAAGTTAAAAAGTTTTGGTCTTTTAATAATGTTGACGAAGTATAAATAAAATAACAAAATAAAAACTTCATTTCTATAAGTTAGTTACAAGGTGCCTCATGAAACACATAGCAATACAACACGGGTGCAGAGCAGCAAATGACAGAACTAAAACAAAATAGAATGCAATGAAATGAAATGAAAGAGATGTTAGGGGGGTTTAAAGGGAAAACTAAAAGGTGGACCCAAATACAGCTCAGACAGGAGGCAGGATCAGGGGGAACAAAAGGTGAGCTTTAATGATCAAAAGCTGAATTACAAACAAACAAAAGGAGCTAGTTCCACAAACTAGTTGAAGCGGGGAAAAGGCAAAGTAGCAAATCAAAAGCAAAGTTCAAATCCAGCTAAATACACAGACATTAATGACGAGACGAGGAAAAGGTGAGGTGAGAGGAGGGAGGAGGACAGGTGAGATAATGAGGGGAAGATACAGAGGAGAAGGCATATACAATGCTGTTATTTATTTATACATACAGACAATACTGACAGACAGGGGAGACAGGCAAGAAAGGAGGAATGGGGAAATACAGAGGAGAGAACATAGTGGAAAGAACACAGAGGGGAACACTAAGAAGACACAAGGAAATTAAAACATAAGACAAGACACATAAGACACAGAAAACATGAAGCATGACAAGAGAGACATCAAACCTTTTGAATAAACATTATGCTTTTTCTTCACAGGTGCGTTTTTATGAGCTTTTTAAATTGAAGAACTAACTCAGTTGATTTGATATGTAGGGGGAGTTTGTTCCATAGTGTTGGGGCATAAAACCATAAAAGCATGGCGCCCCTTTTGTTTTCAGCCTAGACCAAAGTGCTGTGAACAAGATAAGATTCTCTGATCTGAGGGGTCTGTGAGAAGAATAAGGGGTCGAGTAGTTCGGAAATGTAAAGTGGAGCCAGGCTGTGTAGGGATTTAAAAGTAATCAATACTTACCTCATAGTCTACTGAAAGAATCATTTTTGGAATGTTTGCTTTGAGCTCTGCATCAGTGCACTTACCACCCAGACATCTGTCAACCAGCGTAACATAAATATACCTACTGCACTCTTTTGCCAGCAAAAATCCGGCAATTGATAATAAATGTGTCATCTGGTGGATTTGAGAGCTGTTGTACAGACTGTCCTCCTGCATCCATGTTTGCACACATCTGCGGACACAAAGAGGATATAGTATAGTATAGTAGTAGTGATGTATACTCTTTGTGTCACTGGATACTGGCATACAAATGGGAAACCCACAATCCTCTTCCTGTTTTCTCAAGCCATGTAGCCCCAACTTCAGAAACATTTGTGTCCATCTACAGCAAAGACAGCCCAGTTTTATGCGAGGACCGTTTTTCCAGCAGCGAAATGCTTCTTGGAGTGTCACCTCACCCCGCGCAGCCAGACATAAGTGGTACTGCCCCCAAAGCTTTCTTGTTGCAATTTGGTGCATTTACACATGTAAATAAATAAACAGACAAGTAAAAGAATGTTAAAATGTTTCATTAGATCTGAGAGCGAAGAAAGTTTTTGTGTGTCGTGTATCAAATCTTAGTATTCGACTAATTTGAAAGCGTTCAAAGGATTTAAAATCCGGAGGCTTTTGTGAGCCAAATAAGCAGATTTTAAGACCGTTGAATTCTTTGGAGTGTTCAGGAAATCAAAACTGCAATGAGAGGGTAAACCTAACTATCAGGTTGAAGTGTTGGGTGGCATTGGACAAAAATGAGACTAATGTGTCTCTAATACCTGTCATCTGGTTAAAATTCACTCCAGCCTCCCCTATATGATTCTGTGTATGTGCTCTATTAGCTGTACTAACCCACCACCATGGTGACAATTTAACGTGGTTATCAAAGCACGTGAGCAGAGGTTTAAAAAGGACGCCTCCGATTCTGATAAATGTTGCAGGACACACACTTTAATCCACGCAATGATACTGCTGCCTGAACAAGACAGCCTTGTAACTCCTGGGGCTGCTTGACCCAAATTCAGAGCTCTATTTTGTGTGACGGGTGGAAGGCAGGCACACTGGGCACAGCGCGGAGAACAGGGTCGGGCTGTGCATGAGATAGTACACAGCTATATTTATTCAAAAGAGGTTACCTCCAGCAACCTCCATCACCAGCTGATCTCCTATGAAGGCCAGCGCGTTCTCTGTGGAGTCTTCAATGGGGGCAGAGTTACTTTGGTGTTCCTTTATTTCATCTTTCTAGACGAGTGTGTTTGATAATGCTGGCTGAGGGGGAAAATAGGATGTTGAGATGGAGCTGAATCAAATTTAAGCCCTTCTTCATCTTTAGAATATGTTGGATTAAGACTTATAATAGTTTCTGGGAGCATCAGTCTTCTTTAATTCAGAGCCACACACACTGAAAAAGGGACAAGCGGAATAAAAGCCTTTGAATAACTGGATCATGAAAACAAGGCTTGCAGGAGCTTGACTACAGATTCTCGCTAAAACAGGCCCATGTGCAGCCTCCGCCCCAAATAAACCTCAGCCCTCCTTCTTTTTTTTCCCTCCACCCTTCCTCCGAGGCTACACCTGTTGCATTTGATATGTTGTTACAGCTTGCCTTCCAATGTTGGGCCTACAAAGTGAGCTGATTTCACGCAGCTCAAGGATGATTCTCCTTTGGTAGCTGGAAATAAAGTTGGGAAACTGAAAACTCAGGTGACATCACAAGGTATGGCATTCTTTTCACTTATCTACGTATTATTATGTGGCTCAAATGCTATAATTAGGCTTTTATAATGATGAGAACTCGTGGTATTTTTTTTATACACTTTAAAAATCATTGAGGGGAAGAACTCATTTAAATTATGTTGAGAAACAGTTTAAAATAGCTTAGAAAGACACAAATTATTAACAGATCCCAAACAAAAAAGAAACAATTAGACCTAAAACAAGTGTATTAATACATTTGTGGATTTCCTCAAAAGTTAAGCCCAGCAGGGAGAAGTTCTGGCCCCCAGGTCTGTGAGGGAACTTTGTGAGAGAGTAAGCAACACTTTGCCTCCGGGCTTGTCTAAACTGATGAGGCTCACACGTTCCTGTGCCTGAGGTTAAAAGTGGAGCGTTAATTAATATTTGATACACATCTCTGCAGTGAGGTGTTGTTGGGGTCACAATACATTCGCAGTTTTGCAATCAGTAAAACCCAGGACCAGTTTCCACACGAGTTAACCCTTTATGGTGGCAATTCGAAGCCATGAAATGAAAAAATGATTACATTAAGTAGCTGAACCTGGGGTATTCTTGTAATCATGTTCAATAAAATGATCTTTTTTCTTTTTGGAGTATCCGATACTCAGTATTAACAATCTATTTAAATTCAAGAAAAGCAAATTACCTCAGGGAATTCAGCTACTGTATGCTGATTTAAAGGTGCACCATGTAGTTTTGGGGAAGACATTTTAATCAGAAGAGAAAGATCTTATTCATGCCTAAACAAATGATATAATTAAACTATA
The DNA here is from genome assembly GCA_963678695.2 of Diplodus puntazzo. Classification (NCBI taxonomy): domain Eukaryota; kingdom Metazoa; phylum Chordata; class Actinopteri; order Spariformes; family Sparidae; genus Diplodus; species Diplodus puntazzo. The sequence goes on along the minus strand of OZ023157.1, from coordinate 23,334,793 downwards.
TGTCTGAATAAACTAAATATACAAACTGACCTCAAAGGACAATACATTTCATACCACTTTACTTTGTTTATATTTGGCGGACCCTGCCATCTTTCTATCTAACAGTGTTAGTGGGACCTTATTTTCCTCTGAGAACAGCAAGTTTTTTCAGTCATGGAAAAAAATCTTTCTGAGTTTGCATAATTATCTCTTTAATATTGTAAATATTTAAATTTCTTATCAAGAACTTCATAGTGACTCTTTAAGTTATTTTATTTTTGCTGTCTATCTGACCCAGAGCTTGTGATTCCCAACTGGTCAACCTATCGATCATCATGTAGCTCCGGATGTATAAAAGGAGTTCTAGTTTATGTTCAGTGGCAGTGAGAGTTGGCTAGTAAAACAAATTAGGACACAGTTTCTAAATGAAAAGTTGTCACCAAAGTGCCACTGAAATATGCAGCATTTTTTTCCATTTGTGAAGCCAAATTACACCAAGTTTTCTGGCTACATTAAAAACATGCTATGTGAGAGAAATGCTCCTTCCAAGGCTTTTTTTGAAGCTTGTCTCGGCTCAGCTATCTGTGTGCAAGTTTCACATCCTTTCAGTATCACGTGGAGCACAAGGTTTCTTTTTGCCTTTGTTCTTTTGTACATCCAGATATTTGAAGGTGATAGCTCAAAATCCTCGAAGAAATAAAGAAGTCTGAATATGTTACTTAAGGCTTCAAAATATTGTGTCAGAAATAATAGGAAGGAAAACTGATACAGGCTATCATCTTAGAGACCCTGCAGTGAGATTAGGACACAAAGCTGTTTCCGTCAGATGTTTAGACAAAAGGCAGTGGCACAAAGTAGGTCAATGTATTTTTTTAAGGTGGTATTAAGCCTTCATTTGATCCTGGAGGTCATGTTTCGTACCTGTATGACTGTCAACCTACACAAAGACACTAGTTTCACTGACTTTCCTGTGGAGGATTCTGTCTTCTGTCAAGGAATCACACCTGTTGGCCACAGACGTATCTTTTGTTTTCTTTCAAGACTTGCGGGATATGTTGAGTCACCGAGACTAAAGGTCATGACCTCTTAATGGCGTCCCGTGGCCTGTCTCAGGGTCAGCTGCCTCTATCGTGCTTGAAGACCCATTGGTCCTTATTTTAGTACTTTGGTAATAAGCTGAGCTGCAATTAGGGTTTTGTCACAGTGTCGCTTATTTATTTCATCTTCTAAAGGGGAACTATGAATTTTTGGAGAATACATTCAAACACAGAATTTTAATATTTACAATTTCTATGTGGCAATAATCTAACAGAAATATTTATTTTTTCCATAACTGAATAAACAGGCTGTTCTCAGAAGAAAATGAGGTCCCAGAACACTGTTTCCAATCTAGAAAGGTAGCAAGCCAAATATAAACGAAGTAAAACAGTACGAAATCATGTCCTTATATGGCAGTTTATTTATTCAGTTTATTCAGTCATGAAAATGAAGAGAGTTTGTTTATTTCCTTTGTTTAGGCAAACAATTCAGTCAATGAAGATCTTCTGATCAAAATGTCTTTCCCAAAACTACAGAGTGCTCCTTTAACTTGAATAGATACATGTAATTTCCTCGAACGTAGTTTACTTTTTTATGTCTGTGCACAGTAGTAAAATGTTTTGCTGTTTTGCTAAAATGTTTTCGCAAGTGCCTGAAGGAACAAAAAAGTGTATTGATTTTAACAAATACAACAAAAATCAGGAAATACAATATCTAGATCTTTGCTTGTCCCCCCAGGGTGCATTTTGCCTTATCTTGGCAGACAGCAGTTATATTAATCCTGGCTTTTCTATTATTAGTTATTGTTTTTTTTTTGTCATGATTTCCAGCAGATGCACAGTCACATTTCCCACATAAAAGCTTTTGTATTTCTCAGGACGGAAAGCCTTACAGTCCTGTGCAAACACAAGCACAGACAAATAGGTGTGTCAGTAAACCCATCAAAAAGCATGCGCGCACACACACACACACACACACACACACACACACACACACACACACACACACACACACACACACACACACAAGCACGCATGCACACAGACAGAGATTTGCGCTGTCAAGACTTCTGACTTCTATCCATTTGTACAGCCTAACCCAAACCCTTACCCAATAAATCTAACCAAAAACAATTAATACTTACCCTAACCTCAACCCAACCTCTATTTATACCTTCCCCACACTTAACAAGGAGCTCTATATAATGTTTTGTGGCAATAAGGTCATTTGTCCCTATGAGGACTATTGGTCCTCACATGATTAGTGTCTATGCCAGAAAAAGTCCCCAACATGTAACAAAACATGTAGATACACACACAAATGAACACTTGTTTAAAAGTAGTTGCGTGTATGTTTTTTTCTTTGTACATTTGAGACTTGTCGACATTTAGAATCCACAAAGACTGATGAAAATTGACAAGTGCGATGACTCAACTTTAATTCAAACAAACTTCCAGCAGAGATATAAAATGCTTGGATAAATCAAGTGATAAAAGAATTCAGTTGGAAGCAAGATCTTTACCACCCGTTGTCCTGTAGGTGCTCGCTCTTGACGTCTTGACATTTCGAGAACTGAACTTCCAATCATTAAGTTAAAAGGCTAAATCTATGCAGCATAATGTGTTTGTGGGAATCATCAAGCTACTTACCATGAGCAGCTTGTAGCTGCTGTAGCTGTAGCCCTTTAAGAACACCTCCTTTGTGTGTGTGTGTGTGTGTGTGTGTGTGTGTGTGTGTGTGTGTGTGTGTGTGTGTGTGTGTGTGTGTGTGTGCATGTAGGTAAACATGTCCTTAATGACTAGGCTCTTTGCTACTAATGCCCCTGTCAGGTCGATTGCTTAAACAGCTGCACACTTGAATATCAACACACACATACACACACACACACACACACACACACACACACACACACACACACACACACAGACACACACACACACACAGACACACACACACACAGATGGTTGATTTTTTTTGTGCAGTGCACTTAAGACACACCCTATTTTGGACACATTGTTTGTGGATTTGTGTGTTTAAGTGTGTATTTACATCAACACAAGTTAATCTGTTCAATCTTTGTTTTGTTGTTGGGCTGAAAAAATCCTGTGACGCTCACAAACTGAATCACTTCACAACACTCACTTTGATGCATCACTACTCTTTGCAACTGCCAGTGTCCTTAAAACTAAGATGATTTATAATACGACGCGCTGAGTTTCACTTTTGTCTTAGAAGTTGTACTCAATCCAGGTTTACCAATTTTTTTTTCTCTAAAGACAGATGTGAAAACCTTTAGGTATGTTCATGTGTGTGTGAATCCCTCATCGCTCAGCTCTGCCAGCCAGATGTTTTCTGGTGTTGTGATAATAAGCCCTTACAAGGAGGCAGGTGAGGAGAGGGTCATAATGCCCTTAACGATGAGTCCGCCACATGCCATCTGGATCGATTTATCCTGCCAGTGGAAATGAGTGCCTTCACCTGGCAGCAGGGAGGAAACACTTATCATTAGTCCTTGTTTGGTTCAGGCTCGTTTCGGTGGATCAGCTTGTCCTTTTTAGGACAGGCTGCTGCTGCTGCTGCACTTGAACCACACTTCTTTTACATTCCGGATGCTTTGAAGTCACAAGATGATATGTGGATGCTAAGCAGAGCATATACAGAGGCAGAGACCTCTGAGCTTCTCAGATTACAGTCGCAACACAATTGTGACAGTTGATGAAATATGACATCTAGTGGTCCAACACTTAAACTGCAAGTTCAGATAGGGAAGGAGCCCATATAAGGCAGGGACGCAGGCTGTGTTCAGTGGTGTATAGGTGTCTATGTTCTCCATATATTCTGTATCATAACTGCCCTCTTTAACTTGACTTAGAGGACAACACCCTCCTCACAATCTGATGAAACACATGTAATATAAATGAGATTAAGTGCTGCACCTTGTTTAGTCATACCCAATTTTCAACCTTAAAGGATAAGTTCACCTAAAAATGAAAATTGAATCCTTATCTATTCACCAACTGATGGAAAGTCAACTGGCATTTTGTAGCCCGCCAATTATTTGTGGAGCTTCACAGCAAAACAGTAAAACAGAATTCTCCTGAACAACTGAAGAAGAGATCCCAAATTGATTTGAAAAGATGTTATTAGCAGCAACAGGGAAGCTTTAAATTAAAGTGTTTTAAAAAACAAATTTGGGATCTCAGAGACTTGAATTTTCATTTACTTTCAAAACAAGTCCCCATCTGCTTCAATTGTTTAGGAGGATTCTGTTTTACAGTAAAGTGCCAAAAATGTTTTAATGACTACGTAACTTCACCTGACTTTCCATCGGCATAAAGGTAAGTACTAAACTAAATTTAATTATTCTATTATTTTTTTATTTTCTGGTGAACTTATACTATAATATCTCATGGAACAGCCATTGTGCGCTACCGGTGAATTGAGTGATAAAACCCTGATACAGAGACAGAACTGTTTTCCTCTGCATAATGCAAAGTACACTTTTATGAAAGTGCTTAAACTGTAAGTTGTCTTTCATTCAATGTTTATTTGATAGGAACAGATACATTACATTTACATTTCATACACATGCTACCCATTACAATTCATTGACATTATTCAGAGAGAAATTCACATCAATTATCCAATGGCCTGAATCGCGGCATTCCTAGCTACTGCAAAATTCCATCGCCGGTTCCTGGAAAGGCCTTTGAAAAAACGGGAGTAAATCATGATACAATACAAAACATGATCATGGACAACAAAGTCAAATTATTTGATACACTTTGTTGATCTTAAAGTAGCAGCGGTGCAATTTGGCATATTTATAAAGGTACAATATAAACACATCCAGATATGTGCACATACTATATATGCATACATACCCGTCTCCCAAGGCGGCCAACTTGCCCTACAATCTCAATGCATAAGTATTTGACTAGTTGGGAATAAGACTAAAATGTCATATTTAACTATCAGCTAAATGTAAATACACAATGAAATGTAATATACATTTAGTATAGAAAAAGCAAAAATGGACAGATCTTGAGCCAAAAGCAAAATTGTGTGTTGTGCATTGGGTTGATCCTGTGGGCCGTCAACCCACCGCTGTGTGGCGTGGTTTTATGGTCATGGTTAGCCAAAACATCTGCTGCACCCACAGCCTCAACCCAGACAAAGCCAGGCAAGCAGGCGTGGCTACGAATCAGAGACCCCGAACGCTACAGATACAAACACTGTAAACACAGTTTTACGTCAGCAGACTCGCCTCGACAAAAAACAGCAATAGTATCAAAGAAGACAAGAGGGAGGAAAAACTAAAAGAATGTGACCGTCCAAACCAGGAAAAAAAAAAAAATTGGGAGGAGTAATAGAATAGAAAATAAGAGGGTTTGGAGTACAAAGGGAGCAGAAACGACCAGAGAAAGAGACTAAAAAACATGGGAAAGAGGAAAAGTAATAATGCACATATAAGAAATGTTCATGCTCAGTGTCTCAGTAAAGGATTAACAACTCTGTCCAGTTCAAGTTTCTGTTACTGAGTGATAAATCAGACAGATTAGCTCCACTCAGAGGCAGCCACCTCCCAACAGCTGCTCCAGGACTGCTTACTGTAGAAAAAAAAAAAACTGTGAGAGGGAGGAGAAGAGGGAGAGAAGAGCAGGGACAAAGGAGCTAAAAACAGTGAGTTGAGCTGGGACAGGATTAAGCAGAGTGGAAGCAAAAAGAGAAATTAATGCAAGAAGACACGTGATGTTAAGGGGAAAATGGAGAAACAAAGAAAGAAGCTGACACAGAAAACCATCAGTGTAAAAACTATAGCAGTTCGAGGCGATCAGAGACAAATGATCCCAGGAGACACTGAGGAGACAGTGGATGAGACAGAAGCTGGGAAAGACGGGGAAAAGGAAGGGTGGGAATAGTAGACGGATCAGATTTACACAGACTTGTGGTGACTCAGTGGTATTTTAATAAAGCTCACACATTTCTTGTCTTATTGTCTCGGGCTTTCACAACAAAATTAACACCCCTGTTTACTCACACGTCACGCTCTGTGATTCACACCATAAATCTGCAGTCGATACTGGCCACCACGCATTCCACTTCATCTGACGAGAGGCCTCCTCAAATAAAGCTTTTGGACGTCTTATATCCTCCAGCTCCCTCTGTTTATTAGTGGATCTGGTGAGAACCAAACATCACATTCTCTTAGTATGCGTCTATACGTCGTGACTGGTCATGTTTTAGGAGGAGGCAAGAGTGAAGATAGCTGCTCTTTTCTCACACACACACACACACACACACACACACACACACACACACACACACACACACACACACACACATACCCACACACACACTTGCTGTCCCCCGTTTCACCTGAAACAACATTGTCTGGGAGTGCAGCAGTCTTTCTCTGACTCAGCGGCGTGTTTGGGTCTCCTTGTTTCCCATGGCCCGGCAGCAGGCGTTGTTTTCATATACCATTTCTCCCAAAACACCATTGTGTCCACAGCTTTGCTTACACAAGCAAATACAGTTGAGAGTTAACCGTTAAGTACTGTCTTGGAGTGTCCTAATTAGTACCTCAGTCCAGTAACTTCCCCGAAAAAAGCAGTGAGAAACACTGGACGGCTTATGGGATTATTACAGAAGAGCGGGCCTTGCTGTGTGCACCTGGTCACTTGAGAGGAAGTTTATATTTAGCGCTAATACTCAGTACTTTGTGTCTTTGAACATATTAGCTACAAAGGCACAACTGTAAAATCAAGGTCGAAGGTTGAAAGTCATTTATTTGTCATCATATAACACTTGGCTGCATAACAAAAGGAAGGCTTGTAACTTCACCTCTCCTCAGCCTGCTGTAATCCTAATCTGTTCGCTCAGAACAAAGGTCCTACACAGATGTGGGCACAACAGCCTCTGATTCCCTGTTGCTCGGCCAGCCTCAGTCCCATTCTTAGGTGCTGCCGGCGGCTGCTTTTGCATGCGCCACCATTACGGGGTTGGTCCATCTCTTTTTAACCAGCATGAAATATACTGGCACATGGATTGCATCAAATTGTGGTACAGGCATTTATGTTTTCTAAAAAGATGTCCTTTGTGATGCAGCGATGAAGGCTTGCGATATGTCTAAATCGTGTCCTGTGACTATGGATGACAATATATTTCAGCCTGTGTTGAAATTCTAACACGCTGGCCTTTAACATGCTACCCTGCTAACTGGATAATCATTGAATAAGTATCAATGAGAATCATTGTTATTGCGAAGTTAGCATTAACAAAATCCTGTTTCAATGTATTTACTAGCTACACAATGCGAACCATGGCCAGATGAACACACAATAGCTGTTAATATAAACATGCTCATGAAAGCCAAAATCACATAACAAAGTACAGCATATGCTGCATTCATGTCATATCATTCAGACCATAAATATGCACAGCCGAGTTGTAAAAACAGTTCCCATCAGCCTCCTGTTTGTCATACCAAGTCGGAGATATCAGGAATTTTGCGTCTGGTTTCTCTTGTTGACAAACCGCCCTGAACATGGAACACAACAGGACTAATCTACTTAATTAATTCAGCCAGTTTAAATGGTACAAAAACAAGGCAAGCACCGGGGTAAGCGTGGAATAAGACACTTCATGGTTCTTTCCATTCTGTTCACAGTGTGTGAATGCAATTTCACGCATCATTTGTTTTCTTGTGTGTGATGAGCACAACATCCTCTTGAGGCCACGAGCATGTGGCTCTAAATAGTCACTCCTGTTTTATTCAGAATTTCTTGTTAAAGAGGGAGGAAAAACTTCTTGAGCCAAAGTCTCAAGCTTCCCACATTCTTGTGCCCCAGCTTGCATCCATTTCCCCCCCCCTCTCTCATGTCCGCTGTTGTGAATTTAACACCCGCTTCCTACACTGGACCAGCACCCAGCAGTGGCCAGCTGAGGTTGAAGCCTCTCACTGCTGTGTGACTCTCAGGAAAACACATCAGGACAGACTGGGACCAACCAAAACATGTGGAACTGCTCAGTGGGTGCAGCATGAGCGTTTCACATGTGATAATAATCAATATGACATCTAAATTCTTAGTTCATTCTGTGGACCTCAAGCGTGCCCATATTCCACAAAGATGGAAAGCCCCTTAATTCAATTTAACAACACTGTGTCTGTTCCTCTTTAGAAGCTTGTTGTACAGTCCTTAATAACATTACTGTAAATCGAGGTGAGATCACTGAACCACTAACACTTACACATACAATTCTCCATTTGAATGTCCAGTTCAGAGAAGCCCATGGAACAAACATGCTTTGTTCTGTTCAGCTCTGGCAAAGATGTTTCCAGTTTGGGAAGTCTTTCATGTATCTCTCCACTGAGCATGCACGGCCCTTTATTCTCTGTATTTGATGTACTAACACAGACAGACTCAGGCTTCATCTAAGATGGCAACTGAGTGGGATTCATCAGGATTTACAAAAAGGATTGAAGTTAACATTTTGGATTTGCTATAAAAAGGATGTTGCGATATAATAACACAAGTAAAGAATGTGTAGAGCATGACCAAGAGGATATCTGAGCTGCTGAACTACAGGCGTCAGCAGAGGGTCATGAGGAATCTCATACTGATCAAACATGCTACAACTTGTTTGATTGATGTTTTACAAATGACACAAGTTGTTACTTTTGTTCAGTGAATAAACATCCACTTTTTAAAAGATTCTCTGCATAAGCTGATATTTTTTCAACCTAATCACCAGAATACATGTTGGCAATTTGAGTTTCTGCAAGTTAAGATGTGTTGAGACCATATATTCGATTTGTAAAACTTTACTTTTCCTGAAAGCAACGTTAAGTACATTTTCTTACCCTAATATAACAGCTATAAAATCACATTGATGGTTCAGTGTCTTGTAACAGCATGAATGGTCTCTCTGTCTCTATCACTTGTTTGTGCACTGTGTAACTTCAGTGAGAGGGTAGGATCACAGCCTTACATACATGTTTACTTCAAGATACAAGTTTTCAACACATATCGTTGTTATGATATAATGAGTTTTGTTTGTAGTCAGCACCTACATTACATCTGACAAATTGTTGCATACCTGGGATTTGTGTTTATAACAGTGCTGTTGCAGTGGGGGGCGCCAAATCCCACAAAATGCCAATTTCTACATGATGTTGCTTTAAGGGTTTGAGAAGGGTGTGCTCAGCGGGTAGAGCAGGTCGACTAGCGATCGGAAGGTCGCTGGTTCAAATCCCGGCTCCCCTGGAGCGGAACTGAGCTGCATGTTGAAGTATCCTTGAGCAAAACACTGAACCTCAAAATTTCTCCTGATGTGCAGTTAGTGGCCTCTGCCATCAGTAAGGGCCCTGCCTTCGCCCAGAGAGATAACTGGGATTGGCTCCAGTAACCCCCGTGACCCCTTGAAAAAGGGGATAAAGCGATTACATCCCCGCGGATAAGCAGTTAATAATGAGATGATTATCATGTTTTGGCTTACTCGGTCTTGTCACTACCAACAAGGCTGGGAATTGTTGATTTTGGTTTTGCAAACTGGTGCAACATGTCATCAGAATATGTATTAACAGCTTGTTAGAATTATCCAGTGGTATGACTCTTACAAATGTTGAAATGTGGTCTTGAACAGTGGTCTCTTGCTTGTCACGCCCAGCTGTTACACCACCACCACCACCACAAGCTCTTCCTCCTGACTTGAAAGTCAGCTTATATTTGTAATCTGAACACGATATGACACATGTCATGTAACATTAACATTAGCTCGTCTTAAGTGTTGGGTATAGTTACTTTGGAAAGTAGTTAATTAGGCTACAACGTTACCATCAATTAAAAGTAATCAGTTACGTTACAGCGTTACCTATGAATAAAAGCAACGCGTTAGAGTACTCATGCGTTACCAAAAATTAAAAGCCGTTTGCAGCGCCTCGCACATGCTGCAACTTAACTGACACACACACAGCCTACTTTAAATGCACCGAGAAGTCGTGATAATGATGAATAACATCAGTCATACAACCAAATGAACTCTGCAGGATAACAATAACAGGAAAGACAGTCAGCAATATGCCACATAGTGTTTTATTAATTTTTTTTTTTTTTTGCGGTCGACAGAAGCTTTTCACCAACTCAGAGGGTGCATTTTACCGTTATGTTCTTGTCCTTTTCACTGGTGAATTGAAAATGATGTGCGTACTTCCACGATATCAAAGGCTGTCCTCTCTGCCATCTTGCCGGGGGTTCGAAAACACTCGCCCCCCCCCACACACACACACACACACACACACAGGTAGCATAGGTCAGCAGCAGGGCACAGACGCATCACAGCGCTGCGCCTCCGCTGACACATCCGCAGGTGGCACAGTACTGTCTGACAAAAAGCAGGCTGCAGTCGGGATTTTCCTTTCCTTATCCGGAGAAATTCTTAAAATAACGGATTACTTTTTGAAAAAAATAACGAAGTTACTGATTCCTTGACGCACAACACTAACGCGTTACGTTACACGTTACACGAAAAAAGCAATTAGAGCACTCTAACGTGTTACTTTGTAATGTGTTACCCACAACGCTGCTCGTCTTAGCAATGTTGGCATTAGCTAGCATGAGCAAAGTTACATTGGGGTTTGAAGCCAATATTCGTATTGGCCAAACTGTGTAACTACATCACCACGTGATGCCCTGTGGCCCAAAAAGACATGAGCTAACACTGTATACATTGGATGGATACAATTTTTGAGCGTCACACCCCCCCCCCCCCAAAAATGACTCGTTTCACTGTCATCTTTTGAGCCATTCGATCTAATAACATTTAGAATATCTAGAAGAGTTGCACGATTACATTTTTTGTCCTTTTGCGCTAAACGGGAAGTTAGCCGATGGCAGTCTGCGGTGTGCATGTGCTATGGGCCACAGTGTGAAAACAGCTTAGCGCCACACAATGAGAAGAACCACGAAGCTGCTTTCACTAGTTATAGGTCCATAACGTTAACATTAGCTTGCTAGTGTTAGCTTCCTTAGGTGGTGCAACAAACTTACCACCACTTGCATATCAGATGATTCGTATTCCACATTTAGAGGCTCAATGTTATCGATAACTCATGTAAGTCCATTGTCTTTTTTTTGTATGAAGCCCAATATCTTTGAAAAATGAGAGGTGACAATGCAGACAAAAGACTGCATTTGTATCCCAGCGAGGTCTTCTCATTGTATTAAAATGTGATGTCTCATTATAAAATCTCAGTGGGAACAAGGCTGTTAAAGTGGGACAGATGGAAAGCAATTTAAAGTGCTAGAGGCATTTCTGTCCTGTCTTTTATTAGCCATAAAATATGGAGCGTGATATGTAGAACTCCATAGACTGATGGATTTACAATTACGAGAGAAGCGAACATTTGGGAGCATTTAATGTCACCATGTATCACTCGACGGCACCTGAATGAACAATGAAAGACAAGCACACATGCACACACATGCACGCAGAATCCCACTGACCCCGTTGGAATGTCCTTGAATGTACGCCTTTTCTTCTCAAGACCCCCTCATTTTCTCTTTAGTACCACACAGAGTGACACACTACTCAAAACATGCCTTAAACCCTCTCTTTAAAGACCTAGAAATACCTCAAGGAAAAAAAAACAAAACATCTGTGGTGTAGACAGATATTGACGGGGGAAGAAGCCAGGACTTCTATCCCTTCTGTTTGTTGAAAGAGCAACCAAATGTCTAAATCACAAGTTCGGGCCCCTAATCTTGACAGGGCAGGAAATGATGTCACAGTCACAGCAGCAGATCTCCAGACGCTGATAAGGTCGCCCTCCCTGGGAAAAGGAACCAAGGGAGGGACAGATAACCCCTTTGTCTTCCCTTTCCTCCTTTCATGTTGTCCCATCAAGACAAGAGTGATAACAGCCAAAAGCTATTCAGTCATTCTTCACTGGGACAGTGCACTTCATAAAAATATCACTGAGACATGCTGAAAGTGTTAGGTACCGACTCAACAAACAATCAATGCTGAGGTTGCTCTTCACTCCGCTCGTGTTAAATGAAAACAACCCGCGACATCATAAAGTTAATGAATATGAGCTTGGAGCGGGAACTCGGTCAGGTAATTGATCCAAGAAGTGATGCAGGGGGTAGATTGCCAAGAGGAGAAGCAGTGCTTTTCCCATCCTCTAATAACGATATTAGCCTGTACGCTCACTGTGAGTCAGGCTTTATGAACCGTCAAGACCGTGGGCGGCTGTGTCTGAGTGTACGGGAGGTTATTGTGGGCGAGTGTTGGTCTGAAGTAAATCACTGAAGGGGTCCTGCTCACTCGCCTTCGGGGTCTCCCACTCACTCGAAAGGAATTAGACAAGGAGGGAGCTAAAGGAAGACAGAGGGCTCAGGTCCTCATCCTGCTGCGTTTGCGTGCAACTGTGTGCAAATGTATGTGTTAAAGAAATTGCAGTACACGTGAGTGTTTATACGGTTGCTTAATGGACCCATGTGGGTGTGTGCTCCAAACTTCCTGGCTCTCGCAGTATCTCAGGAAACTCTCTCCCTATCTCTGTGTACATTTCTTTGTCTGGTTTTGTCTGGTTCTGTACCTATGTGTGTTTATGTCTGCATTTTTGAGTGCAGCCTCTCAAATCTCCACATTCACTGACTCACACGGCACAGAGCAGCCCCCCTCCACCCTCTCCGTGTTGCTTTAGATGGACAGCCCATCTGGTTTTCATGAAGCGGGGATCAAAACTGAGTGTCAGCCCGCCGTGGCCCACTTTCATCCTCCTCAGCCTCTGATTCACCATCACGTTTCAGCTGGGGAGACGGCCTGGATTGGTCGGGACCTTGAGTCAAAACCAAAACAAAAGTAGACTGCCTCGCTTTCCCATAAGTCTGTTCTACAGAGCCCGACAGATAGGCATAAATTATTGGCCGAGTTTATCTCGCTGCAGATATTATTTTTTATTGCCAGATATGTCAGCAGATAAGTAACAGGAACTCGCCATAGATATGTTTGAAATAATGACATCATTACTTAGTTTGCTCCCCATAAAGCCCTGACAAATGTATGCTTCAACAGTAAAATATCACGCTTTTAGTAGGCCTACGAGTCCTGGTCACGATTTAGATTTAAGGTGTCCTTATCAATAATGTGTATTCATGTTATGTGCTTATGTTAAAGGCGCTATAACCAAATTGTTTTATATGACTCAAATGAGTACTTGTGATGTTAAAGGTGCTGCTTTCAGTTATGACCATCCGTAATTATTACCCCGGTGTACATATCCCCACTGCTCTACGGGGCTTTTTTAGTGTCTTCAAGCTCACAGTTTTGGCTTTACAGTGTGTAACTTTACTCTTTCTGTTTACTGTCAATATTTTTTAGCATCATCTCTAGATTAAACATTGGGGAACACATTCTGGAGAAAGACAATTTATTGTTGAGTCTCATTCCAAGGTCAACACATACAATACAGACGCTTTGGGTTACTAACCTAAAGCGTCTGTATTTAGCTACCTGGGAACGAGACACAATAATCAGCTATCTTTCTCCAGAATCGCCTTCCTTACATTTAAAGGAGTTACTGTTAACATTAACTCACCGTCTGCCTTTCCATTGTATTCATGTCACAACACCATTCTTGGTTAATCATCTGCCCCCTCTAGCTAATGTTACAAACTCTATTTGAATAACATTAATGTTGTCAACTCTAGCAAGCTAACTTTTATGGCAGTAGACTATGCTGAGAGAATCACGAACTGGCAACTACTGAGACTGCTGATTACTGACGAAATACTGGAGCCAACTGTCAGATGTTAGTGCTTTTCTATAAGTTGATGTATTATGTAAAGGTAAAAAAATATCAAAACGTAAAAAACAACATGACAATGAGCTCGCAGATGCTTTTCGCGTTAAGCTCTGATAAAACAACCATACGCTGCTTGCCTAACACCAAGGAGTACACAGACAGTTAGCAGGTAGCAGGTGAACGTTCAACCCTCTAGTACCTAAAGATCCAGGTTAGGAATATCAGTTTTGGTGAATTTTGCTTCCAATGGGCCCAACAACCGTTTATCGCTAACTAGCCGGTTACTTATTAAGAAGAAAATACAAAGTGATGAGACATACAAAATGCATTTTCCTTTTAGTCCGGTGCTGCAGTTACACAGTGAGTCCGGTCGCACCGCATCAACTTCATGGCGGTGACGCCTGGCGCATATCTGAGGGAGAACCTCCGAGTGAGGACCACGCTAGTCTCTCATGGAGAGAGTGGAAAGTAGATATTGAGCCATTGACCACCAGTTGTCTGAAACACAACTCCAAAGCAATGCTTGCACCAGAAAACCCATATTCTTCTCTTTTCTTTTGCCTTTTCATGGATTTATGAGATGGGACAGCTGAGAGAGATGGCAGGAAATGGGATGAGAGAGAGAGAGGGGGATGACATGCAGCAAAGGGCCACAGGTCGTCTTTGAACCCTGGGGCCGCTGTGGCGAGGACACAGACTCCGTACATGGGGCCCATGCTCTACTGGGGCGCCCCACCTCTGAAACAGTACTAATGTTGTTCCAGATCCCACATGTATGTGAATATATAACATTTAGTTATAATGTTTGCTAATTCTAATCTGTTGTGGTGTGCCAAAGAAAAATGTCAAAATCCAGTATCGCTCAGTCTCTACTAACAACTATCAGTTTTAAAGGTTCAGTGTGTAAGTTTTACTGGCATCCAACACCGTAGCCGCAGATTGCAACTGATGGAACAACCCTTGTCTCACCCTCCTGCACGGTGTCCACAAAAAATGCAGATGTCCCTTGCTAAAACACAAAAGGCCGTCTCTCTAGAGACAGCGTTTGGTTTGGTCGTTCTGGGTAACTGCAGAAACATGATGGACCTGCTCCCTCTGCAGATACAAAGACTCTTTCTGAGGAACCGAAAACACAACTATTCTTAGTTTCAGGTGAACACACAAGAATGAAAACATAATTATGAAGGTTATATTCTGCTGCTGAAGCTGAATTGAGTTAGCAGAAGCTAGGACATTCTTCTAGTCCCCTCTGTTGCCTAACCTTTTTAATACAGGTATAATAAGATATATCCAAATGATGGGGAGCAGGTAGAGATATTCTTATGCAGAATAAAAGATTAAAGACAAGAGCGGTGGTGAGAAAGAGTTAAAGAAATTATGACTGAATAGGAGAGAATCAAACAAAGAGACAAAACAGGGAGTGGAACCGTGTGCAAAATTTTTTGGAGAACATCACCTACATATTTTTGTGGTTTGGGGTGAAAGACAAATTAGCATGGCTTTCTTTCTGTGAAAGAAAAACATGTGAGGAATGCTCAAAAGACTGCAGTTTCTTCAGAGCGGGAAACCACAGGTACGGAGGGAGTCAGAGCCAGACAGAGCGGGAGGGAGAGAGGCTGTTTCATATTTCCAGCTGCAACTTCACCTGCTGAACAAAGAGAAACTTTTGATTAAAAGAAATATATTCTGCCCTTTTTCTCCCCGTGGTGAAAATATTCATGGGCCCTCGTGCAATTTCTGGAATTTGAATGAACAAACAGACAGAGGTCGAGGCAGACTGTGAGCTGCTCGTCGAAGCTGCCTCGCTCACACTCACTCTCTGGCGGTCGGCCGACAGAAATAAGCGAAGGCCTGTCAATCTTCCTCCTCGGTGATGGACCTCGCTTCTTGCAGCAGCAGGCCTTGGGTTTCACACTCGATCCATCTTCCAACTCCAGATGTAAAATGTAGTCCAGGGGGTGTTACCCTGCATTCCTCTGGGCTAATGTGTAGGTATAGCAGCACTCTTCACAGGCCCTGCTGTCTGGCTCGGACCTCCGCAGGGAAGCCCCCTCTGCTGCCTCTCCCTTTGATATGAGTCAAAGACTGGGCAGTGTGCCGGAAGACAATTGCTGAGGAGAGGAAATGAGAAAGCCCGGTGCAGACAGTGGAAGTCTACGAGGGATAAGAAGAGAGGGCAGGATGACTTGACTTAGCATTCTAAAAGCTTCCAGTGATTAAAATAGAAAGAAAGGGGCCACAAACGAGGGGCTGGATTTCTGCAGCCTCTCTGATGCTGGGAGAGTGTGCGCATCAGCGTCCACAAGTGTGTGTTTACATGCCTGGCAACGTAGGAATTCCTACATTGCATACAGTGACACACACAGTCAGCATGGCATGCTTTTGTGCATCCAGTTGTGGCATATTGTGTCCGTGGGTGTGTGACAGAGCCTGTGTGTGTTCGAAGGAGAGCGAAGAAACTCTGAAAAGCCTCGAGGGGGATTTCCTCTGAAAGGGAAAGCTTTTCTCCTCCCCCTCTCAGACACTCTCCTGCCCTCCTTCCCTCTCTCTCTCTCTCTCTCCCTCTCTCTCTCTCTCTCTCTTACCCCCAAACACTCAGAGTAGCCTCAGACGCTGTGAAGGAGAAGTGAAAGAGGAGCTGGAGGATCAACAGGCAGCCTAACAATTTTTGCTGCCCCCTTTGCAACAACGCTCGCAAACTGGAAGATGACTGTAGTTGCTTTTCGACCGAGACAACTCGCTGTCATGTGGATGTACTTCACTCGACTCCTGTTGTTGATGCACTAAACATGGCAAGTCTCTCTGCTCAGAGCCCGGGGAGGCTGTCCAGAGAGGATTATCAGGAGCAAAAATGAAAAAACGTTCTGCCTGATAGAGGAGAAACTCCTGCAAAGATGGTAAAGTAACAACAGAGTTTTACTCCCATGTGACATTCTTGTCTCTGGTTTAGTTTAAGTGCTCCACTGACCCACTAACTGAGGGTGTGAGTTACCAGTCTGGACAAGCAACTGAAGTTTAAGAAGTTTGCACATGCTAGTGCTTTCTCCGCTTGCATGATACTTTCTTCCTTTGTTTCCTTTTATGAAACTTTATCTTTGTGAGACATAAAGGCAGCACAAAGCTAATGTCACTGCACTCTTTAAGGCTGCTTTTTTTTTATCCCGAGCACAGTTGGTGGGACTGTTTCACATCAACAGCCCACAGCATCTCAAGCTTTTCAAGAGTGCGCACGCTGACAAAGAGAGGGAGCGACAGAGAGGGACACATTGTCTTTTGTCTTGCATCTTTAAGTCCCTTTGATTGGGACTTAATTGATGCGGATGGCACACATACTTGAGAGAGTGTTTTGGGCGTATAAATGATATTTGCATGCAAACATAATGGAATTCCCCAGTTTGATTCAAACCGCAGGGCTTTTTTTTTTTTTTTTTACGACTGGAGAGCACTCGTCTAATCCTGGTCGTAGCAGAATCTAATTAATGGACCCGGGCGAGCCACAAGATGGGAACATGTTAAAGTTCGGCGATGGGTTTGTGGGAGGATGTGGCTTCTTTGAACTCTTATTTACTGGTTGTTGCTGCTGCGGATTAAGTCAAAGAAACGCAGATAAAAAGTGAGGATGGAGTCGGATAAAGGTGATGAATATTAACTTGTGCTCTCAAAGACTGGCTAAGGACACATTTTGGATTTTTCATTCAATCTCCACAGTATCCAGTCTACCATTCCTCTTTATATGGAAAGCAGTCAGATCTATAACATCTGCCCACACATGACAGATACATTTACAGAGAGACAGGAAGTCAGGATGTTTGAAAGAGTTTGATAGCCACCACTGTACTTTGTCCTCCCGACAAATCCACTCCAGCACTTTATGACCAGCTTTTACAGGCCCAGTTGTTTGTTTTACTTACTGCATGACTAATGTTGTATTCCGTGACCCCCCCTCCAACTTACAGTCATGAGTCTGCACAGTCTAAATCATTAGATTACTGCACTGTGCACGACCGAGGGGTTTCTATCAAGGGTAAACACTCAGCAATCACAGAGAACCCAGAGGCCTGCTGCTGCATTGTGTTTGCATTTAGTTACTGTGTGACGAGCACAAACGGGAGTAATTCATTCACCGGCAAGGTCAAGAACTTATCTACTTAAAGCCTTACAGCAGCATGTGTTTCTTTATTCACTGCAAGGTGGACACGGTGACTTGTGCAGCGCGGATTGTTCAAGTCTGTTGCAGTATTCAAAGTCTATTTAAAATTAATGCAAATGATCAAAGCGTGTATGAGAGTCGCTCTCTGGTTTTGGATGTGGTCTCGTCTTGTCAAAACATGTTCAGCCTGAGCTTAGCAGGTTTTTCTGTGATTCATCCAAAATGGTAAAAATGCCAACTGCCGTCAGCAAAGGTTATTCTTCAGCAGAGCAAGTGAACAGTGGCGGATTTAGCTTTCACGAGGCAAAACACGCATTTCAGACGATGTTTTGATTCATTCAGAGCAAGAAGAGTGGTCTTTTTGATCAAACATGATGAACATTTCTGTGCTAAAATGGACATTAATTTGTGCTGTGTACTTGTGTCATTGCAGCACTGGCCAAAAGCAGAGGAATGTGTAATGTCAGTCAAGGTTACAGCTGTGTATATAACATAATGTAACGTAAATAACTTTTGGAAACACTACCTGGACTGTAAAGAGTTCTAAATATTGACTTATTGCCACCTCAGCAATTTTAGCATTCATTCGGTGTCTTGTTTTTGTCCATCTGATAAATGCAAGTCCAGCTTTAAGTCACAGACTCTCACAGAATCACACATGCCTGCTTCATATCTTCATTCAGCCTGCAGGCCGCTCAGATATGCTCATCAGTCACTGTTTATTTTTCAACCAATCAGGATAGAGTATAGATGCACATACTTTAATCTATTAACCATTCGTAACACTTTGGACATACCCTGTGAGAGCTTCCAGATTTCGATTGGCCGACAGTACTATACTGTATGTCCTGACCTGACTTTAAAGGGTCACAGCTGTGTCTGTCTTTAAGAGCCACGGGACGCTCATCAGTAGCTCCTTCCCCTACCGGCAACAAGTCATCACGTCTTTACATTACTGTCGTCTGCGCTCCCTTCGGCGAGGCGGAACACTTCCTGCCCCCCGCTTCACTCGCTGTGATTTTTGCCAATTTTCTACACAGGCAGCAGGAAAAAAAATATGCAATAAATTGATGTGATTTGAAGAGAAAATATGCATAATTGCAGACATCTGCCTCGTGGAGCTGCATGAGCCGAATGACTTCTATTTTGCTTCAGTCAGCAAGTCGAGGTTCTGAGACAAGTCATGGAGCTGTAGACCATATTTTCAGTGTGTTTATTATCTCTGCATCACGAAAAGTGGGTCAAACTCAGCAGAGACTGTGGAGTGTATTTTCAAAACAGAGCCATTGCCAAGCGTTTTGGGGGGAAATGTCTGCACAGCTATAGGCTGTCTGTGAGTCACTCTCTTTGTCTCTAGAAACACAGATACTGCAGCGGTGCCATTTCCCTTCCAGACTGTGTGTTTGGTAGTCTCTGTTGTTGTGGCTCCTCTGGTCGCTCTTCTAGGACGATGTTGTATTACAGCTAGCTCAGTGATTGTGACACATCAGTCTGCTGTCAAAAGAAGACATGTCTTTTTCATTGCTTGAATTCAAAACCAGCTGAACCGCTTCAAATCAGAACTGTTGGTGCTCGAGGTGGCACCCTGTGCAACATGGCAACATTTATTGAAGGATAAGGATATTTATTGAAGGAGGATGCCATGAGGCTCTGTTTGTGTATGTGTTTGGACTCACTTTGCAAAGCTCGACAGCGGCAGATGTTAGCGTTTAATACACTCACTGTAAACACACTCACATGCTGACCAACTAACAAATACCTTGTGCTACGACTTAATGGATTTCACAAGGCCTTCCCTTTAGTTGTATCATTAATCTTTTTAGAATTTCTAGGCTATTTTACCATTGAGATTTGAACTGTGGGAGCTATTATAATGTGATGCAGTCTCCAAAAATAAATTCCTGACAGTTTGCCAGAATACAAACTTTGGGGAAACAGACTTCGATCCAGGAGATTTTTTTTTTGTTCTGTTTCTGGGAGCGGTTCATTATGAGTCAGTCATAGAGACATTCCAGATGAAAAGTAAACGTGAACATTTCAATTGTTCCCTGCCATTGGTTTTGTTTGTGTACATAGAGGTCTTTTTCCCCTCAAGGTTTTTGATATTTCCTGTTTATTGAGCTCCATATGTGCCTGATACAAACCACACTGCACATCCTTGCCAATTGCCTCATCAGCCATTGGGCAACCTTTGCTAAACCAGACACCTGTCTGATCTTGTGGCACTATTTGAGAAATATGCTGACCTGGCACGGCAGTAAAGGAGATAATCAGTCCTTTTGTTGTTGATGCATCAAAAACAGTAGCGTCCTCCGTTCAGAGAATGAATGAAGGCTTTGTTGTTCGGATCACTTCATGTTTCATAACCTGAAGTGTGCAGCCGTGAGTCAGTGCATTTGATTTCAAAAGAGATTCATGTCTGACGCGCATGTTGGGCTCACCTTCGTCACACAAGCGGCGATGGGATGTAACAAAGGCTGCACTCACAAAAAATGCTGATCATCGAATCTGATAATCTGTCGGGTGTACAGTCAACACATACAAGTAAATATACGTATAATTTACTTTTAAATGTACTTTGTGCTCTGTGGAACTTCTGTCTTGTCTCTTGGAAGCATTTCATTAGTTTATGTTAGCGGACTCCATTTCTAAACTAACATTAGCTAATGTTAGCGGAGCAGAGAGAGGCTCTGAGATGAGGCACTTGAGAACTTGCATAAAGTCCCATCCTGCGGACCCTTCAAAAAGAAATCCACAGTCCAGCAGTATTAAGCAAACTGTCCACAGGCCTGTGTAGGCAAACAAGAGAGAGACGGTATCATTTTTCTCGTCATGTTACAATGTGCTCACGCATGGCCAACAAAAAAGTGATTAATACATGTTAACTGCTCCAATTTTTTTTACATGGAGCCTCTTTAAGTACCTTTATTTCCATGAATGTAGTTTTGAAGGTGTGACATGTAACAATTGGCCATCCGTGAAATTCAAACTCAAAACAAATATTGGCAGCATATCAGAAGAGAGCAAGACTTTTACTCAGGTATTATTCATGTGGAGGACTTTTTGCAACACTGCTTACAAGATGGTGAAAGATGGATATACTCAGCAGCGAGACTTCCCAGAACCGTGGGAGATTACTGCACGCCAGACGTTCATTGTTCATTATTTACAGATTTGGGGTAGATTAATGAATCACTTGTGAAATCAAATCTCAGCTCAGTATTGTATAAACTTGCCAGTTTAAAATTCTTTGATCCTTCACATGAGAACAGGAAGCCGACACGCTGCGTGGCCGCCTCAACTTCAAAATCATAGCTCGAGCTGTCACAAACTACAACATTAATGACAGAGGGGAACTCATGATTAAAGGTCTGTTACACACACCGTGTTTACCCTTGGCAGCGGAGACCGAGGAATCATGTCGGGAGTTTTGTCCCGTTGGAGCCTTTTGATTGGTTGAAAGGATTGTTGATGGCTTAGCTGAGTGGAGTGGCCCTTCTGCTGGATCATACACAAAGACAGCACTGTCTCACCGGCCAACAGGAGATACTGAATGTTTGAGGAGGAAGTGGCGGAGAAGGGGAGGGGAATAACTGAGAGATACTTGTAATGTGGTTTTGATTATGATGATTACGATGACAACGAGTGAGACTGCGGTTGATTATAATTGTGAGTGATTCAAAACTCAACATCGTCCCACTTTTGGGTTTGTGTGAAACCAGTGATATGCTGTAAATACATTTGATGTGGCTTTCACTTTAAAACCCCTAAGTAAAAAGGAAGAAAGATGCAATCTGCAGACGGACATGACTCACTTCTTTTCATGACAGTCTTGTCATATCCTATCCGTCACACTGCGATTAGCTGTTGTTGTGGCTGAGTCGGTGGTGAGATGTTTGCGTGTCCACGCGTGCAGAGCTCAGGCAGTCTTCAGGATTTACCGGCAGGTCTTGACTCAACTGTCACTTCCGCTCATGTTTTGTCTCAGCCCGGAGGTAAAGTGACAGTCTTCGGCTACTACAAGCACTTCAAGAAAATGTGATGACCAGTCAAGACAGAGACATCAACAAAACTCTTCCAGCGTGTCACATCAGGAGCTGCCTCCATTTAGTTGAAGTTAATCTTCTTTACAATCACATTCTGCTCATGTTACCTGCTCTAATCTTTTGAGCCGTCGTGGCTGAGGACACAGATACACATTGTGAGTTTACACACCTTGACAGCTTGTTTATTCTGCGGCTCAAATCTGGGTCCTGACTTTCTTTGGCCCAAGCCCGAGGCAATGCGGGGAAACCTGCGATCTGTGCTTAATGCTCAACGCTGCAAAAACACCCAGGGGGGAAGGCTGAGGGCCGGACAAGACAAAGAAAGAGTGAACCTTTAAAACAAATGCCTGTTGTCCACACTAGCATGCCAATTCAGGTCAAACAATGATCTTTGTTGGAGACTGGAGCTCCTTCAAGAGTTAAATCCCAGGCCGCACTGGACAAAAGTGGGCAGAGAGGGAATCCCCCTTGAGTTGAATGTGAAGAGGAGGCGGTGGAGGAATGTGGTCATCAGCTGGACATTGATCAAGTCCTATTGTCTCTGCAGGCCCGAGATAAAGGATCAAGATTTAAGCTTGACTGAGTGCTCCTTGGAAAAAAGAGGGAGCAACACTCCGTCCGTCAACATGAGGAAACAAGAGCTCGATACTGTACACTGATACACAGCAAAAGATTGTGTTATCGTAAGGATGGAGGGAAGCGATTGTGTCCGGGCGCTCACATGGGAGTGAACAAATTGCTGTTAACCGGGAGTTTTTTGTAGAGGGAGGAACTGTTGAGGACACAAAAGGAGTGGTGCAAGTCAGCAGGGAGGCTGAAGTCATACTGCACACTCTGAATGGGCGTTACTGCTGTCTGGCATCCTGACTGGCAACATGGAGGAATGTGTGTGCACTGGAATGTGGGCATGTTCTATTATTAAGTTTAATTTCTGCAGTTCATTTGCTTTCGTAAGGTTCAGCAACACATTACTTCGACCCTCAAGAACAGATTAAAATATTGAAACATTTGCCAGTTGAGATGTTATGTTATTGCACTCATGGACGTGTTGCTGTGATGACTGAGTGCAAGCTGTTAAACAAACCTAATTCACTTAGATTAGGATGTCCTGTAGCGTAACGGCCGTGATATTTGTCTTCCAATCACATTTCGTGTTTTTCGTCCTCTAACAGCTGTGACGTATTTTTATTTCCGCTGCTGATGGATGCTCCGTCCTTGATTCCAGTCAAAGGGAGACTGCGTGTAAGGACGGGGAAACTCTGGCGTGTAACTCACAACTCAAGGCTTATTTCTGGCGTTTATAGCGGATATGCCTTGACATGACTGCTTCATGTGGTATTGCTATTATAAACCGGGAGAGTTGTGCAGTGGAGGACTCAGGACGTGAAAAAAAGTGAAAAAGGGCACCAGCTGTATGTGGTGGAGCACCCTAAAGGGCACTTTGCCACGTGTTGTCCAGTGGAAGGGCACCCAGGAGGGCACTTTAACATGTTTTATCTACCAGGAGGGCATAGGGCATAGCAGTTGACCCCCCTGCACCCTCCATGAGCGGAGCTGCGGTAGTGGGAAGAGGTATATTGAAAAAGCAAAGATCATGGGAGTAAATAATGCAGAATGAGAGAAATGAAGATGAAGGATGAAGCAACTGAGTTACCCAAGTGTGGTTTTAATGTTCCAGATGCTGAATGCAAATCCATGCAAACTCTGTATTGTCTACAAAAGTTCTGGATAAAGATCTTTAATACTCAGTCTGGCCACAAGAGGCAGAAGTGTATAACTGAACCCTGTTTTGTTTTTTTTTTTACCTGCAGAGGCTTTTACAGAACATACAAAAAAACAACCAACTTTCCTGGCATTAACTTTTTTCAACCTGTCACACATTTTCTTCACACTTGCCTTTCAGGGCTTCCGTAACAGTGGGTCTAACACCACACAACTTTGCCTCGCCTCACAATTATTCATGCCGATCCTCCACAGTTCGGGCCTGTTTGGCATGCTCTCTGGCAGCCTGTCAGATGTAATGAAACACAGAAGAACTCGCTCACAACACCGGCAGCTACCCTCAGTTCATTTGGCTTGCCGGCCCGTCTGAACTGGGTCCAGCCGAGCAATGCTTAGCGAAATCTCAAGAGGGTCTCACTCTTATGAATATCACACACCAAAACCACCCACTGAGAGGAGTTCCAGTCGGTGGGGAAACGTCTCAGGCTTTTAACCTTCTTTGTTTTGTGAGGGAGTTTATCCGGGCAGGAGCGTTAGTCATGTCAGCCAGAGTGTTAACACAAAAAGAGGTTTAAATCTTAAATGAGCCCGCAGTAATGTTATGATTATAAGTCACTAAAGCGTTAGTTTAAGGTCGACTTACAGTGAAGGACTGATTTAAAACGAGGCACAGAATGCGGTCACAGTCCAGTCATTTTGTTGAATTGCCAATGAGTGAGTTTGCATGGGCATTAGGATCCTGGTTTTGAGTTTGATCCTGTATGATTATATTTGGGATGTGACTTTTACATGGAACATGAAAGACCTGGCTACTCACATCCCTGTCTACGTGAGCATAACGGTGTCCAGGTTTCTGATCGACTGCCTGCAGGCGTGTCTTGATCTCTCACCCAGTGGCGGACTCAGGATGTATGAGGGGCCGGGGCTAAAATGTAAAACGGGCATTACATGTACGTAGGGGGGGAATTTTTGCTGAATTTTTTCAAACATGGCGTCACCAAGGCACCAACCCCCTCTGCAGTCCACCAGTGCTCTCAACCACTGTTCTGTATATTCATGAAGGAGAATAAGGTGTTTACCTGTCTGGGTAGCATATCCAGATTCCTTGTAAGCAGGATAAGGCCTACTCACTAGATAATGCTCCTATGAGCATTTATTACCTCCACATGTGACATTTAAGGCCCAGGTCTTTCTTCAAACATGATCGTCCCGGTTTCTGAAACCAGGATACAATGTTTACAGACGCAAAACATAACTAGGGTAACAACAACCCGATCATAACCAGGATGCTAGAGCGCGTTTAAAGTCTGCATCAGTAATAGAACCAGTCTACAGTTTATCAAACAAACCTTACACAGAAAGGGATTGGATGTCCCAGGCCCGTACAGTAACTCCGCAGAGCTGTGTTGTATTAACTGCAACCTCAGGTTTATCTTTGAGAAATACAGTAGAGCCCGAAGCTGAATGGCTGCAGTCAGTCTAAAACAGCTGTGATGCATTACCAGTCGAGAGCCAGCCCCGAAGGTATTCTGTTCTCCATTTCCTAATCTATTGTGACAGATGTGCACAATCAGAAAAAGGAAGCATTCTTTTGCGCTGAGGGCATCCAACATCCACAACAGATACAAAGCATATCTCAGCATATCACTCAGCATATCAAATATTGCTATTGATTTACATCCAACATTCTGTTCATTAACTCTTGTCTGTTTCACAGACATCACCAAAGTGTCAGCTAGCCGCGAAGACTAAAGCTGAGTGCTAAAATCAAAGTTGAATGATTGACTGAATGAATCAGTGAAACATGAAACAACTTCACGACCTTTGTTCTCCATGATTCACGGCTATTCGAGCCGCTCGCATAAGTCTCTGTTCGCCAAACAGCCAGCACAGTCCCAGAGCTAACCAGTGTGAGGTCTTTGAAGCTGCTGCACTTGTGTTTACCCTGGGCCGGTCTCTGCTCTGGGTCAGGCCATCAAACTAAATGAGGAAGGGGCTAAAAACAGACTCCTTTGTGGGGCTGGGAGATCAACACAGTGGGGTACTGTGAACTGATTGTATGAATAGCACTGCCTGCTGTGGTTAGCGTTGAAGACCTGTCCAGATCTAAAATAGGTGTCAAGTGCATATTTTCAGACGTCAAGTCGACAAGAATATAATTCCTTTTCTTTTTGTTACAAAAACACATTTATTTGACTAAAATATGGAGAAAGACTGACTAACCTGGAACAGAAAGGTGAAAATGAGGAGTGTGTTTGTGATTTTGAGCCGGGCCATGGCAAGAAACGCATTGTTGGTCAGTTTGTCGATTGATTGTGACACCATGATGTGGACTTTTTCCTTTTTTGTGTAACATCTCAACAAAGATTGGATGCATTCCCATGTGATCCTTTAGTGGCTTTAGTGATCCTCTGACTTTTCCTAAAGCCCCACCAGAAGCTTAAAATTTTTACTTGTCCTGTAAAATGTCTCTCACCTCCATGATGGATTAGCAGGAGCAGAAGTATGTAAGGTATGAGGACGATATTTTCGGTGTTTAGTGCCATGAAATTAAGAATGGATGTTCCTTTAACCCACAGGAGGGAATTGTGAGACAGGGCACGTTTATACGTACAGTAGCACAAAAGTGCTTTTCATAAGATAGAACTGCATTAAGAGAAAATATAAAAGAAACACAAAGCTATATTAATAGGAACATAAATAAGATCTTTAAAATAAGTTAAACAAAGCAAAAAAAAACCAACAACAACTTGGTCCTTTAACTCGTCATCTAAGTCACCATGAAGCTGCAATTTCAAATGATCAGATATTTTGGTTTATGAACAAAAGCCTACAATATTAAGACCTATTATGCTTTTTTATTTCATAAAGGTTCTTGTGATTGTAAATGATCTTGAAAGTTGAAAAGCACAAAGTCCGCACCGACAGAAGCTCCTCTCTCCCACAGAAAACGCTGCTCCTGAAATGCCTCGTCAGTAGTCTTGCCTGCTGCTTTGTTGTTGTCGGCAGTGTTGGCTCAGGCATGTGTGAGCTGACCAATCAGAGCAGACTGGGTATTCAGGAGGTGGGGCCTTAAAGAGACAGGAGCTGAAACATGATTTCAGACAGAGGAGAAATACAGTGCTGTAGCGCTGGACAGTATGAGAAAAAATATCTGTTTTTGAGCACTAAAGCATGTGAAGCTATTTTCTAGCAATAACCCCCAACAAAATTATAAATCTGAATATGAGCATAACATGTCTCCTTTACTGACATTCCTATCAGCCTTAGCTGTAGCTTAAACATTAGTTCAACTTAAATGGACACTGTGTTCATGTTAGCATGCCAGCCTGTTTATAGTAAAGCATCACTGCCTACTACAGCCTCACATAGCTGCTAGGCATCATTTCAATTAAGGTATACCTCGCCATTTATTTTGATACTTTTGCATATGGCATGGCGGATGGTTAAAAGATCATTTTTCTTTTTTATACTTAATGTTTTACGACATAAACATTGAGATTTTGTGCACCAGCATATTACTGTAAATCATCATTTGATTTACCTGACAATTTTCAACCAACTGCAGGCATAGCCCACAAGTAATTTTGCTGGAGTTTCTATATTGCTCTCATATCATAGATATCACATCAAAAGTTCAGTATTTGCATGCACAAAAATGTTTACTCTCAACACCTCAGATTCACCAACAATACTTTAAAGATTTGGCCTCTTTTCCTCTGAAACATCCCCATGTGTTCAACTGGACTTCACCCATGGCACAGCTGGTGCTTGTGGCCTATCTTTTCCAAGGCAGACATCTGTACAGGCAGTAAACATTAACACCAAGTGTGCCTCTTGACACAAAAATGGTGTCATTTCACCCAGTTAGATCTTTTGTGATGGGGCTGTGCATTTCTTTTGTCTGCTTAGCTTCTTCTTGTCACTTTGAATAAGATCAGACACTTAACCTAGTCTGCTAGAAATACACCAGCCTAAATGAAGCATAACCTGGCCAGAGATGAAACAAGTTGCATATGCTCAGGCAGGAGGACAGACTTAATCGTCTCCAGACAAAGTTCAAAAGCTTTCTCATAGGCTCACCCACAATCCCCCTCTTGATCCCCTATACATGAACGTTTGTAATTTACCTCAAAGCCTCACGTTAAGTGGACGAAATTGTTTGTTACGTTCCGATTTTGGTGAATTTGATGTTTTGCTGCACGCTTTCATTTATTGGAGATAATGTTTCCTTTAGTGCTACAGGTGGAAAATCACTTTTTCATTTTTTTCATGGCTACAAAAGATTCTCTGAGGGATTCTACATCAAGGGGTAAAGGCCCAGAAGAAAATATCAGTCCTGTCATTTTACATTTGCAGAGTATTTGTTCTCCACATATCTTGGCCATGTGGACTTTTCCAGTGTTATAACAAGTCACATCCAAATACACATTTACACTGGAAATGCACAATCCACTACACACTCAGGTACTAGTTTACATGAACATGTCACCTGAACTTGCACAGATCACTATAAAAAGCCCTGATTTATCATAACTGAACCACACGTGCATGCACATTGCATTAAAAGTAAATCCTCAAATTAGCAAAAATACAGGCATTAAAGATAAAATTAAAAGCACATCAAACTTCCGTTTGAGGGCAGATGATGTGACTAAATAAAATAAACAGATTAAAGGGTTATTTTATGTACTTTTCCCCACTTCACTCCTCCAAATTTGGCAGAGTATTTTCCATTTCCATAGATTTACCTTTTCATGCGCCTATTCATATTTCCACTCTCAATTAAAATGAATATTGCTGGAAATTATTGAGGCCATTATACACCATTCAATAAAGATTTAAACTGTATTCAACCAATTTAATAACTGCAATAGCAGGATTTCAGTTTGAGGGCAGCTGATTTAATTATATGAGACAGGACCGTCTGTAATGGAAGATTTATTCTGCCTTAATTAAATATTTTGTTGTTCATGCACCCTGCTTGAAAAGGTCAATACAATTCTCATTTGAGAAGAATGTGCAGATCACACCACTACTTTATTAATGTACTGACACTGATGCTCTGTTAAGGCTTTATTTTTATATGCAGCAGCTGTATTTCTGCCATCATTTGCTCTAAAGTGTTTTTAATTTTACTAGTTTTAGGGTTTGGTTTGGCTTTAAATTTCTTTGTCTTTGATACAGGGGCACTAGTCAAAATAAGCTCATAAATTATAAATCATAAAATGATGCACAGTAATAAAATGCACTTCTTTTTCAGGCAAAGGGATTTATTAAGTAAACCTTTCACGTCTTCATAGTTTCTATTAGTTTATTGTCTTTGAATGTGTTGCTGTTTGTGCTGCTTTTCTCAAGATTTCTCACATTATATATAAAAGATAATGCCAATCCACAAACCTCATCTCACTCACCACCACCTCTCCTTGTCCTCCAGAACCCAGAATCTCTGGACTCGTCCATCCAGAGCACCCTCTCGGCTCTCTTCCCACCTTTCGAGGCCACAGCGCCCATCGTCCTCAGCCAGCTGTTTCGCTCTATTGAGGAACGTTATCACGGTGATGCGTTACAGTGCCTGCTGGATTTCCTCATCCCTGCCAAACACCTGCTGGAGAGCGTCCAACAGGCTGCATGTGTGAGTATTAATACATTTCAGTGCCTGCTGCACATCTGCACTCACACACTTTTCACTTTCATGAAGATATACTTGGACAGTAGTTCAGTTTAGAGACTCTTACTGTGAGTGAAGAGACATGTACATTTTTTATTGAGATAGAACTGGCACAAAATGCTCTATTCTTCTTCTATTCTATTCAAAGTTGTGGAATTAGATATACATGGACAGCATATCTTTGCACATAACATTCAGTGTGACTACATTTTCGAGATATCACTTTCTCTCATGTTGGTTGTATGTTCCTTTTCTAATCGTAGAAAAAAAGCACTTCATGTAACTACAGAACTTGCCTGAGAATCATCACTTTGTTAAGTTTTCTTCAGTCTCAAAGTAATTCAGAGATAATTGTCTGTGAATCCACGGGCACATTGCAAAAAGTCAAAGCTAATTCAGCAGACTTTTATTGATGGCAATTTGGTAAAAAAAGAAAAGAAAGCAGGGCTCACTGACTCCATGGCAACATCAAACTTCCTGTTTACATCCTACAACATTGTGGGTCAAAAACTTAGAGCAAAGTTTCCCTCCAGGGAATAATGATAAGAACAACAAAACACATGATTTTTTTTTTTTGATGATATTAGTAAGGCTCAGAATGTCCCATCGACATTGTTGTTATGTTCCTGTAACAGTGAGAGTTTGTGGCAGTGAGGGGTGCAGTTCCATAGATACTGTTAGCAAATTAAAAAACAAAATTACATTGAAATAATGCTTTTTAAAAAATGTTTTCTAGGCTGGGTACTCGGATGTGGTTTTCCGCTGTGAGGGCTGGCCTCTGTGTCTCCATGACAAAACTGTCATCCAGTTAGCGCCTGTGAACCCTTTGCTGCTGCGTCCTGGAGACTTCTACCTCCAGGTGGAACCTTTCGGGGACCAAGCGGCTCGCATTGTCCTCAAAAGTCTTCTGGAGGAGGGCTGTCGAGAAGTGGAGGAGACCCCTGTGCCGGAGACTTCCTACCCCTGCATCTTCACTGAAGAATGGTTGCAGGAGATCAATGAAGGACGCCATGGGACTCCTCTGTCTCGTTGCTTGCTTTGCACAGATCAAGGAGTAATCAAGTTGCCGTGGGCTAAAATCGCCATCCCCGAGTTTTTAGACAAGCCTAAGATCATGCCCACTTACCGGGAGGCTCCTCCTGAACCAAGACAGGTCTCTGTTCCCTCACATTTTAACTCCTCCACCCTCCCTATTGAAGCCATTTTCCTTCCTGCAAAAGACAGGATGTCAGCGTCTTTGAGACCTGCGGACTGTTCCTCCAAACTTGTCAAAGTTGATCAAAACAGACGCAACCCGAAATCATGTTCCAAACCTTTGATCAAACCGGTGGGTTGGGTATCCCCGAACACCTGGGACAGCCGAGAGACATATCGAGAGATTGAGGGGGATTATGTAGACCTGGTGGATATCGCCAAAGAGAAGGATAAACAGAAGGGCAGCCATCCTGTCAGGCCACCTCCACCTGTACCATTTGGGAACAGTGTTCCCTGTGGACACACCCTTCAGTACGCAGAGGAGCCTTGTACACCGTGCAGCCAGAGAAGGCTGGGGCACGAGCTTACCGACCAAGACTTGAAGTGTAGGTATAGAGATTCATATGTGGCGGCACTGAGGAACCCAGTCCCTTTTGAGAGGGGGAGTGTTGACCTACTGGCTGCCCTGGAGGAGGTCGGCCTTTGCCAAGAGCGGGGGTTAAGATCCAAGGGTGCAATTGAAGCTCAAAGAGATCTACTTGGAAACCTTTGTAACCACTCTAACAAACCCTTGAACAGCAAAGAGCTCTGCCAGTACAAACATTGCTGTCAACCAACACCCGAAAACTTTGCCTCTCACCTCAAAGACCGTCCTGTGAGTTTTGACTCGGAAAACCTGATGAAGGAACCACCCATGGTTTTAAAATCAACCCCTGGTTTGAGCCATAGTCAGAAAGTTCACATGAAACTCCTTTCCCACCCATCAGGACATCATGCTAGCGAGCGTCCAGGATCAGATTCGTTCCTTGAGAACTGCGATGGTGACGTTAAACCACATCAGAAGGTGGAGGTTTTGAAACCATCAGGAAAACACAAAGTTAAGGTCAGGTCTCTGTCCACCGTGTCAGACACTTCTAAAGGGAGTCCACTTCTTTATAAACTCAACAACAGGAGCCACAGTGATATCTGCCCTGAAACAATCACCAGCATAATGCAGTGTAAGAAAGGTGAACTGTTGGATCAGGTGACTCAGAAGCTGGAGAGACGGAAGTCGCCTAAAAAAGGTACGAAGAGGAGGCTGAATATACAAACTTCTTTTTGTAGGCATGGGAATTGTGAAGATTTTATACATACCAATGTCATTATCGATTGTTTTTCTGGATCAGATTCTTTATAGGTTCCCTTATTAATTTCTGATCAATTAAGGCGAGCTGGATATAGCTTGAGACGTAGCTGTAGCAGGAGTCTGTGGCCCAATCCTAATACAGCCCTGGCCCCTTCTACTGAGGCCTACCCCTCTGTTTTTCGCGTTCACGTTAAAGGGATAGGGTGTACAAATTCTTGTTGGTATAGACAAGTGGGGTGAAGTGTTCAGGCTTCATGGCCCTCCAAATGAGATTTTTCAGAGGCACACTTCTGAGGGTTATGAGAAATCTGTATTAGGTCAATGTATAAGTGTCCTTTTCTTTATAACAAGCATAAAATGTGATAAAACACCCTGTCATCGATTGATCGGAAGCATTCAGTTCTGATGAATCCCACAATTTAAAACCAGTTATCAAAGGTTCCAGTTGTCTATTCCCATCCCTACTTTTTTGATACAAGCTTTCCTCTCTTCTTTTCAGCCGACACCCACACACAAAGTTTGTACATTGTTATTACTGCACACACAGCTGTTTATTATGATCTGTTGCTCAAGCTCAGAGGTCCAATGAACATTCACGTCAAACAGACTGATTGAAACTCGACCGTGACCTCGCGTGCTTGAGGGAATGTGCTCCACGGAGGGTCGCAGATCATAGGGGCTCTTTAGAAAGAGGGTTCAAAGGTCGAAGATCAGGCTAGAGTGCGATCTTCCCACTGCTGTCTGCGCTCTTTGCTACATTCATGTTATTCCCATTACCGAGGGAGTGAACGGAAATAGCATGCGGTACCCCAGTGAAAGGGAGGGTCTGAACCCTCTGGGTAAAAAGACAGAGCAGAGCATTTCTCTAATGTAGAGGGACGGAATAACACACAAGAAGGGGGTTTCTGTGTCGCCTGCACCCGCCGTCATGCACCCTCATGCCCTCAGAGGAGCATGTTGAGATCCTGACTGGAGACACGCTCGTCATGAACTATTAACGGAGCAAAGAGAGAGAGAGCACAGGCTAGGCTTTGTTGGTTCTAAGGACAGGCCAATTAAGATGTCTGGAATCAAAGCCAGGCTTAGCAGCCAGGCCACCGCAATGTTTTGTTACAGAGACCATGTCTAATGTGTAAAGGCTGTCTGGACACAGCTGCATCCATGTTGGTAGACGACTATTAAGAGCTATGGATGAAGAGCTGAAAAATTACTGTTGGTATAAATGGTCAAAGGTTACTGTGGAGAGGAAGGTGGAGGGTTACAGTAAATCTCAGCGCTGTCTTAGACAATGATGCATTAGATAATACAAGAAACAAACCCACACAAACACGTTAACTTTACAATTATCTTTGTATTCAATGACATGCAGACTCCCAGTCAAGCAGGAGTCAAACTCCCTCCACCACCGATGGACCGGATGTCTCCAAACTCCACAACTCAAAGACAGAAAAGCCACCTTCTCCACAAGTTCAGCTTCCATCTGCACCTCCTGACACATCCCAGTCTCCACAAACCGAGGAATCCAGTTTCAGAAGCATCAGCCGTCTGCTTGTGCTGGGCATTATTTGTTTGCCAGGTACAGAACTGAGCATTCAACCAATTATCTCTTCCGTATTCTTACTGTATCTCAAAATCTCAGTCATATTATGCTGTGCTGTCATAGCAGCTTCGATTAAATGTGATTGTCAAGTTAAAACAATGTCATAACTTTTAGACAAAAAAAAATACAAAAATTTCCAAACCTACATAGTGCACCTTTAAGCAGAGCCACAGCATTCAGCCAAACTTTCCAAGTGTCAGAGTGATGAGTTTATTTTGGGCAAAACAATTCACCATCTTTTTTCTTTGCCTCTCAGGCAGCAGGGACAGGACAGGCAGAGCAGTGGTGGAGGTCCATGGAGACAGAAAGGAATGGACGTCTCCTCTTGTGTCAGCTCAGAATGTCTGTGAATTACTGCTCTACCTACACTCTATACCGAGGTACTGGAAACAATTCATACAGGGTATCTCAAGAAGAGACCGATATCTGTAATTGAGAGGCTTTTTGACCTGTTCTTGATATGTGGTGCTGAGGAAAGCAATTTTTTTAATTATTATTTTTTAAAGCTTTTTTGTGTGCTGGCATGTAATAATAGGTTTGACCACCAGAGGGCAGTAGATTAATATTTGAAATATTTCAGCTCTCCAGAAAAGGCTTTAAATAAAATGATGATTGGTTTTGAATCCAGACTCCCTTTTGGGTCGTCCCTTTGCGTAGTTTACAACTAATAAAACAATACATTGAATGCAGAATCACAACTTTTAAACTGGATCATTCTGCCTTGCATGCCGCTCTATAGGGTCAGCTGGCAGTCATGCTCACCTCTGCTGACCCTCTGCTTGCGAGCACTTTACTAGTGTTATTTGTTTACTCTGATTTTTATTGGATTCTTTGAAGTTTAAAAAAACACTTTGCCAGATTGCCTGGCCTTCGTCCGTCCCCAGTAAAGAGCCATACCACAACAGTCTCTAGCCAGGCTGGCTGCCAACTGTCTGGTATGCAGCGCCTCGCTAGAATTAGCAGCCATGTCTGATGTAGGCTCACACAACAGTAACCCTAGAAGAGGCCATTAAGAGGGCTGTGTGAAGGCGTCAACGTGTGGAGTGGGATGTCTGAAGAGGAGTGTGTGCATGTCAGAGAGTGAGGTGGAATAAGTGAATGCCAGTGATGCATCTATCACATCATGAACACTGTGGACTTGTTTGAATGCGCCCTAACACAATTCAATGTTTTCGGCAGGAGCGAAATTCGAGAGCTGGGAATGACTTTGGTCATCAATGCCAGGAAGAAGCTTCCTCCACTTCACCTCTACAAAGCTCTGCTGATGGCCCAGGTTAAAACAATAAGCCTGCATGCACATGTCGGAATATACAATGGCCGCACTCACTCACATACACACACACACACACACACACACGCACGTAATCAGATGCAGACAGATGTCAATTGTCACGTTCCTTGATTCACAGATAAGGAACCTGATGACAGGGTTCGTGAGAGTATCTGGAAATGCAGTGACACAAGTTCATCTCAAGTCTGTGTACGTTGGTGGTAAAGAGAAACACAAGGGGGCGTCATGCCCATTTTTTAAATCGTGTTTACAGTGAAAGAGGCCTGACACACTGCAATACAAAAATAGGCTTATTGTAGGTCAACTGAGAGGTATGGTACACCTTATTATTATCACTTCATCTTAATCATCAAAGCAAGAGTGCAACTTATGTTGAACTCAAACACCTGTTTTAGTCTGCCCTGACTTTTTGTCTTTAACCCTCATAGACTTAGACAGTTATTGTTATAAAATGATTAATAACTTCTAAACCACTAGCTCTTTCAATTTGCTTTAAAATCTCGTGTAAGAGGAGTTTCTTGGACATTCAGGCGCTCTGTGTTGGAAGTTACGCCATTATGATCAGCAGCACTGACTTGTAGGAAACCCAGAAAAGTTTCTGAAGTCAACAGTTGCAGCTAAGCTATTGTTGATGGCTATATTCAGTGGATAATATATATCTATCTGAAAATTTAATAATTTAATTGTCTTATAATTTTTAATAATCTTCCTATTTACTCTCTGAACCTCTTGGACACGTCTACTGGAAATAAACCTGCTTTTCATTGTAAAAACGCTGTGGATAATATTATAATAAGCTGTAGCTTGCTCAGGAAATATCAGTTGTACACAAACATTCATACGAAAGTGTAAAATATCAAAGCACATCTTTTTAAATAAAAATAAATGAATACACTTCCTGAGCTTCTCTCTGAGTTTAAGGGTGCACTATGTGGTTTTGGAAAAGACTCGATCAGGTCATCCAGTGTCGACGTAATAAGACAAGCTCAGAAATATGTATTGTTTCCATAACTGAATAAATAAGTCGTCATCAGAGGAAAACAAGGTCAACATAACACAGTTTCACAAGAACAAAAATGTTCTAGGTCTTCGAGGGGTTTCCATACTGACTCCCTGCTGCCTCCCACAGGAGCAAGCTCTCCACGCCGTCCACAGTATCATGATGCTGGTGGATAAAGACACTTGTCCTCGACCTGAGAAGCAGCCAGGGCTACAGGTCAGAAAACAACTTCCATGTTCTCCTTCAATCACTTTCCTTTAAGTCAGTCTAAAGACGAGTGGCACTTTACCCTAACCCTTACCTTGGTCTTAATCTACAAGATGGACACGGTGACTTCTATGAAAGCCCTCAACAAGACAGTCGAAGCTTCCCAGCTGACCTCAGACCTGGGAGGGACCTTTACTTACAGTCACTCCGACTGGCTGCAGTTTCATCAGGTAATAAATACATTCACTGTGTTTACAGAAGCGCTGCAGCTGTAGTGTAACATCATATCACACAGTCACTGTGGAGTTTCCCGTAGATTCAGACCAGACCGCTGTTCACCCACAGATCGCTCACTGGGGAGAAGTCTTTATCCACACACCCACACCAGACATTAATCTTCTTTGTTATTTTTTTGGTGCCACGTTTAGTTTAGCCTTTGAGGACAGGGAAGAAGTGGTCATAGGGGAAGGTCTTATCTGAAAGATAAATTAGATTATTCCTTACAGCTTACACCGCAGACAAGTTGTACTGGTTATGCAACACTGACCAGCAGAGCCCTCCCTGGCTCAGGCCAGTTGTCTGTTGTGCACATAATATAGGCCGTATTTAATACAGTATTCAGGGTTATGTATTGGGCAAATGAGATGTGGATGCATTTTTTGATGGGAGTTAAAAACTGCATTAAAATATACAAAAGCCAACTTTGCTCATAATAGACAGGGCAGGCTTTCTCTAGAGCCATTCCCAAACTTAGGAATGAAACCGCACAGTTTGAAACTGGAAATCCTTCCGTCCCTATTCCATCCAAACTTTTTAGCACAACTCTGGCACACGAGACCAAGATGAATAAGTGAACGTGGTCAATGCTGTGGGAATCAAAAGTCCGTTCACGTACATGTAACAATTTGTCAACTTGTGCATTAGATGTGTTCTGATGTTGTATCGAAAACTGTTCCTCAGACAAATAATGGTGCCCTCCTGTTAGAACTGTGTTTTTCTGCAATGTCACCCAGCGATGCACGTTTAGGTTGTTCGATGGCTGATACATCAATGTGAAACAGATTTCAGCACAACACTGCATAATAATAGTTCAGATAAATAAAGTATTCCATGTACATTCATTCCCTTGCTCTATCAGTTTTGTATACTGTTTGAAATATTATATTTAATTATAGATACTTTACTGTATTTTCAAACTTTGAAAATTAAGAACTTTTTAAAAGTTGTTAATGACCCACCTGCAGTACATTTAAAACCCACCAGGGGGACGCAGCACAGTCACTGCATGAGACAAGTTGCCAGTTAATGTGTAAGGTATATAATCACCTTGACCAAATTGAATGATTCCAAAAACACAGCCACTCAAATGCCATGTTATATAAAGTTAATTTGTTTCTTTGCTAATTATGGCACTAAACTGGAAGTTTGTCATGTACAGCAGTGGTTCCAGTGTGGGAAGCAAAACTCCCCTAACTGGTTGAAGGAAGAGTCACAACTTCTTGTTTTGTGACTTTTTTCTGATCTTTGCATTTTGTTTGTGAAAAACAGAGAAGGAAATATGAATATTTAGTTTCATCAGACACCGTTCACAGCCATTTGCAACCTGTGACAAAATAGTAGATCAAGCTTAATTTGAATTGGCAACAATCAAAAAGGCTGTGAAGCAGAAGACCTGATGTAGATGATAGACAGTCCTGAGGAATGGCTTCTCACAGTTTCTTTCTATGATTCTCTATTAACCATCAACATTTTCCTCACTTTCACTGAGTCTACACTGAATTCATTTCAGAGACTGGTGTCTTTCATGACTGACCTGCGAGGGGCAGACAGCTTATTGCAGAAGGCCATCAAGAAAGTGGATGACAGCGTAAAGCTGGACTCAGCCCAGGTAGAATATATAAATGTTCATAGTGGGATATCATTAGTGCGCTGCACATTATGGACCAGGCGTGAGACTTCATCTTTTGCTGTGGCTGCTGCAGGAGGTGCAGCAATGCATTCAGGAACAGAGGGCCTCAATGAAGGAGGTGCTGGAGGACACTCGACTGGTCACTCTGCAGAGGGAAGGAGGGGCCGTACTGGCCCGGATGAGGAGAGAGGACTTTAGGTTCCCACAGTCTGAGGACTACAGGTATCGCATCATATTTATAGTGTATTTATGTTCGGCTTCTTGTTCCCAGTTGCTCAGTGTTTTAATGTCATTTGATTTGCATTGTCTGCACTTTGCGCTGTATACACCCACACTGTCCTTACATACAAATATATGCTCACTTTATAAAACATGGCTGCATTATCATCAATTAAACTACCAAACGGTGTGATAAATTGTTTGAATTTCTGCACCTTGACCAGCTACATCATTAATTTTGCTAACTTCTTAATGCTTCATTATTAAATCAATCAATAGCACACTGTCACTGCAACTCTGCATAATTTTTCTGGTAATACTTCATACCTTTATTGAAGATATATTTTTCAGTGCTAAACTCTTAGCTGTTTTTTGACTCTCTTGTGTTACTACATTTGCTTAAAGATATTATATTTGACAATTGTCTATTAAAATGTCTAAAAACAACCGACAACTGTGACAGATTTTGTTGAGTTTTATACTCATTATCACAATTGATTCAAAGAATGTTAAATCCCAGAGAAGTCTGTCATTAACTCAAGGTAATGGTGGTTTCATTTTGTCAGCCTGTCGCTCTAACTTCCAAGAGAAAGAGAATTAACTTGACGTGAATACAACTTTAATACATTACCTTGTCAGATAGATTTTCATCAGCAATGTTGGTTAATAATTAAGTCAAGTACTCCCAAGATCCCACGCTACCTCCATCTCTTGTTTTGATTCGATTGAGAGATCCCCAGAGGCAAAAATTCCTGCGGTTCGTTCAAGTAGATAATCTAAACACTTCCTCCGTCACTGCACACAACAGATGGATCTGTTTCACAGCTTTCTTTTACTGTAAGTCACAGTTAAAGTAGTTAAAGTTCAAGAGATGCACAGCTGCAATGTTAGCAAGTTATTATTGACTCCATTTCACAGCCTTAATTAACTTAATATTTACATATTTGCAAAAACTCAAGTCAGACTCTTATTTTCTGAGCTGACTCTAACAGAGTTTAAGTTCATTTACCCCCACATTACACTTCAAATCACAAATCAAATCACAAATACTACTACTACTAGTTTGTAAACGAGTGTTTCACCTTCCTTGCAGAGATGCTGTGGAGTCTGTGACGAGTCTGTACAACCAGGTGGAGGAGAAGCTCCACACTCTGGTGATGAGATCCAACGAGTCGCTGCAGCGCCTGGAGTTCGTCTTCAGGCTCAGAGAGATGGAGGCCAAAATCAGCACGGTACGACCAGTCCTTCCTGCAACATGTGCTAATGTGGTGATGAGGGCAGGGAGATGAGAGTTTGAAATCAGGGCTTATCTCAAGAATAAGATATGCAAAACTATGCGAACAGTTTTCCGAGCTGAAACTGACATTGTACGATTCTACATTACGTCTTGCAGGCTGGGATGTGGTTCAATACAGAAGGCGAACAGGGACTGAAGGACTCTCACGCGGCAGACGACATCCTGGTGTGCACTGAAAAGACCTTACAGCACTTTGATCTGTTTCTCGCTCAGTCTAAGGTATTGCAGCAATATAACAAAAGGGGTTTAAAGTTAAGCAACGTTATCTTTATTTAGCTGTCTGTGTTTCATTTCACACACCAATGGCTTTCATTTGTTTCCTAAAGTTGAAAATATTTAAATGGCTGCACTCTCAACAGTAAATAGTAGATTAAAGACCTGAACGAATGAGGGGAGGTTCCACTTGACATCTTATCATTCATCGCAGGAGAAACAACAATCCGCCCTGACCCTAGTGACGGAGGCCGAGGGGATTGTTGGCACGAGTGAATCCAGTCCTGCAACGGACATTTTTCGGACTCTGGTCAGCACTCTCAAATCCAACGTGGATGATTTTATGTTGCGGACAGAACAGAGATACAAAGAACTGGACACACTGGTGTATGTGCACCGCTTCTGTGAGCAGGTTTGTGTCTGACATTTCTGACTGAAGTCTTTTAGCTGCCTCGTCTGCATACCTCTGACTGATTTGTGTTAAGCTTTAAATCTAAAATGGTAGAAATCATTTTCTCTCTGTCTCTCTCCAGGCGTCTGCCCTGGCCAAAGAATGCAGTCATTTTCTGGAGAAGGTAGAGCCGGGGTGTTACTCAACTCAGAACCTGAGCACACTCCAGATGTATGAAGAAAGATTAGGTGGCGAATTCTCCACCCCACACTTCCAGGCTCTGAAAGCTAAGGCCTGTGCTGTGGGATCAGGGGCCTCGGGGGTGATGAGAATGTGGAATGCA
The DNA here is from genome assembly GCA_963678695.2 of Diplodus puntazzo. Classification (NCBI taxonomy): domain Eukaryota; kingdom Metazoa; phylum Chordata; class Actinopteri; order Spariformes; family Sparidae; genus Diplodus; species Diplodus puntazzo. The sequence goes on along the minus strand of OZ023157.1, from coordinate 23,294,583 downwards.
GCCTTGGTCGAGTGCCGAGAAGTCAAGCAGCGTCTGGAGGAGATGCAGAAGAAGAAAGGAGTAGATAAGAACCAGATCCAGCCGACCACAGCTGCAAACCCTCAAGGGGAAGATGGAGGGATGGAGAAGAGGGAGAAAATAAGTGAATTTGGGGGAGGTGAATGCCTCCTGACCCAACAGCTAACCTCACAGAAAGAGGTTGTCAAAATCTCAGAAAGTGAAGGAGAAACCAAAGACCATTTAAAACCTGACATGAAAGGGAGCGACAAAGAAGAATCGCAAGCGAAGAAATTACCTGAAGCAGCAGTTAAAAACGAAAAAATGACTCATGTTTTTCCACAGAACGGTGACTGTAATCCAGACACCAAACCGAGGCCAAGGGAGCACCACAGTGAGGCAGATCTGAGGAACACAGACTCAGTTGAAGGGGGCCGCGATGTTCAATCGCACCAACCTTTGGGTCGCTCCCTAAGCGAGGGCTCACATGCGAGTCCTTATTTGACGAGCACCTCCGGCTTTTCACCTCTGAATGTAAGACACAAACACTGTCAGAGCTGGACGCAGCCACTGGAACAAAATCCAAAGCCCGTCCAAAATCTGCCCAACTCCCATGACGAGAGTTTACAGTCAGGAAACCTGAGCTGTAAGTCAAAAAGCAATGGCGTTGAAGGTGAGAGTGAAGGATGCACAGCCTCCACCCAGAGCCCTAAAGACCTGAGGACCCCAGAGACATTACTCACAGCAGCAGAAAACAATTGCAGCAATGTTTTGTAAGTAACTCCTCCTCCTTCTGCTGTGATCTAAAGCAATCTTAAGTAAAATGACATAAGCCAGTCATGAATAGCAAAGTTGTTCACCAGTTCAACCAAACTGTCACACCTGCAAATATACAATGTCTAACTGGTTCTGACCCCGAGGGGTTTACTTATGGGCTTAAATAAATCAATGGTTTCTACATTATTCATTTCCTACATGTGGAGCAGGAAGCTGCGGAGGATCATGGAGGAGCTGCTGTCCACAGAGAGGGAGTACGTGAAAGCTCTGGGCTACGTTCGAGAGCACTACTTCCCCGAGCTGGAGAGGGCCGACGTCCCTCAGGACCTCAGGGGCCAGAGGGGGAGCATCTTCGGTAACTTAGAGAAACTCCACGACTTCCACCGACATCACTTCCTGAACGAGTTGGAGAGCTGCATGAACGAACCCTTCAGAGTGGGACGCTGCTTCCTACGACATGTAGGTGCCACATGTATTATTGACCATGCACATGTGTCCTGAATATGAATTAGAGTTCAATCTTGATCAGAGGATAGTCAGTGTGCAAATACTGTTTCTCTAACCTGAGTAATTGTAGTTTTCCAAGACACAATGGGTCCTAGACAGATGTGGGTCTGGTTTTTGCCTAGACCGGTCCACAGTTATCCAAAACTGCGATAAGTGAAATTGATTTGCCAACAAAAGCCCTTCCAGATGTGTCATGGCTCAGCTTGTTTTATCACTGAACAGATTCATTGGAAATACGGAATGTGCAGGGTTGACTAAGATGATGTCTAACAGTCTTTAATTATTCCTTTTATTTCAGAGAGAGAGCTTCGCTCTGTATGCCCTTTACAGCAAGAACAAGCCGCAGTCTGATAGTCTTCTCATCAATCATGGACAGGCTTTCTTTAAGGTGAGAACCGCTGCTGGCCACCCTTTGCTCCTCCTTCCCTCATTTCTCTTCTCAAAACCACAGCATGAATTTTGTTAAGCAAGAAGAGGAGAGATGGTTTATTTTAACAAGATCAGAGGATGTAGCCATGCTAGCAGCATGGCGAGGCTGTAATTAGACGATGCCAACATGCTCATGTTTAATAAGTCATATTAACCATCTTTGTTTCATGTGTTAGCATGACAACATTCAATTAAAAGTATTATCTTATTCATAATGATAATAATACATTCTGTAGGGAACATCAACAACTGCACCATATTTCATGGCAGTACACAAAGCAAAAATGTCATGGCAAATTTTTTGTAAAAATCATCCAGCTAACTCTCTCTCAAGAGCCTCTCTGCTCGTGTGCAAGTGTTTTTTTTAGAAGACCAAATAATGAAGCTCATTCATATCACTGTCTCATAATCTGTTTCACAATCATTAATCATGAAAATGTGCAGTTTGTCTCTATACAACACTTTTCATACTGATGGATGAATTCCATCCATCATCTAGTCTGTCCACCTAAAGGGTTATGTTACAAAGGGTGCAATGTGTAAGAAATGTAGTTGAAAACATTCAAACTAAAGCTATCAACAGAATGTGAAAAAAGAAAAATGTTTTGATGTTGGTAGGTATCTACTTAAGTTAGCATGCTAACCAGCTAACCCTGTCCTGTCTGAGTCCAGAACTCCGGTGCTAGGGGCGTAAACACCTACACACCCCCAGTGCTCTAAACTGCAAGTCTGCACCGCTAGCTGCTTGGCTAACTACGCTAACTAGTTTATGGCAGCTTCAGTTAGTAGCAGTTAACGGTTACCGTTCTTACATGCGCGTTAAGCATTAGGGAGATCCCAAGCTCAGCTATACCTTTATTCTTAATGCTTTAGCAGTATATTTTTCTCTCTTCATACACCAGCAAAAGCAGCTGACGCTTGGGGATAAGATGGACCTGTGGTCGTACTTGCTGAAGCCCGTGCAGCGGATCAGTAAGTACAGCCTGCTGCTGCAGGACATGTGGAGGGAGTGTGGTCCGGGACAAACCAGAGAGATGGCTGAGGTCAAGGCTGCCTTGGAGGTCATCCAATTCCAGCTCCGCCACGGCAACAACCTGCTGGCCATGGACGCCATCCACCACTGTGACGTAAGACTGGTGGTTTCTTTAACTTTGAAGGCATTTTGTAAGCCAAAATATCAAACAAGGTTATTAGAAAGGAGGAGTTCATGTTTTATATACAGTACATGCACACAATGTATTGTGATAAGAATGACTTATCACCCTCTAATCATTGAGCAACAGTGGGATCACTCCTGTTATTGGGAAAGGAGAGGAAATAAACAGGTACTGGCAAGACTTTGATCATTTATTTTAGGGACTATGTGCAGTGAGGGTGAAGAACAGAAACCTTCATCAAACATTAAAGCATATTTGGCTTTGTGCGACTCTGCTGGTAAATCATGAGTAACCCTCCTTTTCCATGGAATGTAAAGGGAGGCGCTGTGTGTGGGACGATGATCTGGAGCTACATTATCTGTAGAGCAGAGATGGAGGAAATGGAACCAGAGTTTTAGGAATTTTGTTTATGACCTTTCTTGCACTCAAAGTACATATGTTGAATATTACATTGTATAATATGATGTTCGCTGTACTGGCAACATCTGTATACTGTGCTGCATTATTGCTCCATACAGTACGTTACTCTCACTTTCCAATTGACTTCTCCTTTTCTGTACCGCAGGTCAATCTGAAAGAGCAGGGCCAGCTGATTCGTCAGGACGAGTTCTTGGTAACATTCAGGAAGAAAAAATGCTTCCGCCACATTTTCCTATTTCAAGAACTCGTCCTCTTTAGCAAGACCAGGAAGACTGACGTAGGCAATGACACATACATCTACAAACAGTCATTCAAGGTTCGCATATTGCCACATACACACAAAAGACACATGAAGTTCAGCTGTGTAAAAATGTACCAGAAGTACCAGTGAATAGAAGTGTGATGCAAGGCCAGACTACTACTACCGCTTCCTTTTCACGACAAGTCAGAACAAGATCATCAGCCACTGACTTCACTTTTCTCTTGCAAAACTCATTTACAGAGGTAGTTTTCCAGTGTCTTTCAGGACTTAAGGAAACTTTCCATAACACAGTTTTGCAAACGCGGACGAGACATTTGATCCCATGTCAGACAATGGACATTATTATTGTAAAAATCTTTAAAGAGAAGAATATGTTGAAGATGGAAAAAGACTGGTCCTTCGGCTCGGGAGATTCTCTGAACAATTACATATCCAAGAGCCTATCTAGCACTTTAGTAGGCCTTCTAACACACTTTATACACACTCTATAAGCCCAATTATGATAGTTTTGAACTCGTATCTGTCTTTTCACACATTTGCCAAACTGCTTGCTGTTTCAAAACTGCCGTCTTACATGATCTGTTTGTCTTTGTGTATATTAGACGTCAGACATAGGCCTGACCCAAAACAGCGGGGACACTGGCCTGTGTTTCGAGATCTGGTTCAGGAAGAGGAAAACCCAGGACACATACACACTTCAAGCAGTCAGCCGGGAGGTGAAGAGCGCCTGGACCAAGGACCTGGAGCGAATCCTGTGGGAACAGGCTGTACACAACAGAGGTACAAAAACACATCATCAATGAAAATATCAGGACTGGAGAGGGATGGACATCACAGAAACAGAGGGGCAAAACAGCATGTAGAGCCAAAATATGTCTGGTGGACGTGGCGAGAGTGAAATAGCAGCTGTTTCTGGTTAAAGAAAAAGGATTTCTACTTTAAAAAGTTATATAACTGTTGGGATCCGTTCCATAATGTTGTCAGACTTGGATAAAAACAACATGAGCATGTCAGTAGTAGAAACAGACTTTCAGAGGACGTACTTTGACAGGTGGTGTTGCCCAAAAGAATTACATTGCAGCAATTACAGTCCAGCTGCTGGCTGAGGGGATTCACTGGACCCATTCCAATGCCTTTTTTTTTTTTACCCATTAGTAATTTGTACAACAAACCAAAAGATGCAGGGCCCAGGTTAAAACAATACCAGAATTCTTCTGTAATGTAATACAGACTCATTGATTAAAGTCTATTATGGCCTATGTTGGCTAAATCTTGTAATAATAATATGATCAGTAACAACCTCACTTTTATGATTTTGTGCAAAAAAAATGTTTCAATAGGACAAAAGACAGAAAACAAAAAAGCTGAACTGTCGTCAGCTGACTTCCCACTTTGCTGCAGATATAAGTACTACAACCACTAGAGGTCGCAGCCCAACAAGAAACATAAACATGAGTTATAATGAGCTGCCTGCACCATCAACCTTTTACTACTGACAAATGTCTTACATTTGAAATATTTCCAAGCTAATGATTTCACCTGTGTGTTTTGTAGAGGTCCGTATGCAGGAGAGAGTGTTCATGGGTATTGGAAACAAGCCTTTCATGGACATCCAGCCCAGTGATGCAGCTATCAGTGACAGAGCGGTCAACTATGTTCTGATGGGAAGAGGTAAAACACACATATTCATTTATTACTTAGATTAAGTATTTTAGTCATTTTGGTATTTTGACACTCCCTCTCATCAAACTGAATCTCACCTTCTCTCTTAAGAAAACAAGGTGCTGTCCTCTGCGAGTGCACATGGCTCACAGGATGGCCTTCTTGGGGGGCGGCCAAAATCTGTTGGTTCGGGAAGCAGTGCGTCTTCCTCCTCTTCCTCAGGAAGGGGCTCCCTGTCCCCTGTGGGATACATTTGTGGGCCAAAGCGTAGGGTGGTTTCGGGAGGCCTTGGAGGATATGTGTCTCCTCCTGGAGCTCTGGAGGAGGACGATTTGGACCACGAGAGCGGGAGTCAGAACTTATTATGTGAGTTAAGTGTGTAACATGAAGCAACTGTATGATATGTATGATAATAATGTTGCTTACGATTTACTGAAAATGGACTAGAGGATTAGATGCAATACTACAACCAGGAACCTACATTTACCAGGTTGGTGTGTTACTGGGCCCTTACCAGCTTCACTGAGCTTGCTGAGTATTATATTACAAGCCTAAGGAAAAGGTCAGAGGTCAGAGTTTTGGGTCATGATCTTCAAAGGCATCCAAAGACATTTATGTAGAGTTGTTTGTGTTTGCTGATACAGTGTTTGGACCTTGGCGTTAGTTAAGAAATTAAAGTCATTTCTCTAATCCGTCCATGGATCATGTACGTAATAAAGTCCTCTCTTTGTTCCAGTGGACAGCTCCGAGTCATCAGGAGAGAGTGTAAGTGGCTTCAGCAGTTCCGGTCACAGCTACCACTCTGCCATCGGGGGAGAGGCGGAGGACACCTCCTCGGTCTGTGCCTGCACAATCACCGTGAAGGAGGCAGCGCCTGCTCATGAAGCTGAACCCTGTGCAGTCTCCCACAAACCAAATGCATTGGCAGAATCCCCAGAAAAAAAACCACCACCCGTTGCACCCAAGCCCAAACCCAAACCACAACACCAGGCCAAAGATGTGTCCTGCGGCAAGGTACAGTACAAAGCTTGAAACCACTGAGTGAATAACTGTTCATAAGGTCAAAAACATTAGTAAAGCTAAGTAAGTATGTGTCTGGAAGTAAATTACCCGCAAATTCAATCATCACCATCTCTGCCCTCCTTTTATCACACTATTTTTTTTGTATCCTCTGTTTTACTTAGGTTGGAAAGTCCACTGAGGTTTGACCTGTGTAATATGGTACAAGGTGTGTATCATGTTGCAACAGTTATTACATGTATGTGAATAATAAACTGTGCCACATTTGAAAGGAAAAGTTAAAGATTGAACCTTTTTTCCTACAGATTTGGAGGCAACCCGAGAGAAGACAAGAGCCATCTGTCGGTGTCAGCGTTGAAGATTCAACTATTTAAATTGACAACTTTTTATATCAGCTGTTGATGTAACCCATTACCACTCTGTAAATAGATCTAAATCTCACCACTAATACAGTAGTGCAGAAAAATGTCTATAAATGTACCTTATTTTGAACTTAAACAGTGATACATTCTGAAATGCATATTTGGCATAATGTGCTGTAAATCAGTCTAGTTTTCATAGCTCATACAAAGGACTGTAGTGTTGCTACGGTCTCCACATTTGATCTCACCTGGATTATTTAGTCACATTCTTTGACTAAATAATCCTGGTGAGATCAAATGTGCAGACCATATGCCTCCCGGCTTTGTTTAATTAAATCTTGTGATGAATTGCCCAGGTAGAATGAACCATAATGCCGACTTTTTTTGTCCTAAATGTGTTGCCTTTTGTACAGATTTATCAAACGTAATTACAACATAAGTGTCTTGCTTGTTTCCTCTAAAGATAAAACACATCCACTCTGTCTTTTCTTTGATTTAACAGTTTTTGTATAAACTAATGTGCTACTTGTATGAAGATTAACTTATGTAACTTTCTATTTGGAATACAGAATATTTGCAGTGATGATGAATCTCTTATGTTGGCTTTTGTCCTGTGTTTTTACTTGCATCACAATAAACTTAACCAACATGCATACAGTCAGAGGCAACGATCTGTCTTTAATTTGAATTTGCCAAATAGTCACATAGGTTGAGAAACTGCCATATAACACAGATATAACCTGTATGTATCCTGTAACTCCTGGTAGTCATTTTTCCTGATTGAATGAAAACAAAAAGCCAAGGGCCAAAAGGGAAGAGAATAAAATGAAGAGGTCAAGCTGTAATATGCTGTATCAGATATTTAGTGTAACAATGAGCAAGAGCATCAAAACGAAATCTGATGCTGACTTCCTGATAATTTGTGACACTCAAGGGCAAATGTCATGACTTCTGTAAAATGGAAACTTCCCGTTTCACTATTTTATGGAAATTTCTTTAGGACTACTTTGCAAGAATACTTATGAAATCAGGATCTGGACAAGCACAGCTGCCATTTAGGACATTTGTTCTGTATGTTTAATCAATGTTGGTGTAACATCAGCTGCCTGAAGAGAAACACCTCCCCTCCCCCTATACAGTGTGCATTAATTATCATTGAGCAATAATGTGCTTGTTTTCCTAGACCTATTTTAAGGGGATTTTTTATAAAAATGTTTTTACAATAAATACTCTGACTCCTCTTTTTTCTCTTTATAACATCCACACATTTATAGTTTAATCTGGAGTGAGTTCAGGTGATAGATGCCACAGTTTCCCTGAAGCAGCCGAGCCTGCCCCGGCAAAGGCACTCATTCATTTCCACTGTGTAGGTTTGGACAGAGCTCTGTTAATCACTGGATTCCTGATGTAATACCCGACTCTGTAGCCAAGACTCATGTTTGTACTTAATACTAGCCTGCCCAGAGTGCTTCAAACCATATGACTGGCTTCATACTCTATGATTGCAAAATTTAGTATTGGCTATTTCCTTTTTTCAGCATTTTTGATGCATTAATGGTCCCTGTTTTACAGAAATATGCTTACAGAAAGTTTATGTTGAGCTCTGTAGTACAATTTGTTCTTTTGTGCACATTTGGAAGTGCATACCTCTCTTTTGACATCATCGTGTACCAATGCAAGTTTTCTCGGAGGCGCATCGACTCTGATGCAGCCCAAAATGGGGCTTGTTTAAACAGGGCATGCAGAAGTTACAGTATCTCACTGTCTGTAAGCAACTGGGATCGACAGATGGCATGAAAAATAGATTTGATCCATTCTTGAAAAGAACAGTTCACCCAAAAATAAAAGATCAGTCATTATCTTCACACCCTTGTACAGATGGAAAGTCGGGTGACGTGCTGAAGTTCATAAAACCTTTCTGGAGTGTCACAGCAAAAAAAGCATTGCGGCATTCTGCTAAACAACTGAAGTAGAGGGGAACTTGTTTTGTAATGTAAAAAACTACAGAAAATTCCCCAAATGGCTGCATACAGCTCGTCTTCAGAAGCCACAAGATTCCAAATTGATTTGAAAAAAACAGTATTTACACCCTCTATGTTCAGTTGAACTTGTCACTAGCAGCTACACTAAAGATTTCATGTTAAAAAAAAGGTGTTAATAGAGATTTTCAGACTAATTTTGAATCTCAGGGCTTCTAGAGACTTAGAATACTCAGAATGAGTTGTATGGAGCCATTTCATGTTTGTTTTACGTTTTTAAATAGTTCCCCAGTTACTTCAGTTGTTTACGACAAAGCTGCAACGCTGTTTTGCTGCGAAGAGCCAGAAATCTTTTGTGTAGTGACTTTACACTCACTTCACACAGGGGTGAGTAGGCTTGGAGAGTAATGGAATATATATAATGGAATTAACAAAAAAAAGGTAACTGTCTACCAGTGAAATTACAGAAAAATATGTTATAGTCACTAAATAGGGATTACTGACAGGATTACATTTATGATTTAAAGAATAACATACTAGTTTGCAGCCTTGCACATGTGAGTGAACACTATCATTATCAAATAAAAGTCATCTTATTAATATTTCTCTCCTCCCAACCTTTATTTGCATGTTTGGTATCAAGGTTATCCAAAAGTAGTGGACAGCAATCAAGTTACATTACTTTAATATTTAGATATACCGACTACCGAACAGGTAGCCTAATTAGTAACTGTTCCAAACCCTGACTGTAGATAATGACTGAATTTTTGTTTTTGGTTGAACTTTTTCATTTAGGATTAAGGCTGTTTTTTTGTTCTACATATTTCTATGATTTGACTGTAGCAGACAGTAGTAATTAGGGACTGTTTTCAGCAGCGGAATTATACACACTTTATGGGAGTAGTATTGCGGCGCTGATGTTACAGGCGGTCAATACACAGACAACTATTTCATAAATTAAACTTTTTTTTTTTTTTTTTTTTTTACAGAGTATTGCAAACCTCACTGGTTAGAGAAGGAACTGCCTAGAAGGACTTTGACTGGTTGACACTATAATTCAACAATACTTGGTGCATGTCAGTGTCGTCTTACACTTCTGAAGCCAACAGTACTGCATAGTATAACTGTATATTACCTATTAACTTGCGTATGTCTCTCTCATCCCCCCGTGCTAACATATTAGCTGCATGTGTTGTTTTATCTCATCAACAGCTTCTGGATGCAGACTTTATTTATTTATTTATTTATTTATTTATTTATTTATTTATTTATTTATTTATTTTACTTTTGCCATGTTCCGCTGGCTCATTGCTCAAGGTTGACCATCTCAGTCCGTCATCTTATTCTCTGGAAACTACGCCATGGCTTGAAAAACATTTGACGTGCAGTAGTTCATGAATCACGGTTCGCTGGAAGATGTACGGCGGCTGCATCCCCGACATACTCTTGCACACGCGGGAGAGGGTGCGTTCCGTTAAGGGGAGGGTCACGCGTCACGCCCACGGGAGGACTACAAATAGGAGCGAGGTAACAACGAGGGGGGACACAAGTCTACCCTCTGAGCAGGAGAATCACTGAGAACACAGTTCAGTCAAAGACCACAGAAGAAGTCATGGCTCAAGGTAAGTTCTGACCTGACTACTTTATTTTGAACTGTTTGCAATTTGATAGAGTAGTTAAAGCTACATTATTAAAAAAATGCATAATCTGTTTATATGGGTGTTTGTGCTAAAAACTTCAATAACTTACTGAGGGCAAACTTACACTAAGTCTGGGACACTGCATGCTGTAGACATGGTGTCTGAGAGGTGGACAAATGGAAAGTTATCACATCCTGCACACACCATCACCCACCCAACACTGGCTGCTGTCAGTGCTGCAGGAGTTAACTCTGCCAGGCACACACACTCATCCGAGATCTGAGGACCACCGCCTCTGAAAAAAAATAATGTTTCACCCTCATGTCTGAGCGATTGTCGCCCTGGGACCTTAACACTCATAATAGCAGCGGAGAGCAGCTGACGGCTCCACCGGTTAACTGCAGCTATCTTTATAGAGCACACACACACACACACACACACACACACACACACACACACACACACACACACACACACACACACACACACACACACACACAAACTACAAATAGTTATGCTTTAAGCAGCTATTTTTGTAGAGACATGTAAACGTTCCTAACAAGAAGTAGATAATGCTTTGCTCAGAGAAGGTTGAAATTGTTCTGGACCTGTGTGTGTGTGTGTGTGTGTGTGTGTGTGTGTGTGTGTGTGTGTGTGTGTGTGTGTGTGTAAGCAAAATATGTAGCATAACAAACATATGTGGAGGAGGGCTGGAGCACACATTTTATGGTACAGAAGGTATGCACTTTTTCCTGCTGGGTGTGTATTTGACAGAATACATGTGAACTGGAACTAGTTTGAAGCCATGACAAAAGTTATCTTGCCCTGTGGTGAAATTCATTCTTCATAGTCACATGTTAGTGAAACGTTTACTGGAGAGACTATGTGCCACACACAACAGGGATCCACTGATTATCAGCCCGGCTGATTATCGGCACCGAGCACCTCTTCAGTCAGTTCTATTTCTTTCCGTTCTTGTTTTTGTCATAACAGGTGGCAGTAATTCTCCTCTACTCTGGTAGCCAGCTGCCATAAAACAGAAAAATGCATTCAGTGTAATTGTGCGTTTTGTCCGCTTTTGTGCTGTTATGGCCACAGACTCTCTCTCCACTTCCCTGCAATTGCATTTTGACGAAAAGGAGACAAAACGCATAATTAACAAAGTTAAAGATACATCTGACCCATTTGTTTGGAGTAATTCATACTCCAAACAAATGGGGGGCAGCATATGACCAGAGTAACTGCTGCAGTCATTAGCTAGTTATGTGTGCTAGTGCACATATTGAAGTTGAAAGGAGAATATTTGCTTCCAAAATGTAGTGAGGTTGAAGTATAAAGTAGCAGAGAATGGGAATACTGAAGTTAAGTACAAGAGGCCCCAGATTGTACTGAGGTACATCCCATCAGTCACCAACTTTGAGTGTCTATATGTGAAAAAACACATCAGTCGGTCCCTAAAATATAAAGAGTCTCCAAAAATTGAATCACTGCAGATATTGCATGCAGAATAAACTGTATCTGTTAGACAGTCACAGAGCTTTCACTCTAAATTGAAAGTGTCTGTGATGGATCTCTGAAGTCAGCATGGGTGTTACCTGCAAGTCTCACTTCTGGCTTGCATATTTATTTTTCCAGGATTTGAATAGTGTTTACTGTCACCAGCTACGACCCAGCAAGGTTTTATTTTAATTTCCTTATAAGGCTTATTCTGGACTCAGCGCCACTTTGCTTACTGAGAGAGCTCCTCTGTGCTGCGGGTCATGGGTGGTTGAGTCAAAGCAAAGCGTGGGCGTTTACAGTACGGGTCGGGGTCAAGGCTGAGGAATCTCTGCCCATACATTTCATATTAGAGCATTGTGCCGCTAGGAGTTATGTAACTCTAAAGCATTAAATGCAAGTTACAGTGTAGTGAGATTGGCTTTACACCACACATGCGTGCCATCTGCTATACCATGACTGCTTCCCCTCAAACGCCACATGCTGTTGCTCTGCGGCTTGGGAGCGAATCAAAATGAGTTTTCTTCAAAAATCACAGCAGAAAGAATGACATCAGTTTCCCTTTTGCACCATTCGTGTGTTGTTCCTGATGGTTTTGGGTCACAGACGTTCATATGTTATTATATAATGGTTTTCACATTCTGTAAGTCTGTTTATTGGGCCCTCTTGCCCTGAGGTACGAGTACAATAAAACTCTCTGGACCCAAGTGAGATATCGCTTTCTACCTCCAGATGGTTCCTCAAATTTCTTCTTTTAAAATTGAAAAAGCATCTGAGCTCTAATGCGATGATGATATTTGTATGATATTTGCATGGATCAAATGTGAGCTAAGAGACTGGATAGTATGCACAGGCTAAAAAACAAAGCCCTCACAATCCGGATAGGTAGCACTGTCATCTCTAAGGCATTTGCCCCAATTATTTACACTAATATGTCTTCAATTAGGGAGTGAACTAAGGTCAAGATCAGTAAAACATCAGAGAAAGTCTGAGGTAAGATCCCCCATGGGAGCCGTGTAAAACAGCAGGAGGCTTTTGCAGCTCAGTCTTTGTTTGCTCAAGTCTAGCCCAGCCTTGACACCACCCACCATATATATTGGGAGAGGTTAACCTCCTGGCATGTCTCAGAGCAGCACAGACAGTACTGAGGCAACAGGAGGACCATGGATGCATTATATATGGGGACTCGAACACTTCCGACAAACAGGAAGTCAGAGGGTGGGATTCTCTTAGTCACAACCCCAGGAGAGAAGGAGCGGTTGTGTGTTTGCACACTTCTCAGGGAGTGACTTTCTGTCTGTGTTTACCTCTTGTTAAATCCATACAGAGTCCTGTGAAACAAAATGACCTTACCATAAATGACTGTGAGTGATCTGCACTGCACAGTTTTTTTATTCTAGTCCACAAGATTTACTTTGATGATCAAAAAGTAAACAGTTACAAACATGTGACCTTTTTCTTTTTAAAAAAAAAATCCCTCAGGAACATAAAGTCATTATGAAGGTCAGTTTGTTGAAACTAGCAATAGGAAAAAACTTCACTTTTCAGAAAACATAAAACCACCTTCAGAGTCACAACATAAAGAAATCCAGTCTCTAGTTTCCTTCTATTTTATAGCAAGTCTGCCAATAAAAAGAGTCATTTGTAATAACTAGACTCTGTAGGTTTTATTAAATATGCCTCATCCTATTCACAGCTGTACATTTTACAACTGGCACTTCATCAAGACTGTGTTGTGGCATTTTAACAGTTCCGTAAACTTCTACATTATAGTCCTATTAAATTGAAATAGGAACCACAAATATGTCTGGTAGGCTAGAAACATATGCATTTTCTACACATTTTAATGAACATACTAGATTACGTCTCAGTTGCTATGTAGCGTTTTATGCATCTGCTGTAGAAAAATAGGAGAGTTCTTTAAGAGAAGGGAAAATATGTATCGACCCTTTGAAAAATACTGTAACATGTTGACAAGCAACACAGTTTTTCTCAAGATACTGTCATTTCAAAAAAAGTAACTGTAATACTCTTTAAGTCTTTAAGATGATGCCTGTTCTGCATCGATGTTGTATATATATATATATATATATATATATATATATATATATATATATATATATATATATATATATATATATATATATATATATGTTAGAGATGTTTGATAAACACTTCTTTTATAGCATTATTTCTTAAAGTTGTAGTTTCTTTTATATATGGACCATTTGAGTCCGAAATAAAGATTGATTGATTGATTAAAGGATACATAATTTGCAGCTTCTCAGGTTCATCGTTTTATTTACCACTACTAGAATAGGTTTACATGCTCTGATTGGTCAGCTCACACATGCCTGAGCCAGTAGCACTGACAACAACAGAGCAACTGTGCTAAATCAATTCTTATGTGACAAGCTAGCTGCTAGGCATACATTATGCAAATGTGTGACCCTATGATGTAGTGTGATGTCACAAAGTCACAGAATTACAGGCAGGACTATTGATGTGGCGTTGCAGGAGCAGTGTTTGCTGTGGGAGAGAGGAGCTCCTGTTGGTGCAATCTTTGACCTTTTTAACTTTTAAGAAGGCTTTTTTAAAGAAACTTTACAACACACTAAAGGAAAGGAGAACATAATTTTAAAAAGCATAAAAGGTTTCCTTTAAGTTTTTCTGTGTTTTTTTTTCAAGCTCTGGACATCGAACGCTGGAACCTGGAGTGTGAGTTCAACAACTTGGACCATCACACTGATCTCAACGGTGCAGACCGCCTGATCGTGAGGAGAGGCCAAACATTCACGATCAGTCTGTACCTCCGCTCAGGAAACTACCAACCAGGACTCAGCTCTCTTGACTGCATTGTAGAAACAGGTGCTACTCCCTCATTTACCTCTTTACTTATGACATCATACACACAGAATATTTAAACTAACAAAATACAAACAAAAATAGTAATTTACTCTACACCAGAAAAAGCTATCGTTATCGGGATATTAGCCTAAAAATATTACTTTATTTATTTATTTATTTTTTATTTATGTTGTTTATTTCGGGCATGTCAATTCATCATCATCACATTTCATCATCGTTCAATAATACAATACACATGGCCGAAAGGGAAAAGCGGGAGAAGCCAAAGCTTATCTAGTCCCACCCCCATTACCCACAGGATAAAATCTTCATAACAATCTTTTCAAGGCCCTTCATCAAAACATTCAGAAAGATACATGAACGAAGCTTTCACAGTATGAAAAATGTTTTCATAATGATCCTATAATGAAGGAAAAACATTGTGGTTGCTCTTCTCATTTAGGAAGTTAAGTTCACATCTGAACCCACTGTGTTTTTCTGCTGCCGCTGTATTTTTTGCCACCTATTGTGATTTCAAAGATGAGAGGGGAAAGTAGCGGTATAGGAAAAGGAAATGATTTTGAAGTGGCCAGCAATACTGCTGCTGGCTTTCCCATTGAGCAAACTTACAGTAGCAACATCTTCTGTTGGTTTTTCCACCTCAGCTACTCCCTTATTGTTCTGCTGCTGGAAATGGCCTTAACTATTATTCTTGGTAGCGGCAGATGCTGTATTCTCATGTATTTGCCTTCCCAATACACATGAAAAATATTGAAAACGTATCTATCTTTTCTCCTCAGTTCATATTTGGATAAACTTCTCATATAGAGAATGATAAGACAGCTGTTACTTGCTCTCATATTCAACTGTTTGAATAGGAAGTGTTGCTTGCCAACAGGAAAGCATGTGTATAATCATAGATAACATTATTAACCATTGAAAGTCAAGTATATTTAGATGGACTGGAGCATTAAAGTTAATCCCATCCGCTGAGAAGGAAGTGGTCAAAAAGCCTGCCCTTGGTTTAGTTGGCTGTACTGAGTGAAAGATACAAAGGAATGTAGTCTTTGGACTGAGGTGAAAACAAGTTATTAAATCAAACTCAAATCAAACGAGAACTGAAGTCGCGTTAAGTCCCATTCAGTTTTGGTCGTAATTATGAGCCATTACACAGTTACGCTGACCATGCATGAGAGCAGATTCCAGAGATGTTTGAACTAAATTTAGGCAGGGTTGGGAAAATGGTTTGATGAAAACGAACTCTTTCCACTCCCCAGACACAAACGTTTCACCAAAAATCTCTTGGCTGTCGGCCACATGTCACTAACCACGTTTACTGTTACATGTAGGTCCTCAACCCTCTGAGGAGAATGGCACCAGGGCCTCCTTTGGTCTGTCCGCCGTCATTGACACTTCCCGCTGGAGCGCCGCTGTCACCAGCCCCCCCGGGGACACTGCGACCCTCTCCATCTGCTCGCCGCCCGATGCACCTATAGGCCGCTACACCCTGACCCTGGGGCAATCGGGGCGGATTGAGTTCATCTTGCTCTTTAACCCTTGGTGTCCAGGTGGGTAAACAGACCGTACATCAAACTGTCAGAGAGTGTATCTTGTGTTGCAATCTAAGGCTGCTAAGTGCCTTGAAGATCAGATTTAACTTCACACTGGGCTTTTGACAAGAGATATTCACTGAGGAGGACTAGGGCCACTGTAAAAAAAAATGTTTGTAAAAATGTGTTTCTGAATTGTCAGAATTGTGGAAAAATAGTCAGAACTCTGTTTTTGTATTACAATTATTCAATTATATGTGATATTCTTATAGGCGAATGGCAGAAGTTTTGCTTCAGTAATTATTTTGTGATTTAATAAATAATATTGTTTTAATGTGAAGATCAATTTCATCTGGTAAGTAGAAAGTTACAGAAAGCAGCCATTTAGCTTAGCTTAGCTTAAAGATTGGAAACAAGGAAACAGCCTGATGCTGTCTGAAGATAACAGTCTGCCCACCAGCACCTCTAAAGCCCACTAATAAACATGTTAAATGTAGTTTAATGCAAACAAAAAATAAACTGTAAACATTTGTCAAGCTGTTTCTTGGCTGGTAGTCACTTGCTGACTTGCTGGCAACATATTATACACAGGTTGTTTCTTCCTTCTTTAAGTCACCATGAGGTTGCTTGGAAATGAGATATAAAATGTTGAGTAGTGAACTTACAGGTGTCTGAAGCTGGGTTTAGTTACCTTTGGACAGAACCAGGCCAGCTGTTTCAAGTCTTCATGCTAAACTATGCTTGCCTCTGGCTGTAGCTTACGGTGGATTAGAAAAAGCGAATATCCCAAAGAGATAAACTTTTCTATTAAGTTAAGTCGAAGTTTACAATTCTGTTAAAGTGCTGTGAATGAACTCCGTCCATTGCAGGATGTTTTTCTAGTTTCCAAGCAATTAAAACCAACACTATACCTGTCAGTTTGCACTACTGACATGCATTATGACATTGATATATTGTTTGTGATGTATCTGGGCGACAGGAGATAGAGTGTATATGGACGATGAGCGGAGTCTGGAAGAGTATGTCTTATCTCAGGATGGAATCATCTTTCGAGGCAGCTCCAAGTATCCCGTACCGACTCCCTGGAACTTTGGCCAGGTACCAACACCAACACTGACACTGTCTCACTCACATACTGTAGTCAACCATTGTGTCAGATTTTATCACACTTGTTCTGATAAACAAGAAAATTTCCACTTATCCAGTGAAATATAATGCTTTGCACAACTGCACGTTGCTAATATCTGACAGTGGACAGCCTGTGTCTGATAAAGTGAGAGGGTGTTGTTGTTTCCAGCCTCTTCTATGACACCTGATACAGTTTGAATTAGCCTGACGTTAGCAGTTCATTACTTGTGCAGCTGAGGGGGATTTACAGCACAGCACAATGGGATATCTGAAAGGCTGTGTGCCTGTTGGACGTCCAACCTTTGCTCTCACTTATTCCAACTTTGTTACTTCTGTCAGTGATAAACAATTAATCAGCAGCAATACTTGCTTCTCTGTACAGTTTGAAATAGGAATCCTGGATATCTGTCTGAAGATTCTGGATATGAATCCTAAATGTCTGAAATTTCCCGGCAAAGACTGCTCAAAGAGGGGAATTCCCACCTATGTTTCCAGAGTGCTGAGTGCCATGGTGAGTCACTTCAGCTATCTCCATCCACTTCAGATGGGTTAGATGGGCATAGATGGGTTTAGCTTGGATTTTTATGGTCCAAAAAACACTCATTTCCTTTGCCTGCTAGGTGAATTGTAATGATGACAAAGGGGTGCTGCTGGGAAGATGGACAAATGACTATAGCGGAGGTGTCAGCCCTCTGCTCTGGAGGGGCAGTGTGGAGATCCTGCGCAGCTGGGACAGACAAGACTGTCTGCCTGTTCGCTACGGACAGTGCTGGGTGTTTGCTGCGGTGGCCTGTTCAGGTAAGATAGGACAAAACAGAGCCTGGTAGCTTATCACTAGGAAACACATTTGATTGGTCCCACATGCACGACAACATAACACTGACATGACAATATCAGTTTTGCGCCCCCTCTTAGTATTGCAATATTCATGTAAGCTGTTTTTATCCCCTTTTAGTTTCTAGAGCCCTCGGCATTCCCTGCAGAGTGGTCACTAACTTCAACTCAGCCCACGACACCAACAGCAACCTGGTGATCGAACAATACATCGATGAAAAGGGAGCTCTCATGAAATCCAGAGAAATGATCTGGTAAGTGCTCGTATGTTTTATGTATGTCAGTAGGAGGAGGCTTGTGTAGGATCAATGCAATGGGAAAAGAGAAGAACCTGACTGTTTAGAGTCTTCCTGTAACGAAGGAACCAGACCTGATTGGCCTTCTCACCAATCATATGAGAAAGTTAGCCAATCGAAAAGCTTTCAGGTATTAGCAACAACAAAGTCTAACATCGACATAAACACATGAGTTTACCCACAAGTTTGTCAAAGCTTTTCAGGAAGACAAGATTTCTTTGTGCTATGCATATCCTGACAACATCATGGCACATCATATGATATTTGGATCCACAGATGGGAAGCATAAGCAATAAAGTTCAATAGTCAACAGGTTAACTGCAGTTTTGATAGTCCTGTTTGTGATATGTGCCAAAACAGAAAGTGCACGATGTGATGTTGGTGTGTATCGTGTCTGTAGGAATTATCACTGCTGGGTGGAGAACTGGATGACCAGGCCTGACCTTAAATCACCTGATTTTAATGGCTGGCAAGCCAGTGACCCTACACCTCAGGAGAAGAGCCATGGTAACGAATAAGCTGCGCTGAAGGATCCAATGAAAGCATTTTTAAACAAGCCAATTCCTCACTAATTTGGCTGGTTTGATCAACTTTGTCTCCACATTGTCCCCTTCCCTAAGGAGTGTACTGCTGTGGGCCGGTCCCCGTCCGGGCCATCAAGGAGGGCGAGCTCACGTTCAAATACGATGCCCCGTTCGTCTTTGCTGAGGTCAACGCTGATGTTGACTACTTCATGAAGAAAGCGGATGGCAGCCAATCCAAAGTCACCCACACTTCAATGGTGGGCCAGAAGATCAGCACAAAGAGTGTGGGCAGTGACGCCAGAGAGGACATCACTCATCTCTACAAGTACCCTGAAGGTAGACAGACACAACTAAACATCCCTCGAGTTGCTCCTTAAAATTACAGCGCACCACAAACACGACTGTAGCTTGTATATACGAACTTCATATACTTACCAGCGGGTCACATCAAGGTCATTTTCCATGTAAGTTCTTACAGTCCCTATCAGTACTCCTGTTTATCTTAACGTAAATAAAGTCCCTTCCTTTGTTTAAGAAGGTCAGATGTACGCTCCTTTAGTATAACAGGAAATTTGTCTTGTGAATTGTATTGCACTTGACTGAGGTGTGTGATTTTGTCGCTTCCACAAATCGCCAGGCTCGGATGAAGAGCGGGCTACTTTCGAGAGGGCCAACCACCAAAACAAGCTGCTCCAACAGCAGCAGCAGGATGAAGGCCTACACCTCAATATCAAGGTCAGTTCAGATATGAGGAAGGGCTGCGACTTCGATGTGTTCGCCGTGGTTACCAACAACACTCAGAGCCAGAAGAAGTGCCGCCTGGTGTTTGGATCCTGCGCCGTGTCCTACAACGGCATCGTCGGAGAGAACTGTGGCTTTAAAGACCTGCTCAATGTTGAACTTGCCCCAGGAGCAGGTGAGCCGAGTCGTCATGCGGTGTTGTTGCGTGTTGATGCTTTTCACACTTTTCACTGTGAGTATTAAATATACTGTGTGGGTTCTTCCAGAAAGGCGAGTTCCACTAAGGCTGAACTACTCCAAGTATGGTGGCCTGATCACTGAGGAAAACTTAATCCGCCTGGCAGCTCTGTTGTTGGACTACTCCGGTGGACAGCCATTGCTGGCACTGAGGAACATTGTGCTGGACAATCCAGAAATCAAAGTCAGAGTGAGTACAGTACAGTGACCTGCAACAACAGTATCGACTTTGAAAAGAGGAAGAGAAAAAGAGTGTATGTGGACTTGTTAACTATGTGTGTTAACTTAGCACTGACGATGGCGATAAATTAGATTAAATGTAAATTCAAAGTAAAAAAAAGTCTGGAAAATTGATAAAAAATAATAATTAAAAAACTAATCATGACACTAAATGACAATGATAATCCTTCCAAACCACAGCTAAGCAAAGCACGTAGGCAAACACCTCAATTTAAATGTTAAGTCATGCCATACGTCATTAGAAAGCTTAGATTCTTGTGATTGGGTTCATGCAAACCATTTTGAAGATAAAACCACATCAGCCACTTACAATCAACAAACAACTAAACAAGCTAGCCGACCAACCAACCCACCAAGTTGCCAACTGTCAGGCCTGGACTAAAAAGGAGGACTGAGAGGCAGAATTGAGAACAGTTCAGGGAGGCTTTTTTCTGAAATTCTCTTTTCTCTTAAGCGAGAGTGACATATCAATCAGGCTATGAAAAATCTCAACTATCCAGAAAAGGACAAAGACGAGGAAAACACACAAAACCTCATAACAAAAAAAGAATAAACAGAAAATCTCTCCCAAAGGAGGCAAAGAAATGAGGCTGACACTACTCAATTCTATGAGAAAAGCCTATGAAAATTTAACATCAGAAAACGCTCCAAAAGGAGGAAAATGCTTGGGCTATAAAATTAAACTACACAACAACTAGGCTGAAAAAGCTATGAACAAAAAAACACTCAAACAGAGAGAGGGAAAAAGGCTACAAAATTAAACTAAGCTTCAAACTGAGCTGAAAAAATACAAACAAAAAAATCACTCTTCTTAAGAGGAAACAAGAAATCAATGAATACAGACATGGGTGCTCTGGGCATGAATCAAGGCAAGGGCTGTGGATGAAGGCTGGAGGTACACGAATGAACGAAATACTCTGGAACAGGACAAAGGGAGACGCGGCCTATAAGACACATGAGGGTAAAGGGAAACAGGTGGAAACAATCAGGGATCAGGGAAGACGTCAGACCGGTGACACACAAGGGATGGCAAGTGACCTGAAATGAGAGGAGAGTTCACAAGACAAAAAAGCCAGGACGAGACACCCCTCATCGCAGAACAATGAACAATGAAGGTTCTTCATTAAAACCCAAATATCCAGTAGATCCATTACAGTCACATACTCTGTTCAATAAACAGTTTTTAATGCATAAATGGTGCCGAAATAGCAAATACCCCTAGATCACTAGCAGAAGCACTTACAGTGATTCTGACTATAACCTTTCAGAAGAGCCCAAAACACATGTCTGTACTCCAAATGGTTAAACGACAGCTTTGTATGTACTTCGGGCTAGACTGGGAGAGGTGCTTTAAGATCATTTTACATGGATTTTCAGGCATGGTCCCATATTTTAGAAAGTGAGATCTTTTTTAATAATAAAGCAGGTCTGAGTGCCATAAAAGGTCTGTGAAAGTATGGAAACACTCAATCCACAGCGAACTGCACACAGTGCGTATCACAAACTGTTCCTTTAAACAAGCTGTCAGGACTTCTGTAAGGTTGTGACAGCTTCACTGCTCTCAGCAAGCAGCTAAACATTTCGTAGTAAGCATGATATGTGACCTTCAGGAGCGTACAGTATTTACTATTTGGCACAAGCACACGTGTGTTGCACTTAATGTGAGACTGTCATCAAATAACACCAAGCGGTGCCTGTGCTCTGCAGATCCTGGGTGAACCGAAGGAGAATCGGAAGCTGGCTGCAGAGATCACCATGCAGAACCCTCTGCCAGAGCCGCTGGAGGAATGCTGCTTCAGCATCGAGGGGGCCAACCTGACTGGTGGACACGTCATCTCTGAGAGGTCGGATGAGTCCCTAGAAGCTATTATTCTCTCATCACGCACAGAGCACCAGCTGAGGCATCATGAATTGGAAACAATTGAAACATTTTTGGTTTCATCATTTAAACATTTTTTTCTCCAACAAAGAAGAAACATTCCATTTATATGAAAGCACAGAGTAACAAACTAGCTCAGCGACACAATCCGTTCTGCCTTTTATAACATAATCAGCTTCTTTTGGCCTTTTTTGTACAAAACAGAATTTGTTTGTCACGGAAATGCTTCTTCTCTAGCTGATTTCCAAACTCTGAGATACGCGCTGTATTTTGTAATGATTTGTTGCACTGGTCTTGGTGCAGCGTCCAGATGTCTGGCTGGTTGTGCCAGTGTTTAGTCAGGACAGCAGCCCGATGGATAAAAGAAGCTGCAGCACAGGAGCAGACAGGAGACTTTGACAGAATGCATCTGATTAAATGCCAGTGAGGTGCCTCGTTATTGCTCAGCTTTATGAATATATTTGATTTATTTCGACTAGTTAAGTAAGAAGAGGCCAATCAGTTATCCTTCATAAGCAGATGTGTTTGCACTGCCATGATTTTATGGTCAGTGTTTGTCTTAGTCCAGAGCTCTGGTGCGTTTCACTCTTCTGCTGAGCAGTTCAAACAGCTCTGTCTGCATTGTCTCCCTAAATAGTCAGAGCTGTCATGAGCTTGTTTAAATATTTATGCAATCAGGGGAGTTGGTTTACTGTCTTGTGTTTGTTACAGATATGATATTTCAATATTTTTTTCCACAGCCTGACCTCCTCAGTGGGCCCTGGAGAAGATGCCAAGGTGAAAATTTACTTCACTCCCACCCACTCTGGCTTGAGAAAGCTGGTGGTCGACTTCAACAGCAGCAAGCTGTGTCACGTCAAGGGCTACAGAAATGTCATTATTGGAAAATAAGGCTTTTTTTATTTACATTTGCAGGTCATTAGACTGCAATATTCTTACTCTATTTCACAACTGTTCAGCCAGCTAAAGAATAGCAAACACACCGTCTTTTAAACAGCATTTCATACATGAAATGCTTTTTCTATTCTCATGCTTTAGAAGCTCACTGTATATTGTTAATATTTCAATTCAGAGCCATAGATACCGAAATGTGACCAGAGGACACTTTGCTCTTGTTAAACTCATCATATCTAGGCATGCCACACTTTTACAGAATATGTACTGTCTCTTCTCACAGCCTGAAGTGATCATTTGTATTTTCAGTACTATGTACTATTTTTTTTATAATATTTTGGTGCACGCAACAATAAAAAGACTTGTTACACGTGTCTCTGAGTTTGTGATAATGTTTCTGTCAGACTGACAAACACTAACACAGTCGTAGATCTCGTTGGACAGGATGTTGTTGGACTGAGAGCATGACTCCAGTGTGTAGATTTAGTCGTTTAGTGTTCCTTTCAAACAAGTCTACTTCCTCTCTCCTTGTATCTGGGACAAGTATGCGGATGAAGATAAGTCATAGTGTTGGAAAGTGTAGGGGGGAAAAAAACGTATATGCACTTGTAAGTTATCGCTAGCACTTTAATCATTGCACTTAAGGTATACTTGATAAATAGCAGCTACGATCCTCAGATAAGGGCTTGGCAATTACTTCTAGTTAAAGATTAAAATAGAGGAAAACTAAACTTGGTGGAAAAAAAAAAATCCGTAAATGTAAAATATTCCCATAAATCATAACTATGAGATAAATTGTTGAAGACATGAGATAAAGCCGGAATTAGAAGATTAGAATTAAATTAGGAGATTTAAAGTCATAATTGTGAGATGATAAAAAGTCAACATTTATCTCATAATTATGTCTCATTATAGGAACTTTTATTCCCCATCAAAGCTGAGTTGTCATCAGTTTCTTGAACTGGCTGAAATGGACTTCCATGTGTTTGCCTTTGGCCGACTGTCCACGATTAAGTTTCTGTTTTTTGCCTCCAAAGGGAAAAAGTTTTGGACACTCAGCAGGCATAAAAGTGTGTGTGGTTCATTTCCCTCCAGTTAGAGGGAGTGCTGTCCTCTGCTGGTCACAAACGGTGATTGCAAGTTTTAAAAACAAGTAGAGCTCTTCTGTCGGAGGCATCGTGCTTGTTGCACGGTAACTGGCAGCCACACAGTTCAAATTAAAGACACAAAAAGATCTACAGACCAAACCGAAGATCCCCAAGACCGAACAATTCATTTTTGTCCTCTGTAGTGGACATTACGTTTTTGCTAACATCTCTCATACTATACATGTCACTCTATTAAGTCCTGTTGTTCCTCAAAGAGGACAACTGGATCTTTAAAATGACACCACATTTGGGGGGTTTGGCCTTGCCAACTTGCCTTTGCATGTCTTTTCAAAATGGCTGCTGTCCCAAAAAGCACATTTTATTGAAAAAAGAACGGTATGCATGATCTTCATAATTGAAAAAAAAAAATGTTATTTTTCAGTTGTTTTAAGACAGTAAACATCTCAGGAATATTTGAGTGAGTTTTCAGAGCTGAGCTTATTTATTTTCATTTGAAAAAAGCTAATTTATAAATGTCCTCTGTACTGGACGTCAGGACTTTGTACTTATGTTTGTTTCACATTTGTTCAGTAGACAGCTCTATGACGGAGGCAGAGAGGACTCTTAATAGAATCATTCGGTGAGATTCAGACATACACCTGTCAGGCATAACATTCATCCACCTGCCAAAACAGCCCTGACCCATCGAGGCATGGACTCAACGAGTCCCCTGAAGGTGTGCTGTGGTATGATGAGTCGTCAAGCCATCACAATTTGGCCCTTGTCAAACTCGCTCAAATCCTAATGCTTGCCCATTTTTCCTGCTTCTAACACATCAACTTCGAAGACAACATGTTCACTTGCTGCCTAATATATCCCACCCACTAACAGGTGCCATGATGAAGAGATAATCAGTGTTATTCACTTCACCTGTCAGTGGTCATAATGTTATGCCTGATCGATGTAGATCTATCAGAGGATGATACCATGAGGTGTCAAACGTCTAATAAAGAAATTACAAAAAGTTAAGGTCTAATGGTTACAAAAAGATAAATCTACCTTTGCTATTTGTTTTGTAATTGGTGTACTGGATGATTCCAGTGGAACTTTCCATGTACATACTCAGCCTTTAAATGTTTCACATTTGAGAACAAGTAAGTCCCGTTGTCCACTACAGAGGACGTGTTGTAAAATTTGAATAAATTAAGTTTAAAAAAATGTTTTCTTTGCAATATTTTTTTGACCACCCCAACACTAAATCTATGTAAAAAAAAAATAGCAATTAAAAAACTTTTTTTCCTGGGTCTCAGGAGGCTACAGAGAACAAAGCATAACATGTTTGGTTCTTTGGCCCAATACACTAAGATAAATGATAAATTAAGAATATATGGATATAATGAATATTGGTTTCATCAAAAGTAAGTTTCTCTTGATGCTACTAAGTGTGACAAAGGTCTTTAAGTCTCCTGTTTGCCTGGAGCTCACCTCATGAACCCCAATGGTGTCTATTCTTTCACTTGCTCAACCCATTGAAAGCTCCGGTGACGTCACAGCAACACTCACTTCCTCCTTGTTTTTTCGCAGTATGCCCATACTAAACTTAAAATGTCTTTAAATTCACTGCAACGTTAAGTCAATAATTCAAGTACAGAGCTGAAAAGCAGAATCAGAGAGAAAAAAAATGACCAAGGTAATTTCAAATTAATGTATTTAACGGAACAGATAGCAAACAGCAGCACTTAGAACAAACACAGGCAAAGAAGAGAATGTGATTCAGATGATGAACTCCGTGAGAGAAAAAGGTTTGGAGAGATTAACATATTGTAGTTGTGTTTTCTTGAGTCTTTTGGTTAATAGCATGGGGTAAACATTATTGAAAGGATAGCAGTAAAAGTCGACAGTAAGTGTGAATATACACAAGAAATCTATATATTATCTTGATGTGATGAAGGCATACATTTTTTAATTTTAACAAACACTTCAGTAGAGGTATAGAAAGCTGAATACAGATAGGATTCAAACAAAGATTACACAAATGAAAAGTGTTCAGATGAATGAAAAGAGCTTATTTTAATCTTTATTTCATAGAAAGCATTTACATTAGAATACTACAGCTTTTGGCATGTGTTTGGTAAAAGACAAAGGAAACGATCTGTGTCTGTATCAGTGAGTTGTTCTCAGTGATCTCCATGATGATTCTGACCCTGTGCGCTGTAACTAAAGGTTTTTGGTGCTCGCCACCGATAGTGTCCCGCTTGGATAAAATATAAATAAATAAAATAAAGTTCTTTGTCGTCACGTTAACACAAATGCAAAAAGAAAAGCACAGCGACAAATAATACAGCGACTAAAAGAACGCAATCGTATGTTCTGTCAACAACACCGTGCCCTTTTAACAGCAACAATAAAGACAGTCGAACAAACTGTGAAACACAAAGGGTCCAGCAACGTCTGATGCCTCAACTCTGTGGTGACGGGTGTGTGTTGATGACCGTCCCTCTTTTTAAGATAAGTCATGAACATGCAGACCGGCAGGCAGGCCGCCCACTCTAGAGCACGCAGCTTTCATCACAGTCAGTGCTGCTGCTGCCAGCTGATCTCCTCTTCAACTCCCGGCCCTCTGCTTGACGATGGGGGTGCGGGTGGTTCCCGTGTGACTGCTGCCCCGGCTCCCGCAGCTTGGCGTCGTCCGACCCCTGGCTCCTCTCAGGCTCCACCTGGAGGTAGGCGCGGACGCGGTGGTGCTGCGCCACGTTGCCACTGAAGTCGATGACGCGGCACTCGTACGTGCCCTCATCTGACGGCTTGACACTGGAGAGACGGAGCTTGTGGGAGATGTTGCTGCCGGCTACCTTTACCACCTAATGGGGACAAAATATACAATGTGAGCATACACTTTGTTTTTTCACTTAAAGGGGCGCTGTGTAGTTTTGGAGAGAAAATTCAGACTCTGAAATGTAATATTTACAATATTAATGAGGTAATAATACAAACTCATAAATATGTATTTTTTTTCCATAACTGAATAAACAAGCTATTCTCAGAGGGAAATAAGGTCCCGAGAACACTGTTTGTAGCTAGAAACGTGGCGGGGTCCGCCACATATAAATAACAGTATGGCATTGTGTTGTCCTTTAAGGTCAGTTTGTTCATTCAGTCATGAAATTTAAGAAAGATTGTTTATTTAGTTTTTTTCAGGCATAAAAAACAAATCAATCAATGAAGATATTTCTCTTTTGATTAAATTTTTCCTCCCCGACACCACATGGTGCACCTTTAACTGAAGCACCTCTCCATGAATGGAAATACATCTTTGAAAAAACATGTGGTCAGTATTGTCTTTGCTTCATATCAGTCGCGAGTTAACGCAAGATCAAACTCACACTAATCTTGGTGGCATCTTTGGATGATTCCTCCAGAGGTACGACCTGCAACGAGAATATGGGTGATGGATTAGCAACGAGAGTGCTGACTGAGGCTGCACCTTTCTAAAAACCTCTTGCGTTAAAAATATCTCATTCTCATTGGCTCACAGCAGCAAAAACATTACAGTGGACAGACATGTTTGATGTCTTCTGCCGTGTTTCTGAAAAGCGAAGTCTCCCTGAATTGCTTGTCTATTGCATTTTTTCTCTTTTGGTTAAGCTTCATGTATCTTTGCGTGTGCGCATGTTCAAAGATGTCTACAGCCTCCGAGCGACGGAGGCGTGAGTGGATGTGTGTGCAGAGCCGCAGAGGTATTCTTTTGGGCATAGGTATGAATTATGCATGCAGCAGACAGAGATTTTGAAAATCTATTTCTTTCTCAGTGCCAATTATGGTGTCTAGAGGCACAACAGGGGAGTCTGAGTTCCCCCGTGATGGGAGAGAGTCAACCTGTTCCCCCCCAGTGCAGGCAAATGCTAATCAGCAATTATCCCTTCATTTTCGCACCAGAGGGTTTCTGCCACGGCTAATACTGCACTCCCCTTATGCCTGACATACAGCGAGCTTCGGTTCAGTCCGAGCGGCTCCGTCCAAAAATTGCCTGAAAAGGTTTAACTTTAAAGAAACAATGTGGGCGACAGAGTAAAATGATTAATTAGCATATAAATGATTCAGGACTTTAAGTGAAACTCTCGCCAAAAAGCAACCGAGGCTTCATTTGTGAATGTATAGTCAAAACCTTCGTGCAAATGCATAATTAAGACGAAAGAGGCACTTTTAAGGTTTACCGTAGTTTCGTTTTCAGGCAAGCTAATTTTCAATGGAGTGCGTGGGCACTCTTATGCTAGCATCAAAATCGCCGTCATCGCAGACAAAAGTGTCGATCCCCGAGTGCGACCTAACAGGTAGGAGGTCCACCATTACCCTCCAACCTGTTAGGTCGCACTCGGGGATCGACACTTTTTGTCTGCCATGACGGCGGCACGCTTTTTATTTTTTACTGGGAACCACGTGAAAGTTTTCTAAACAAGGACAAAGAACAAGTTGGCTCTTCATGAAACACCTCCATCAGACAGTTGGGTTCAGCATTTATTTTTGTCTCTTTCACGCAGACATGTAAATACATGTTATGGTACCTGCAATTGTGTAACTATGATAAAAAGATAACATACAATAATACATTTTCTTTTCCCTGTTTGTTTGTGTTGCTGATGTGTGAGTGTGTTATTTGTGATGTGATACACAGTGCTGTCTTGTAATCCAATATGGATGAGCCAACTGTTTGGAAAGACAGAAATACAAACTCGCTGATTATAAGCGATGAATGCACGCAGAAAGTTTCCAAACCTTTTTTTGGTCTGACGTGTCCCAATGCCATTAATACATGAGCTCAAGCAGCTTTACCCTTAATCAGCAGCGGCACATTCCACTTAATCAGGTGTCCTTTTAGGTCACTATTCAACAATTTGATCTTAACTTTCAGCTTAATATTTCAACAGTTTATTTAGCCGTGTTACACCTATTTCTAGCTAGCTACTCATTAGGCTACTGTTAGCTAACTGAGGCTGTTTAAAACCTTAATACATGATTTAGGCTAAGTATATCAACAGTTTAATCGTTACTCTTAGCTAGCTACAGTATTTCAAAAGTTTGGGCCTGCTCATTACTTTTAGCTAAATATTTCCACAGTGTATTTGTTACTTTTAGCTAACCATTGCTGTTAGCTAACTAAACCTGTTTCAAGTCTTATTACAATATTTAAGCTACAGTTTTCAACAGTTCACAGTAATCATTAGGCAACTTTTAGTTTTAGCCCTGTCAGCAGTCTACGTCTTTTAATTAACTATTCAACTCTCCATGGTTTAAGCGAGGCCTAACTAGGCAGTTTTTTAATTCCTGCTAGCAAAATAATTCATAATTGTACACTTTTTGAACAGTTTACTTATCTCTTTCAGCTAACTAGGCCTATTTCAAGTCTTTATGTCATTTTTTCTAGCTAACTAATTCAACAGATTAGGTTTACACATTACTATTTCAACAGCTTATCAATTAACTTTTGCAATTTCGACAGCTGTGCTTCACTTTCAGCTATTTCAACTTCTCTGCTCATGTGCTAACTAGCATAACAACTGACTCAAGTTGCTACTGGTTACTGTAAATTTACCAAAAGGTCACAGCTGTTTATAAACTAGTTTGGCTTTATTATTTATTATCATTTGTCTATTTTCTCCCTTAACACACACGTGGAAGTCAAATCTGATGATCATTTTTAAGCTGAGTTAACTTCCATGTGGCCCCTGGCAGCAGCAGCAGTGAACCCCCCAGGGTAGTAATAGCCACTCTTGCTGGGACCCACAACAAGTAGTCTGTTATCCCTTGCGGCTTACATTATTAGTGATCTGGGCGGTCTTCTCTTGCCAGTCTCTGTGGTTCTTGATGTACCACCACTGGATCTCCAGCGAGTAGGAGGGAGAGCCCGCTCCACGGAAAGAACAAGCCATCTCTACATCCTCGCCACTCTGTGTCGTGATGTCGTGTGGCACCTCTGTAAAGAGAGCTGCAAGATGGGGAAAAAAAACCAAGAGAAATAACATAAAAAAGTTAGGGGGAAATGATGGAGACGTCACAGAAACACAGATGTCGAGCTTTCAATTTCTCACTGACAGCATCTCCCTGATTGCTGCATCACCCTTCGGCAAGGGAGAAACTGTGTGACACATGGGTGCAAGGTGTTTGTAACTAGTATATATAGCACAACAAATCAGAGAGAAGATATCGATTCAACAAACCAGTGCTGGCAGTAGATAAAACACTTGCTGAGGTTACTTGGTGGTCATTTTTGGCTAATCCATAATCATTTTCCTACAGTAAACATGTATAGCTCTGTACTTTTCATTCACACAAATGTCTCCACATCTATAGCAGCAAGCGCTGTTGGAATCTGAACAATATTTTGCCTTTGTTTCATGGGATGTTTAAAGAAATCAAGACTATAAACTGCACTGAAAGAGTGCTGGAAACATTGCTTTGTATAATCTATGTGTCGATGCCGCAGCAGCCTGTGCTGAAGATTGAAACCGATACACTAATTAGGAAGTGTCATTGCTCTTCAATCCCACGCACATATAAGACCAACAGCCCACGCAGGCAACATTATTTTTGCTGGACTGGCTGGCAGTAATGGTCAATAACTCAACAGAACAGCACATTTTCCATCACATATCATCTGACAGGGCAGTTGTGTGTGTGCAGGGGGGTGCAGTTTGTGATCCTTCTAGTCTGTGGAAAGCAAAATGGAGACATCAACTAACCCCAAAGCACCTTTTATCTCAAAACACACATTTAGATTTGCTAAAACACACTGTAAAAATCATAGTTTACCCACAACAGTTCCATAATGCACCTTTCAAAAGAGTCCAGAACCATGACTGCACTCCAAATGTTTCTGTAGTATCTTTGACTTTACTGCAGACTAGACTCGGATTGGCACTAACTTTCCGTACATTTTCAGTGATTAGAACGGATTAAATGAGCCTTTTACTCCCCAACGTGTTCTGAGTTTATGTTGTGAGAAATCGAACTCGATAACTTCAGCAACAGCTCGGATCAGTGACAACATCGTATCATATAAAAAATATAGTTACAGCCTTAATCCAATAAACAGTTAGAAATGTCATGACATTAAACCTGACACTTTTGCATAATTAACTTCGTCACACAGAATCAATACAAACACCAGGCTAAGGTTGTTTATCATTCTAATTATAATATAGCTAATATACAGCACAGTGGAAGTATAGTGCACATAAACCATCCGAGGAGATGATTAAATGCATCGATTAAATGTTAATGTAGCTACTAAGTCTTGTTTTCACCGTGGACACTTCCTCCTCATCTCATCATTTGTCTTACATCCTGTCTCAGTCTCACTGATTGCATTGACATAACATGAGCGTATTTAAAAAATATTGCTGGGATGAGGGTGCGGAATGAAGGATTTTTGTTCTGGTGCGCTGTTGCCCTACAGAAACCAGACTTAAACAAGAGCAGGCCTAGCTCTTTACTAGCTATCTTATTCTTTTTGTTTGTTAGTTTGCACTAACCAAGTTTGTTTTTCCACTTGTGGTAACATGACGTTGACATGTTATCAGCTTACTGCATTGGTTTGATGAAAGTATCAGCAAACAGTTGCTTATTTACACATCCAACACCATTCACTTGTGTTTGTGGCCACCTGACAAATGTTAATGTTAATATTAATGCTCCTTTTCAGTCGTTTTTGGTGTCCACCACAGAAAGGTGAACACACGGCCTCAAATGCTCCACGATGTTCACCAGCTGGGCGATCACTTTTTTTCTCTCAGCTATCTAAAACTGGGCGGGTAGTGCACAGTGGAATAATTGGGAGGTTGTTTGCTAAAAATCAGCCACCTGTTGCTGGTGGAAACAAGTTTTAATGAGAGCAGTGAGACTGAAGCAAAACAGTGAAGTCACAGGTTGAAAAAAAACAAAAAAACATAAGCTGAAATGCACCAGGAAAGACTGCAGAGCTGGGTGATAATTACCAGCGAGTCCATCATCCTTTAGATAGTATATAGACACAGTTCTAACTAGGCACAACCCTGCAAAGACACACAGGCCAAGTCTATTTGGACCAGGTGAGCAAAAGAGAGAAGTCAGTCACCCTATCTGTAATCGACATTCACTGTAGTTAGATAGTGTGAAGATGATCCAGCAATAAACTGGAAGATGTGCGTAAAAAAAGGCAGAGGATAGAGAAATGATGGGGAGGCCTTTGGTGTCGCTCGACTGACCAGGCCCTCAGGAGTTGTGCCCTTGATGTACCGATGCCCGCAGCCAGGCAGTGGCCTCATTTGTCAGGAGAAGACATACTGTGGGGACGGAGCCGGACAGTGGCCAAGAAGGGTGGAGGGAGAGGAAAGAGGGGAAAAGAGAGAAAAGAAGGACGAGGGCGGAGGTGAATTGAGGTGAACGTGTCGCAAAGACAGATGAGAAAGACTGATGGAAAAGTGAGAGGAAATGCTGAGAGAGGAGCAGAGGAAGCAGAGCGGTCGAATCCACACATGAAGAGAGGGAAGTAGGACCTTTAGAAGGGATTGTTAGGAACAGAATGACATTTGGAAATGACACTGTAGTCCAGCCTGCTCAGTACAGATACCTTCTTGCTGCAGTAAAACAACTGTTTCTATATATATATATTTTTTTTTTAAACACCTGGAAGTATTCAACATCTGCAGCTATAAAGATGGACCAGTCTTACTTCAGGACTTACAGACTACAAATCAACACATTGTCTTTAGATCCCTGGGAAGCTACTGAATCTTCTACTGAAAGCCACAGCGGTAATCAAATCCCTGTGTACTAACAAAATCTCTCCACATGCTAGACTAAAGTCCCTTGAACGTTTCCCTCACTAGGTAAGGTGTTGCGTTGTTGAGCATGTATTTTTTCATGGCAACATGAAAGTCCATTATGTCTGAACAGACAGCGCTTGATCGAGCACATGTATCCACCTGGGAATAACTCCGTCTTTCACTTTTGTGTCCATCATTCAAATTCTCCTGAGATTAAAAAAAATAACAGGCGAGCTGAAAATGCATCTCAGTCTGTCTCTCAGATCCTGTCCCAATTCCATCTCGCATTTTCAGTTTTTATTATGATGATGACAGATACCAAGGCAGAAAACAAAGTTTCGTCCTGGTTTCTTAAAGCTGATGTCAGGAGGCAGCTCTCATGTAGCAGAGGGAGGACTCAATTCTCAGACCTGTCAGCTACAAGTGGGTCATGAGAGGTGTTCTATATAACACGAGGCTCGAGGCTACCTCAGATAAAAACACGTGGCCTGGAGCTATGATAAAAACAGTGAAAAACGCATTTAACTGTGATCAAAGAAAAAACAACATTTAAATATTAATATGTTTTGAGTGTTGGCTGATAAATGAGACATTACAAGAGGAAGAAGTTTTCATGTCATGATGGCTACGTATTCTGTTAAAGAGATACCTCCTGAAGTTAGCATTCTAGCCGGCTAGCCCTGTCCAGTCCCAGTTTAAAATCACTGCACAGCTAACTAAACCAACGAACTAAAGGTAGCTAAATGTAGCTGCAGTTGGTCATTATTCCGTTGATATGCAGCCCGTTGTTTACTTCAGTCTGTGACCCGACTGTCTCCAAACCAATGTCATGAAAGTGTTATTAACGAGATATGAAAGCATCAAACATGCATTCAAAATGACACAGACATATGCAGTTTGAAATAACATGAAAAGAGACATTTAAGTTGTATTAGTGCAAGTGTTTGATGCTAGGGTTTTCCAACTGTCAAGTTACTGTAAACAAATATTGTGATTTGGTTCATATCGTTATGCCATTTTTTTTTACATCAATATGATTGTTGATGTTATAAAGTCAAGTTACGCAGAACTGCATTCTGAATTGAGATAAAATACACAAGGATAAACCAAACAACACAATTCATGTAATTCAACTGTGGTCCAACAATTGCATGATCAGGCATGACAATGAGAATCACTGTTCTTAAAAAAACGTCCGAATATCGACCTTTTCTTGGAACGATATATGGTGCTAAAGATGAAATATATTATTATTTCCTTGAATCAAGTTTAAAAATTTTACAACGATTTCTTGTTTGAGTGTTTTATTGACGTGTGAAATGAAATGCCACTGGGTGAAACTAATGAAAACTTATAATTTTACAGATACAACAACAAAAACTCATTTTTAAACTGTCAAACTAAGACCAATGTGAAAACATCAAAGAGCTAACAAGATATTGAAGCCGGCAAATCATTTGTTTTCTGAATAAGAATTGTAATGTCTATATAGAGCACAAGCAGACGAAAACACGAGATGCTTCAGCAAAGATTTCTTGTGATTTTGCTGCACAGTGGGACGCACTTTCTGGGGACAATTTCCTGCGGCACTAACTGTTCTGTCGATGCCGTTCTAGACGGTAATCGCAACTGCCATAAGGATTTGCTTTCTTCTGATGATGCATGTGTTTTCTGATGGCATGAACATCTTTCAGGATTCAACTGAACAAGTCCAAGAGATTCAGACATAGGAGAAGTTCTAATTATTATTTAGGAAGTTAAAGCATTCAGAAAATTAAGCTGTAATGTTACCACAGCTGTAACCTTTCCAGAGGAGCCCACAGGAGCAATCATAGTACACAGTGAGGCTGAATCAATCCCTGGTGACTTGGCAATCATTTATTGTCACAAATTTCTTTCACTCCAAAGGACAAAGGATAAAAATTGAAAGAAATATCCAGAAGGAACAGGGTCGAGGCAAAATCAAGACTTGAAGCCTTTCTGCCTTGAGAAATATTTCTGAGAAAAGACACTTCCTCCGGTTTTACACCGAGGATTCTTCCTTTTATAACAGTGCTGCCTTTTGAAAAAAGTACTTTGCGCGAGTGCTTCTAAAGAGGCTGGATGAGTCAAAGAATATTTCACCTCCATTTCAGACATATTCTTATTTCGAGCATTTTTTCTCTCCTTTTATATATCTCATTATTCAGGACTGGCACTCCTTCTCTCAGATGCCTGATGAAGAGCACGGAGGGGATGACAAAAATTCACGATGTATTGCAATAATGTGTTTTGAGCATATGGTGCCAGAGTTGAGGCAGAAACTTCGCATAAAATATACGAGCAAAACAACAGAGGGTGGCATTTCAATCATCTGAGTTTTCTTTGTATTCCGAGCAGGGGTTGGCACTTTTTTTCATTTTGGTGATACAGTACCAACAGCTAGAGGCAGAGCACAGGCAGCAACATCTGTCACTTTGAACAGGCTGTGTTCCCGCACACAATAAGATGTTTGTGCGTCACACGGGAAAAGACACACAAAAAGGCACGAGGAGTGAGCTCCAGAAAGGACAGTACGGGAAACAAATCTTAACTGAAAGTATTGCTGACATTAAAGTCGATAACTGGCCAACGGAAAAATCAATGGATTGTTCAATTATCAATCAACTGTTCAGCAATAGTCTCCCTTAAACAGTGACTGTCCAAACATACTGGACGCAAACTTTGAGAATGGCACTCATTTATTAATGGAAAACGAGAATAAGAGTGTAGTGAGGGGTAATGAATACATTTTAAAAAAGTGTTTCTTATCAATCAATCAATCGAACAAACTTTATTTGTATATCTCTTTTCATACATCAAAGTGACACAAAGTGCTTCACACAATGCAGATAAAAAAAAAAATCATATTATTTCTGCATTCACAGCAGTGGAAGGTGGCCCTTGATGCTACCAGGCTACTGCTACCAACTAATGATGCTAACGTTAGTATACTTAGCTAGCCAGCTGAGGTGATAGAATGATTTCATCCTGATAAATCTGATGGGTTGCTGCAAGAAATCAAGGACACATGCTTTGAAAAAACATGCAAGAACTATGCTGCTTGTCCTTGACTGATATAGTGCTGCTTTTATGTCACCATGTGTCTTTATTTCATAGACTCATCAAGGCCATGTCAATTGTTCCACACCTACAATCAACCCTTTCCTACAATCACTTTCTACAACTCCCAGCCAAAGTGTAGTATAAAGCAGAACTGATGGAGGATTGATGAAACAAGCTGAGCATCCGCAGCTATTTGAAACTACAGTGTGTGCAGTCAAAGTCGAGCAAAGCACAGACAGAGCTTCACGGGCAGTCCTCAAATACACTCAGGAGTCCCGAGCCACAGCAGGGCAGGCTTATAGCTGCGAGGTAATTCTTGCACTTTCCCATTTCCGCAGCCTGCCAATAAGACCCTGATTCTGCAAACGCAAGATTTCTCTCAATTTTCCACCGCTCTCTTTCTCTTTTAAATCCTTCCTTAGCTGTCTCTCTCTCAAGCCCAGTTACGCCTCCCACAAATCTCCCTCTTGTTTTCTCTCCTCTCCCTTTTTCTACTGCCCTTTCATTCTTACTGTCTCACTATTAAGATTTTCCTCCTACCTTCTGTACTCTCGCCTCCATCTATCCCTCCCTCCTCTAACACAGCTCCCCTCCATACTTTCTCCTCCTTCCTGCGTCTGTGTGTGTTGTCTCTCTGGTCTCTGGCATAAAGAGATGCCTCCAACTCTCGGAGCAGCTCACTACATCTCCTGGAGCCTTGCCCAGCGGCTCTGGCAGGTGTTCAGCATCCTGGGAGACTTGCCCTGTGTGTGTGTCTCACTGTGTGTGTGCTGCCCTGTGGCTTGTTGTCAGCATACAGTGTGTGTTTGTGTGTGTGTGTGTGTGTGTGTGTGTGTGTGTGTGTGTGTGTGTATGTGTAGCTGTGTGGATTTGAGATGCATATTAAAAAGTTGAAACATCTTCCTGACACAAACTGTGCTGCTGCGTGTTTTGATGCAGCCACTAACGCCCAGGATGTCCTCAAGCGAGAAAGTTAAGGGCGTGGGGGGAGAGCTTCCTCAAAAAAAAGGTTTGGGACATTCAGCTGTAAGACGACAAATGAAAACAGTATATTCATGAGTGAGGCCTCACTTCATGGGCCGGAGGCATTAGAAAACTGCAAAGTCTGCTTTCTACTTCCTTTCTTTCCTCACACAGATTAAATGTAATTGTTATGCTCTTTGAATCTGTAGTATAATTAACTTAGTTCACTGATTCTTTGCTTCCAGTGAAGGGCAAACTGCCTCATTACCAGTGTTAGGAGCCAGGAGTTGATAGGTGTTTGACCACCAAAGTCTGATCAGTTCATACTTCACTCGAAGCAGATATTTGTGCCCAATTTGAAAGAAATTGAGAAAAAAAATCCTTGTGAGGGCACAGTTGTGTTCTTCTTGTGCACAACTGCACAACTGAGGTTCATATGCATGCAACAGCTTGTGACTCTTGACTTTTGAGACTTGGGAGGAGGGGAATGGCACAGACTTACACCGCGTCTCCGCATTATCTCCGGAGCGGTGGTTTCTCTGCCGATGGTGATTCACACAGAGCGAAGCATCTCCGCCGTACCGCCATGTAATTCACATAGAAAGCCGGCGCGGCGGCTCCCAAAGAGGCGTGACGGTACACATCATGTTGATGACGTCGGTGTTTCCAAGGTGTCAATCTAAACCCGCGGACAGTTTATAATCATATGGATGATGTTATAATGTGTATTGAATGAGATCCTCACCACCAAACATCCTGGAAAGTGACGAAGTTACGTTTTTTGCGCTAAATTATATAATTACATAATCACCATCAGTAAACAGGACACTGTCTGACCCCCTCACTCGCGGGGACGGAGGCTGTTTTCTGGGGGAAAGTTTACTGAAGTCTCGGTCCAGAGGGCTGACGGTCGCGGTGATTTATTTTCATCACATAAACTCGGTGAGTTAAAGTTTTTTGCTGTGACAGACACTGTTTTTCGGGCAGAAATGTGAGGAAGAGTCGGTAGGACAGGCAGGAGGACAGACGCTTCTCCACGTACAGCTGTGGTATTTGTTTTCCTCATATAAGTTGCCAACGACAGTTACAGTTACTACCTTACTTTTGTTTGGTCATGTAACATTGCTTTGTGGGACATTTCTCTGTATTTAGTTGAGTAAGAGGCCTGTGCAGTTATCAGACTGTCAGACCGACACGCCCCCGCTCCACGCCTCCGGATTATTCGTTCACACTGTGGCGGCTCACCAATAATGCGGCCCTGATACTACCTCCAGAGGCGGATCAGGGCCGGAGCGAAATTTCCCCCCTCTCCGCATCTGAAACTTTCACACAGAGGAGGGTGCGAAGAATTGGCACAGGAGCCCCGCATGTAAACGGCAGTGTGAATGGGGCTAGTAACTGATGTTTCCCCCTCTCGTTCTTTGTTTCTCATTACACTCAAAATCTTGTTTAACGCAAAGTATGCAAGTAAATAATGACCACAAGTTTGAGGAAAGTATAGCGAGGTGTTCAGGACAGTCCTAGTTGATACCATTGCTGATTCAACATTTTCGGGATTTTGATATTTCACAGATTAAGCAAACATTCATCGAGCAAAGACAACAGCAAAGATCGACTTGTGCACATCCACGAAACTTTGTTAGGTCAGGCATTGGACACGAAGACAGGAATTGACGTGTATAAATAAACTCAGTCACATCATAATCACCATGTGGTCAAACACCTTTGATACAAAGTGCAGTTACGCTGAACACTGATGTACATTAACTGGGCTCCTGACGTGATCCCCTGGATGGTACAATACAGTCTACGATGACCATATGGCCCGTCAGTGTCTGTGTTTATGAGTGAGACACACTATATGCCTCCTTCAGTTTCTATCCTCACTAACGTATACAGTTTCTTCACTTGTCCATGAAAGAGATACATTAAAGATTATTTGTGGAACTTATGGACGTACTGACACTTAGTCGTAGTTTCTGTCTCAATATGTATCATGACTTTTATTGAAGTTAAAACTGATCATATTTTTTAAACCGAGTATTCATTCTGTGTTATAACATTATAAAACAAGTCAGTTGTTTGAATTTGTAAGTGTCATAGGCTATGTGTTATTTCTACAATACGTGTCACATCACATTCACAGTAAATACTAAGGACTAAACGTTCATATCAGGAGGTGGAGAGGATGGTGGTGGATAGGGATGTGAATCTTTGGGTGCCTCACGATTCGATTCGATTCCGATTCTGAGGGTCACGATTCGATTCGATTCCGATTCTTAGGGTCAGATTCGATTCAAAATCGATTCTCGATTAAACCGATTCTCGATTCAACCGATTCTCGATTCAAAAATTGATACAATGCATAGTGTGTTAAGGCAAATTATGGCATCAAAACAATACAGTTTGTATAAGATAATGTGATTTTTAAATAAACTGATTCCAATGATGTAATCACACAAAGGCAAACTAAAGACAAAAGGTAACATCTATCTATGGTCACATTATGCTATATAAGAAATGAGAACTTCCTCCATGAAATGCGCAACAGCACAACTTTAATAGCGCAATGTGCTGCAGAATGAAAAAAGCAAGCCCTTAAAGAATGTGTTTTGACAAGATGAATCTGGGTTTTGAAAAAGTTGCTGTCTCTGCTTGGAAGGAAGGTGCTGTCTACACTGTGTATGGATGTTATGACCTGCACCTTCTTTTTGTGCACTTCTGTTTGACATTGTGGGTCTGTCCTGGTCCGCCAATTTGCCACCTCGGAGGGTACACTTTTATCCAACTCCATTCCGATCTGAGACGTTGTTATGCCGGAAATTGCGTGAGATGGGCGGAGGTGTGGATGACCTGCACTGTTGTGCACCCCACAGCTGAGGAGTTTTAAAACCAGGAAACAGCTGATCACAGCAGTCAGTCCATCACTTCACCGCGGACGTCAAGATGAGCAACTGGACAGCTGCTGAGATCCAGGAGATGCTAGTGTCTCCTCAGTCTCTGGAGCTGACTTCGCTGTTAGCTTCTTGTTGTAGCGGCTAGCTAGGAACGGTCGCTACTTTCAAATTAAAAGCCCCCCGCCAAGAACCCAGTTCTAAACTCCAATGGGGTGCAATGTAAAGCTCTTATTTTGAAGACAAATTCCTTGTCTTTCTTTCCCCAAGCTTGCTGCAACGCTGTGTACAGAAGCCTGTGGGGGCGCACAGAGAGACGGGGGAATGTTAATAAAAAATCGATTTTTGAAGTTTATGAATCGATTCAGAATTGTGGATGATTAGAATTCCGATTCTTATGTGAATAGATTTTTTCCCCCACCCCTAGTGGTGGAGTTTAGCCAGTGACCGCTGTTCAAGACTGCATTTCAACATTTGTAACTGTGAAAGTGTGACAGGTGTGAATATTTTTAAAGAGACCTTGGGACAATTTTCCAGTCATGTTTGTGGTGGCGAAATAAGTATTTTGAGCAGAAACATGATCTTTTCCTGAACCAAACAACAGAAGCACACCGTTACCACAAGATGAAATTGAAAATTGAACCTAAAGAAACAAAAACATTTTTACACATGGAAAAAAAAGATAACTAATTATTCAAATACTTCTGTATCTTATTCAGTTTTCAATTTCTTCCTATTCTTTCAATTTTGTAGGGTTGACACTGAATCCTGAGATATGCTTTTATTGTTAGTGTTTTATGCGTGTGTGTGTGATCCATGTTAAATAAGAATCCAATAAATCAATCTTCTTCATTTTTACTATAAAAATACTAGTTTAAGTGAAAATAGAATAAAAATATAGTACAGACAATCAGATTTCACACCAACTTGCACTTACTCCACCTTTATCTCTTCACTCTCTCATGCCGGGGGCAATTCTCTGAGCTGCAGACTGTTTTATAAAGAAATGCAGTGATCAGCATCTTTCAACACCAGGAAACATTAGCTTTGGGAGCGTTGGACGTGCTGTAAAACCCAGGTTTAGGAATAATTGTAACCATGTAACACAATTTCGAGCATATTGGTGCACATCGGAGAATCAGGTCTGGACATTGGACACATGTAGCACACAACAGGAGTATCAGGCGTGTTCTGACCCACTGGAAATACTCCAGATGTGCAGGAGGAGGAGGACTCATCCGACTCACTGGCTTTGATATCAGTACAACATTCTTATTTGGACATAACTGCATACCAAGAGTGGAGAGCGATATTTATGCAGGCATGCCGAAAAGAGTACAAAGCAACTACATTCCTTGCGGCGGTGTCCACCGGCCCACTCACTAGCTGTGAAATGACCTGCTCTGTTCACACATGGGCGAAAATTGGACTTGGGGGAGCTGGCGAGGCAAAATCCAGGTCACACACACAGCTCTGGTGATATCTGGGAAATTTCAAGGTAACTTTGCATGTATGAAAGGGGCATTTATTTCTGACGGAAACTGCGCAGCACACATTATAAGTCAAATGTCAAAAACGTATCATTTACGGTGCTGTGCTCTCCTGTTATCATGTACTTTCCTGAGATGTGTATGTCTTTAATCATTATCTCACTTGTTATAGTCTGTCATGTATAGAGACACTCAGTGGGGGTCTAATAAAGTATTTTGTCTTGAAAGTGCTCAACAGCCAACTGTAAATTATCCTCCTCAAGTAAGTCAAGTGTGTACCTTAACCAGATCATACAACTTAGTGTAACTGGTGTTTAACGTTAAAAGGGGAACTTCTGTATTGTGCTGGTATCCAGTTGTTATGTTAATGTCAGCTACTCTCTGTTGGCAGAGCACTCGAGCACGCATAAAGTCACCACCTCTGAACTATCGAAGAGAATCTGACCCGAGTCCTTCACAAAGAAATCCACAGTCCAGCAGCATTAAACAACTTGAACAAAAGGCTTGTAGAGACAACCAAGAGAGACGGGGAGGGCTACATGTTTCCTGTTTCAAACTACTACACACTGTTATGAAGAGCCTCTTCAATGTGTAAGGTTTTTTTTTTTTTATTGCATCATTCAGTGTTCTCACACAAAAACCGCACCTTCTTCTGTTAGATACTAAATAAACACTGTAATTTTTTTTCATCTTCTGTTCCATATTCATTCAATTTCTGCTTTTTGTAGTTAATGAGATGAACCTGTGAGCTACATTTAACAACAGGCCGCGTGCAATTGTGAACAGTGAACAGGACAATGGACAGGAAATGTGAAAATTGACTGGTTTTCTGTTTTTTCTTCTTCTTAACTTATTCATTTCTAATGTATGATCTGCATATGATGTATAGTGTATTTGTGAAAAAAAATACAGAGTAGAGATAAGACACGGTAAAATGAAAGAGATTTTTTGTGCAACAGACACAGCCACATTGTTGCGTACGGTATTTTTCAGATCAGGAAAAAGCGTTAAACAAAACCTTTAAAGATTCATTTCATTAATCATTGAAATTGTCTTGGAATTGAGGAATCAGTTGCGTAAAGTGATATTCGTGTCATGATTCCACTGAAAGTTACAAGAAGCTGAATTGTTGCCTCGCCCCAACCCGCTGATTGTAGGATTCTTAACGATATCATGCATCAAGTAAAAGATTGATGTCACTGACGTACCACCAAATCATGCTGTGCCCAAACAAATGTCACCCTTTCCTGCCTCACCTGTCCTTCCTCCTGCTCCTCCTCCTCCTCTCAGCTTTATCGATCCAACAGCTGTCAGATTGCCGACCAGTTTGTGATGCGGGTGCCCTTCCACAACCTGCCAGTGAATCACGATTTGTTGACAAACAGACTGCCTCCCCCGTGAGTGGTGTGCCAACGTCAGGCCCTGGCAGGCCTGCTCA
The DNA here is from genome assembly GCA_963678695.2 of Diplodus puntazzo. NCBI lineage: Eukaryota > Metazoa > Chordata > Actinopteri > Spariformes > Sparidae > Diplodus > Diplodus puntazzo. The sequence goes on along the minus strand of OZ023157.1, from coordinate 23,251,946 downwards.
GCAGACACCCGACTGTTTCCTGGCTTTAATCACAGTAGCCAGTCACCAGCAATCAATCCCGTTACCTCGGCAGAATGCTAAATCAACACATAAGCCGTCTCCACTGGTAAATTTTCACGGCCGTGAACTGGCAGAGAAAAGGGGAATAATAAATACTGCTCTTCCGATGTGAATATTGACTTCCAGGGAAATCTCGAGCACACTGGGTCGTCTCATTTACAATGCTATATTGCTGGTACAGAAAGAGTTTGCTCGACTCGGCCTTTTTCTAAGTATAGATTTTCACAAAGGCAGTACTGTCAGAACTGTCTTCCAGTAGAGGCAGGGGAGCCTTGTTTCAGGATGCAAGTACAGTACATGCATTTTTAAAATGGTCTTCCGTGGCATTTTGTAACTATATTGCTCAGAGAGCGGTGATAGAAATGAGGCCATGAGGACACGGAGGCGGCTGCCTGCTTATCCACCAAAGACTCATTAAAAATGAAGCGTGGAGAAAATAATGAAACAAAGCAATACGGTGGAGGACATAAATATATAAACAAATGTACACTGCTCGAGACCAAAGATACCACATATTTTCTTCAGGTCCCGGGCAAAATGAGAGACATAAATCCAGCCTGAGTGCCAGCGTGAGGTCAAACCATCGATCCTCTCCCTCTCCCTCCCTGCCTGCTACGGAGAGAGGCCTGAGCTGTTTGAGGACGACTAAATTACAGAGGGCTTATTAGCATGGACGAGAAGCAAGTGTGACATCCGTATCTTTGCATGTCCGTGTGTGTGCGTGCCCGTGTGTGAGCGAGGCAGCTGGCAGAGAGAGCTTGTCTCCATCCTTGCAAGCCTCTGTTTCTCTCTGTCAAACCATTAAAAGGATAAGGCTTCTACTGTTCTGCAGTTTTCTCGCTGTCAACATATCGCACATGAAAAGACCAAAACCGGGGTGTGAGCCTGTCTCTCAGCGCTCTCCTCAGTCCCAATCGCTTCAATCGGGCTGTAGCTTTTGGCCAACGTCGTCGAACAGAAGCTTAAAATGCATTTGTTGAGGACATTCAGCTGCTGATTTATACACATTTAGTGCGCGAGTTGTAACATACAGCGCCGGAAAAGTGCATACGGGATTTAATAAAAAAAAACTGCACTGCTTGTGTTCATGGTTATGAAATCTCCCGTTGCAAGAGTGTGGCTCGATGAAGTGTTTACAATACTTCTGAACAATAATGGAGCTCTATGGCAAATAGGAATACAGTATATCAGGCTTTAGATACTACAGCTGCGGACATTTATACATAGACTTCATACATAAATTATGGTATATACATATATATATATAAAAATAACCTCTTGTCCCAGAGGTATCCCAAGGAAAGTCTCTCGCCTGACTTGCTTCCACCGCTGCCTCAATAATTACTGTGACCACCCGAGGTCTCCGCCTGACAAGCAACATTAATATTAGGGATGCACAATAATTATCGGGCTGATAAATTATGGCCCAATAACGGAACATTCCAATTATTACTTATTATGCCATTAATTACCTATAAGTCTCCCAACACAGTAGTGCTATGCCACTTAAAAGTTGGTCAACTATCCACCACCAACACAGAGAAGACAAGTAAGAGAAGGGGGAGGAGAAGTAGAAGAACAACAAGTACAGCACGCTACCAGCATGGAGGGAACACAATTGCAATTTGCAAGATGCTCTGCAAGAGTCCGCAAGGGTTCCGAGAAGAGGGAAAAAAAAGTCTGGGAGTTTTTGTACAAAGTCGCCATCGCCACAAAAGTGTATTACAGTAAGAGGGAGCAGCAGCAGCAAATAGCACTTCTAGTAGCACAATAAAAAAAATCACACAAGTGTCTATTAAACAGGCATTTGAAAACTGCAGGATGTTTTCTAAAGGTAACACAAAGGCCAAAGCAATTAGCGACAAAATCACAGAATGTTTTTTGCACGTGACACCCGAGGATTTCGCCGGCTAACGGCACGACTGGAGCTCACGTATCCTTTCACAAGCCACTGCTACTCTTCACGTGTTCCCTAACCCTTTTCCATTTATTATTGTTTTATCTGCAGACTAAGATGCAGACTTCAATAAAGATTTCTGTTCTTATTTTGCGTATTTAATACTAACGACAAATTATTTCAAAGCATTGATTTTAAAAGAGCAAAATGCTTGTTTGATATTTTTCAATGTGTTTTTCTCCAAAAAATCTGAAGAGTTCTCTCTTTTTGAGAGTAATGGTGATGTCAGTTAGACGGTGAGAGCTTCGGTATATTTAATCATCTTTAGTCAATATATGTTAGCCTTTTTGACCTTCAGGTGCACAGGTGCATGTTTAGAAACTTTTTAAAATGCAAGTTTATACACAGAATATTATTGTTTCTTATCGTCTTTATCGGTTTAAAAAAAGTCAAACTAAATGATTAACTTAGATGATTAAAGTGGATAAAATACAAATAATGGAAGAATGTATTTAACACGTGCTTGTATTGCCAAGCATGAAATCAGGGAATTTGCAAACGTAGGCACATACCTTACAGTCGGGTGAATGTAGTGTAAGAATAAGTCAATGAGAGCCATTTACAATAAAACCCTGGTAGTTGCTGGAATAACTGAAGAAAATCCCCCTCTTGGATAAGTGCAAACATTTTTCACCTGAAAAGTTGGCGCCTTACGGGGACAGCGAGTAAAATCGGGCTCATTAACTCAATGCTTCCATTTGATTCCCATCCATAGGGCACAGAATAGAAGAAATAACTCATTTAGCAATGAAAAAAAAAAGAAAATCAGACACAGTAAATACCAAAACATAAAAATCCAGCTCAACGTCGTAACTTCCACCAAGGTGAATGTAAATAGCCCGTGAACGGTATCCCTGTGGGAGGAGGTATTTCACTCACTTGATGAATGGCTTTAATAATCAGTTCCCTGAGGGAACAGTGGAGGAAACAAAGAGAAGCTCCTGTAATAAGGAGACCTGCTGCTGCTGATATTTATCTTGATCTTATGGCTTTAACCCTGCATGCAGATAACCAACTTGAGGAAGAAGTTATGTTTGGTTAGTGAATAAGGAGTAAAGCCTTCAGGTGATTAAGTTAGTTTAGTTATTGTATCCTTTTTAACATATAACAGTATTGAACACAGAGTTTTATAAACCACGTACAGGCAAAGATAAGTCAAATATTAAATGTGAATACATCACCCTGACCTACTGTACTCTGCCAAGAGATTTCTCCACAGCACAGCTACTGTACAAGTGTCAACCTATAATCAAATGCAGAGAGGAAACACAATAACACTGATAAAAAAAATAAATAAAAAAAAAAGCAGTCTGGGAATTCGCCAGAAAGTCAATAATGCTGTATATGATTCAGAATCAGCAGCGGGGTGAACCGACAGGAGCATCCCTGGGGAAATAATCGCTCGCTGTGAGACCTTCAGCCTCTATTCAAGGTGGAAGGTAAAATAATGAAATAAGAATGGAGCCGGTAATCAAGCAAGCAGCTGTCTGCCTGTTGCCGCTGATACTCCGGGCCTGCAGAGTGAATTTTTCATAGCCCCTGGGACTCGAGACTCAGAGGCTATTTCTGCATTTCCTCCCACTGTGTGGCGACATGAAGCAGCACGTGTTGTCGAAGACACGTACTTGTGCTGCGAGCCACTTTCGAGAATGCACAATGTACTCCATCTGGACTCCCATGGGGATGAAGGACAACATTATGTCGTGTTCGAGTATGTTGCCCTTGAGAACCTTTAAGTGATGGTGTGTAGGTTTATGTGAGACGGGACAATGGAGTGACCAAGCTGCCTCGAGCACCGTGCTAGACACGATCTGTGCAGCGACGCGAAGAACTAAACTGGAAGTTGAGTTAGTGTTGGAGCCGATTCGCCTTGGTTGAAATAGCACTGCAAGTTGAGGGAGGATTACAGGGTCATGAAATGCAATCTTAGTACATTTGAACTGAAATGAGTTTGTAAAAAACATAGAACCGTTTGCATTTATTGGCTTAAAATAGAAATAAAAATGAGTATTAGGCCTTGTTACTGCCCAATAATGTAGGTCCATTAGTAAATGTAATATGATTCATTCTCAGAGTTAGACCTTAGATGGTAGTTATAGGCATCTCAACACATTTATTGATAGAAACCTCAACGTATATTTATGGAGGTACATTAATCAGTGTAGGGCTCGTCTATCATGTACATCCTGTGCAGCAACAACAGACACACAGACTGGCGAGGATCACGGAGCAGATGGAGCTTTCGTGTGATGCCTCCACCAGAGTCGTCTGTGCTGAGTTGCACTCTTAAGTAGCACTTAGAGCAGGGGTACACAAATACAAATCTTAAAGGGCCACATGGATTTTTTTTCAATGACTCAAAGGTCCATGTATTGAGGTCGGTCAGGCCACATGCATTCAAAACAACAACAAAAATACGAACTAAAATAAAATGTTGTTTCTATTTTGACAAATTAAAATAATGAGCAATCTGTTGCTTTTTGTTGTTGTCATAAATCCTGCTTGCAGCTTGATATCACGAATTCAGTGCATTATTTTTGTTGTTCTTACCTCTGAATTTTGAGGAAATGTTTCTTCAAAATTCCTATGCTTTGTCTCATAATGTCGTTTCAAATTGGAAATCTTCATCACAGCTATAGTCTCCTGGCATATTAAGCACATGGGTCTTGTGCTGGTTGGAGAGAGAATGAATGCAAATTTTTCAGTCCATACTAATTCGAATTGCCGATTTTCACTGTCCACTTTTCTTTTAGCAGTGAACTTGGAACACGCCATTTTCGCGCTCTCTAGGTTCCTACAGCCAGCAAAATGCGAACTGTTTCAAAAACGAAAGTGAAAGTTGAAAATTGCTCTCGCAGCAGTGAGTGACCCAGTTGTCTGTATATTGTTAGCATGGAGACAAGTCCCAGTATACACGTGCCGACCCAACCAAAACACATGATGAAGGAATAATAGTTCGGGGGCCACAAATAGGCAGCCGGCGGGGCGGATGCAGCCCAGGGGCTGCCTATTGAGGACCACTGACTTAGAGCAACCTGAAAACATACTGTGGTTTTTGAATCAGCTTCAATTAAGGCTTCATGTTCACAACGTTCCTGCTGTTGACTGTCAGTTCTCCAACATCGCTTCAACGCGCTACACTATATGGAAAATGGCAAACCTTGCAGGTTCCAAGTTTATACTGCTATGAAGTTGGTTTCAGGTTGGATGCTGCCACTGGATCTGGAGCAGATGTCTGTTGGATACTCAACCTGAATCTAACTTCAGTGTGATGAACTTGGATCGATGGTAAGAATCCATCTTCCAGCTTGAGTTAAAAGACGTTCTTAACGAGCACCATCAAAGCTTTTAATGTTGATGGCCCTCGCTAGAGGCAGTCAGGAGTAAAATGGTTTGGTCTTTAAACTAAGCAGTAGCTGTAGCCAAAACTACACTTCTCAAGCTCACTGCTAAGTGTCACAGTTTGGGAACTCTTTCCTCGCTGCCTTTTTAGTGTCTGTGATTTCAGTTTCCTAAGATCTTCCTCCAGTGAGGGAAAATATGATATCGCCTGATCTCTGGTTCAGAACAAATTCAAAGAGCGCATTCTGTTAAATGAAAAAAAACCTTAAAATGTACTGGTTCCATCTCCTAAAAGGTGAATATTTGCTGTTTTTCTCCGTCTTCTGTGATAGAAAATGAAATGTCTTTGGGTTGTGGTTTTTTGTTGAACAAAACATGCAATTTGAAAATAACACCTTAGGTTCTGACATGAATTTTGAAAGATTTTATGGACCAAACAATCAATTGATTATTTTAGAAAAAAATTGGCAGATCAATGATGAAAACAAAATCATTAGTCGCAGCCCTTGCTGTTATGCTGAGACAGACCGGGGACAGACCGAAGCTCTGCAATTAAAATAACGTCATTATTTTTTGTGATGTCGATTCTCATTCAAGTAACTTTATGTTTACTGTAGCTGTCAGTGTTTAAAACAGTTTTCTAAAGGAATAACGTCCAATATATTTCACATATTATTCATCAATAATGCTAGTTAAGACAGCCAACTAACCAATCCCTGCATTTGACACCTTACTAAAAATGGACATTCAATCATAATCAGCCCTCATGACAAGCATAGCCACTTCACACCGGAGATAACTGCATCACCAGAGGAAGCAGCCGAGCCTTCCGAGTTACGGCATGTTGAAATGTTCTCTCCATTATCCTGTCGCGGTGAGCTTTGTTTCACCCGTCCATCCGCTCTCCTGCTCTCTCCTACTGCGCCTCCACCAGCAGCCTCCGCTGTGACAGCATGACTGTACAATCTGTTGTCCCCCCTCGCACAGTCAGAGCTCCATTAAATTGAAAGCCAATGCAAACTGTCTGGGCTGGCTGTCCTCATTAAGAGGACACCAAGCGGAGGACTGGCAGAGGATCCCAGACACTTTGGAAGCCTAATGAATCCGTACACACCCACACACTGTGAAAGTGGTACGCTCGCGATGAATAACAGGATGAGTGCTGCCAAAGAGGCCAAACAGGCACTGGAAATGAACCACGAGTGGCAATATCATCGCTTTATACGTCATCTTGGAGAACAACCGTCTTCGCTGGTGTCACTCGGCCCCCAGGAGCATCCAGCAGATGAGAGTCGGACTCTGACAAACGTGGCCTCCAGTGAGATGAAGGTGCTGATCCATGTGTGCATTCAGTTTGTACACAGAACATACAAATTTGCGTCTGGTGCGATTCAGTCCACCCTTCATCTGCAGTGGAATGTGGGTGTAGGTGGTGAGCGGTCCCCAGCCAGATGCACTTATCTGAAACAAATGAGTCAGGGCTGCAACTAACAAGCTCTCTCCAGAAAAGTGCATCCAGCCTCTCTGCTCTACACGACGGCTCAGCTCCCCCTCGGCTTGGGCAATTTATCAAAGAGGCTTGAGACTGAGAAAAAAATAAATAAATAAAAACTCTGTGGATTATTCAGCCACAAAGGAAAGCACAACTCTTTTTTTGTCTGCTGTTGTTGTCAAAAGGAACAATAGAAAGCTTTCATTTTGATTTCTGGATCAGGTTTTAAAAACCTGAAGAGAGGCGTTTCTTGTCAAGCCTCCACACCCCCTGAGGCATTTCTGCTTTATGTCCAGTCTGAGTCATGGAGTGGGGAAGAGAACACAACGATTATATCCAATTTTAATTAAGCCCCCTTGGGTGAAAATGCTACTAATTGATTTTCTAACCTGTCCGAGACAGTCAATCCATTTGGAGCCATTGCACGCCGGATTCATTTATAGTGATCGAGCTAAAGGTAACTTGTGAGGCAGAGCGGGCTCAAGGGACAACTGGTGAGACACTGATGAAGTGGTTATCACACGATTTAATTAAGTAACAGTAAATCTTTTTCTGGAGCTGCTGGAGAAAGGTAAGATCGCTAGTAGGTTAAAAATGCCAATTATGTTCGAAAGTGCTGACACAGATTAAAATAACAGAACTCAATTGTGGAAGGAGGTATTCTACATTAGGAAAACATAACACTGACTGAAAATGGAAGGACCTGAGGAACAGTGAACATTACATGTCACAGCGCCGCAGGGTGCCTCTTTTAAAAACACTTTAATTGATCGCACAGGTGTGGCCGAGATTGGGAGTCAGAATGTTCTTGTTGCGTGCGCTGTGATTTAAACGAAGAAAAACATTCATTCTCCTGTTTTCATTAATTCATTTACATAATGTTTTAAGAAATTAAATTCAATGTATTATTGGGTGCGAATCCATGACAAAGTAAGTCTGGATCCCTGCTTAGCGTAAAAAAAAAAAAAAAACTATTTTAAGATTCCATTACTGACAGAATAAAACTGTGGCCTCCGAAGATAACATTAAATACACTGAAAAGGAGATCTGGAGTGAAATTTATTCTGTTGAAGTGGTTTCAGAAAAGTCACGCATAATTGAACATTAATTAGCAGTGTGCAGCAGACTTTACTGTTGTGTAATTGGCTCTGAATCCTCATTCATAGATGGCACCACCCCCGGTCATTCATTTATATATTCCCCCCTTCCCTTATTCAAAAGAAATGCGATCTACCAGCCGGTTTCACAGGCCATCTTTAGTTTCATCAGCAGCTAATGACCCTGCTTGGTCAAAATAATCAAGTCTGACATGAAATCTCAGCCATATATGATCTTTCACTGCAAACAATCTGAGTCACTAGAAGTCAAACCGTAAGTATTATTTGGCGCAGCACCAACCCTAGAGACATACCGACCAATTATAACACAACCTCTGATTTTTTCATTCCGACAAGAGGCACCCAGCTCTGAATATAATAAATGATGAAGGTGCTACAGTACAGTAACAGTGCACCTAATCCTTCAGCCACCTCCATGAAAAGCAGCACGGATCCACTCTCGCCTACAGGAGCTGTGACATGTCTCAGGAACACTGAATGTACATAACCTTGTCTTTTTTTGTTGTTTGTTGTTTTTTTGGGTTCACGTTCGTCTGTATTATCTCACGAGCCAAAACTTCTCAGCCACATCTGGGCTGTTTGTTTCAGAGCATAAATTAATCACTTGTACAACTGACATACAGCACTGTTGGTCCTGTATGTGCTTATAGTGCATGTCGACTATTTCACCGACTTACTTTTGCTTTATGTAATCATGTATAATTACACACGGGGTGTCAAGAGATGGCATTTTCTGCTCTGAACAACTCCTGACGAGGATGTGTTTAAGGTAAGAGACGGCCTTTCAAGATGCCTGTTGCCTGGCAGTTCAAAGACAGTCCCTACTGTCTGTTATTAACGTGAATCATGAATGAGAAGCGTTCATCTTTCCTGTCGTTAGCTCATCGGGATTCTGCGAGCTTCAGGTCAAGATGTTCGTGCCACAAAGGTTGGTGTTTCAAACCCCATCCCATGGGGCTGGGTCGGGAGTTTACTCATCAAATACATAAAAGGGGCTGACCGGAGGGCAAAGAGGAGACGCTTTCAGGCGTGATCTGATGTGTACTGTTTGCAAATCTGGGCTTAGTGAAACATTCTACAAAAAAAACAACAACACTTTTCTCTGTACATTTTTCAGGGTGAGTATCAGTCAACATCCTCCACTCGTACAGGTGAACCAGCTGTTTTAAAATGAACGCCCTGATCCCACTAACAGTCATAATCCATATAAAGAACACTATAATATCAGTTTTGGGAAATCGCAGTTATTGTATTAAAGCATTGTCCTATATACTGTATCAGCATTTACGCAGGAAGCCATGAATGACATTTCTGCCATAGATATATCTATCAGAGTTAGAGCACTCATTTTTTAAAGCAGAAATAATGAAACTACAATATTGAAAACAGTTGTGAATCAGAAGGCTGATACATCCTCTTGGACGCAGGTTTCTGCTCTACCTGATTCTTCCGAAGCTCATGAAGGTTGTGTTCAAACTATATTCTTCATCAGTCTGACTGCGAGGCATGGCTATATGTTGTGTAGCCCAGATATTTATAAGCTATTTAAAGTTGTCTGCCATATTCAATTGGATGAAAATGACTCACCAACTTGCACTTTAATCAACTATTGATACAGATGATGAAAGTGCAATATTCATACGTTTTATCTCACACCTCGAATGCTTTCAAACTAATCACAGACAACAATGCGACACCAAGAATAGTCACAGCTATCCTCATACTGAGAATAAACTTAAAAAAAAAAATAGGCAATACAATTTTAAAAAAGGATATGAAATCACCAGCATAATAAGAACAATAATGTCAACCCCACCCAGTCACTCTTCCTCAAGAGTGAATGATGTGATAATAGGAGCGTCTTCTTCCTCCAGTCCAGCTGTCCCCAACAAACACAGGAGGAAAACAACTCACCGTTTCCGGAGATGTGATTGTCCACATCCCCGTGTCCGACGTCGACAGCAGCGTTAAGTTGAATATAAAGTCCCGCATACTGTAAAATCCCTATTATTACTCCGAAGGCTCCCATTGCTTCAGCCGGTGTTTCGAGGAGTTGTGTGAAATTGTCACATTAGGTGGAGAGCATCGATAAAACGTCCCCGCCGGCGCTGAGCAGTCCTCACAGACATGCAGCTGGAGCTGGAGGTGGAGGCGCGCTGCTGCTCCGCTCGGCTCTGCGGGAGGAAACGATGCGGCCGGTTGAGGCGGAGGGACAGGCAGCGTGGAGACAGGTGCAGCGGCTCACTGAGAGTCAATCAGGCGGAGGGATCTCACCGGGATGAAAGCGTCGGTTCAAGTTCAGTTCCTGTGAATCCTGTGGGCTCACTTCAGCATCTGCTCAATGATATTTTAAGTTAAGACCGTCAGGAGATACATTAATGCCATGTCGGATTGTTCCTGGTTGAAATAGAAGTCGGAAAAACATTGTTGGCTGTCAGCTTACACCTTTGTGCAAATAGGCGGGCCTACTTTCTTGAGAATAAAACACACTGAAGCTAACTATTAAAGGAGCAATTTGTAAGATAGTTTTAGTTCAGAACATCAAAAAATGAGTGTGAAGAAACAGCAGTGTTGAGGTTGACTTAGTTGTATTGTGATACAGAGATGTTGTCTGTAGTGAGTGTGCTAACCGGGCCAGCTAACCTGGCCTGCCCTGTCTAGTAGAACCCACTGAGCAAAAACATATATACAAAAGACGACAATTGAAAATCTTTGCAGATGTTAAAGAGACTTCCAGTGGAACGCCAGGATGAATTTCTTTTCTTTTTAGACATATTTCAAAGTTCACTAGTGATGTCCCCACAGAGCTTTTAAAGTGTCATATTAGACATGTTTCCAACTTCAGTCTGAAGAACTACATGTGGTTCATAATTAAAGGTTTTACAACGGCCAAATTTTACTCCATAGTGCAAAAGCTACAGGGAGAATTTGAACCCCTGGTCTCGACTTCAATACCCTACATGAGTCATGTACTTTACCAAAGGTGCTATTTATCAGCTTTATTGCATTACATGTTTTGGTCATCCAACCTTGGGCCATCAGTCCACTTGATGAAGGCTGGATATGTTTTTGCTCAGTGTAAATAACTATAAATCCTCAATTCACTGAGTAATATGTAAAATATTATTGTTCTTCTTGATGTTTTTGCCTGCTGTGGTGCCTCCTCTGCCACTTCATGACTCTACTGTCGCGGCCTGTCAGATCTTCTCATTCTATGATTCATGGTCATGGTGAAAGCCACTGTAAATCACCTCCATACTGCATCCACTGTCCTCAGTCGGGCATTCAGTCCCAGTCTTGTGTCCAGCAGTGTTGACTGGGATGCAGAGACTCTCCCCATCATCCGAGGTTGCAGCTTGGGCAGAATCCAGTCAGGTAGGTCAAGAGCACCACTTAGCCCCATGGCTAACTGAGTGACATGCTAATGGCAGCAACAGAAGATAGAAGATAGCTACAGCAAAGAGTATACTGAGCACCAGTTACAGTTATCCTGCTGCCTGAGTTATTTGAGTTATATGAGTACTATATGAGAAGAATGATGCTCATATCAGTGTTAGATATGAGGCTGGAGCTAACAGCTGGTTTGCTGAATTATATACTGTATATACACATATATTAATACACTATGCTACTGCGTCAGTGAGGGCTTTGACTAATTCTTGGCCAGGGGCAGCTTCCAGACAACCAGGAGTGACAGAAGGAAGTGCAGCACAACCCACCATTACACAGAATTGTTGTATTTAGACTTTGATTATTGTACTAACATGCATTTATTAATGAGCTTTAGAGTTGTTGGTGGGCAGGTTTTGTTATAGCTAGCTGCTAGCTAGCTTTTATCCCCTGTTTCAATTATTTATGCTAAGTTAATGGCTGCTGGTGCCAGATTTCACAATAAAACATGAGAGTGGTATCAACCTTCTGATCAACTTCCCGTCAAAAACACAGAATAGGCACATTTCCCAAAATGTTTAATTATTAAGTCCATGAACACAATCTACACTGTCTCCCTTTATTATTAACAGACAGGATTTTTAATCCTTGTGTGAGCATTATGGGGCTCCTAATGGTCATAGAGATGACTCCAGGCTTTTTAATGAATGGTTACTGGTATGTAGTCGTACCATATTTCTGTTGCTGTTGGATACAGCAGAGTATAAAACAGGTGTGGTATCACTCAGACCTGGCAGTGATGCCACGGTCATCAAAATGTGATCGTATCAGTAGTTCTGAATATGTAGCTGTTCTAACATTCACCTTCACATGACGCAGATGTGGGTAGACACGGGTCTGTGTTGAGCTGTCCAAGGCTGACAGGGTGAAATCAATGTGGGCGAGAAAAGACGCGTGAACTTTAGCCAGAGTTCCATTTTTTTTTTTTCACAGTTTGACAGCCGGAAGATTCACACAATAGCTGAAGGACAGTCATCAGAAAAGTACTTTCTGTTATCTCCATCTCAGGTATCAGGTGCAAATAACACAGACATTCCATATGCTGGGCCTCACCCCACATGGCTCAAACAAAGACAAGGCCTGTAAGGAAAATCGAAAGACTAACTACTAGAGCCTGATCAACTTGAAGAAGTTAAGAACAAAGGAACTGAGCCAATGCCCAAAAGGTGTGAAGAACTGTAACTCGAGGTATGACCCACCCCCAAAACTTTCAACTGGTCCCTATTGGAGGCCCGGTTCTTTCATCTGATCGATCCTGTTGTGTGATAGCAGCCTGCCTTCATCAGCTGTTAGGATGCTACAGCTGTTCCCACGCTCGCATCCAAAATGAGTTGGAGTTTCAAGTTGGACGGGACACACGCGAGCAACCCAAGTTAGAGGCTACTGTTTGGGCAGAAGCAGATAGTATATAGCGTGTTTTTGTTGTTCTTATATTTGTTGTGAAGGGACCGCCGAGTTCTACGTATGGTTTTTCTGTACTGTGTGCTAACAGTGTTATTACGCTCGCTAGGAGCTCATTCATGCTGATCCACTCAGTGGATAGCTTTTGTAGTCTTGCCACCGTGTGTGATCACAGTACGTTGTATTCCGGCTCAATCAGTGGACGATTGCCGGCCACTCGAGGGAGAGATGACCGCTGTGCACCACATGGTTGTTGTGTTGTTATCTGCTAAGCGCTCGCTTAGCTTCTTTCGTTTTACTAACTCACACACCCGCACACACACTTACATACACATCAAAGACGATGGTCTTTGTTCAAAATTTGCGCGCACGTGTAGTGATCGCCTTGGGTCGACACATTCACTGCCGCCATTTTTGAATTCCAGGGTTATGATTCAGTTGAATCGGAATCATCACCTCGGAATTTGTGTTCTTGCGTGGCTTCGCCAAGTCACCTTCGGCGTTTCCTGTAGTCTCTCCAACGAGATTTCGTAAGTCATGCCCATCGATTTTGTAATCTGGCGATAGTGAATTCCCAAGCCATGTTCGGCCATCTTTGTAGTCTCTACAAGGGACTTACATACACACTCCATCTCCACCCATTCATATGTTTGGCTTGCTTATGTTTTTGTGGTGCTAGTTCTAGAGAACAACTGTTGTTTATTGAAGTAGGTGGTTTGTGGTTTGGAGAAAACTTTAATAAACACTGTTGATTTTAACTGAGCAGTGTCTGTGATTATTTTGCACAATCCCATATTATAACAGCTAGTTGAGATAGTCAGCGCTCAGATTTACACCTGACCTCTTATCTAATTATTGATATTTTCATGATATTGACAATTTGATTAATTTCAGGCTTTGAGACTAAAGACTAAAGACTAAATCATATGATTATTGATTCCTGATTTAAGGGTGGTGTCCCGTGTTCATTAATGAATCATAGTAACCTACGTTTCATTAATCAACTATAATAATTTGATTAATTAATAACAACATATTAATTGATAATCAATAATCAATATCGATTGCCAAAACACACATTTCTCTTACTTTTAAAACGAAATTCTCTTATATATATTATAATTCCTGCATTTTTAATGGCCTCGGTTTTCTTATTTAAGTAAAGAACAGACTGACATACTTTTCATGTGATGTAGGAAGACAGCTCAGCTGATTTCTTTTAGGTGAGGATGTAGCATACATGGGAAGAAAATGATGATATGATACTCTACAGAGAGGTATAATCCCATCCCATTTGCTACGCCGCCTGCACACGCATTCGTTTCTGCTTGGGTGTGTAATTAATTATTATCAAAGGGAAGAGAGCCATTTATCCTGCTGACTTTGATCCATCTGTGCGAGAGGCTTGACATGTGGAGCTCACAGCATGCATTTGAGATTTTCTGGTATGATAAAAAAAAAAATGATAAGCACAAAACTTAAAGTTTGAACACATTTAAGCTGTTATTTGTGATCAGCCCAGTTTATATGATTCTATCAGAGTCACGTAGGGCCCTAATATTAATCTGTTTACTACGATTTCATTTCGTCTGACACACCTGCTGTCTTCTGCAACACTGGAAAATGATTTGTTTGGGGGTTTAGACATTTGAGACGTACACAGCTAAAAGCCCGCCACCTCAACATATGGGCATGAACAGATAGCACCATTTGACGAGAAATCAATTCACTGCTACAAAAGAAAACTAGTTAACCTCAGAGGTTTTTGAGGAGCCCCTACAATTTTCTTTGTGTGCCCGGTCCAAAAGAGGCCGTTTCTTGTCCTCTCGGCTGGTGTGGCTGTCTGCTGCTTTCCTGTGGGTGTCAACCAGGCTCTCTGGCCCAGAGGACCGAGGGTGAAATTAAAGCTGATATATGCAGACGTGAGCCCCTAAGACGGACACAACACCTGCCTGGTAGCTCTGAGCTCAGCACCTCCACAGCACTAACTGCCTCAGACAGCCCCAGCCAGAGATGAGGCATATATGTGTGTGTGTGTGTGTGCATCTGTGTGTGTGTGCGTGATGGAGATGACGGTTATACAGCACAGGGCCTGTTAAAATATAAAATGAAGGGAGTGAACTGGGAGTGTGACTCAACCAGAGAGAGGATTTCAAAGCGGACAGCTTCCACAGAAGCTTCATGACATCCATTATTTATTGAGCCCTCTTTGACACATTCAGCCGCTTCTTTTACCTGCTGCTTCTAGAAAGCAGTCTAATCGAATTGATGCAATCACCAGAAAACGTTGCTTTTGACATGACAATTAATTTAATGTTGTTGAACAAGTCATTGGATTTAAAGTTTTGTTTTCATTGGCAAAATAAAAAGGATTTTTGTTATCCTGCACTGTTATAACGGGAGTTTTCTCCAGGTGTAGCCACTGTTTTACCATGGAGGCCCTTGGCAGAAAATCCCATGCGGCCCCTGCAATGACTGATTTCCATTGTCTATGTATTCCCCAAAGTCACATAAATAAAATAACAGAACGAGCTAGTAATACAAATTTAAGCAGCACTTATCGTGTGAATTCGGAAAATAAAAAATTTAGATATTCATACATTTAAATATTCTCCCTGGATATCCTCCACTGTCTAAAAAGTCTGTTTTCATCAAATGATAAGAATTAACTTAAACTGTGTCATCTTGGCTCGAGTCTATACAGTGCTTGTGTTTGTATTTGGGGTCCATGTAAGCCTGTTAGCCATTAGACACCCTTTTCAGGGACCAGCTCACTGATACTGTTAAAGTTATGCCCAACCAATAAATACATTTTAATAATTGCAACTTGGGTATTGTATAACAACTATCTTTAGCTAGCTTTTTCTGCAAACCAGAGATAGGTTCAAAGTTGACATGTGTGCCAAACGTGGCATGGCATGCTCACAGTATATGCTTATTCCCCTGATGCTAAAAAAGGCGGAGGGGAAGTTCATTACGTTATTACAAGCCAACATGGCTGCCTAACCAGAGCAGGAGTTCAAGTTCCGTCACAAAATATTCTTAAGGGACACCTGAGACATTTCCATCTGCATTTTTGTGGCTTTAGAACTGGGTGTTTTTTAAAGAGGGCTCCGGATATTTCCTGTGGTTTCGGTGGCAAACAAAACCAAAAGCCATTTTTCACAGGAAGTGGAATAATCTCCATCATTGATCGCAGCAATTAACCAGATATTTTAAGCCAAACCGTGATGCTTTGTAAACCCTAACCAGAGAATAAGCACAACGTTGACACAAAAGAGAAATAGGAAATTCAACCTAAACAAACAACATAAACATAAAGAAATGCCCAGTTTGAACTTTTCTGTGGTTTTGCAGATGCGCTTTACAGTTATTCTGGTGACTCAGCTGTAGCCTACCAAACTATGCTATTGGTGTTGGGTTGCGCTTGAGTATTATTTGTCCTAAGGACTGTGTCAGTATGTGAAACATAGGGGTCCAGACCTCTGATCCCTGTCTATATATCTGATTTGTTATCCAATTTAGGTGTTGTGTCCAGCTAAATTGATTGGTGTTCAATAAAGAACTGGCTAGCTACCTTCATGAAGAATAGCGAAGGAAAAGACAAGGCAAGCTTGAATGGACTGACTTAGCTGTACAAGTTGCCCATGTACTTTGATGCATATTTTGCCAATTTAAAAAGACTGAAGACGACGCAGTGCTCCAGTGCTCTGTTAACAATATCAAATAACAACAGCTCTGAAGTGATCAGAGATTGCGAGGTTCAGCACTTCATGAATGTTAAACTGAGCTCCAAGCTTTGTAAACCATATAACCAGAGCTTTAATGTGCAAGGTGAGGGTTTAAAGTGTGTGCACAATTGCTTGCTTGCTCAGTCATTTCTGTTTTTCCCAGCCGTTTGGGATCCTTTACACACAACAAAGAGGGATTTCGCTCCAAAAGCATGTAAATCCTAAGGCTTCTCCTCTTCCCTCACTCTCTCCGCGATGGCCAAGCCTTTCAGCATGAAGATGGATGCAGTTATTTTCTCCCCAAAGCCGAGCTATTTTGCGAGACAAATGTTGGAAAAAGTTGCCATACCGTGGTAAAGACGTGCAGGGCTTAGAGAAGAGTGTCCCTCCTGGGGTCAAACGGGGGAGAAAGCTGACTCGAGCAGAGTGAGACTGCACCTACCTCATATGGGAGAGCCTCTCTGGACCCTCAGTAATCACTGTGCATTGACAGTGTGTCAGAAGCGTCACAGGGGGAAACATGTGCTTTTATCACATTTATATGAAGCATTCTTGTACTAATCCCTCTTGTGAGGCAGCATGTATGCATCGGTATCTCCCTGGGCTTTAAGACAGCAGGATGTTCAGATGTGAAAAACATAAACATTAATTTGATTTGTAGCTGAAAAATGATCCCACATTCACAGCTGCTGAGCCGGCTGACTGGAAACTATCAGACCTGTCTTATGTGGCACCAACCGATGCCGTGCCGTTGCCTACACAAGATCCTTCACGAACATTACACTGTGACACTTGTTCTCAACAGGAGGAAAGTATTTTCACACTCCACAGAATTCATTACTTTCCAGTCAGGCAGATCGTTGGCCAGAAACCCCTGCCTCCTGTCTCTACCTGTCATCTCACTGACCGTTCAGGAAAAATTATATGATGGCGAAAAAACTCTCGCCACCATCTCCTGGTTCACTGGATACGGCTTCGCGCTCCAGTAAATCTTTCCTGTCCATTTCTGGTGCAATTTTAACTGGCTGCCGCAGAGAGAAGCGAAGATGTCAACCAGCATCCCGGCTGCAGCAGGTGCGGCACATTAACCATCTTTCCGTTTACTGCTTCCCTTCCTGAAGCTAATGTAGCTTGACAGGAACATGCAATGAATAAAGATAGAGCGGGGCGTGGTGGTGATGTCGATGGTGTTGTAGGTGCAAAAGAAAATGAAATTGAGGTCTAATACTTTTACATAGTTCTATTGGTTTGCAGAAAGTGCACATACAATTGAACACAATGTAGAGTTTTCCTCCACTTAATGAATGGTCTTCATAAGCAAAAGAATTAGCAGTCATTGTCCTTGTGATAACTTATATAAATGACTCCTCCGTGGACTCCCAGCACCTGCTACTCGAAGGGTTGCTGGACAAGCAAGATCCATTCTGGCTATTAAACAGTGCAGAGTTAACACAGCCTCATTAGAGACAGCTTTTTGCACAGAGCGCAGGAGGTGATGCAATTTTCTCTGCTCTCACTCTTAGCAGCCCTTGGCATTTCAGCACAGTGGGCGCAGATTGCAGTCAAATGCTTTTTAATCTTCTACCAATTTTCATCAGTAATGCAGGCTCGGTTTTTCTCGAGCCCACTTCAGCTTTCTACGAGCCCAACTAAGTGACCAACCTTTTGATCGGACGGGTGAGAGCAACACTGACATGCAGAGTGGAGCTATCAGCGTGACCGGAGAACATTCATTGATTCATCGTCTTAAATCATCACGTCTTCAGTTTACTCCAAACAATGCTTCTAACAAATGAAACTGAAAAGAGCACACTGGTATTGGGCGAACTACATCAATTATACGATGCAATGGCGTAATTTGAAAGGCCTTTTTCTTTATCTCTTTTTTATCTTGTTTGTTGGGAGCCGCATAAAGACCGACTTGTAAAGATGAGATGTTGTTTCTTCACCTTCTTCACAGCCTTTGTGCTCAGCTTCATACAGAAAGTCATGATTTGTGGCTTTCAGTTCAGATGTTTCCTGTTTTATTTTGTGGAATTCATCCTCATGTGTCGCGCTGTAACCGTCCACTTCCTGCCTTTGTCTGATCCCGCCCTTTTCCACCTATGCTTCATTTTTACAAAACTTTTCCTTTAAGTGTGTCATTAATGGTCATTAACAAAATGTAAAGGACAAAATAACAAAACACTGCACAGCTGTGGTGGCTGAGCACTGTCACATGAAATCAAGACACAGTTTGCAGTTCATCCCACATTACACAGACCGGAGAATTTGAATTGTCGAAAGCAGTCTGGTACATATCTTTAGGGGCTGCAGCTTCCTCAAACCATGGACAAAGGTAGGTAATAGCTTACAAAGTAGAGGGCTACAAGAGGAAGCTTAGTTGTCTGGAAGACAGTCCTTTCTCATGAGAAGTCATTTGTTTTGGCTGAGCTGCTGTTAGAGTTGTCGTTCCTTGTGCATATTTGATGACGCAAGTCCCTTTTTTAAACAGCTCTGGGATCTCTGTTGTCACCCGTGCCCATTATTTAACAGTAGATTTCAAAAACTAAGCTTGTGCTTGAAAACCTCCCCGTGGAGTGATGTTTCATGTCCTGTACCGTAATGCAAGCCCTTCTTTACCACCACCAACACAATGAACTGTTTGCTTTCTTCTATGCATTTGCCGCATATCGGGTTCATCACAATCCTTTACACACCTCAAAGACACCTTCCTGTTTCAGAAAAGGTACATAAAGATGTGTTATAAGAAGCACAATCTGCACTATGGCCCTCTGAAAAAAATGCATTGCTTCGCCTGTAAGATGATGGGATTTTTTCGGTGTGTAGGCTGCCGTGGTATCGTGGTTTATTCTGTGATTGGACTCGTCCCGTGTTCATCAGCATTCCCAAAGAGCGAGTGCGCCATTTGGGGCGCAGAGTCAATCCCTTTTGCATTTGCTCATGTGCGCAGCTACTTAATTCCACCACTATACCCTGTTGTCATGACAACACTATTATACATAGCTGTTGCCTTCAAAGGGAAATGAGAGGTTCAACATTTGAGCTTTCACTGTTGCTGAAAGGCATTATGTAGACAGACTGACAGTATGAGACCGATGCAGATCGTGGCGGTGCGTTCAGTAGCTTGTATTTTCTGTCTTGCATGAAATCTTCTCGAAAACATTCATTTGAATTTTCAGAAGCAGCCTTGCAAATTTATCGCGCATACTTCTTATTTGAGAGGAACTTCACAATGCCGAGGAGAGAGAAGGGGCCTCTTGAAATTGGTCCATATCCAGTAGATACATGCACCCCCTCACACACACACACACACACACGCCTCTACACAATAACACACTGCAGAGGACAAGCGTCAGCTCCGGAGGACTGGCTCAGCGTCAGTCTTTTAACAGATGGGTTTTTATTACAGTTTCATGTGCGACTGTGCCAGGCTCACCAAATAAACTGGCATGTGCTCCGAACTGCTCCTCTGGTGAATTCATGTGTCTTATGAACAACAAGGGCTCTGGTGTAGTGTGCCAGGCTGTAAAAAAGCAGCTTAACAGCAGGGCAGGGAAACGATCGCTATGCTTCCAACTTTGTTGTCATGATAAAACGCAGAACAGGCGCTGCGGTTGTTGACAGCCAAGCAGTTTCGTTCCAAGTCTGAGCGTTGATGGTTTTGTATTTCCTCTCAGAAACTGTGCTGCTCATTTTGATCATTTCACGACCAAAAAAGAGGTTTGTTGAGAACGTTTGTGCCGTCTTGTAGGTGGAATTGTACATAACACAAGGCGACAAAGAAGACTCATACATAATAGAAGGCGACATTGTTAGGGGACATAGTGATATGATACAATCATTGCTAGTCCGGTTTATGTTTTCTGTATGTGAACACATGGCCATGGCAGAGGAGATACTTAAACAGAGAAGGCAAATATTAGTTCATACTGCTTTCCTTCCTGTCAGTTTTGTATCCGTCCACTGTCCCAAAAACAGAAGAACTCCTCTTTGCAAACCTATGCTGAGCTGTTGACCATCAATGTTTCATGTTGAAGTTACTGAAAGTTATTAAATGTATATAGGCAAACGTTTAACTGCCCCCTTACTTTTGCTTTGCTTGTCATGCTTAGTGTGGTTTATTTTTAGCGTGCAGTGATTATAATGCCAATGGGAGGCCTGTCCTTTTAGCTGTTGCCCATCAATGTTTCATGTTGAAGTGGCGGCTGTCGCAGGTAAGTTTTATTAGCTGTAGCTAGCTAGCTAACTAATAATAGCTAGCAGTTAAATTAACTGGTTCAAAAGGCAGTCTGGCTGACTTTAATCTCTCCACCCAACTCAATATTAAACAAGAATCCTGGGGGAAAAAAGTTAGCATAAGGGTTATGTTTTCAAGCAGCCCTTGTTTTCACTACATCAGCAAAGGTCAAAGTGACATCTTTGGTAAACTAACACAGCCAAATGTTGACATGGTTGCTGGAGTGTAAAACCTTCTCCATGTCACATGGAGGAAACACAACATGGATGTACTAGTTGTGAACGGGGCTTTGTTCAATTTGATATTAGAATTTTTTTAAACAAAGACTAGCTCTTACCCCACAAACTAACTGTGTTAGTTAGGCTAATGACAAGCTTCTTGGAAGTAGCTGGTCATGCTAACGTTTGCAACTTAAATAAGAGAAGAAAAACACATACTTTTCCTCTAAAAGTAACTACACAGACACAGGAAGGCTGTCTTACTTTTCACCAATCTTATGTTCATACTACAAGCAACAAAGTTACAAAAAATGCTACACTGTCGCTAGGTCGCCATTTAAGTCGAGCCCAGCTTAAATTTTGGGGTGTCAGTTTGTAGCTTCGTATTGCTGGCTCCCATTGAAATTAACTTGTGGCCTGTTGGCTTTGGTTACCCGGCTCACAGTGGTTGCCTGTTGTCAGACTTGCAGAAAGTTACACCACACGGGGGAAGTTCATCCACATCTCTGAGAGGAGCATGGCAGTCTACATTTTTGTGGCCCCACAATTGCTCCTTCAGAGGTTCTGTAGGAATCGGCTCTGCTCTCCAGGATGAAAGCAGCAAACTGCTGACTGCATTTACTGAAAAGCTTAAGCTTCATTCATACGGAGCAAGAACTCATACACATACAGGATTACATATACGCCTTGGGGAGATATGAATTATTCATGGTGAGATGCAGATGTTGGACACTGAGCTCATTTCATGCATACACTGATCACAAAAGACCAAATGTGTAAACTTGGGAGGAACAGCAATCCTTCAAGGACAAAGACAATCGTGTTCCTTGTTTACCTCCGCTGCGGAAAAATACAGCTCGGAACTAATAAAGCTGTTTGCAATTAAAGTGTTGACACTGTTATTACTTCTTTGACTGTTCAAAGATTGTGTTTATTAAATAACCTTAATATGAAATAAAATGCAATTTCCTGATTCTTGAAATGAAAGCTCAGACAGGAAAATGTTATTCCGCAATGAGATGAAATGAAATAACCAACGTATTGTGGACCGCAGAGGGCTCAAACAAAGAAAGCGTCGAGATGATGAGATGCTGGTTTTAGGCTGTAGACACAGTGTCAGAGTATAATGAAAATAAATGGTGCAATATGTGCTAAGTGGAACCGCTGGGACTCTACAGAGGGAGAACAGAGAGCAGGCAGTTAAACTTCATCAGTGCATACAGAAAAATATTTTGTTGGGATTTCAGTGGGATTCTCAGAACAAATTGCTCCATGGTGCATAATCTCCCTTTGTTTTCATTTGCAGGTACAGAATTTGTAACCAGAGAGTTACCTCGAATTGTTATTAATGTATCAAGACCAGCGTTAAATCCATTAAGAGAACGAGAAAGATTCTTTAGCTGGAGGTCTTAGAATAAAAACAACTTTTCCCAAAGGAACTTATTAGGCAAATACTGAAAGCATAGCTCTCACCATTTCTGACCTGGACCTAGTTTTTTCATCATCCTCGATCATATTGACTCATTCTGATAACGAAAAAAAAAACTTTGTAAACTGCTCCCCCAAAGCTACTTTCACTGCTGGCTACAGCAGTCCAGGGAAGTATAAACAGTTCAAGTCGGGTTGTGGTGCAAATAAACACATTTATATAAACGGCGAGCGCCAAAAATCAAAATCCATGTGGTTGTTGAATAACATGATCTCATTTGAATTTATGTGTTAACTAATGACACACATATTATTAAAAATCTAATTGTACTGTTAGTCAAGAAAAGGAACCAGCATCTTATAGGAAGCAGAATATACACATGTGCATATTACATTCATGAAGACTTCAGTTAGGGATTTGAACTTTCAAGCCCACGTGGTAAAGGTGAAATACAGTATGTATGGATTCTGTATGGAAACAAATGATCGACCAAATTGGTTTTGAGTGTGAATTCCACATGATGCCAATTCCTGCATATTGCACCTTTAATAATACTCGTCGGTTTTCCAGGAAGATTGTGCGGCCGGTTCATTAGTTTAAAAATAAAACAATAAAAAAGTAAGTTCCGTATCGTTTTTCCATGATCCCTGATGCTTTGTGATGTGAATGGTTTAACTGTAAACTACAAAGGTTAATCCCAACCATAGAGTCTAAGAAAAACATGCACAACTCTATATGAGATCTGGACGAATTGGAAGACTGACTATCGGACAAATAACTGAAAGTTATCAAATGTTTACAGGCAAAAGTATGAGCATGATTATAGATATGCATATGATATGATTATACAACAAAAATGTTCTCATATTGATGATTACAGCATGTTTTGACAGATGCACGGAGGGAACCGCATTACTGTACAGGATGCCAAGAAGCATTACATTCTGTAACTAATAATCCCATCATAATGCTTCAACCATCATAATGCTGCGTGGCTCAGCAGTACCGATCCTTTTTCCTGCTGTAGCGAAACACTTTTTGCTTGAAAGATTCCTGTCGGCACCTCATGTGCTTAATTTATGCACTTTTTATGCATGAATCTCACAACCCCTGAATTATGGACACCTTCTCGCAGTGTTTGCATTGGAAATGTGCTATAGGTGGAAATAAAAATGCCAGCGCCATGACAACACTATTAGTACAGATGAGTGCCAAATGGTAAAATGGGGGCAATCATTTCAAAGGGGCTGCTGCTCTTCTGACACTCTGATTAGCCTCAGCTTCCGGGTGTGTAATGACCTGCCAGTGCTAATGATAGGTTGCAGAGCAGTGCAGGGCACACCGTCCTCATCCTCGCTGACCCTGAGAAGACCCACTGTTTACATTAAACACAGGATCATGGCCCTTTCAAACTCAATAGGAGGGACAGCCACATTCACATGAGAACAAGCATGCACAGCTAAAACTAATGCCATTATGTGTCATGATGTCATGTGACTGTAAGTAAATATTTGAACTGTTAACCAGGCAGAGAAATACACCATTTAATCAAAAAAATACCCAAATGCAGAGAGAGAGGCAGGCAGGTTAAAAAACAAAAAGTAAGCTTTAATCCTGACAGCTGAAGTCCGAAAATCCAAAATGCAAGTAACAAATGAAGGCAGGCACCAACAAAGCTGGCAACAAAAAGCCATCAAGGAGAATCCAGAAAACGAAACAATAATACAAAAACAGAGGACAAACCATTAAACCACGAGAAACACATCAGGAACACAGGGACCGGCGAACAGACCAGCCAAGAGTCAAAGACAAAAACAGCAAAAGGGGCGGGAAAACAGACAAAGATAGGAAGTGGAAAGTAAAGTATGACACATGAGGATAAACTTTCTGCATTACACATTAAGTCAACTAAACTTAAACCTTAAACCCATTTCTACATGTCCATTATTTCCTTCAGAATTCCTTATTTTCTCACAGTACTTTGGTAAGTTGTGCAATGAATTTCATGGGTCACGAGATGAATACTGAAGACGAAAATTGGATAATCTTTTGCCTAATTTCAGGATCTTTCTCTAACCTTATTTAATTTATTGTATAAATACAGCATTGTTTAGTTTGATCTCCACGAGCCTGAGCAATTTTCAAGTAAAGCAGTCAAGGGGTTATAATTAGAATTGCTTTAGGGATTCACAAACAAAACAAATAGGGAATTGTTTCTCCAGTTAACTGTCAGTTCCTCTTAAAGAATCATATATGCAATATTGTTTAAGGCAGATTGAAAATGTATATCAGAGTAACACTCAATTTGTGGTTCCATTGTACAAACTGATCCCAGGCATGCTAAGATAACACCACCCAAGCATAAAGCAATGGCTGTGAAATAGTCCTACGCTGTTAAGAAAGAGGGTGTAGAGCAGCTGTGGGAAAAGTCGGTCTGTTGAAAGTTGTAATAAAACATCACTTTAAGTGGTTTCCTCCAGGGAACACCAAAGCACTGAGGGTGAAAGTGAGGGGAGAGGCCAGAGGAAGAGGGGGGAAGCACTGTAGCTGATTTAGAGATAGTGCGGCAGAATAGAGATTGATGAGGTGCTGGAGAGGGTTACAGGAGGGTTGAGGGAGGAGAGCAGATGCAGAGACAATGGTAACAAATGGTGGAGGGGTGCAAACATTGACGAACGCGGGAGATAGAGAGGAAATTGATCAAACTGTGGGGCTCATTGAGGGATGTAACCCACCTGAGGAAAGTGTTCGTGGCTGCAAAGTAAGTGGTGTAGATGCTGAGAGAATGTCAATGCAGCCCGACTGTACCGGAGGAAACACCTACAGTCCAAATACCGATAGAACAAGAACAGGATGAGGTGCAATGCAGGTGTTACAAAAAAAACATGATCAAAAAGAAAAAAATGCATTATTTTAAAAGTCATTTGTCAGAAAATAAGTGGCGTATTGTGTGGCTCATCAACATTATCAGGAAATGAATGAGAAAAATAAAGAAGTAGATATAAAAATGCCAAAATACACCAGAGTGGGGCTTTAATAAGATGTCTCTATGCTGACGTGATCCACACAGTTCCCTTAAATAACCCCAAAGCTTCCTGTGTCGACCCTATTGTTGTGAGAGCACAAAGACCCATCACACAATAAATAGTCTATGAGGCAAAGCCCAGAGGTCGGGCAGGGCTGAGCTCCACCAGCCTTCATCCGCTGTGACACCTCACAGGTCTGCTCATAAAAGTCAAGAGGATATATGCCGTGCCTTTCCTGCCTCTGCCTCTGCCTCACAACGGCATTTCACAGCTTTCAAAGTAAAACTTGGATTATGTATGTCATGAGAAAATTGTGATTAGATGCATCAACGTGATATAAAGAGTATAACGTCCCGTTTCTCTGTATCTCAATTTTCAGTACAGAACCAACTGCAGACCCCTAATTAAGAAATGAATGTAGCGATTTGTCCTCTGCCAACCCGTTCTCACTCCCAACACATCAGATACAGCACCCTGGTCAGTGGCCGCTGCAGACAAGTCTTGCCATCTTGGCAATGCCCAGGCTCCAATTAAAATGAACGGGGAAGGAGCCAAGACTTCACTTTAAGAGGTCACCTGGGCATAAAAACTGGATGTATGGAATCGCCAGCTGAATCTGAGAAAAAGCACTTAAAAAGTTTGGTGAATTTGCCCCAAAAATAAGGTTTAAAACTCCTTTTTCCCATAAATTATACTGCTACTATGCATGCACAGGGCTCAATACAGAGACTTGACGCCGTCCGCTCATCCCGTCAATGGTCTGAAACAAATGCAAGTTTAATGTCTAACCCTTTGAATAACCTCACTGTGCATTAGCATGATATGTCTCATATATCGGACTTCTCCGTTCAAAATCCCCTAAGTGGTCTGTCTCTTTTCTTACAATGTGTCTATATAAGTTCGATGCTCTAGGTACCCCTCCAGCATCTTTGATTTATGAGTGCCCCTCTAGTGCAGTGGTATGAGGACCGAGAAAAGTCTATGTTGGGGGATGGTCAAGGTGGCTGGATTGGTCATTCACTAGAATTTAGTCAAGAGTGATTTGTTTTTAAGTTATGTTAATTAAGTAAGTTAAAATATGTCAATTACGTAACTTACGTTATATGATTTGAGTTACGTCACTTGTGCAACTCACATCATATTACATTAGCTACGTAATGAGCGTACTGAACGTTTTTTTGTTTTTAACCCAAAGTATGATCTTTTTCTGAAACCTAACCAAGTTTACCTGCCTTAACCAACAAAGTGCGACCATTTGACAATGTTGATAACAGTCCAAAAGTCATAATATGTCAGCTGTTTGCCAGCAAGCCTTATTTTGAAAGTCTACCTAGACATTGTATATAACCTATTGTAGCTAACTTGACTACGAAGCCCTTCATGCCCAGAGAACTGACGCTAAAGGGTTCGGTAGAGTGTCATTTTTTGAAGCTTAAAGCCTCTGACCAAGCTCTCTGATCTGACAAGTTGGGAGTGAGAACATTTTGCCCGTGCATGGCTGTGTATAACAACACCCTAATTTAAAATAGGAACTGTCTGTGCCACTTAAAGGCATCAGAATCAGAATCAGAATCAGAAATACTTTAATGTCCCGCAGACGGGGAAATTTGTTTGTCGCAACAGCAAAATCTTACAAGAACAGAGCAATAGCAAAATAGACAAAATAATTAACAAGGAAAGAAATATAGAATCGACATATGTACATATTTACATGATATAGTGCAAAAATGAGCAACAAATATTTATATACAGATTTTAGATATAGATCATAAATGGAGCAGTGCTGGTTGTACAGTCTGACAGCAGCAGGAAGGAAGGACCTGCGATACTTCTCCTTCACACAAATCTGCATACTATGCAGATGATTGTAATTTACAATCATCTGCATAGTATGCAGATTTACAATTTGTAAATACTATTAAAAGGTGGAAGGTAGCTGATAGGTACCTGGGAATAACACTGTCTTTCTCTTTCAGAGGGCTGTTTCTGGATACAAACTGCCACACAGTTAAGATGCCATCGCATCTTAGCTGATGACTGAGAGATTATTTTTTTATGAGGCTACACATTATTTTCAAGGAAAATCCTACATAATATACCTTTAAGTGCACTTTACGATCTAATGTATATTTTGCTGTTGTTTAGCTCAAATGCAAAGTCTTACTGTGTCTCATCGTGAGCAGATTTATTTTCCAGGTTTTTCAGACAATAGAGACCAGGTTTACGGATATACACACAGCCTCCGAAGAGGACTAAAAACCATCTGTTTGTGATCCCTTTACAAAATGGATTTGCACAATTTTGCCTCGCTGCCACCAAAGGAACAACAGCCTGCAAAAGGGACTTAGCAGACAAGAAATGGATAGATAAGCAGCAAATGAAACGGACACCGGGGTAGCAGTGTCAACGTCGCGATTACATACCAGAATTTGACAAGTGGCTGCGAAGAAATGAGTCAGTGTGTAATTAAAATGGAGAGTTTTTCTGTCCGTGACACAGAATACAATTTTGAGATGTCTCAAAAAACCCTAATCACTCGGTTGCTATGAGGAGCACATTCCCGCACAGTCGTGAACACGAACAACACGGCTTAGGGGCTGCGGATCACAGTGTGATGCCTCAATAGGACTAGTGTGTCTGTCTGCATACCAAACAGCTTATTCTGTGGCCCGGGCTCTGGTGAATTCTCTCACATAAAGACTTCAATCACAGGTTGACCTGAAGTCACTGTAGCAGCTGCTGATGTCACAGTGTGACTGTTAACAAGACTGTTGTGACGCCTTTCAGGACTGAAATGTAAGCAATATCAGACTTAATCCCACCAATGCTGAGACGAGACATTTTGTTTTTGTCAGCCTAAAATGTATTTGTACAAGAAACAATATCGTATTGTTTGTAAATAATTCTCAGATAAATGCCTCTCTGTATTTCCACTATCCGGAGCTGCTATCTGGATTGTGATCAGCTTCCGCCAGCTGTTTTTTTTTTTTTTTTTTTGTCCTCATATTTCATAATTCATCATCTGAGCTTTGGAGTTTTCTGCCGCAGTGTTTTGCCCAGTGATTACTGCTGCTGATGCTGCAGAGAGAAGCCACCAAAATAATGACCAATTTCACGTCGACTTGTGAAATAATAATGGACAACTGCAAGTGTGCAGACTGTTTTTTCAAGATAATTATGTGATCAGCACAAGTGATAATTTGTTTTCCACAAAGAGTCAAAAATGTACACATGTGGAAACAGTGATAATTAGCATTTAGCAGGGGTGATTATTTACTTACTCATGTCGTCTGACTATATAAACATGCAGATTAGTCTCTGTGTGGTAGCAGGATCAGTCTTTTGCATCGCATTGGAATATTTCAGTCCATATTCAATCTCAAAACTTGTCCATCAAAATCCGCGGCCTATCTGTATGCAAGTGCAAATCCACAACATGAGTTACCTGGCGTACACCCAGCAGAGCAAAAAAAAATCTCCCACACACAGTCAGCAATCCATCAGCGGGCCTCTGATCCATTCATTTGAGATAAAAGAAGTGAGGCCAGCTCTCCGGGGCTTTAATGAGCGCAGCACCTTCCACCTCTCAATTCCCCTCCATGTAATTCCTGTTAGTGCATCTGAGAAAATACGCCAGAAAAGGTGCCAAATGTATTAAAGCAAACCCCAAATGAGCATAACTCCTCTGACCCTTTTTGAGACATGCAGACCTGGAATATAAAACAATTACCAAAGCACAGAGGACTGTGAAGAGGAAACTGGAGAGGAACCACAGTTGAACAAGAATAGAGTTCCACAAGAGTAAAGATCCCATTTGTGGAATGAGACTAAGCTGTTTACTAAACAGTAATAATTAGCATTATATAATGAATATACTAATTATCTGATTTTCTGAAATGGCTGATTGCAGATTGCAAAACCACAAGTATAATCTTTCTCTTTATAATGGGTCTTGTATGATTAATATAATTCATATCAGTCACACAATGTGTTTAAACCTCTTTGATGTAAACGGGGTGCTTAATGAATTTTAAGTCTCCAGTTTAACATTTACTTCCTAACTATAATACTTAAACTCTGAGAAAGCCTTTTCAGAAACCTGAATGATGTCAGAGTCTTTTAGTTTTTTTCATGATATGTGACAGTTTTTATATAAACCGGAAAACCAAAGCTCATCAGTATTAATAACTCATCTAGCACCTGCAAGGTTCCATTATTACTCTTTGTCTTTAGTATTAAGACTCTAAACAAATATTTGGAGTTTATTTTGTTTTTGCTATTTCACAGCGCTGAGACTGAATCAATCAATCAACCCGTGCAGGTGCTTGTAATAGCTGGCAGACTTGTACATGACTGTATGACCATATCATACATTTCTGTTACATAACCGATCAATTATCCCCCAACAACATCTTAAATCAATATTGCCAATATTGCCCTCTGCCTTCTTAGATTCCTCTTACTTCGCTCTGCTATCTACAACATCTGTTATCTGCATTTCTTTCGCATATTATAAAACAGAAATAATTTCATGTATTTTAAACTTTTGATCCCTCTGTGAGCTCTGGTAGCACTGCTGTGTAATATATTGTTTTTACTTCATCCTACTACCTTTACCTTATCCATCTCTCCTTTCAACTGGTGTAAATTCAGGCAGCTGCAGCGAACAAACACTTCTGGGAGTTACGGCCGATATTGGGACAGTTGGAGTCACACTTATTCTCATGTAAGCCTGCCCTCCTGCCAGTCTCATTTCCTATCCAAATAACACGTTCAGTCCTGGCAGGCTCTCCTTCACAGAATTGTTTGACTTTTTTGGGGGGGGGGGGGTGCTGACCGACTTTTTTGAATGCTGATGAAGTTCAGCCAGTTGTTTGACTTGTTTGTCTTTGATTTTAACTTGCAAAGCATAGCGCTCATGCAAAGTCCTCATGCCAGATGTCTTTGTGAGGTCGTTGCTGTCGCGTGCATAGTTTTTCAAGGACTAGCCGCTATCCTACAGTGCACACATTCAGAGCACTGATCAGGTCACATTACATTCACACTCGAGTGGCGTTGAAGTCCCATTGAAACGCGGTGCTAACTTGTAAAAATTGGCAGAGCATTTACAGATTTACAGATTGCAAGTCCGAGTCGTTTTAATAACTGACTCGACCTTAGAAATCACAGGTGTGCTGGTCTACTCTCCCACTGGTGACGTACTGGTCTCTAGCATCACAGCCTTGTCTGATCCATCCATCCACAAACACACAAATGAGACCACAGCCCATTGAAGCAAAGAAGGTCCAGCTGTTAACTGTTAATGCAATTTAACACTATTTTTTAATTATGTAATATCAACTAACCATGAAACTCAACATTTCCCCCTGGAGGGGACACATTTATCGTGTGTCATTTAAATTACAAGTCAAACTGCAATATCAAATTTCATTCAGCTGTACTCCTGTACGTCTTTGTTTTAGTCAGCAGATGAAATGGCCTCATTTAAATGTGATAAAATCAGGCTGCCTCTCTCCTCCAATAGGCCCGATCTCAGAGTGTCGCCTGTCTGGCCCCATCAAGTGCTGAACTGCCAGACAAAGTGGGGTTAATCAGTGTCACTAATGGAGGCTTGGCTGCCTGGAGACGTTGCGATTACAAGAAGAAGGAGGGATCATGGGGTGTGGGATTGTACAGTCAGGGGGAATTTAAATCGGGTATGCTTCATGCTGGGAGGAAGTAGGAACAGATGATAACACACTGAACTAATGCTGTTTTCAAAAAATAGATATTTGATATACTATACTACCATAAATGATGACAAAATCTGAACCCTAAATGACCAAGTTCATATCAAATCTAACCCCCATTTTGAACCCTGAGTTGTTTAGTCCCTTGTCTAGTTTTTGCACGTCCACCTGCTTCGGCCTCATCACTCTCAGCAGAGTCATCAGCCTTCACCACCAGCACTGTCTGGGCTCCATGGGGATACTCATCTTGCTGCTGCTCGGCCCCTTGATTACAAAATGTACTTGTAGAGTCAAAGCGCCAAAAAGTTTTAAGACAAGACTTTTCACCTATTATCTGTCATAATAAACAGTTATCTTTCCTTAATTCACTTGTCTGTCAGGATTGAAGTAACAGTTCAACTGAAAGAAAATATGTCTCACAATAAGATTAAACATTTCTTATACCTTCTATTCCGAGAACATCTCTGAAAATCATCTTTGGAAAACACATATTTGCATTGTGTCATGGCTTTGTTTCTTAGTTTTAAATGTTTCCTTTCTATGTTCTAGCTGCCATCGCTTTCTGGTTTGTTCATTTTTTCTTGGATTCTCCTTTACCAGTATTTTTGTTGCCTGGTTGTTCTTGCCTACATTTTGAAGCTTTGTAAAAAAAAAAAAAAAAAAAAAAACAACTTGCCTTTTGATATGAGAAAATTGTCCTCATGTATGGTATAAGGATGGTGGGAACAGCTAATTACCTAAGATTATCACAGAATTGAGGCTTAGGGAAACAGACAGCTTGAAAAAATTAGGAAAGTCCTGACTCTTTCCATGCTAAGCTAGGCTAACTGCCTCATTGCTCAGTCAGCGCGCAGAGATAAGAGTGATATCAACCTTATCATGTAACTTTCAGCAAAAAAGCAAATAAGTATTTTTTCCCAAAGTGTCATTTTAAGAAAACTGGTTTTGGTGAGGTAATATTAACGAGATAAACAGAAGACTCGCCTTTCTTTTAATATGTCCAGTAATAGTTTGTTCTGATAGAACTGTTTCTTCAGTAGAAACGCTCAAAGTCACAGCAATACGCAAATCATTGTCCAACGCTCTACATTGAATTGAAATTTAACTTCAAGACCTGCCTGTTAGGATGCATATCCTGTAGCAATTAAAATCCTGTCTTTTTCAGTTAGAGGGTATTTGTAAGACACACGACTGTGCTTTGGGCGCCTTGTGTTGCGCCTCTTAAGCATTAAGCCACCGAGATGAGTCCCCATGAGCTGAAACAATCACAGCACCATTTGTTGTATATTGAGTGATCTCCATGGCTGTCATTGATATGTAAAGTGGCAGGGAATGGAACCAGTAAAAAGCAGCGGTCCATTGGGGGGGCTGCTGCTGTGCAGAAAGCACAGCATTAGCAGTAAACCCAGATCAATAAGGGCCAGATTACCTTCACCCTTGCATGCTGGGATAATTAGGTTAGATAGGAGACGGTGATCTGGAGCTAAAGAAGTTCACATGCATTTGGTCCATAATAGAGTTTAAAATGCAATCTTCCACTTAATCCACTTAAAGAGTTAATGTAATATCAGTGATATTCATTCAGGTGTGTACTTTTCATTTTCAGCTAGTTTGGAGCTGATCTGAGCCTTCTATCTTGTCAAACATTCAGCCTGAGACGCTGTGAGCGAGCCTCAGGTTCAATTACACTGACTGTCAAATCCTCTCTGCCTGTGATATGTGACATGAGAGCTGATCAAATCCCAGTCAGCATGGTGCTGGAACTGATGGATTAGACCAGTGTTTCTCAAACGTTTTACATAATATACCACCTAAAAAAAAACATTAGGCTCTCCATGTTCCACCATTAAAACATAGTAGCATAGGCCTCCTCTATTCAGTTTACTGTTTTACACCGTTTGCTGCTAACAATGGCAGTCGCTGATCAAGAATCCTACTAACGCTCCTGTTTGGCACCACATTTGTTGTATTTTCTAACCTTTCATTTTACCTCCCCTTACTAACTGGCCATCACAGTTTGGGTTTTGAGTTTAGTTGCTAACTAATCAAGGATGACATTTTGACGTGCAACATACATGAACGTCACTGTGCAGCCTGCTAAAATCTAAATATTACAGGAAAGCGAAAAACTTCTTGAAATTCTGCACTATATTATCAAATGTTTTTATATGTACTTAAATCATTTTCAAGTTGGATTAGACGTTTCTCCGTCATCAGTGTACATAGAGGGACAATGCTGCAGCTCTTTTTTCATCATTAACAAATCACCTAAAGAGCCAGAAATGTACAAATTGTGATCAAAGGTCAAAATCTGAATTTGCCATCGCAAAAGAGCAAGGTCTCACATCGAGTGGAGTGAAATGTGGGAGCTTTATTCTTCTTTGGAGTAGTGGAGGGTGGTTCTGGCATGCTCAACTCTGCTTCTGGTTTAGGTTGCCTGGTAACACGACACATTACCAACATGGAAACACCCATTTCATAATTATCACTTTGAAATTGTGAGATTGACGGGAGAAAATAACAATCGGTAGCACAGCGAGTGAAAGGTATGAAGGATTCAAGTAAGTGTTTACGCTAAAAAATCTCTGTGAGTGCATATTAATGATTGTATATCTATAAAATAGCTTGTGTGTGTTTTAAAACCTTTTGTACAACAATGTTCAAGAGCAGAATAGCATCAAAGGGACGATTTAAAAGGAACAAGCACGGAGTTATGTAGCTGTAAGGTGCCTTCTTACTTCCAGTGCTACATCGGGTAGGCAACACTACACTGAGCTGCTGCCTTTCAGCTGAGGTTAATTTTGTTGCTGCACATCAATTTCTGTTTTCAATTTTCCAGCACAACTCATGGCTGGAGTCAAGTGTACTCACACACACACACACACACACACACACACACACACACACACACACACACACACACACACACACACACAGTCGAAGGGGAAGTGGGGAGAAAAGTGCAATTATTTTTTACACCTTTCATGAAGTAGAGACCTCAGTGAAAGTTGGCCAGAGGCTGCTGAACTCCTGGTGGACTGGGTCTGTCTGTATGACTGATGCTCTGTGGTTAGAGGGGAAAAAATGAATTTTCTATATTTGTAGCCGATCACAAAGCAGCACTCGGTCCCCTCAGACACAGCAGTTCACCGCCGTCCAGCGGATGTGAGCCAATCGTGTAGCAGATACAAACAGTGTGTCCACAGAGAGGCCGTTTGTCGAACTGACCTTTTTCGTGTGATGTTTTCTTTACTGTATATACCGAGCAGCTTTGAGCTGATCATGCTCAAATTCACAGACATAGCTTGGATATAATTAAATAATTAACTATACTATAACAAATATAATACACACTGTACTCAGTTTGGACATTGATCTCCAGTCTTGGTTGTACCACACCTGTCCACTAGGTGTCATCATTGACTTTCTCTGTAGATCACCTGTCTGTTCTTGTGATCCTCCCACCTGCATATCTGCTGCTCATTAGTTTCAGTGTATTATTACTTTATGGACATTAATGACTCCACTTTGTTTTCTTTTGCTGTTCGTGTTGACTGTAGCTGCAGCTAAGCAGCTGTTACCTGTGACATTATTCACCCTGTCTGTGATGTTTTCTCCTTCCTGACGCTTTTATTCCTGCCTGTCACCCTGTGCGATGACGCATAAACAAGCTTTTAGACTGTGTGATTTGTCTACTTTTGGGCCCCGTTGAGATACATCCACTGTATGTTGCTGGGCTGAATCAGACCGTCAATCAAGTGATCAGCATGGAAAGTTTAGTTTTAAGCTGAGTGTGTGTGTGTGTGTGTGTGTGTGTGTGTGTGTGTGTGTGTGTGTGTGTGTGAGAATCTTCCTCTTTTGTTTCCTCCTGACCGAGGGTAGTTATTTCTCCCTTATAGGTGCCAACGCGTTGGCCTGTTGCTCCCTCTTTATGGCCCCCCTCCATCGCTGGCACCTCCCTGCCTGTGACACACTATCATTTTCCCCTCCAGCAGTTTTCAATTTAGATTGCTAAAACCAGTATGTTCTTTATAGAGAGCTGCAGAGTAAACCTTAAAAAACTGCTGTGAAAGCACAGTGACAATGTTTCCGGTAAAGTTTTTCGGTTTGACCCAGGGTCATGAGTCAGAATGATCTGATAGAAGCCGACATCCTATTAGCCTTGCATGCCCTCGCTAACGCCACACAATGAGATTTGGTTTTCTCTTGTGCCATCCTGGGCTATAGAATAATTCTTTTTTTTTTAAGAAAAGAGTGCACCTTTGGCCTCAAACCTCAGCTTTTTTGAGGTGCAGTTACTTGGATTTAACATGTATCTTAAGGCCAGATGTTAAAATCAACATGATCAGGTTACCAACAATGGTTCAGCTTATCAGAGGAACTTCACCAGACACTATACAGACAAGTCCATGCATTACACAGTGCCCCTACTAACAATCAATGTCAGGAACTGGGCTAGAAATGTTTGAAAAACAAGAAAGCATGGAAAGTTGGTGACATTAACTGACTCAGGTCAGGTTTACAGCTGTGGAGATCTGACTCTGGAAACTTCTGCTTTATTACTGTAACAGAGCTAAACTCTGACGTCACATGTGCACTTTTCAACATAATCAAATCAGATTTACACTACTGATCAAACTTAAAGGTTGTAGACAAGCCATGTGCAATGATGCCAGAGACTGAATCCAGCAGTGTTGGTGGGAAACTATTAAGGGATCATGTTTCTGTTGCAGTGATCCACAGGTTTCCTGGGGAGGTCACTGGGGAGATTACTGAGAAAGCGATTATGGGTGATACTTTCAATGTTTTGATGTGTAAATAACAAAGTACAATAATAACTGACGCATCAGCGTCAAGGCATTAGAAACGTAAGCAACAGTCGCTGTTAGACTAAGGATTAAGTGTCCTGTTACCATGGAAAAAAATGCCGGTTCCAGTTAAGAGGCTGGATGCAGTGGAAGTCACACCAATATTTTGTGCAAGGTACTATGGGGTTTAGGAAAAAGATGGATAAGAGTCTTTAGCTCCAATTTAATTGTGAAATGAAAAAAAAGACTACAATCATTTTAAAGAATTTTTTTTTTCCTTGGGTTACATTATTGTATTTTTGAAGGAACAAATGGCACAGGTACAACTAGTAAAGTTTATGGTTTGGGTTTTAAATTAATTTTGGGTTAAGATGACTACTTTGTCAAGGTAAGTGGAGCTTCATCATCATGGTTACAATAATAAACACGTGGTTAAGGTTATAGAACATAGAACACCCAGTAATCTACCCTGAACTCCTCCCTACATGGACTACTTACCAATATATAATAGTGCCACCTGACGCCCTCCTTTGCGCCTGTCTTTCTACAGCCACTAGAAAGCATTAAAACAGCAGCAGAAACAGGACGGCACTTGTTAAAAGATTTGATGCTGTCGTCTGTCATGAGTCTCCTTTTCATGCAGCACCTTTGTCTGTCTCAGCATGGCCTTAGGCTTTCGTTGGCTCCTGCATATACCTGCCATACATGTAACATGCCCCATATGCAATCTGTAGGACACAAATCTGTCTCCTTCAAATGAGAGCGAAGCCTGGTGAAATTCCCTCCTTGTTTGTCAGTGGTGTGGGCGTGTATGAAGTGATGACCAGGGGAGATTTTTCCCCTCTGTTCCCATAAAAAAGGTCTACAGGAGAGAGGGCAAAATGAAAACCCAGACCAATTACCTGCTCTTCCACTATGGGATATCTATTACCTGATAAGGTCAGCGCTCATTCATCTCCTTAAACCCCCAGTCAGCTGTTGGTGAGCAGGGAGGTTGTGCTGTGATGATCAGACACGGGGAGGAACTGGACAGGGTGCGATCACTGCGGTGCCTTAATGAACAGTGGGACTGTTTTCATCAGCCCACGCCAGGAGAAATCCTCCATCACCACGACAGACTAGACTCACCTGGGGCTTGATTGTGAAACAGTTTCTTCCAATTCGGTAAGCAAGTGCACTGAGCAGATCCCTCATGTTTTGATGCTCGGTTCTGTATTTCTTAAACCTGGAAGGAGGATTCATTATTTGAATTTAGGCCAGGGCTGTGGAATTCATCGCCACTGACAGATCTGGAATCTATCAAGACAAAATAACTGCAGATTATGTCTGGGTAGCTTGTTTTCCTGCTTACTGTCATTTTGGTGCTCCAGCACTCTGCTGTTCCAGATAGCACATTTTTGTTGTTGATGATATTTGTTTTTAATTACAATCAATCATTAAAGGTGTCGTATGAAAGAATTGGCCACCTCTTAACTTCACTACACCTAAAAAAAATAGGGGGCTGTTTCATTCTCTTTTTCACATACATGAATGTAGTCAGTTAGTTCAGTTAGCCATGCAGCTAGACAGAGCAGAGCTAGGAGAGTTACACAGTGTTTACATCGCTAACACAGGAGCTTTGGTCCTCTGGGACTTTTTCTGGCACTATACTATAGGACTATTGCCTTTTGAGCTTCAAATTGGTATTATGAAACATAATGGAGGGCTAGCTGCAGGGGCGGGGCTTGCCGACAGGCAAACCAGGCAATTGCCTGGGGCCCCGGCTTCCAGGGGGCCCCCACTTGGGCATCCTCCCGAGTGACCGGGTGCCCCAAGTGCTAATAAATGTACTACACGGCAACGACAACAACGGGCATTTACTATGAAAAATAGACGTAGCTAACCCCCTTGGGGGCCCCCACGCCACTTCTGCCTTCAGCGCTGTCTGTGTCAATCAGCGCGAACCGCGAGGTTTGTTTGTTTAGCGGCCACCGAGCTCCGCACTTGCGAAAAGATGAAGAGGAGTTATCCCAGCGGGGCAGAAAAGAAAAAACAGAGGAAGGAAAGGGAGGAAAAAAGAAAGAAAGACAGTGGTAAGTGCATTGTTATGTTTTTCTGACTGACTGTGTTGTGTTGTCACGGACTCCATAGCGGCTAATAAGCTAAAAACTAAGCTATGACGAATGCGTAACAGGACACAGCTACATGAAGCTAGCTAGCAGGAGGAGATGTCGGTCACTCTCCAGTCTCAACCAGCAGAAAACAACAGAAAGTTTAGTGAGGCAGACAGTCTAACTACAACAACAACAACAACAACAACAGCCTAATAGTATGTAATACTAAAGTACACCTTCTATGATAAGCTTTGCATAGTGATGAGATGAACTTAATAGTGCCAGAAAGGGAGAAATATGTGTTGGGCAGTACATATGATATGTGCACCGACCACAAGAGTACATCAAGTGCATAATACATGTTGAACTTAACAATATGTTTCCCTCTCATCTCTGCTCAGGATCAGTACAGCGGACCTGTGGGTACCCTGTTTTGCACAAGCCATGTCAAGTTTGTTTTGTTCGGTTTGTTCTGTTATTCATTTATTTATTTATTTATTTACTGTTATTTATTCATCATTCGCTTGCACGTCAACTGGTGTCTACATTGTTGCAATTTTATTTTTCTATTTATTTTATTGTTAACAACATTCAGATTTGTATTTTTTGTAATAAAAAAAGTTCATATTTTATATTCTGTTGGTGTCAGTTAATTTAAAACAACAATTAGTGATAGATGTAGAGTTTTAAGAATTTCTGTTCCTCCCTGAAAACCCAAAAAAACAAATTTTTTCAGTGTGCAGGGATGGGGTGGGGGCCCCACAAATTTCTTGCTTGGAGCCCCAAAGGACCCTTGCCCCGCCTCTGGCTAGCTGGTTAGCATGCTAACTTCATTACATATCTGTAATATAAAATATAGATGTCTTTTACGTAATGGCAAAACTGTTGTTTATTCACACATTGCTGGTTAGTTTTTTTAGTATGTGTTAAACTAAAAATTAATTCATATTGCAACTTTAACTGCAACATAAGGCCTGAGTCTGGACGGTAGATGAATGTAGTTTCCAGTTTCTCAAACCTCACGGGCACCATGAGTGACAACTTTTCACTTATTTTACAGAATACAACAAAAGGGATTCAACACTGTCCTGTCACATGTCTTGCAATTCTGTCACTCTCTCTAAACTAAGATTTTATCAAAAGTTACCGGTGTAGAATTTCCTTTCCTATTGTTTTCTCTGCATTCAGCTTCTTATGCACGGTCTGTTACCACTGTGGCTTGGTGTCAATAGAGACTTTCATGCAATAGATTGCCAAGTCAAAGACACCAATCAACATCAGCAGCCACCATTGATTTGTCTGATAATGAGTCCAGATAGCCACTATCCATGGGGTCCCAAGGCATAACACATCAATACACACTGTTTTTGAAAACTTTTTGTTGCACAAACTTGTATTAGGGAGATTCTTAATGGTAATCAAATTTAATGTTTATAACGATATGCATTGAAAGGCTTAAACTTACCACTTCCAAAATTGCTATAGCTAAGATTTTGAATGCTTTAATATGTGATTGCTCACAGAACGCAATTCAATTAAGGTAAATAGATGTTTAATAATTCAAATTCTTTCTTACATTTTAAATTCTTTGATGAACGCACTGCTGAGATGACAGGCACTAGCTTAAGCCCTTCATAGCAGTGAATCAGTGAAGCAGATGAGTGATGCTTTGAAGGGTAATTCTGAGAGATAATGAACCTGTGAATGATTAAAAAAACAATCACAGTTACACATATGCCTACATCAAAATCCCTGTTTAAGTTCACCACATATAAGGAGCTTTAAAGAGTCATAGTAACATTACAGTCATGATAACAAAAAGCCAGAATATCAATTTCAGTTCACTATACTAAACAAGAAATAAAGGGGCATGATACACTGCAGCGTCATTAGTGAAAAGATAAGGTGCATTTGTGCAGGCTACAGCCAAATGCTGTGTCAGCTCTGTAAAGTGAATGTGGCTGATAGGCCGGTTTATCCTCTCCAAACATCTTTGCTTGTGTGTGATCCAATTAAATGAATGTGTCTTGTTAGTAGGTCCTTGAAAACACAGAACTGTAGCAGTGCAGTGTGCTGGGGTGTTGCACTGTAGGGTCTCTGTTAAAAGTGCAGTGAGTAAAGGGTAAATGCTAGACTGCATCACCACTGAGACTCAGATAACATTTTGGTTGCTTTAAATCTGCAATACACAGTTTTCGGCATGGGGGGAGTGTAGAATGACTGACTTTTCATTTTTCAGTGACATTTTTACCTAAAAATTTCCTATTTCACCGTCTTACTCAGTCAGGTTTCAATGCTAACATCTGCAAATTAGGGCTATGCAAAAGTACAGCTGAGACTAATGGGAATGGGAAAATGAAATAAGATTGGTGGTGGTGGTGGTGGTTCTGAATAAGAATGAATTCTGAACAATGATTTCAATGGCAATCCATCCAGTAATTCTTGCCACCCATATAGCCATGACGCTAGCATTGCTAAAACAAAATAGCAAGGACCTCACCTGAACACACTGACAGTTTTTCCCCCTCTTTTTCCTTTCTTTGGTTTCTGCTTGTAGTTGCCTAATGAAGCTTTCAATTAATATTGCTGGTTCTATCCAGCTGCTGGACATGACATCTGGCCTCTCTCAGTGACATCTGTACCTGTGCCGAAGACAAGACAAGCGCCTACCCCCAACAACTCTTGATTCAGTTCGATCATTCATCAACAGCCCGTCATTATCAAACCTGTTGCAGTGTGTGGAAGTTGAAAGGGCATGAAAGGCGTGGAGACACAGGTGAACACAGGTCTTATCAGGACCCTCCAGCTGTGCCCCAGTTACTCTTCACCGCCTCTGGTAAAAGGAATTTAGTTCACAGAGTTTAAAATTAGCCCGGGCATCTATCATTTCCTACTGGCAGAATAGGTTGGTGTCGGAGCCCTGGCGTAGGTGATACATCTCCACACGTCTGTCTGTCCCGCCTCAGAGCACCATCGCTCAAACACACGGACTTGTCACTGAGGACAGAGCCAGTGCCCGCGGAGCAGAGAAATATCGCTGCAGGACACATAAGCAAATAATTGTTTAACGCATACTCTATGGTGAGCGACAATAATGACAACAGAAGTATCGCTCTGCACACGCTGAGACTGAGGGCTTTTTATGTCAGTTTTACCAGAAAAAAACTATTTGATTATACTTTTTTTCCCCATCTTTTAAACTACAAATGTGCGTCTGCAAAAAAAAAAAGTCCTTAACATTTTTTCTGTCTGCTGAGGCCAAAGCGGCAAGAGCGCGGATGACATCACTATAAATCTCTCTCCCCCCCCGTTTAAGAGCGGGAGTGTCTGAACACTGGACAAGAACTACAACACATCAGCTGGAGGACACAGAATGGCAGCGCTAACACACAGCAGCTGACTATGTGGGTTAATATACTGTGACATTACACACGTCCCTCATTCTGCAGTACCAATGGGCAATGGAATAACACACCTGAGGTCCAGGATTTGTAAAAGAAACCCAAAAGCAATTTCCTTTGATACCACATCTTTGTCAAAGTGTCTTTTGTTGTTTGTTGTGAGAGAGTTTGCATATTTGCAACGACTGTATAGCCTGTCTGCATGGTGGCAATGAAACAGTTTAATTTCTTTGAGGCTCTTTTTTTAATCCTTTTAAAATGCATGCATTGTAAGATACTGCATATTGAAGTCCCCTTTTTTCTGGCTGTGCACCACAGATTCAGATCCTTTTTTTTCTATGTAATTCTGATTTCCTGCTTTGAAGTGTCTGCTGTGAAAAGGGCCTATTACTTAACACTTTTGCAATACCGGTTCCCTCATCTCAAAGTTATCTGTTTTTTTGAATGGGTTCTAATTTTGATGCCTGAAATATAGTCAATCAATCAGTCAGTCTTTATTTGTATAGTGCCAACTCACAACAAAAGTAATCTCATGACATTTCCCAGGTCCCTGGTTGACACTTGATTAAGAGAGTATCATGATTTGTTCTATGACATACAATACATCGGCAAATACCCCATCTGTGAATTTTTAAAAAGGTGTTAGCTAACAAGTGGCCAAATGAGAGAGAATCATCTACTCACCAGTCCACCATTTAAGACAGGTTTAAGTTGCGAACTATTTTAACTGTCCAATTTCTACATTGATCAATTTACACTAAAGCGTGTTTAGTATAATGTCGCAAGGAGCTTAGCGGCGGTGATGTTCAAGTCATGCATTTGTGATGTAGTTAGTTTGTAGCCTAACATTCTTAGTATTGTTTTGGCTTTCGTAAGTCTTTATTGGTAGTACAGCTGAAGACTAGACAGGAAACAGGATGAGAGAGAGAGGGGAAGTGACACACAGCAAAGGGCTCCAGGCCAGGATTCAAACCCAGGGCTGCTGCAGCGAGAACAAAGCCTCTGCACATGGGACGCCCGCTCTACCAACTGAGCTAAACGGCGCCCCTTATAGCCTAACATTAGTTGATTTTACCAGACTATATAGAGTGATAGTTACGTAAGAGCTCTGTTATATCATATTAGCAACATTTTAAGCTGACTGTTCAATTTAAAGAAAAACATTCAACTCTGCTGAGCCCGGACAGACATGAGTGCAAAATGGTGGAAGTCATCACATGAGTTGTGTTTTAGACTGAACTGAATAACTGAGCACTACAATAAGTTGTTTTACCCTCACAGATGCAGCAAAAACCAACAAGAGATTGAGAGAGATGATATTCAAGTCCAGACTGTACAAGGCTGCGCAGAGAACAGGTGTAATCAGACATGGCAGGTGAACACCTGTGTCTGTTCAGCATGAGTGTTCAAGAGCTTCGAAATGCTCCTCTCTGTTTTCATCCATCATCTAGACGATGAAATTGTAGGCTGTAATAATTTGTTTCAGCTTGAATTCAGAGCTTCGAAATGGATGCTAAATAACCAACTGCTTGATAACAATTCTGCCATATCAACTGAGATACATATTCATGTTTTCCAGCTTGTTTCTGGTGCCCCCAAGTGGCCAAAATAGTCACTTTGGAGGATTATGGTCCCCCTTTCTTTCTTTGAATTATGTATGCACTGTCTGCACATGCTGACTTGATGGTTATCGATAACGTAGTTCCAGAAGATTCCAAAACATGGCAGATGGCATATGTAGATAATCTCCTCCTCATTATAGTGATAGCGGCAGAGGTGTCTGGTGGAAAGCATAACAGCAAATATTTGTTTTCCAAACGTTTGCTCAAGGTGGAGTGCTTACAGTGACACGCAAAAAAAACCCTTGTGTTTACTAACTTCAGAGCGTGTGAACACAGCAGCATCATGTTAACTTTCACAGGAATAGTGATAGTAGTAGAAGGAATCAGTAACTAACCCCTTTAAAAAAGTTGATGCGCGAATAGGTGTGAATTTGTGTGAAGTTGTGAGGCAAAATGTCTTCACTTTGCACAAACGTCTTCATTCTGTGGTTAAAAGTCCCAGTCCTCACTTTGCAGCAAGTATAAGAACACACACACACACATGCACACACACACGCACACACACGCGCGCGCGCACACACACACACACACATACACACACACACACACACACTCATTACAACCTGTCACAGGCACTAAGTGATTTGACCCTTACCCACTCCAAATGCAGCACACTGCTCATCAGTGTTCCCCGTTGTGTCTGCTGATATTCACCAGTATTGATCGAGGTGTCGGGGTTTGTAGAAGGTGTAATGTTTATTGATCGTGGTGCCGGGCTGGGGTTAAGGGTAAGGTCAATCTTTTCAATCGCTCCTGAGGATTTCTTCCATTGCTGTGGAGAAGCCCCCCCTTCAATCAATAGCTCATTATTGTGCTTCTTCACGCAGCAGTAAGGGCAAAGAAAACAAAGGTCATTTTCTTTGGAAGGATCAGCCTCCTAATTAACTTTTCTCTGCTGTGCAGTGATCAAGATGTTCAGGCTAACAAGTGTGTTTACTCAAAACCTGATACATATACAATTAGAGTTGACAACTGCTTTGTAAAGTGCCAGAATAATTAGTTGTTACACTTAACTTAACATATATAAACTCATCTATCTTAAATATACAGGCTAATGTACTTTTTTATGTATCTTATTTTATTACTT
The DNA here is from genome assembly GCA_963678695.2 of Diplodus puntazzo. Classification (NCBI taxonomy): domain Eukaryota; kingdom Metazoa; phylum Chordata; class Actinopteri; order Spariformes; family Sparidae; genus Diplodus; species Diplodus puntazzo. The sequence continues at coordinate 23,207,742 of OZ023157.1, read as the reverse complement.
ATCCTGGAGTTATTATTTTTGCTGCATTCTAACAAACTATAGTGCTTCTAAAGTATTTCTTTTGAATGACAGTATAGTGTCACTTTCACATGAAAATAACCTTTTTCTTATCAAGTTATTATGATATGATAAGTTTATTCAAGGTTTTCTGTTCCCTTTACTTTTTTGTTTCTTATGTGTTCAGTGAGGACATGACTACAGGAAGTAGCTGTCTTTTGTCCTCAGGCAATTTTACCTTTCGACCTGAGCAAAAAGAAAACTTGTGTAAACTGTCATTATATGTAATTAGAGAAACTATTCACAATTGTTATGCTTTACTTTAACACTGACAGTGTCTCTCATATTATGTCTTCTTTTGAATCCTATCTGGGCATTGTTATTTTGGGGGGGGGGGGGTAGAAAGAGTAAAAATAATAGAGTAATATTTAGGCATTTTGGCATTATTATTATTAGACAATGACACATTATATATCATCTTGATAAGCACAAAAATGCCTTCTGTTTTCTCCAAAAGAAATATGTCCATGCTTTCTTTATCTGTCTTGCATCTGACACTGTACACACATCAAAACATTGTTCACAAGGTTACATATAATTCACCTCCATCTGTGGTATGTTGGTACATGGCACGGACCATTTCCTGTCTTTCTGCACTGTGTCTTTCAGAGTATCCTCTAAATCAGAGAGCGCAGCCTTATGTCCAGCTACAACATGATAGAGGACGGCCTTGAAGGGGCCAAGCACCAAATGTGCAGTTATGCCATCTTTCTTGTTCCCATTTTTCTGTCTTTGTTTAAGAAAAAATCGGTATGTTCTTGATCACGAGGAAGAAGGCAGGAAGTCAGCAAAGATGAAGCAGGAAAATCAAGTTTAACAACTTGACTGAAGCTTTAGTCTCTTGCCTCTTGTGATGCAACTGGTTCTTCTGTGGAACGTAAGTGGTTACAACTTAAGAGTTTGGCGTGTGCCTTGGATCAATTATGACTCAACTTTAATTCTACTGGGACCAAATTCAAAATGTGAGTGCTGCCAGCACTTTCTGCCTTAGGTGAGGATGATAGAATTAATGTTCTTGTTAACCTGCCAAAACAGATCTTGAGAACATTTATAAATACACCACTGTCTATCCAGATAATAATGCAGTAAAATTAGCACACATGATTGAGGCCATAGCACAAAAACATATACAAATTTTCGACCCTGGTTTGTGTAGGTGGTCGAGGGTGGAATCGCACTTACTCCATATGTCCTCCCGGCTGTGTTTGTCCACCTCTGTGCTGACACTATCTTGGCAGCCTACAGTAACAGTACACATGCACTTGGCTTGGCCCTGAATGTGCAGGTAGGCCTCTAAATTCCCTTCATGATTAAATACACTCGTATGAACCTGCAAGCAACCCAGAGATTTGCTTGTTCTGTCAGTTGAGTTAAAGAAAATCATGTTTGTGTTTTTATATATTTTGGGAGTTTATTATGCTGTTGATCTTTTATTTTTGCATTACTGATTTAGACGCAAGAGCTGCAATAATTTCACCTCACTGTTGAGAGTCATGTTTTGTTTTTTGTTTTTTCATTACCAGATGTATCATCCTTGATCCCATGTCCACTAGTCATATCTCATTCAAACAATTTAAAATTTAGTCTACAATATTTAGGCATATGTTTGATATTCACTAGTAATAACCATGCTGATTTGGCATGTTGTAGATGCATATCTTGCAGACTGAATAACCAAGGTTGGTCAAAGAAAAGTGGCCCAGCACTGCCCCCATGTGAAATCTCAGTGTTTCATTTTGCTCTTAAAGTAAAAACCCTTTTACTTTCTTTTATCAAAAAATAATGAGGGAGAGAGAGGCAATCATTTTAGTTCTCAGATTTATTTCATTCAGATGTCATAGATGTAATTTGCTGCAAACATTCAGCAGCCATGTTGCACAGTTGGCTTTTACAAAATAAATCTGGTTACAACATCGTTTTATCCTGGAGGTGATGAAAGGCAAAACTGAACAAGGACACACTTGGCAGAACAGTAAAAAGAGCGTGCCACTGGCCAATCAGTTCAAAGGCAAACTGTAAACATGTGAAATCATACATTTCACATTTGTGAATTAAAATGACAATTTCTCCAGTGATCAGATTTGGTCAGGGACTTGCTCCCCTTACTAATGTCAGCACTCAAATGCAGAACTACAGAGATCAACTTAAAAAAGCATCCTGCCCTTCAGCTGCAGGATCTTATTTCAGAGCAGTTTACCAGTGCACTTAAGTACAAAACATTTCTAAGTTGACAAGATAGACTACAGAGTTTCAAATGTTTCCTTGCATAGTTTTAACACTTCGTCTGTGTGTTGCTTTTTTTAAAATTTCTTAGTTGTGCAGTAGTGTTGAAAGAAAACATATTTGCCTTGCTAACTGACCTGGCCATTGTGTTTTTAAGGCAATGCTTGCCCTCAGAAACTCTCAGATTTTAGGACTCTAGTATTTGCGAAATTCAGCTCTCCTTTTGAACTATCTTAACAGTGTTATGTAGCACCATGAAAGAGTATAGATTTAGATCAAATTCAAGAGTTTCTGAAGGAAAAGAGGGATGGCTCTCCTTTTAATATCTGGCTGAACGCATTGATGATGTGACTGACTTGGTGACAGTGGCACCACCACCGTAGCTTCCGGAACTGTAGCTGCTGCTGCTTCCACCACCGTAGCCGAATCCACCGCTGGACTGGAGCATTCCTGGAGTAGAAAAGAAGGTAAGTGTTAATATGTTTCCATCCCAATTGTCAGTGTTGTCTCTGGGTTCACGTTTAGGATGATAACATACAAAATCTGGCACTTACCACCACCTCCAGAGCTCTGCTGCACGTGGATGGTTGCGCTGGCACCTCCGCTGGCCAGTCTGGTCTCCTCTCCTTCCAGCAGCTTCCTGTAGGTGGCGATTTCAATGTCCAGGGCGAGCTTGACGTTCATCAGCTCCTGGTATTCGCGCACCTGGCGGGCCATGTCCTGCTTGGCTCTCTGGAGGGCATCCTCCAGGTCCCTGATGCGGAGCTTGGCGTCCTTCACTGCCAGCTCACCACGTTCCTCAGCCTCTGCAATCTGGGCCTCAAGGCTGGCCCTCTGTTGAGAATGATGTTACAGACTGATTAATAACTGCAAATCTTCTCACCTCAGTAGATCCTCTGTTAATAATAAGGCATTATTCATGAGAAGTTTGAGAAATACCTGTCCCTTGACAGCCTCGATCTCATTCTGAAGACGGGCGATCATGCGGTTCAGCTCAGCGATCTCAGCCTTGGTTGAGCGCAGGTCATCACCATACTGTCCGGCAGAGGACTGCATCTCCTCGTACTGTTAGGAAAAATAAAACAAAGTTTGCAAAGAACGTGATCCCCAGTGTTTGGAGAGGTATACAAAGTTATAGGGAATAAACCTTGGCTTTGCTTTGCACTCACCTTCTGTTTGTACCATGACTCGGCCTCAGCTCTGCTGCGGCTGGCGATGTCCTCGTACTGGGCGCGCACTTCAGCAACAATAGCATCCATGTCCAGGTTACGGCTGTTGTCCATCTCCACAATGACAGAGGTGTCCTTGATCTGGCCCTGGAGCTCACGCAGCTCCTACAGAACGAAGGATTTGATACACAAAATTTAACTTCCTTTCCTTTTTAGTTGATTCATACAATGTGGGGATTTATACCATTGTGAAGTAGGTTGATTTAAAAATGATTGATACATACAGCCTCATAGACGGCCCTGAGGAAGTTGATCTCATCCTGAAGAGCATCGACCCTAGCTTCCAGCTCAACCTTGTTCATGTAGGCAGCATCCACATCCTTCTTCAGGAGCACAAACTCATTCTCTGCAGCTGCACGCTTGTTGATTTCATCCTCGTACCTGTTGGAACACAAGGCAGTTCCATCAGTACATCCCCAAACTGTGTTGGGTATATGTGATGAATAGTGACCATGTGGCGAAAACACTCACTTTGTCTTGAAGTCTTCAACCAGGCCCTGCATGTTCCTCAGCTCTCCCTCCAGCTTGACCTTCTCATTGCCCAGTCCATCGAGCTGTCTGCGCAGGTTGGCGATGTAGGCCTCGAACATGCCGTCGATGTTGGAGCGGGTGGTGGTCTGGTCCTGCAGGAGGCTCCATTTTGTCTCCAGCATCTTGTTCTGCTGCTCCAGGAAACGAACCTGTGGAGACACAAAACCAGGGAAGATAATTAGACAAGAAGCATGTTTTAGTTTATGTTAGTCTTTGAATGAAGTGTCACTGGCGACACTTTGATGCTCCTCCTGAATAGTTTTTGAGCTCAATAGTGATTAAAAAAGTTCATATCATTTTTTAAAATGGAGGGATTACAAAAGGATTTAAAGGGTGTGTCATTGTGATACCAGCTGTCAAAATGCTTCACCTCACCTGCAGGACTGATAAGATAGCTGCATAATCAAAGTGCCACACCCTAGTCACAACAATTGTAAGTCACAGCGACATATCTTTGCATGCATGCTGTTTTCAGCGTTTTTAACACTACTATCTTCAGTTTGTCCTACTTAAAACAAATAACATAGTGTGTTCTGTTCAGATGTGTATGTGGCTTTAAGTGCTTCATCTGATATATCTCTTCTTTAGCTATGACTCATCCTGCATTCTTTGTTGGACTATGAAGGCCACACAGTCAGACAGCCATAAAAAAAAAAAACTAGGTGTGGCAGATTAACCACAGGAGACAAAGCAGTGAAGGAACAAGGCATGAGTGCTCTGTTTTGTGAGTTTTTGTCTGAGTTCCATCTTATAGAGATGATCAGAGAGTCTCACTCTACATATAGCTCACATGCAAGTATCAATACAGATGCCCAATTATAGGATATAAAACAAGTGAAAGCAGCATTCCTGTCGTCCATAACAACCAGGTGATAAGTGCAATGTGCAAATGACAGACTTTGGACTGTGTGGGCAGAGTGCAGATACAGTAGATCCCTATTTTCTCTTGCCAGGTAAGGGAATGGCAAGTCACTGGAATATAATCCCCACCCATATTTAAATAGTGGGCAGAGAGGCTGTCACAGGTCCACACAGGGCTACAGGCCAACTGTCACATTAGGTAGATTTTGGTTGAAGTAAGACAGGGTCAGACTATGGGTTTTTATAAGCTTTCTTGTTCCTAGCAGCTGTAACTCATTGATGGATACAACACCACAGAGATAAGATTCAAAGCTCCCTTGCTTGGTCAGCTTGGCCAGTAAAAAGACAAAGTAAAAACACATTTGCATGTAGTGAGCAATGCTCAGCAGATTTCTTATGCAGGCTGCTGTTACTATACTAGATTCAAAACCTTGAACTTTCGAGTCTTTTGTTTTAAATTACAGGTAAAGGACAAAATAAGCCAAGGAAGACCCTGTGGCCTACAGTAAATTGTACATAGCAACAGGAACCAACCTTGTCAATGAAGGAGGCGAAGCGGTTGTTGAGGGTCTTGATCTGCTCCTTCTCCTGGGTGCGGACACCGTGGATGAGGGGGTCGATCTCCAGGTTCAGAGGGGCCAGCAGGCTCTTGTTGACCTGGACAGATGTGATGGTTGGAGCGATGAAAGCGCCTCCTGCTTGGCTAGAAGAAAAGCCATAGCTAGAGCCGACCATACCAGCACCAGAGCCAGCACTGAAGCTGCCACCATAACCAGCACCAAGGCCGCCACCAAAGGATCTCTGAACGGAGAAGCTGCTGCCTCCTCCTCCTACGCTTCCAGCGGACCTCCTGGTGCTGCTAGAGCTGACAGACATGGCCTTCCTTTGATACATTTTGTTTGCAGCGGTGTGGGTCGTCAACTCTGAGCTGAGGAGAACTGAAGATGCGAATGCTTCAAAAGGAGAGCCGAATCCCTCTGAGTGCCTAACTGCAGTCTCTGCCGGCTTTTATGCCTGAGCTGGGCGAGTGGGAGGAGACTCCCCGGTCACTTCAACCTGTACTCTCACTTTTGCTGTCCAGCCTCCCCTCCACATCAGCCTACATGCCTCTGGCTCTGAATGACAGGAGTGGCCGATCCTGTAAAACAGGTAGGGAGGGCGCGTCGAAAGATAAGCCTTGACACACCCTGCACTGGGACAAGCTGTAGTGTGAGGTGAAGAAATGGGGTAAAAGTTTTATCATGTAGTGTGTTCATTCAGTGTTTAACTCCTGTAGGCTGCTTGGTGGTTAAAGGGCAGGGAAATGAATGTTGGACCGGTGTCTAAATCAGTAGCTGGTGTTAGAGTGAATGAGTTAGAGTTCAATAATCTGAAAATATACTTAAAAGCCTTCTATACACAACCTAAGTCAGCATTACTACCTCTCAATGACCAAACAAATACCTGATGTAGTGCACTCAGATAGTTTCACCGTAGACTTAAGCATAAAATAGATTCATACACAATGTTTAAGCATGAAGAACAAAGTGTATAACCCATATGACAACCCTAAAACTCGGACCACTTCAACTGTTTATAAACAACCTTCAAAGTCCCTTTTTCTTCTCAAAGGAGGTGTTCTTTAATTCAGTCCTCCATATGTAAAGATTTCCTAAGTGGTTCAAGTATCAGCTGCAGTACACGACCAGAGCAGCCAGGCTGCAGTGCACACGTGTTCACACCATTCTGCTCTCCTTCAAACCTACTACATCAGCAGCAAAAAGAAATCAGCGACAATTTCATTTATTTGCAAGTTAAACTGAGTTTCTGACTCGCTCCACACCACTTTCCCCTCTCTTCATAGTGTTGAACTTGTTAGGGGCGTAACTCACTTCCTCCACCAGATCCAAACCAAATGTAAACAAAATAGGTCTACAGCAGGCAGATGAGTTAACTTATTGTCCTTTAGTGTAGCAACAGAAAATAATACTGAAAGTTGAATAATAATCCACTGGGCTGTTGGTGCTCAAAAGTTTATCTTTATTCATTTGACTTTTTATCCATCAATTGTTGTAAAAAAAAAAAAAAAAAAATAAAGCAACAGTATGTAACTTTTCCCCTTAAAATAACAGCTTTAAAGACAAATTTTGATGGTACAGTGTCTTTAACAGGGTGAATGGCGTCTCCCTATCACTTGTTTCTGCACCATGTAACTTCATCGCGAGGGTAGGATCACAGTGTTACATACATGTTTACTTCCACAGACAAGTTTTCAACTTGTTACGACATAATTACATCTGTAACAATTTGTCATTATGTCTGACAAATTGTTACATATCTCCTGCACTCCTGCACCCGAGTCAACTGTGTCAGTATTCTTTAAAAAAAAGTTTATTCATTAAACTAGATAATGCCGTTGCTACATCTTAAGCTACAGTATTAAGACGCTGCTTGCATTTTACTAAATGCAGAATAATAATAATAATAATAATAGTGATCAAGGAATATCATAGGTTACTAATAATAAGCCAATGCAAGAGGTCATTCTGTATAATGAGTCATTTTACTTCTAATACGTACGTGCTGCTGCTAATGTTGTTCATGTAGATTTCCTTTTTAATGTTATTGCTACTTTTGCTTGTGTAAAAAAAACATTGTCGAAACAGACGCTTGTATCCAGTCTGTGGTTGAAGCATTTGACTGACCAAACAAGTCATCCGCATACAAGTAGAACGAGAATGGACGCAGTAACCCACCCTGCCCAACCCCTTTACTGACAGAGAGATGAAGCACTACCCCATGTAACCTGTATGGTCTCATAGACACAACAATTCAGAGGAATCCTGAGATCCTGAGGAGATAATCGGTTTCACCTAATTATGCTTGCTTTCAGTCAATCTGACTGATTAGCAACTGTGAAGACAACGGATAGTATAATCGGGAGGGACTTGACTACACCATATTTCAACAGGATTGAAAAGCAATTAGCTTCGATTAGACAACAATTAATGTGAGCACCCCTCACACTAGCTACCCTTACTGTTGGATACGAGGCTGTTTTGATGCAATACGTTCAACAAAAGTTACAATTCAGTCTGAACCTGAAAGTGGAACACACAAGGTGTATTCAAACAGTGATGTAAGCTCAGAAGTTGTTTAATGCCAACTCCAGCCACCGAGTTATCAAATATGCTGTTTGACAGATTTTCACTATCCGTTATCGTTTCAGTTGCTGATCAATTGGAAAAGCTCTGGAAATTTCCCAGACTGGCTGCTGTGTAAATAAGGTCTACACTCGACATAACGAGATGAAACAGATCTAATGTGTGAGTGTCCTCATGCTGACGTCAGTGAAACACTAACATCACAGCAACAAAAAATAGAAAGTGCAAAACTAGCAAACCGGAATGAACTTGCTTCACTTTCAAGCTCTGAATGGATGAATAAAAAATGTATAGACTTATAAACTATCCAGCGCTCTCTTACAGTAGTGGACTAAAACGCACATTTGTCTCTGAATATTTACACTATAACCTCTGCTCTGTCCGGTAGAGTCACTGCACATTTTAAGCCATAGGAATCTGTAGTTTTCTAGTCGACATCACACAGCCAAGCATGGTTCAGTACAAACAAAGGGTTAAACTACAAGCATAAGCTATTATTAAAGTTTATTCAACTAGGTGCCTCGGGCAGAGTAACGTCCCTTTAAAGTCCTGCTATACCAGACAGCAAAACAAATGCCTTTTATGCTGCCAGTAAGGTGCCACACAAAATCAAGTGCTTCAGGCTTAAAAGTATAATGCATTTTGTTTTGTCTTGTTGGAGCATCCATATTCTCGCGAAAACAATCTGTCACACGAATCAGCGATGAGCGTTCCAGATCCAGTTGCTGTTTTTTTTCTCGCTTGATATGTTTCGCCACACCCGGTTGTTCCACACTCAAACGCTGCCGCTCCTGTTTCGTCCCTCTGCACCTTTGGTGTAGGTGAGGCCTGCATTCTTTTTCATTCTTCCCCAACTTTTCACATGTACATGCCTTTAATTTCTACCATGGTGTGGAACTTTACTCTAAAGCTCAAGTTTCTACTGTCTAGCAGCTATTTGCAGAGAATTTATGTGCCAGTTTTACCTCTTACTGACTTTGAAGGGATGCACACTGCTCAATGAGAAACTGGGAATAGTTTGACCTTTTATTTATCAATAACCACGCGTGCGCACACACACACACACACACACACACACACACACCTATATTTCTCTCCCTTGCTTTCTCACGCTGTACCAGACTTTAAGAATAACATATCTGAGTGCCAGATGATGCCACAACAAAATAGCACTCAGCAAGCATGGTGAGGTCAACCAACAGCTGGAACGAACATCCTCATTATTGAGCACATTCATTCAAATCTGGCACGACATGAGTGTGCTGAGACTTCCCTGGAAGAGGGATGGCGGTAATCGGGAGAAAATCTTGTGGATACCGTAACCTGAAGAATGGATCGACAGATAACAATCGCTGTGAGCGTTGTCTGTGCTTGTCTGATATTTTACCAGTCATGGCAGTCATAGATCAAGTCCGGACAATCTCAAGCAACTTAACACGCAGTACCTCCTTCAACAGGTTAAAGTTCATGTTACCAGATGTAGGACATGATGGTGTTTTTGCATAGGTTTATGAATCTCGAGTAAGAATTTAAAAGGTGGGCATGTGCATCGGCAGGTGGGGCAGAGTGAGGGTTGTAAGTTCATGCAGTGTGGAACAATGCTGCGTCCATCTGTTAATGTGTTTGCATTATTTCTAATGGGAATGTGAACTGCCTGGGATAATCATTTGCTTCATGATGGACACTCTCTCTCTTACACACACACAGACACACACACACATACATAAATAGTAAACCACATTAATTCTATGAATCAAATCAAAGAAAGCAAATTACTGACTTGAAAATCTTGTTAGAAAGTGAAAAAATGGTGAGACGAAATTGTATTTACAAAGACTTAGAGGAACAACAGATCCTTCTCTCCTCTTTTTTGACACTTGAAAGTGACAGCGAAAAGTAAAGTAATAATAGTCATCAAGCTGTCAATGAGCACTTTTCTCAAGAGGCAAAGAGTCCAAGAACGCCTCCGAAAAGGAAAGCCAGTGACAGTGTCGCCACCTCCAGCTCTGCCCTTTACGTTCCAAGTTTTAAATTTTCAGTAAAGTTGGAAACCTAAAAACTTGATGACATGATAGAATGCAGGTTGCAGTTTAATGTTTGTGCCATACTTTTGCACCAAAATGTGTCAAAGAATTTAAAAAACTTCATTGGAATGAAAGCAATCTTTGAGAACCATCCTACGACGCGATTACATTTCTTATCTTAACAGATAGAATGTGGTGTAACGTACTTAGTAGGCTTTTTTTGTACCTCTGCAGGACATGCAAACTAGGTGTGGTCACCTCTTTATACTGCATGAATGAGCAGCTGTGCAGAGACGGAAATGTTACACTTTGCAGTGAATGATCAAGAGTTTGTGCACGGCCTTTATGCTGTATGTATTTTATGACTGGTATGCATTGTGTCATTTAAGGCACCACTTACAACATTCCTGTCCTCTTGGTGTTACAGTACAGAAACAAACTAAAGGACTCAGTCTTGAGGACTTAATTTTAGAAGATATGTCAGGTCAAAGGTCAAAGAGACGCACAGTCTAGCAACTGCATGTCAGATTCATGGGACATTAAGCTGATACAAATTTATATTTGTGGTTAATAAGGTGAAGATTTTTCACCTTGCAGCCCTGAATATTCTTCCACATCTGCTAATAGTACATACTGTAACTGTTGGTGTCTGCTTTTTTTGACTGCACATCAAGTAGTAGAGTATCAATAATCGCGTGGAGCTAAACTGCATTGCTGGCTCAAAAAATATCCAAAGTGTTGTGAACATTTTAATGGAGTTTCCACTGTATGTGAGTTAAATAATGACTACAGAGGTTGAAGATGGGCAGGTTGAAGGGTGCTCTTATTGACTTCCATTGTAACTAAGGGTGCACACTGGGCAATCCGTAGCATGCCCAAGCACGTTTGACCCCCAAAGTCCAGTTTGTTTGACTAGTGTGAGCGCTCGGCACCGTGCTCAAGCATCGTTGAAGATCCAAGTCCGATACATGGTCGGGCCTTCATGGGCTGTCTTGTTTCAGCAATTGGGTTCTGGGGAATTTGGAGCTCAGGTCCACACCTTAAGCGCTTCTCTATCGTGTTCCTCAGGCAGAGCAGTTTTTGGAGTGTGGTAGGTTGCACAGTCCTGCATCTAGCACATAACGGTGTTCTTTTATGGTTGTCTAAATATTTACAGCCAAAGGCCCCTAATGGAGATTTCAGTACCAAAACAGGGCATTCCACTTGTCAGGTGTTGAAGGGCCTCCTGACTGCGCCTTTGGGTGTTGCGATCTTAGCTTTCCTTTGCTGTTTTAACAGCCTTGCCTATAGATGTTGAAACCTGTTGAACATGTTTCTCCTTTGTTTAAATGTAGTTGCTTAGTTGATTAACATAACACTGTCTGTGGTTGATAATGCAACAAATCGATAACACAGGAATGGTCATTGATCATTATCCACAACTCTTTCCATTTTAGTATGGTACTAAACTATCTGTAAAAAATTTCCAGAGAATGGCTTTTGCAAATCTTCTTAGATTGTTGATCCAGTCATCTTCTTATCTGATGCGCATCATCTTTGGGTGGAGCACATTCTTGTCAGAATATCCCACAGGTTGATAAATCTTTGCAAACATCATGGGACAGTGACTCTTTTGGGTTTTTTTTTTTTTTAAAAAAAACAACAAACAAAAAAAACACATTATGTTGGTTGACAGAGAAACCAAGGCCTTTGTCAACCAATCATGTTTAAATGGTGCTTCGAGGCTCTTTTGGCCAACTAACGCTGGTACCTCCCCATGTTTGACACAAACACCACGAAATGCCCTCTTGGAAGCCCCTACGGTAGGTAAAACATGATAAAGTGCCTCTAAGGTGGCCTTCCAGTGGAAAAAATGTGGTGAAGTGCCCTCTCTGCATCCTAAATATGTCACAAATTTGTGCACTCCGCATACAGCTTTTTTTTTTGTTGTTGCCCCTGCACATGAAACATCTTGATTCAACCACTGCCACTCATATTTTTATAATTATCAAGCTTTACAGCAACACATTTACATTTAGACATGTAGCTCTTGAATCATTAGCTGCACAATACAACCATCATTCTCCTTTTTTTAAAAAAAGAGCATTACCTTCAAATAAATTATAGCACATCTTAATGTATCTTAGTAGAGGTAAACATTTTAGCATTAATGTGCATTCTGTAGTTATGAATAAACAGCTACGTCCTGTAATTGTAGGATATTTGTTTTACAATTGAGAACATGATCCCTTGATTGCTACAGGAATGTTCAGACTTCAGTCAAACACGAGCACAGTGCGACTGGTTAGACTTGTATCTGTGAGAACAGCTTTTAATCAATGACTGAAGTACAATAGTCATATTAAGGCCTACATGTACAATATTGTATTAAGAACTGCTCTGCCCATTGTTTAAATCTAGTGTATGTTAACCTTTTCAATGGCACAAAGTAGCCCACTAAATCCATTTTCAGTGCAGTTTCACTTTAACATGCTAGAGGGGGTTACAGTATTGTATTAAAGCTTTACTGCATCAAAGTTCAGGACATTCAGAGGGCCAAAGTGCTGCCAGGTCCCAATGTATGATCAAACTATTCACTGACCATATGAAGAATAATGAACAAACACAAAAGAGAAAATCTGAAGCCTTTGGACACACAAACACACCCCTTCGTGCTTGTTTTGGCGTCCTCATAAAGTTGTTGGGGTGTTCATCATGAGGGAGTGTTGCTGGGTTGGTTTTTAATCTTTTCTCTTTAATCTCTCAGTCACCACCTGCAAAAGGTACAGTACACACCCTTACAACACAGCAGCCGCAAGTCAGGCATGAAAAATAGCTCGCAGAAGCCAAGTGAAGAGAATGTGGTCAACCTGAATGAATGCGAGCATTAAAAACGGATAGTGAACACTACAATGAGCATGTGATGAAAGTCTCTCAAAGAATGTCTCACTAACAAGTTCAGCTACATTGCAAAGTTGTCAGTATTGATTTTACACAGAGTTGTAAAGTCAACAGTTTGTTGGCATGCTAACACATTTCCAATACATCCACACTGTTTGCTCAAAAAGTCACCATGAGATATTACTTTACAATTCTGGACTTTAACACCCCGCTTATAGCCTCCACACACACACAGACACAATCACACACACACACACACACACCATCTTACTATCATTGTGCGTAGAAGTCAAGCATGGGAACTGCAGTCTGACCAGATGACTCACTCACTGTCAGAGGAAGCTCATGTAAGATGTCTGGCCAAAATAAAAGCCTAGCAACAGAACCAAACATTTGTATGCACGACTGGTTGTATGACAGCATCTGCTTGTGCATGAGGTCACACGTAGTAGCTGTGGGTGCACAGAGTTTTCTGTTCAGTTTTTTTCAACGGGTGTACTGAATCATCATTTTGTATGGAGCCGATGACGAATTTTAGAATAACAGCCAGTTTCGAGGATGAGCTTAAAAAATGCTAGCAAGCAGCATTGTATGCATTGATAACATTAGCAGGTTGGTTGATGACCAAACGTTAGCATGCTACAGGCTAAACTAAGAAGGTGAACCTGTTAAATATTAACTGCTATACATCTGGATGTCAGCATGCTAATATAAGCATGTAGCTGTTTGTGCACAGCTAAGGACAGTCTCTGTCTCTGCCGCTGCTGCTCACTTGCTCTTTGTGCATGCTGTGTGCGTAGTGCTGCTGACTTAGCCCGCTGCTGAGGAGCAGGCTCAGCGGCAGTGTGGGCTTGCTGCCATCGCTAACCACCTCAACAACCTCAAGTCTCTCCCACATGTAAGAAAACACCTAAAATTATCATAATCAATGTAAACAACTAACATGGCTATTGTTGGTACTCACTGCTGTCAATCTAGCATGTTAGCGTTGGGAAAGCTTGGCTAGACTTGCTCTCCCATTCTCGTGCCAATAGCTCGCTAATAGCTTCAGCAGCACATTGGCGGCCTTATGGAAGACTCCAGTCATGTTAGATGCGCTCATGCCAGGCAGGCATTTTGGTAGACAGACAGGTAGCCTGGCTGATCATTTTATACAGGCAACATGGGAGTAGAGGCTTGCAACAGTGGCACAGTAACTTTATTTATTTATTTTAGAGCATTTGATTTATTGATTGCTGTCGGGAGGTTTTCTACAAACACAACAAAAAATGCTTCAAGAATAACTAACCAACCCGAGGTTTAAAAATCAACGTCTCCCTTTGGACGATTCCATAACACACAGACAACTCGTCTGAGCAGGTCTGTCCTGCCTGCAGTGAGCACATTCTTAGGTTGGACACCACCCACCCATCAGTCACAGGTTCAGAACGATGGCATGGCAGTGACTTGATACAGCTCACTGTATAATCTATGCACTTGCTTCAGCCTACACATCCATCACTGATTTCAACAGAGATGAGTAGAATTTACTGCTGTATGCTCTGGACACATACTGAAACCTAGAGTATGTCTCTACTAATCAGGTTGTAAAGGGTGTGGCTGCTCAGTCAACACAGTCTTGCTTTAAAGGCCCATATAGGGTGTGGAACCTGTTTAGTGTTGCAACTGGACCATCTCCTTAAAAAGTCTCACAGACATCACATGATTTGTAGTTCATTATGCCAATGATGATCTCGCATCTTATTTTAGCACTTAAACTTTACAGTCATAGCTTTCACTGAAACACTTTCACTGTCATTTTGATGTTCATTCATGCATGCATGTTTAGGGTAAAGTAGCTGAGACGCACAAACTTACTGAAACTCACTCATCACTTAACTTCCTGCTATCATGACCTCATTCTCTTCCAAGATCTCACTATGACAGATGTGTAGCCACCTTATGTTATTGTTGCCGCAGCGCTTAGCAACCACCCGCTAATCATTGTTTACTCATGACCTATAAATCCCCCTTGTGTGTGTGTGTGTTTGTGTGTGTGTGTGTGTCCTCAGATATAATTACCACTCTATGCCATTCAAGTTACAATCTTTAAGAAGTTGTGTAATAAAGATTCCTTTTGCTTTTGTAAATAAGGTGTCAATGTTGCAATAAAAAGGGGAAAGAAATATAGAAAATTGCGGCCTCTAACAGCAGACTACTTGTCACATACCTGCATACTTGCAAGTTTGAACAGGTAAAAGGAAAGTGATGTCGTTCATCAAACCACCCCACCCTTTTTTAGCTTTACACCTCCAGAACAGCAGTTTTGATTGTAGGAAATGATTAACTTGCTTTCATAAAACCACACTTGCCAGCCAACAGGACGCCAGAACTTTGCTGCTGGCAAACTTTTAAGCACTCGGGTCGCCAGCCTGTAACACTTGATACACACAATGAGTGTGAAAAGAAAGGAAGTTCAAAGAAAGAATGATCAAATTCTAACAATAAAATGACACGGTTGTTTGATTGTGAAGCGAAGAAATGGCAATGTACAGGGCACAGAAAGTTTCTCCCCAAATAAAGGATAAACATTGACATTGACACTAACTATTTTGTTTAAATTAATTAGGTTAATATGGTAAGCAAGGACTTGGTTTAAGCCACAAGCGAGAAAGACTTGGTCAAAATGTAGTAAAGCAGGACCATGTATGGTCAATGCATGAAAATGTGGCCAATTTGTTACTTTGGTGCTCAGAGTTAGTGCCTATAATGTTTTCTGTAGGTTCTAGTAATGTTTATTGTTAAAGTGGACTGAAGGCACAGATTACATGACATGGCCGAGCTATGTTTAAGTAAAAAAAAAAAAAAAGACAATAAAAACAGTTGCAAGAATCATACTTTCCACTCATCTTGAGATGTTTGATTTGAAAAGAGCATACTGCATTTTTAAATGCAATTATAGTTATTCAAATGATCTGTTCTGTTATATTCCTATGGTAAGTTATGTTGTGTTAAATCATGTCATGTTTTGTTATGTCAATTCTTGTTATGTTGTGTTTTGTTGTTCTACATTACATCACGTCGCGTAACGTTACGCTACGTTACGTTGGCTGTGTTTCAGCCAATAAAACAAGAGTAAAGCCCTGAAGACTTTCCAACAGTTTAAAACACAAATAGTTTTCCAACCACAAAGTACGAAGCTAGTCAAAGGTTTATGTGGTACCAGGAAAATGTAGTCCGCCACACCTGTGCATTCTTTACAGCCAAAGTTATGTGTGAAAGACGCAGACCAACATAGATTTGTTCACAAAAGCATTTCTATCAGTGTTTGAGTGATCAAGTCTCAGTGATTACATTTGCAGGACAGTCCCACACCTCAAATCTCATTGTGAGTGTGTTACAGAGAGTCCACAAAATGAGTAGTGCAGTTTTGCACACATACCCTGGCACACATGGCATGTTTAGTGTCAGTGACTGTGTGTTACCCAATGATGATGATAGAGCTGCATCTCACAACATGTCTTATTCATGTCATCCTGTGTTATTTTGTCACGTAGATTTTGCATTTCTGTTGACATAAAATTGAGCTTTGAAATCTCAGAAACATATTTTGCAAGCAGTCAACACACATCCTGCTACCAACAGAAATTCTTGACTGCACAGTTTCAACAATGCAGTAAAAACAAGAAGAAGAATTTGAACAGAGCAACAAAACCACATTTGTGTGTTCACGGGAAAAGGTGAAACTTGTGATCTTTTGCTGTCAACAAAAGCTCATTTATAATTAATAACTAGGAAGAACCAAATAGGCTTACACAACTTGGCCACTCTGCTGTCATCATATGTGTGGAATGACATACCTGTGATTTGCATTTAAGTTGATTAGTGATCCCAAGGAGGTCTGGAAACATTGGTTGAATACCACGTAACATTTAGTGGTAACACACCCAGATGCCACCCACTGGGTGGGGCAGCCTAGTTCTGTCAGATCAAAACTTAGATACTAGTTGAAACCAAACAGGTCCAGCTGACAGGTCGGTCCAGCTGTTGGGTGCCCCAGAGTTATGCAGTAAATGAATCAAGGGTGTCTTTCCACTCCCACTGTCAAGAGATGCTCTACAGAGCCTGGATGGCTTGTCAATCAGTTTAAAGTGGAAGATGACAGATGACTGTGATTGTGATGGCGGGAAATGTTTAGAATTGTTGAGAGGGGTGCAACCACGGAGGTGTAATCAACATACTGTGAAGTTTTAGCTTTCTTTCTTCCTTAAACCAACCAGTATGTACCTTCCATGGACAAAATATTATGATTAGGTACAGTGCACAGGGCAGACAGCGCACGTCACACTCTGTTCTTTCCCCCAACGCCTCAAGTACAGGTGCATGATCGGAGACCCTACACTTAAAACTATGATGCTCTAGGTAATCTTCTATTGTAATTTCTGAAGGCGCCCCTCTAGACTAGTAGAGGAAAGTCTGTGCTGGGAGGTTGATTGGATGATCAGAAATGGGACTTTCCCCCATTTGACTTTTTTAACTTACATTAGTTGCATATCTTAGGTTACAAAAGTAATGTAACTTAAGTCACTTAACTTCCATATTTATTTTAACGCAGTCATTTTGGTGCCTAAACCTAACCAGCAGTCTCAAACTCATAATATGTGACATTTTTCTAACCAAGCTTTATTTTAAAAGTCTAGCCGAACATTGTATTTTTAATCCTATGGTAGACGGCATGACCACAGGTTTTTCTGTCTGTCAATTAGTTTGTAGTAATTTGATTGTAGACAAATTACGCAAAGCCTGCAAGCAAACTCAGTCAGACAGCTCAAGTTACACTCACACGTGATACGTCCTGAGCCAGTGCGCCCTGACAACATGACAGTGTAAATGCCAAGCTCCCCCTCTGCCTGTGCTGCTGCCTCATTGTGTGGCACGCATCTCCACAACTAG
Source organism: Diplodus puntazzo (assembly GCA_963678695.2). NCBI lineage: Eukaryota > Metazoa > Chordata > Actinopteri > Spariformes > Sparidae > Diplodus > Diplodus puntazzo. The sequence continues at coordinate 23,189,862 of OZ023157.1, read as the reverse complement.
CATTCCTGCTGCTGCATCTCAAAGCTTTAACCAGCTCTCCTCCACCACCCCGCGTACACATGTATGCTCTGACTCAAGTCTTTAAAGGAAGACTCAAAACATTTTTCCCGACTCAACTTAATGTCAGAGAATGCACCATGTGAACGAAACACAAACTAAAACAATGAAGGGCTTAAATCTGAATTTCACAGAGAGCCCCTCCGGGACACAGGGTCAAAGATTAAGTAACCCTTCAGGACCTGCCTTACTGGACACGATGCTTCATTGTTGCAAACACGTTCACAAATTTGCAATTTAAGGCAGCTGCTGTGATATTAGATGTGTTTTTCTAGAAGTGTTGATTTACTGCCCATTGTTGTCTTGATCTTGTCATTAGTTGCATCTCTAATGACTGGCTCTAGTAGTTGGTTCTATATATTGTTATACTTTTTAACTGAGTTGCCAGGGAAACTCATGAGACATCAATCCTGGAACATGTGTTAGCTCGCCTGCTCACCACAAAAAGTGGTGCTAATGAAGACAGGAGGTTGGAGGGATTTGTTTGCTTAATAATGGATGTTCAACCTTGTTACCTATTGATGGGTTAGGATGAAAGGATGCATTTTTTGAATAATATCGTGCAATCGTATATTCTGTCTTTATGGTTATTGATATAGATAAGAGTAATGTTTTTGTATACATTGTTTATATGGGCTTTATGGGTCGCATAAAGTATAAGTGAATTGTACATGAAGAAACCATAAACAACCTCAGACACCACCCTGATGAAGGCAAGATAGATGAAAACAACTGTTGAGTAAAGCAGAGTTCCGCAACGTGTATTGATCTTGACAGGTTAATAAAGTGTTGAATGATGAAGACAAATCAAAACAAGCGCTGTAACCCTAAATTTCATGCTGTCTTTTTAGAAATGGACTTAGATTTTGTAGGTATTAAGAGAAGGCTCATACTGAGGATGGAGGGGGGGTCTATTTCTCAGCGACTGATGCTACCTGTTGAAGTTAGCGTTAGCTTTGGATATACACTCACTTGCCACATTATCAGGGGCATCTGTGCAATCTAATGCACCAATTCTGCCGTCTATCCTACTTTTAGGAAACGTATTCATTTTCTGATTTCGATGATAATGTCTGAAAAGTGCTGCAAAGACAGGGTGACAAGCTGGGTCATCACATTTGTACATTTACATTAAATGATGTATGTGTTAAGTCATGCATTCACACATTTGTCTTTCTTTCTTGCTTTTCAGACATTTTTTAAGAGTTGTAAAACATGTTTTAAAAGGTAACAAACAAGAAATTTGTCCTCCAGCCTGACCCATAAAGTCTGACTTCCTCAGAAGTCACTAAAACCAAGCTTTGTCTTAAACATAAGAATGGGCGCACCTCAACCTGGCATCCAGAATGTTACACTCTTCCTTTTCTACAAATCTTCCATCTGTCAGTAGTCCCCGCCTTGTGTCTGCAGAGGAATCCAGACCTGTTTCTCAAGCTCAGAGAACAGAGTTTCTCTCTCTCTCTCTCTCTCTCTCTCTCTCTCTCTCTCTATCTATCTATCTATCTCTCTATCTCTCTCTCTCTCGTTTACGTTTCAATATGCCAGTCTCGCTATTTTTATATCAAGACCTGTATGGACAAATCCCGGATGAGGCCATTTGAGGTGATTAGTACATAGCCGTTGGTGTAGGTTTAGTTTAAAGAGATGATTAAATCTGGCAGTTTACATGACTAAATCATAAATCCCTGGAAATAAATCAAACACTTATCATTTTTTGACGTGCAAACTGTCAAGCTTATATTGGCATTTAGACACTTGATAACAAATTTCACATGCCAAAGTTTGTGCTGGGCATTTTTACACGTCTCAGAAAGTTGGTCTTTGCCGAGCTAATGGACTGACTCAGGTGCTCGGTACTCAACTGTTCGTTCATTCACTTTGTGTGGTGTTGGCTGGCCCCTGCGCAGTACTACAGATGTCAACATAAGCTGTCCCTGTGTTAAATGTCCCCAACGTGACAATTAACGAAGAACAAAGCACTACAGATACAGATCTTTTCATAAGTGCAGTGTTGTAACGTTTGCCTGCAGGCAGCTGAGAGAAAATCATGCACTTGATTTTATTTTTTCACCGAGGTGTGAACATGTTTACCCTGGATTCTAGCAGCCGACAGAGGTATATTGTACAGATTATGTAACATGATGGTGAAACTTGTACCTGTGACTACACGCCGTTCTTTTAACCCCAGGCTAGATTGGGGATTAAAAAGGGGGAGTGGGCTGCACATCAGTCAATCAATCAAAGTAATGCAGACAAGTTTCAACTTTCGCGTTTCACTCTTGACAACGCGGCCTTGCCGCATACCTCACACTTACATATCCATGAAATCTATTGTAAGTTGTTCAAGCGTTCATTTGCCAGGACTTATTCCTGTACTTGGCACAATGGTTTTATTCACAGGTGAAGCTTCGTAAAAGGTGAAACACGGAACATGAGAGCACGGTCAGCCAAACATGTTACAACAAGAGCAGCGCACTTCATTTTGGCAGAGAGGAGGAGACCATGTGATCCTGGTTCACTGTGCCTCCTAGGAGCAGATTCTCAGCTGATAAATGGATGTTGTAATGTTTTTCATGAATGAGTATATTAATTCATTATGATTCACGATATTCGGCAGGTGGTTTTTATCTGCAGGCCTGTTTCAACAACAGGCCTGAGAGCAGAACCTACAGTTTCAGTTGGCTATACTGTGAGAGAGGGGCTGTCTGAACAGGTTCCTCTGCAGGGCAAACAATCGGGTCGGCTCCAAAAAGACACTTGAGCATAATTGTTCAAGCCGCAATCAGTTAAGGTGGTTGCGTAACTAAGAGTTTGAAAATAATGGTGCAGTAAATTTGGTATATTTGAACAGGGAAAGGTACATTTTACTGCAGTGCACACACCTCAAGCAACACAATGCATATATTTACTTTGCCAACTGTCCTTGTAGCATTTTAAAGGGTAAATTGTTAGAACTTTAATTGAAAATGTTCAGAAATGAACTAAAATTATCAAAAATGTGAGCAAATAGCAGTTTTGACATTATGACAGCTGCGCATTGTGATGCAGAGCGATCTAATGAAGTTAGCATGCTAACCAGCTATCCGCGGCTTGTCTCGGTCCAAAGCTTCTGTGCAATGAGGGTAAACATTGACATTCCCCATGGTGCCCGAGGTCCTGGTCTGAGCAAATAGCTACACAGCTAACTGAGCTAACTAGCTAGGTCAGCTACAGTTAGCAGCGGTTAGCAGTTACTCTGGTGATATGCTGCCCCTAATTTTTTTTTTTTTTAATATATTTGACAGCTTGCCAGTTTTTTACATATTGCATTGATTTTAATGCTAGAACAGATACTTCCATTTTGTCCTCTTCGGTGTGGTGGTACACTACCTGCTGAAGTTAACGATAGCTTTGGATATACACTCACTGGTCACATTATCAGGGGCATCTGTGCAATCTAATGCACCAATTCTGCAGTCAGTCCTACTTTTAACATATTCATTTTCTGATTTCGTTGATAATGTCTGAAAAGTGCTGCAAAGACAGGGTGACAAACTGGGTCATCATATTTGTACAATTGCATTAAATGATGTATGTGTAAAGTCATGCATTCACGCATTTTTCTTTCTTGCTTGCTTTTCAGACATTTTTTAAGAGTTGTAAAACATGTTTCAAAAGGTAACAAACAAGAAATTTGTCCTCCAGCCTGATCCATAAAGTCTGACTTCCTCAGAAGTCACTAAAACCAAGCTTTGTCTTGACCACAAGAATGGGCGCACCTCAACCTGGCATCCAGAACGTTACACTCCTCCTTTCTACTCTTCCGTCTTCCGTATGTCAACATTGAGTATGTCAAGTATTGCTGCAGTTAGCCTACATCACTTTAAAAATATAAGCTGATGAAATATGATGCTTAGAAACAGCACTTTCAGCATTAAAGTACAGCCGACGCATACTGTAGTAGCCTTGATTTCAGGATGATTATTTCCACTTGATCAAAAGAGTTTTTCCCAAAACGATCAGCTATCACCATCATTTCATGTCACACGTTTGTGTGTACAGAATGTTCGTGCCTTCCGTGATATCGTTTGCCATGCAGTTGACAGAATGAGCCCTCAAACCTGAAAACGCCCATAGCAGAGAGAGTGCTGTTAAGAGTTTTGGACGAGGGGTGGGCTTGTAGGCTTTTTGCAGCTGTCTATCTTCAACATTCATGTGAGGTTGAACAGCCTTGGGCGCAGCACCACCACCACCCGTAATTCATGCTCAAACCTGTCCACCTGCAGCTCAAAAGGCCTGTTAAGTAACTTTGTCCTAAAAGAGAAAAATGCCCTTTATTCTATAGTTAAATCACATATGTTATTTCGGTATGCACACAGACTGTCATGCTTATTAGCTTTTTGCGTGAGTTGCTGTGTTGTTGTCTGTGGCTAACTGTTGACTGTGTGTCGGATTAGTTCGTTTTGTATGTGCGTGGTGTGAACTTTAAATTAATACCTGTTTGACAGTTAGAGATTGAGGGTGCGGGCAACATGACATTTGGTGACATTTTGTAGGAATGCATGACCTTAAATTAATTTTGTTGAAGATATCCGGAGCGAAGCAGGATGGGACATGTCGTCTGTTATAATGAAATGTCATATCTGTCATTTTTGTTTTCTTGTTGAACTCCGTCCAATCTCGTTGGTGTGCCTGTGTGTGTCACTCTTTCAGGCTGATTTCATCTTCCCAACACACTGTCTTTAAAGGTCCTACCTGTGAGAAAAGTTGGTTTTTGATTCTCATTCCCAACTCGTCAAAAACTGACACTTCGGGGGGGGAGGGGTTGTACTCGTCAAATACAATATTTGACGAGTTGGGAATGAGACTCAAAAGCTTCTCTTAGAAATAAGACCTTTAAATGTTTCTTCTTAAATGTGTGCATTTTATGTTGAATGAAACATATGAATAATTGAGTGTGCAATGACACTCTTATATGGAAGATTATAATCCAGTAAAACACAAGGGAACATCACAGAAATAACACTTTTTTAAAGATTTATTGTTGAGCAAACAAGACTTCAGGCGTCGCCAACATTAGCAAACCAAGAAACGGTTGTACTAAGTAGAAGTCGTGAAGACATTTGTAACTGGTTTTCTTATTTAACCGTTAAGGTACAGCAGGAGTTCAGCATGACGATGGCTAATTGTTTTCAAACTGCTCCAGTCAGCAGTAAGATCTTCCAATTGAGAATTTCAGGCTGATGAGACAGCAGTGCTTTGAGGCGGTCATGCTACAAGATGGAGCGGCAGAGGAAAACTGATACAACAGTGCCACCTGCTGGTTAAACAAGTGTGGTGCAGCAGTGATTCAGACCCGCATGCAGTGACTTAGACTACAGTTGACAGCAAAGAACAGTAAAGGTAGTTTCAGAAAGGTAAACAAAGACTCATCTATAAGCACCTCTTCATTACTTATCTCTGAATTAAAGCTTTGAGAGTGGAAATACACCTTTTAACAGGTGAAGGCACCTCGGTGAATGAATCAGTAAAGAACTGGAAAATAAAGTGTCAGGGAGAAAGCATCACTCCTGAGCCTCAGCCACGGCTGCGGCCTCCTCTTGCTCCTGCTCCTTCTCCTCCACAGCGGCCGGCTCCTCCATGGCTGCCGGCTCCTCCATGGCTGCCGGCTCCTCCATGGCTGCCTGCTCCTCCTCCTGCTTCTCCTCTACCTTCTCCTCTACCTGCTCCTCTACCTTCTCCACCTCCTTCTCCTCCTCCTTTTCCTCTGTCTTGATCACCACAGTTTCCGTCTTGGTAACTGTGGTGCTCTTGACTGTTGCTACCTCGGGAGCAGCGAAAGAGCCGAAGCTGACGCCGCCGATGCCGCCGACACTGCTGCTGCTGGCCTTGACTCCACCGAAGGAGCAGCTGACGTAGGAAGGGGTGCGGGAGCTCTCCAGGCCATAGGCATTGTAGTTCATGGCTGCACATGCAAAAGTAAAAGCATTCATTAACAGAAAAGTAGCAAATTTTCATTTTCCTCTGTAGGAGATTTTTTCAGAACTTTTCACAAAGTCAGCACAGCAGCAGTGAATGTGGACAAAACCGTGGATCGCTATCACTGCTTTTACAGAAAAACAACCACATTTATCACTTTTCATTAACTTTTTGTTTTTTCACTCAAACTCAGCCACTACCAAGCCGTTATGTTTTTACAAAAGATTACTGCCATATGCTGCATTCTCCTACAACCACATTGTATGACCTCAGTGAAAGAGGAAAGTGCCTGGTGAGGAAAGTGAGGCAGAATCCAAAAGCGTATGCCAGTGTACGAGGCGACGTGTTTACAGCACATCTCAGGACGGTGTCACTTTCCCTTCCACCTTACTCTCCATTCCTCAACCCTACAGGAGAAATTCTTATCCTCATAGATGTGGGAGGTTTATGACCCCCAGCCATGTGATCACATGACCCATTTGGACCCATCTTTCGACATATCTGCCGGGGAGTGCCAGGAATAGATCAGACAAAAGACATACGTTGTGGACAGGAACCTGACAGAACTGTTATGTTTCTAAATCCGTGGGTCTCCTATTCAAGTGTGATTTTTATGTTCATTATATATTGAATGACAAAGTGTTGCTACTGTCAGCTATGTGTTCTGATAGCGTTTGGGTACGAGTGTTGTGTTTTGGTTGCATTCGAATGTTGCAAAAGAGAGATGTGAGAAGACAAAACCCCTGCAGAGAAATGTGGCGCCGCAACTGCAACAGAATCTGTGACACAGTTCTCTTTGCTGTTCGCTCTCCCGGCATATAGAAAAAATATGTTCTGCAGATGGTTTAACACAGGAGCAGACAGTTAGCACTGTATATGACTCTTTAATCAGTAAGAGGTCACATGTAAAGGAACACACCAGACTGGTTGAGATAGGAGATTAAGAATCCTAGAGTGACTGTAAGGGAAATCTTTAAAGGGACAACCAGCGATATGTGATCAGACTTCTTTCTCAATGGAAGCCAGACTTTATTTTATCAGTGTAACAATGGAAAGCCACATGGACATTCTTAACAAAGTTGTGTGACGAGAGAGAGTATGAGCTGCAGTAGGTGTGCTGCGGGTTAGCTGGTGCAAATGGCTGGCAGTTTGTTAGATTTGAGTTTTGAGAATGTCGTGTGTCTGTGAGAACAGGAACTGATCTCTTAGATTTACAGATGTTCATATAGGTTTTTCATGGGCTTATACTGTATGGTAAAAATCAATGGTGAAATACTCTAAATGTTGAGGTCAAGCGCTGAGGTCAAACATGAACTCACAAGTCTGCTTGGATATGGTGGTCTTGATTCCGGTTGCGAGCCTGTTGAGGAAAACAGGAAAAGACAGAAGCAAGCATGAGATACACGGAAAAACACTCCGTCTGTCATCCCTTCCACAAGCTCGCTCTATCAGTCACATCTTACCTGTCCTCCTCTCCCTCCAGCAGTTTCCTGTATGTGGCGATCTCAATGTCCAGAGCCAGCTTCACATTCATCAGCTCCTGATACTGGCGGACCTGCAGGGCCATGTCCTGCTTGGCTCTCTGGAGGGCTGCCTCCAGGTCTCTGATGCGAAGCTTGGCGTCCTTCACCGCCATCTCACCGCGCTCCTCGGCCTCTGTGATTTGAGCTTCCAAACTGTTCCGCTGAGGGCGGAAAAGAAGAGAAGGACAAAAGCTGAAATGAGGTGAGGTGAAGTACAATCTTTCTAGCCTTGTGGAGAGCCAGAAAGGCCGGGCAGAAAGAAGTGATCAAGTCAAACAAATGATGGAGGAATGAAAGAAAAAATCTAATCCAGTCAAATGTCTTTATTTATACAAAACTGCAATCTGTAAATCTCACCTGTGCTTTAACCATGTCAATTTCAGACTGAAGCCTGTTTATCAAGCGGGTCATTTCAGCAATCTCAGCCTTGGATGACTTCAGGTCGTCACCATATCTGCCTGCTGACTGCTGCATCTCTGCATACTGTTATAGACAGGGACAAAGTCAAGCTGACACATCGAAATGCAATATGATAATCCAGGTATGTTTTAGCTGTCTGGTGTCAAACCAGGTTTTAATCTCAAATAACACGATATAAGAGCAGCCTCACCTTTGTCTGGTACCATGTCTCGGCCTCGGCTCTGCTACGGTTGGCGATGTCTTCATACTGGGCGCGCACTTCAGCGACGATGGCGTCCATGTCAAGGTTACGGCTGTTGTCCATCTCCACCACGACACATGTGTCCTTGATCTGGCTCTGCAGCTCTTGGATTTCCTACAATACATAAACACAAGCAAGGAAGAAATAGAAAAGCTGTTTTAATATGACAGGTGGCTAACGCAATGAATCATTTCTGTGCCACTGAAAAGTAAAAAAAGAAGAAAAAAAAAGTTCTTACCGCGTCATAGATCTGCCTCATGAAGTCAATCTCATCAGAGAGCGCATCCAGTTTGGCCTCCAGCTCCACCTTGATCATGTAGGCTGCATCAGTGTCCTGCTCAGGAAAAGACAAAGTTGAGAATATTCATTGTTGCATGTGGCCTCGACCTTGAGGTACAAGGGGCCATTGTGTGGGCTCAGTCTGCTTGAAGGCTATTTATAGTTTCAAGATCAAGCATATGTTAGAAAAACTGAACAGACCTTCTTTATGAGGACAAAGCTGTTCTCAAAGTCGTTGCGCTTGTTGATCTCATCCTCATACCTGGAAAATATAAAAGAATTTGAAGATGTACACATGCCCGATGTCAAGATGAGTTATACTTTTATTTTAATCTGATCAGTATGTAGGACGTATATATTCAAAAAAGTTTCATTCAAATTTGCATCTATGAAAGCCTGCAATAATATGTTTTGTCACCTGGGGACAGCAGAAGCAAGCTGTAAAACCAACACAGGTATACAGTATTTAATGACTGTAATATGATGAGCATGTTAGTTGCCTTTGAACACATCCAGCAGATAATGGAGCAACATTAGCATTCATTGTGAGTCATGTCTCTGGCTGTGTAGCAAGTCCAGCTCTATTTCTCTCCACTCTGGTACCACATTATAAAAATATCGACCTCTTTAGCTGATAAATGTTCCGCCTTGTTCACCAGTTAGCTTTTTTTGCTGCCTTAAAGACAGTATAGAAACAAGACGGGAGGTTTAAGAGTCATTTCCTGTAACTGTGCCACGAGGTTTTGCTGCTGCCACGCCCCTTTAGGAGACAGGACTTGATGCCGTCCACCCCGATGGTAGAAGTGAAAGTGGAGTACAACTACTACACGTTCTTTTGCAGGTCAAAGCATAAAAAACACAAACATAACATTTGTCTCTAGCTCTTGTATTGATTTGACATGTGCAAGCAATTGTCTACAGGATAGAGGAGAGGCAACCACGCCCACTCACGGGACAGGAAGCGCACGTGATTTCATACTTTTGCCGTGACTTAACGTGTCTTCTTTTGTTGTAGAGCATCTTTAGTTGCATGCAGTGAGTTTTAGTAACTTTTTCAAAGAACTCAAATATGCTAAAATTCTCTGTAGCGCTCAGAGGAACTGCAGTCTCTGTGTCTGTAACCATGAGGGACACTTTTCACGTCCATGTATTTATTTTTCCATTTGTTAATATAAAGATTTGATCTTTATATTAAAGACATAAAGCTCTTTATAAAAAGAGTTTTTGAAACCTAATATGGTTTCAAAAACTGTAAACTTTGAAACCATATTAGCTGATTGCTGAAAATGTCTTTCTTCTGCGACTGAAAACCATACTGATGAGAGCTGCAGGAGAGAACCAAAACTGGACAGTTGAGCTGAAAGACTACAAAACGGTCCGTAGAGCCGAGGAGAGCTGCAGAGTCTGGGAATGAATCTCTTCGATCAGTTGTTAATAAAACAAATGTGTTATTCTCGGAGCTCAAGGGTGAAATCTGTCACTCCACTTACTTGTTCTTGAAGTCCTCGACCATGCCTGTCATCTGCTGCAGGTCGGACTCGAGTTTGAGTTTTTCGTGACCCAAGTTGTCCAGCTGCCTGCGCAAGTTGGCAATGTAGGCTTCGAACATGACATCGATGTTGGAGCGAGTTGTGGTCTGCTCCTGGAGGAGTTTCCACTTGGTCTCGAGCATTTTGTTCTGCTGTTCTAAGAAGCGTACCTGCAGACGGAAAAAGGGGGGAAAAAAGAATCATGGGCGGTTGAGAAAAAGGTGTTTGTATGTTTTATACCTGTTGATCTGACAGAAATAGCTGAGTGGATTGATACTGATGGCTGAGCTTGAGACTTAGTGTAAGAATAAATATGGATGGTAAAAAAAAATGGCGTTCAATGAGACGAGAGAAAGAATTCATGTCAACAGAATGTGGGAGTGACTCAAAAAATATGAACAGCTTCACTTTGTTTGCTGTTGGACAAAGAGAAGTGTGAAGATCAATTGAAGAAAAGAAGAGACTAATTGAACTTCCTCCACCTCCAACTCACTCCATTCTGACACATAGTGCCGCGTTTGGACACAAAGAGGCACTGTTTTCACGACCGTGACACATGTGCCCCCTTTAAAACTTTTCTATTCAGCGTGCTGACCCTGGGTGGGGTCCTGCTACCACTCTGCAAACAGGAGGAGAGACACACAGCTCTGCGTGTGTGTGCCATATCGCGATGGTATGCAGAGAAGGAGGCGAGAGCTTTGTTTTGCAACGTTTTGGTAGCAGCGAGTGTGATTGATTTACATTTCTGCGGGGTGCCTCCTTGGACAGTTACGATGGCCTGAAGAATCTGATCGATGTGAGGTGGAGAGGAGGGGCACACTTCTGTCTGATAAGATTGTTGTGTGAGACATTTCAGTGACCTGTTTGATAACGGGTGCGCTACAGTGACTTATGTCTGGAAAATGGCTTTACTCGATTGCCTCGTAAACTGGATATGCTCCGCCCACTGATAGCTCGAGGGAGACAACCTCTACTACAGTGATCTACTCTACTCTGCATTACACAAACTTGCCTAATGCAAACCTTTACCCAGCCACGCCCACCACTCTTTTTCTCCTGTGAGTGGTTGTGCAGGCTGTGAGCATTCAGGCAAGTAAATCTGAAAACAGAAGAACACATTTTGCAGAACAAAAGCACAAGAAGAAACCTGTCATTCTGTCTACGTTCATAACCGTTAAATCTCATTTTGCAGGATATTGCTCACGCTGGGGTGCACCCCTTCGAGCACAGCTGCTGCTCTGCTCTTCATCCCAGCCCAGCCCTGTACAGTTTGTACTCTTTATCCAGGTTGATCAACTCGGTGATCTCGCCTGAGGGTGAATATGTGAAGAGCAGCGTACACCCTCCACAGAAACACAATGCATGGCTTTTAGCAGAATGCATATTGTTATTGGTACAGTTTTCACAGAACAATCTCCACTGTGAGTCAGACTATTTTTTGTACCTTGAGCTATCTTGGCTTGCAGTGCACTAATTTCCGCTGAGGTATTATTTTCTACTCTGAGTGGAATTTAATGGTTTTGTTCTGACAGTCAGAGACAAAAAGCTGGAAAGCAGCATGCCTCATCTGCTGTCCGTCGTTACTCCTGCATTTTGCCACATGCAGCTTTTATGTCACAAGAGACTTAATGTCTGTATTTGACTGACCTTGTCAATGAATGTAGCAAAGCGGTTGTTGAGGGTCTTGATCTGCTCCTTCTCCTGGGTCCGGATCCCATGGATGCTGGGGTCGATCTCCACGTTCACGGGGGCGAGCAGGCTCTTGTTCACGGTCACAGCGGTGATGGGGGCCATCATTTCGTTGGCCATGCCACCTCCCATACCTCCACCGAAGCCCACATACCCAAATTCTACTCCCCCTCCTCTTTGTCCGGACCCCCCAGCAGCATACCCACCGACCACTTTGAACCCCCCACCGCCTACAGCAGCACCACTGCTGCCCACTCCTCCATAGGAGCTGCGGACAGCGTAGCTTTGCTTGCCACTACTCACACCATGACCACCGTAGCCGGAGAAGGAGCGGCTGCTGAAGCCCTGGGATGGACCCCTGGAGGAGGACGAAGTGGAGTAGGTGGTGGTCTTCAAGGCTCTGACAGACATGGTCACAGAGGGTGTTGTGAGAGGAGAGACACTGCAGAGGGAAGGAGAGTCAGGCAGACAGGACCCTCCCTGGCACATGGTGCTATTTATCAGAGCAGGGGTGGGACCCTGCTGAGGTGCGATTGGCTGCAAACCTCAGCAGGGGAGTGAAGGATGGGGGGGGGGGGGGGGAATCACATCGTGTTACACATTTAAAGTGCACAAAGTGTGCTGGAGGAAACACAAGAATTACATAATAGTCAGTGTGCCAGTTTCTATAAAACTAGTGCAGAAAAACTGGGCGACAATTATGAAATGGCATTTTCCATACTTTGAAAACATTGCAGTGCTTTAAACTACACTGACAACACTCACAGCCTGGTTTTTGCATCCATTCTGCAAATATACCGTACATCAAACTAGAGTGTATATCATTGTTGTCTCTTCGATACACTAACATGCACTCGCACACAAGTACACACACGCAACACCAGAATATGAAGTCAAACCTTGGGTATAATGAACTGGCACGTAATTTTATCACCTCCTTTTCTACTTTACAACTCTTCTCATAGACATGACATATTGCGAAGTAAATTGTGTTTGCCCAGTGCGATGTGCTTCATGTGCCTGTTGGCACAAAGTGTACGCCTCATAATTGTGGGAGAACAAGATTTACCCACAGAATAGGTGAGTTCTCACAGAGAGTGGAAATGTGTCTGAGCAGGTACTTTGCAACATCCTTGAGCAAAATATGCAAAAAAATTACACTTTTATAATAGTTTTAAGTAGGGCAATCTGAGACTTCAAAGTAAAAGCCTGTATTTAAAGCGTGCATATTGCACAATTGAAACATGCAGCGAGCTGGATGTCTCCATTCTCAGCTGTGATCAATGGACCAAACAAGGCAATACACACACACGCACGTACGCACACACACACACACACACACACACACACACACACACACACACACACACACACACACACACACACAAACACATACACACAGGGGCTATTGATGAACATTCCTCTCATATCAGCCAGGTGAGAAGCAAACAGAGTTTGTCTTTTTACTTTACTCCCAACCACGCCTAAGTCTTAAACAGCTCTCCCAACCCATAAAAACATTGATAAACACCCATAAACACACTGAGACATGCACATCATAGATATTTGATGATAGATAGATAGATAGATAGATAGATAGATAGATAGATAGATAGATAGATAGATAGATAGATAGATAGATAGATAGATAGATAGATCTCTGTTTCCATGGTTAGACCAAAACACATTTTTGGTGAGGCTTTATCATTTCCTCACGGTTTTGTTTAAAACATGAACCTCCACCATCAGCTCAAACTGTGGAATTCATGATTCACATGTCACTCGGCAGATTTATGACTCATGATCTTTTTTGAGCTGTTCTGTAACTGTTGCCTAACTCGTACCAGAATGAACCCCCCTGCCTGCCCCAAGGTTTTCACCACACCCATTTTCTTTTCCTTTGTTTTCTAGGTTTTATATGGTTGCTAAAAAAAAAAAAAAAAAAAAAAACTTCAACTATTTACCAGCTATAAAAGAGCCAAATCCCAAGATACTGTGCGGAGTGGAAATGAAATGCGGAGGCAAAGGGGGCACAAGTTGTGGAAAGTACATGTTAACAACCTGAAAGAGACTCTCAGGCTTTGCACCAATCAAAAAATGCTTGCTTTGCTTGGCTTGTCTCAAACAGTGACGTGACTCCTCACAATGGAACTGCTGTGCTAAACTTGGAGGCCACCTTATATGTACAATTCATCCAGTATTTGATGTTTCATCAACTCAGCCTCTCCGACAAGCTGAGTTTATTGTACACTGACTTTTCTTCTTCCACCAGATAAGAGATAATTCCTCATTCTTCCTGCGTGACGAAAGTTATGGTAATTTAAGAAGCTAACCCTCTGACCCCGGGTCTCTTGAGAGGACGGTGATGTTTTGGTTTGTATGAAGCTGCTACATGACACATCGGGCCAGGAATGTGCTGAGAGAGACACACACATGCTATAAGCGAGGAGGGGTGGAGAGAGGATGGGCAAGTGGGGGGGGGGGGGCATTAGGACACAATTAGCAAAGATAAGAAGCAAACCTATTTTACGACCACTGACAGATTGATTGGGATGTTTAGTATGAATGGGATGCTGTCCACAATGGTGTACGGTAATCTTAAAACAGGCCGGAGGCTCCAGAAAATGTGACATCAGTCTAGCGTCCATGTCAAAATGTGGTTGTAATGAGTTTGATTCATGCAGTGCTCCTGAACAATATAAACAATGCAAACTTAAGGGAAAAGTTATAAAGATGGAAGGAGGAAGTGCCGAGAAAAAAAAGGAAGACGAATGCCATAAAACCTTGTCTGTAAGAATGTATTTAAAGAGGTGATGGTGTTTGTTTCATCTGTTGCCTTAAAGTTGGACTTTGTGTTCAGGAGGACCCTGCCAAGCCCTCAAAACTATCAGTAAAATCAGTTATAAAACTCATATCCTGCTGCGCCCTGCGATGCCTGAGCAAACAGCCTCCAGCGGCACAGACATGATAAACAGCGGGGGCCATGTTAAACAATGGGGAGTATATGAGAGCTCATTGTTACAAGTCAGGAAGACGTGGTACAACATGAAGTCACCACCTCCACTACTCTCTCTTCTCTCGCTACAGCAGGCTTGCTTACTTTGCGACTCACGCCCCCTGGTGACTGAAGGGTGTAAGTGTGGGCGAGGAGGAGTGGCTGCATGATGTGGTCATATGGTACTGCGCTGTTCCTCACTGACGGCCAAGGTAGTCGACTCCGTGAAACTTGATCCACACCAGGAGATGTTGCTGAGCTTTTAGCTACGCCGGCAGCATCGCCCAAGAGAGTCTGTCTGTGCAAGCTGGAAATGTCCAGCGATGGAATGTAACTAAGCATGTTCACTCAAGTACTGTACTCAAGTACAACTTTGGTGGAATCTGTAAAAATGCGCAGCAATGACTCTTTGAAGGTGTCTCTGCGCTAACACTTCTGACTCACTGCTCCTTTCAAGTCTCCCTGGGAAATGTCTTTGCACCAGGAGTGGACCTGACATCCCACAGAGAAAATGTCTGTCAGTTGACACATTTCGCCACCCTCTGATTTGTGACCCCTATTCCTCTGCTGAAGGTTCCCGCCCTAAAACTGTCATCTACTGTGGATATACATTAATGATATAAACAAACTGCCTCTTTTGTTGGCTTGTGAGCATCTAGCATGAGTCACTGAGGGAGCGATCAAGAGGGGTAGGGAAAATGTGAGGAAGCGAGCGCGTAAGAGTGTTTCACGGTCACACGCACGTCCACATTCCTGCATCTTTTAGGGTTATGCATATGCATCCATGCAAATACACATGTTGGACTATAAGCATATAAGCATGAGAGATTGATCATTCTGCAATGAAGCTGGGCGACAGGGAGCCAGAGAGAGAGAGAGAGGGGGGGGGGGGAAGTGAAGTTCATTCAAGGCCACGCTAGGCTGAGAGCGGTAATAATCTGACAGTTGTCCAAGATTTGTGGAGCACATAAACTCCTTCAGTAGTTTCCAGATTCCTGCTGTGTGTTACTATGACTCACAGACTCCAGCTTTCTCCTCTTTTTCTCTTAATTTCCTGTCTTATCTTGGGAAAAGGTGTGCGATTCAGATCGAGACTGTTGCGTGTGGGAAAATCTATAGTTGAAAGACAAGGTACGCGCTATGAATATGCAAAATACAAAATGCATTTCTACGTTTCTGCTTGTTGACGTTGCCAACACACACTCAAACAAACACGACAGAGAAAATGCTGTCATGAGGTCTGAGTCATGCTGATTAAATTTGTTGTTCCTCTTTATATGTGCCTGACTTCGTCACAGGTTGGACTCATTGATTCCTTTGCTTCACTTCTCTTTTTGCTACTCTTTGTGTGTCTTTTTTTCTATGTCTTATCAAGTATAATTAAAAGAGATTACTAAATAAATGCACAGCGAGGGGCTGGTGCGATGTGTGAAAAAAAGCACTGAAACTTGATCAAGCATGAAGGTGAAGTAAGAATGGGAAAGAAAAGAACTAGGTTGTATGAAGCTCAGGAGGGTGTTAAAGCCTTTGCCAGTTTCTCCTGGGAGTGGTTCATTTAGTTTTGTTATCCAGTTCTCTGGAGCCTGGTGGGAAAATCCTCTTTGACCACAACTTGAGCCCCAGGTAAACCGACATGAACCCTTCCAAAGTCAAGTCAGAACATTCTTGTAGCTCAGGTCTTTAGACAAATAATTAACTTTGTTCCATTCCTGTCTTCTCCTGTTTATTTGCAGTGTTTTTCAGTCTCCTGACAGTTGTATCCTAGTCCCTATAGGATCGTCTGTTACGTCAACACTTGGATTCTGACAAAAAAAAACTAATTTTGAGATGGGTAAAAAAAAGTTCAATAAACTACCTGTTGAATTCATACTCCAAACAATTAGGGGATGGCATATCGCTGGAGTACCCGCTAACTGCCATCAACTGTAGATGCTATTAGCTAGTTAGCTCAGTTAGCCATGCAGCTAGCAGTCCAGACTGCAAGTTCAAAGCACTACTGGAATGTTGGTGTTTACACCATTACCACAAGAGCTTTGGACCGGTACAGTCTGGGGCTAGCTAGTTAGCATGCTATCTTTAGTACATCTCTGCAATCACTTACAGATCACATACACTACCAGGGCATGAAATTGGCACCCGCCCACACGCCAAATGCGGGTAACTTTTGTGATGGGCGGGTGAAACTGTCAATCTACCTGCCACATTGGCGGGTAGCCAGCTGAATGGCCGTTCTGATTGGCGGTGTGCTAGCGAATCAGCGCGGTGTGTGGGAGGGCGGAATACTGTGTGCGCTTTGTTTTTCTATGGACTCCGTTCTGTCATTCCTCGTTTTCATGCTTTGCAGTACTGGCACGAGACTGGCTGTTATTATGTCCGTTCAGGACAAATTAATCTGTGTTCGTTTGGTAATGCCTCGCTGCATGTTTAGTATGCAGCTGTTTTTGTCTGAAATAGTTAAGTTTCGTTTTGATCGAAAGTAAAGAGTGTTGCGTGCATAAGCCTCTCGTTTACAACTCACAACACAAGCGCCAGCCGCTTATTGCAACTCGCGCAAGCGCAGAACGTACACGCTGCTGTGGAGTAGGCAGCACGACAAAGTGGTGTGTTTCAGTGCAACTTTTGTGCCGAACGGGTCAGACGAGAGGCAACAGAGTGGTCAGATAAGGCAGTTGGACGTCTGGGCGGTGTGTGGGGGGATTAAGACAACACAATATGGCTTGGAGAAAGCAATTTTGGTTGGTAAAAAAACACTGTGGCGGGTGGATTTCAAAATCCACCCGCCACAGTGGCTTGTGGCCAAAAAAGTTAACTTCACCCCCTGTACACTACAGATATCTTTATAGACATTATGACATCAAAAGTTATTCCGTCACATTCTGTTGATTATTTTAGTTTTTAAATTCTAAATTCAACTCAAATTCTCACATATTGCACCTTTAATTCTTATTGTATGTTGACCTTTTTTGTGATTCGGTCTGTTATTCACGCAGAAGAGCAATAACAGACAGTTCTCATGACAAGTACGACACCTAATAAGGCTTCAAAGATAATTGTTCAAAATCCTCAACAGAACTAAAGTCAGATCATGTGTATCCTGTAGCCTGTAGTGTGATTGATGAATGAGGGTGGCTTTTCTTTCCTTTTGATTGTATTCTGAACAATGTGCTATTGGCTTACTTTCCTGTGTGCATCCAATCTTGTTTAGGGTCTTCTGGGTATATTGGGTGGCCTTATAGGTTTCATTTTACAGTATGGCAGGTTTTACTGTTACCCTGTTGTCTGTGATTGTGACTGCAACAGTAAACAAGTTCAGTTTTCACTAGTAATAGCTTTCTGAATGCAGCTAATCTAATAAACAATACAACTTCATAATCCGGATATTTCCTCCTTATTAATTTTGCACTAGCTTGGATGCAGCTGAATGCTCATGTTAGCGGTTTAAGTGAAAACTCTCGCCAAAAAGCAACCCAAGCTTTATATGTGAATGTAGCCAGTATGAGTCAAACTTTCGTGTAAAAGCATAATTACAATGAAAGAGGCACTTTTAAGATTTACTGTAGTTTCATTTTCGGGCAAGCTAATTTTCAATGGAGTGCTACGGGCACTCTTACGCTAGCATCAAAATCGCTATTTTTAAAACACTAAGAAGGCTCGACACAACATGAAACTTTGCTCGTAGTATCACCAGGGTCTCTACACATGAACAGCATTGAGCACATTGTTTGTGTACACAGAGTTTACTAAAAAGAGAGTTTTTGGACAACTCACGTTAGCTGCTGCATCGCTATCATGGCAGATAAAAAGTGTTGATCCCCGAGTGCAACCTAACAGGTAGGAGGTCCACCATTACTCTCCTGCGCCCCTTCACTCCATTGAAAATTTGCTTGCCCGAAAACGAAACTAAGGTAAATCTTAAAAGTGCCTCTTTCGTCGTAATTATGCTTTTACACGAAGGTTTGACTCATATACATTCACATATACAGCCTGTGTTGCTTTTTGGCGAAAGTTTCACTTTAACCGTTAGCTAACATGAGCATTCAGCTGCACCCAAGCTAACATCACAGTTTGATTACATCCAGTGAGTTTCACTTACAGGTGATGTGTCTCAGATGAGCGTTGATGTTTTAGAATCAATTCACGCCATTCCTATCATATCCTGTAACACTATCACACGGAAATGTTTGCTACGGAAGGGGTTGGCTGTTGTCAGACGTTAGCTCATGAGTTATCAAATATGTTGTTTCACCTTGAAATATGGCCCAGTGTCATTCCAGACTTCGTGATCCATTGTTTTTTCAGCCGCTTATTGATCAGGAAGTGATCAAGGAGCCTACGACGTTTGAGCTTCCTACCTTGAGCGTGGCTTCTGAATAAAATGGCCACTGTGTAAATGTATTCTATGGGACGGATAGTCATTTATGCTGTACACACATTTATATACACTTCACATCAGTGAAAAGAGTGAAATACAACAGTTAGCCAAAAATTACATTAACGGTTATCTTGAGTGTTGGTAACATATTAGTATCAGACAGCTAATGGCTAGCTTGGATAGCACTAAACTGTTAATTTAAATTTGTACGAGATAACTCATCACTAAATTATTAAACACCGTGAATTGTAAAGGATTTCTGTTGGTGGAAGGATGTCAGTGGACATGCTAGGAGAGAGTTTAGCATATTGCCCTAGTCTTATTTAAAATGTCTTATTTAAGAATAGAGACCCTTTAAGAAAACATGCCCTCTCTGTTTTAGCTGAAAGAGTCCGTACTGCTGCAGCTGCTCTATCTCCACTAAAGTTTAGTCTAGATACGAAGGTTGGCACAATCTGTTTATTTTGGGGCCTGGCTGACCACAAACTCAGAAACTATGCTGCGAATGGAGACATTATGCCTTTTATGGGAAAACCAAAGGAATTTGGTTGCATGCTTACAAAGTAAACCTCAATTTGAAGACAATATTGTACCCTTTAACTTTTTTCTTTTTGTTTTCAATTCTATTCCAGCTATTTCTGTTGCATGTACTTAAACCCGAGCAACATGTTTATTACTGCTCTCTTTGTCGTGAAATGTGTTTTATGGGATCTCTATATCGCAGTAAAACAAACTTATTTGGTCAAGTTAATCAACTCTGAATGTTTTTCACAGGAGAACAATGCCTCCCACATTACCATGGAGACAGAAAATACACTGTCGGTTAAAAAAAGGGGAACATGAGAGTGAATGAGAGCCTGAGGCAGAGAGAGCAGGGGCGGGGGGGGGCGGCCGGAAAGGAGGATTTGGGCGATGCTAAAGTGGGCAGGGTCTGAGAGACCAGCTGTGATTGAGGGAGAGAGAAGTAGGAGTATAAAATCCCCACTTCCCGCTGCCAGCGTCACTTTCTAAGCCGGCCAGCAGCGAGCCTCCACATCTCATCTTTCAACTCACTCTCTGTCGTGCCTGAACTTCTCCAAAAATGAACTTCAGCAAATCCAGCATGCACCAGATACCATCTAACCGCATCTCCTTCACCCGCTCCGCACCCCATCCCCGTGCTGCCAGCGTATTTGGTGGTGCTGGTGGACAAGGGGCCCGAATTTCCTCTGCCTCTGTCTCGTCTCTGCGATCCGGCGCCCCAATGACCTCTTCTTCCTCCTTCAAGGTGAGCAGTGGGGTGGGATCTGGTTTTGGTGGTGCCGGTGCATCCAAGGCCACTGGTGGCGGTATGATCATGGGTAACGAGAGGGGAGCCATGCAGAACCTGAACGACCGCCTGGCCAACTACCTGGAGACGGTGAGGAACCTGGAGCAGGCCAACAAGGACCTGGAGGTGAAGATCAGAGAGGCTCTGGAGAAGGGGGGGCCCGACATGAGAGACTACAGCAAGTATGAGCCCATCATTGACGACCTGCGCAGACAGGTAAGCAAGACACTGGATAATGATCATTGAAATGAATGGGTGAAAGCTGAGTTTGAATTGTTGGAAGCTCTAGTTAAAGGTTGATTGGTAGGCGATGAAAAAATGTGAGAGATGTTTAAATGCTTGACTCTAATATGAGAGTACATCAATGGGTGCATGTGATGGCACTCATCATCACAGAGAATATTTCAGTGTAGATCTACTCGTGGCAGTAAGATTCATCAGGGTACATGTTATTCATCCAGTGCCTGAGAGGGCTGACACAGGCACAATTTCCTTTGTGCATGATCAGATTTCTCGCTACAGAATGAAGGGTGTGGTTGCTAAACTCTAACCCTCCCCCATAAAAAGTTGTTCATGCCACCAAGTGGCCAGAACTTCCTCCGATGAATCACCAGCACGAGGGTAGCATCATGAGAGACGGACTGAACAGCTCTCAAACCGCCTTCACTGGACAAAGGCATTTCCAAGTGGTACTGCCTGTAAATTGTGGTTCTACAAGCATTCTCTGGTGTAGGAGGGCCTCAATGTGAACCAGATGTGTGGTAATGACACACACACACACACACACACACACACAAAGGGTCTTGGACTGCCAGTGTGAGTGTGTGTGTGTGTGTGTGTGTGCGCGCGCGCACAATAGCTGCGTGTGAGCGCCCTGCTTGTATAACAATCAGCTCCAGTCAGCAGAGTCAAATGTCACATTCTTCTGCAGACCCCAGATCTTCAATGTCACATAATGACACATTGATGGTGGCAGTGTAATTTTCTCGACACATAAATGAACAAGTATTCCCTCTTTCACCCGAGACAGGATATCAGAGATACATTAGAAAGTACTGCACTGTAAACACACAAACACACTCACGCACAAAGAATTTTGCAACCCCTGAACACATAAACACATGTATACAATTCAAAGAAAAACGACAGGCGGAGATCGTGCAGCTGGGGGAAAATTGGAGAGAAGAAAGCCATCCCTGTATGACTTATTCAGACAGGAAACACATTTTTCCAACAATGCTAAAACAAACCAGATTCTGTGTTGGCACGGGAAGATCCCCTCTTCCTCATCGTCAGTCTGTGGTTCCTCTTTTCTCTGAATGTTACTATGGATTCAACCATGTCGTTGCCCCGGTGTGTAATCTAACTCTGTGGTTTCTATTATTACATAAGGGAACCAGTAATTCAAATCATATGTTTCATTTTGTGTCTGCGTGAAACATTGGCATCTCACAGCACCTAATGATTGGAGCTGACCACCAAGTTAGGAATCGAAGGAAGGGGCTTTTGGGAAAGCAATAAAATAAATGTTCCTTATAACCAGCGAAATTAGGAAAAAAGAAACCAACTATTTACTCTTCTACTTGTCACAAAATTTCACGTTTTTTCCTCTTTTTGCCCAGATCTACGACAAGATTGCTGAGAACGCTCGTTTTGTCCTCCAGATCGACAACGCCCGTCTTGCTGCTGATGACTTCAAAGTAAAGTATGTTGTTTGAAATGTAATTTCAGATTCATTTATGTTGTTTTATATATTGATCTAATACTAATGAGCCACATCAAAGCAACTCATCCACATCCTGTACAAAGGCAGAATTGTTTTGAGTCAAAAGTTCTAAGCTTTGCCCGTGCAGTTTCTTCAGTGCATGTGGTCTAATATCTACATTACCTGATAGAATAGGATGTCAGCAACAGCAATTTTGTATATGTTACACTTCTCTCAATCTTCAGTCATGACATTACGTAACTTTATACTAAAAGGCACAATGTGAACAACAGCTGATTGTGTCTGTAATAAAGTTTGTGTCCTTGCATTCCTCCAGGTTTGACAATGAGCAGGCAATCCGCCAGTCTGTGGAGGCCGACATCGGCGGGCTGAGGAAAGTCATAGATGACACCAACATGACCAGGATGAACATCGAGAGTGAGATTGAAGCCGTAAGGGAGGAGCTCAGCTTCCTCAAGAAAAACCATGAGAATGTAAGTTCACAGTGCTTCCGAATCAATCATCGCACACTACCATCTTACAGCAGCTGTCAAAAGTCACACATCCTGAATGTTTTGGGGGTTTTTTCGCTCTTTTTCTGTTGAATAGGAGGTGATGGAGCTGAGGAATCAGATCTCCCAGTCAGGCGTGCAAGTGGATGTTGACGCTCCCAAAGGTCAGGACCTGTCCCAGATCATGGAGGATGTGAGGGCCAACTATGAGAAGATGGCTTTGAAGAATGCAGAGGACCTCAAACGCTGGCATGAAAATCAGGTAAATTCAGTCCTAACAAGGGGAAATCATTTATAAATACATTTACAGGAAGTATCTTTTCTTGGCTAACACCTTTTCCCCTGTCCCCCTGTCAGATTGCAGATGTGCAGGTGCAGGTCTCACAGAACACAGAAGCTCTCCAGGGAGCTCAGATGGAGATCGGCGACTTATCCAGACAGATACAGACCCTGGAAATTGAACTCGCATCCCAACAGAGCTTAGTAAGCATGCATTTTACATGTGCTCTATTTTTCTCCTTCATTTTCATTTTACTCAAGAACAAGATAGAATAAAATCCTTTCAATACCTTGACCATTGAATAACACCCACACAGCATTTTTGTCATAACTTTTTGTAAAACAGCAAATATTCCCCTGATAAACTTTTTCAGAAAGGTTCAAATTTTCCCATGTGCTCCAAATTTAGACCTTGCCCATAAAAGCTCTCTGGCATATTTCTGATTCCTCCTTTCCAATCCTTTATCAGAAAGCCTCCTTAGAGGACACATTAGGGAACACAGAGCTACGGAACAACATGGAAATGGAAAAGTACAACGGCATTATCATCCATCTGGAGGAAGAGCTGACCAAGCTGCGCGCAAACATCCAGCAGCAGACGCAAGACTACGAGGCGCTGCTCAACATGAAGATGAAACTGGAGGCGGAGATTTCCACTTACAAGGGTCTGCTGGATGGAGGAGACTTCAAGTAAGAGTTATAAAGAGGTGGAAGAGAAAAACAGATCGGGGCATGGTGATGATGGTGGTAGAGGTGAATACTAAAATCAATTGTTATCATGGTTTGCATGGTCAAGTATAACCGCAGTATGAAGTGAAGCAGAAATTCCAGTCAATTCAAATGAAGGTTTTCAATTTCAACGTGTTTGATTTGTGTTTGTGCAGGCTCCAGGACGCACTGGATGAGCTGGCGGACACAATCTAATTTGGAACAAAGAGTCTGGGACCATCCCAACAATGAAAGCGGAACAACCCACAACTATCCACTGAAGAAAAAAAAAATCCATGCTGGTCCAATCAACTACAGCCAGTTTTGAATCAAGACCGCATAGGGTGTAAACCACATGATTGAAGCGGTTCTGAAAACAGGCACTCGAACAACAGGGCTGTTTCATAAGCAACCACTGCCTGATCTGACAGCAAAATAAAAATGAATAAAACCACTTATGACCCCCACTCTTGGCTCCTTTGCAGTTGTTTCTGTTACATAAGAAGAATGAAACATGTTATATTTTGTCATAATTTGCCACATTAATTGCACTATCATAGACCTGGCCAATGAAGTTTAAAGGAATCACAAGACTTTGATAGACAGATGATTAGATCTGTTGACAAAAGAGCCACACCCCGAAAAGGGAATGGCTGACAAACTTTAG
Source organism: Diplodus puntazzo (assembly GCA_963678695.2). Taxonomy (NCBI): domain Eukaryota; kingdom Metazoa; phylum Chordata; class Actinopteri; order Spariformes; family Sparidae; genus Diplodus; species Diplodus puntazzo. Next base: position 23,165,619 of record OZ023157.1, on the reverse strand, counting down.
GATTTCACAAGATGTCTGAAGTTGAGTTAGCTGAAGTTTGACTGCTAGGGGGCAGAAGAACTGTTAAACAAGCCAGGAGATGCACAGTCTTTAAATATTTTCAGTTCATACATCTGAATCATTTTTCTGTCCCTTGAGCTCTGGGTTGGTTTCAGTCAAGCTCCTCTTGTTTGCAGCTTTAGATAGACTAAGTTATAATGAGAAGAATGCCCTTTTATACACATTGTCAGTTCCTTTTAAATACTTTCCATAACTCAATATTTGAATAATGTATTCCCTTTAATTTGTTTATACCCCAAAAAAGGCTATACTTTCAGGTATGTGTGCTTTAGTTACTGATAGCATTTCCATGTAATAATACAGAAATGTTTATGTTTTTACTCCACTGCACTGATCTGAAAGCTGTACTTACTAGTTTCCAGATGAAGATTTTACATAGTAAGGATCGATGAACTTTATATATATGTTTCATTAACTGTGCAACCGCATATAAAGTTGGGTTACCTTTCACAGCTAACATCAAAATGCTGTTCAAACATTTAAGATTGACTCCAAAAAGAGAATACGATCATATAACAGCGTGCACATTACAAGGTTTTGGCAGATTCGATTTAAATCCTACACTAGTGCTATCATCAGCATTAGCTCTCAATTGAAGCAGTATAGCCCCTATCGTAAAGCAACACTATATAGAAAATTGGTATTATGCACAATTTGGTGCCCCCCACAGTTTTTGAGTGCAACAACACTGTCGTCAATGCAAATCCCAGGTCTGAAACAATTTATCAGATGCAATGTAGGTGCTGCTAACTACGAACAAAACTCATTTCGTCATAACAATGTTATGTTCAGAAAACTGGTATGTTGAGGTAAACATGTACAGTGCCTATACAAACTATTCATCCCTCAGATGTTTGCCCCTTTTATTGCTTTTATAAATGGATCAATAGGCAAAAAAAAATGTTAAGTGAAAACAGAGTTCTACAAAGTAATGCGAATTAATTAAAAATATATCATGTTAATAAATAAGTGATTGCACAAGTATTCACTCCTTTCAAGTAAGTACTTGCAAACATGCTCAAGCTCTGTCAGGTTGCAGGGGAATAGAGCTCTTTTCAAGTCCAGGCACACATTTTCTGGTGGATTGAGGTCTGGGCTTTGTCTTGCTGGAGATCATATCTTCTCTCAAGTTTCAGTTGTCTTGCAGACTGAATCTGGTTGTCCTCGAGGATGTCTCTATATTTTGCTGCATTCATTTCAATCTCTACCTTTACAAGCCTTCCAGGGCCTGCTGCTGAGAAGCATCCCGACGGCATGATTCTGCCACCACAGTGGGGATGGTGTGCTTGTGGTGATGTGCAGTGATTTCTGTCCGCCAGACACAGCGCCCTGTCTGATGGCCAAAAAGCCTCATTTTGATCTCATCAGACCAAAAAACCTTCTTCCAGTTGACTTTGGACTCTCCCATATGTCTTTGAATGAATTTAATGAGCTTTCTTCCACAGTGGCTTCTTTGCCACTCTCCTACAAAGCTTTGACTGGTGAAGAACCTGGGCAACGGTTGTTGTATACAGAGTCCGTCCCATCTCAGCTGCTGAAGTCATATGTGTCTTGGTGACCTCCTTCCTTAGTCTCTGTCATATAAAGATGTGTAATGTGCCTGCCAATTACTAGTTGTTTTACAGTAACACAACGAGAAGTGAAACCTAAGAGACTGAGAGATCTTGCATGTTCTCACGAGTATGTGTATGCTTTGCTTCCATGCTACAGAGTGTTCATTCAAATATAGCTCTGGCTAAATGTGTCAGGCCTCCAGTACAATAATTTTCAGTCTCCTTCTGGCACGGTCACTCGATTTGTGAGACAGCCTGTTCTATGTAGATTTACACGTGCCACATTCCTTCCATTTCTTAATGATGGATTTAATTGAATTCTGGGGGATGTTCAGTGACTTGGAAATGTTTTTGTATCCATCCCCTGATTTATACCTTCCAATAGCCTTTTCAGGGAGTTGTTTGGAGTGTTCTATTGACTTCATGGTGTAACTGTAGCCAGGAATACTGAATAACCAGTGACTGGACCTTCCAGGCAGTAATTGTGAAACTACTAGCACCGATTGCCTGAACCTTGAATTAAATCAGTCACTTTTAAGGGGGTGAGTACTTATGCTTCACTTATCTTAAACAATGTTTTTTTTAGTTAATTGACATCGCTCTGTAGAAATATGTTTTGAATTGCCTTTTTTTTCTTTTTTTCTTTTTACATTTTTGTATATTAACCATGATTCTATTTATAAAAGAAATAAAAGGGGAAAACATCCAAGAGAGTGAATACTTTCTATAGGCACTGTATGTAACACTATGATCCTATAAAGTCTCACTGAGGTTACATAGTGCAGAAACAAGTGATGGGGGGTGGAGTAGCTTAGACAGAGACACCATTCATCCTGTGACAAGACACTGTACCATCAACATGATTTTGAAGCTGTTGTTACGTAAGGTCTAATTCATAGGGAACCTTTGGAAATGATAAACTTGCAATTAATGGTTTCGAATTTTGATAAAAGAAATTGAAAATATCTCAGACATATTTCATCCCCTCAAAGTTTAGCATTCAAGCGACAAGCTAAGTATATATTAGATTAAACATTAATTGCTGCAGGTTTGTCCAAGAAGTCCAAGAATGTAGCAGCTGTTAAAAATAGAGAAACAGATGATTAAGAATAAGAGGTTAGTTCAGTGAAACATAAAAGAGAAACTTTCATTCAAGGGAAACGTCAGTCAATGCAGTTGAAAGCAGATGTGAGAAAACAAACAAGGGAGGAGACGGGCCCGTGAACGCCGATGCGCGCTCCCGATAATAAACCTCTGACGCCTTCATCCGGGAACTACAACGAACTCGCTCTCCAACATGGCGGCGTCAGGTGAGGTTTATGAGGGTGAACGATCTGGGTCGGTTGGGGGGAATTTCAGCCGGTTACACTGCAATATAATTATTCACATTAAGTTTTGGGATTGTTAATGCCTCGTCTTAATGATTGGCGTCGGTGTCCGGCGCGTATAAGCAGGTTCGTCGGTTGTTTTGGCCCTGAAAAGACGCAACTGCTGGAGGAAGGCGAATGAACGAAGCTACGACTTGCACAATCTGAAAATTTTAACCTACAGATTACATGCGGTCTGTCCCTACTGGACTGTTATTGTGTTGCTCGGGTTGTCCGCTTTGGATTTAGCGCGGTAATACACGTATTGGACATTGTGTGACATGTTACGAAACGCTTCTAACTGCGTGCAGAGCTGGCACATTGTATGCCCGTAGCGGGGCTCGCCGTGGCGCTCAGAGCAGATAAGCATCGGGCGCAAGCGCGTTTCGTGGAGGAGGGGTTGGGCCGAGAAGTCCGGGCAGCCCGAGGAGTCTCCCCACGTGTGCAGTTAGACTCCCTGGTTTCGGTGTTTTATAAAACAGCGCAGCCGGGCCCGTTTGGTCCTAAACACTTCCCCTGGCAGACTCACAACTTTGAGCCGTCCCATCCGGCCGGCCGAGTCCTGCTCCGATGATGGCGCACTTGGATCGTGGGCGCTGCGACGTGCGCTAGGCCCTAAAACCTAGCCCGCTAAGCAGGGATACTTCCCCCGTCAGCAGTCCTGTGCTGACTAAGCCCGCATCGGCATTCGGACAAAAGCGACCTGCGTAGATAGCAAGCAAACAACAAACTGCGTGTTTATCCTCGCAGTAAGAGTTGGCCCCGCTAAGTTAGCAGAAGTCAGGTCTGCCACAAGTTAACGTTACGCAGCTCCTAGCTTGCTAATGTCACATTAGCGCAGAGCCTCAGGAGGGCTACTGACCGGACAGCCTGTACATTTGATGTTTTTGGAGGTTACAGGCAGTCGAGGCCAGCTTGTTAGGCCTGTTGATAGTAAACAATGACTGAGCATTATGCACAGTGCAAGAATTGTAAGTGATGTTGTCGCCCGTGCTGCTCTCTGTGTACGTGTGTGTAGGTTTTGTTACGATGTGTGCAAAGAATGTCCTGACAGCTGGGATTTTCACAATAAAGCTCACAGCCAGCTTTGTCGCTCCCCTTTTTCCTGCCACGGACCAAAACAAACCCGACCTGCTCTATGAGATGAGCCGTGTGACCACCCTTTGCCAAATGTTTACCATACCGGCAAGATGGTATGATGAATGTTGTGCAATGGAAAACTCATTGATTCAGACTTCAGGGTGCACTCCTTGGAAAAACCAAGTGAACAGGCAGGCCCAGTGGTGTGAACATGCCGCAGTAATTGCACCTGATTCTTGGACCTGAACAAGCCTCTTCTGGCCTGCTGCACAGTGGCAGTTGTGGAGGCACGCCACTCCCTGTGTGCTTACTGCCCTATAGGAAAATAAGGAGTTGTTTTTGTTATTGCCTATCGCAATCCCCTTATCTAGCTTGGCTGGACAACATCTCGCACTACAAACAGTGTATGTGTCTGCGGAGATGCAGCTGCCCACATTAGTGGACACACATATACACACACACACGCACACACACACAAGACTTTGTTGTTGGTGTGTACAGAATGACTTTTTAAGTGGTGCTGAGTTTCACTGCTTTAATGACTACATTTTGGAGCATTCCACCGGGAGTTGTGGTCGAAAATGATAGCTGAAATGTATCAGAAGCCAGTGAAGCCTTACTGACATAACTGTTATGACACTGTAGTTATTAGATTTGTGCACATCATCTCTCACTGTTCCCAAACTCGATGTGTGTGGGTTGTGTAGGTATAAGTAGTGTTCCAAGCAAACAGCCTAAATGCAAATTAATATTCATTATATAACTATAGTTGATACAGAAGGCTAGGGCTGTAAAGACTTCCCTGACAGACATCCTTAAGAGCAACAAATCCATAATCTAGCATGTTTCCTTGATGACTGACTCTGTACTGTGTGTTCATCCCCTCTTTTAGCTAAGAAGAAGAATAAGAAGGGGAAGACCCTCACTCTGACTGACTTCCTGGCAGAGGACAGTCCTGGAGGCAGCAGCGTGCCCCCCAGCTACCCGACCAAGTCAACTAGCTGGGCAGATGAGACTGATGACCTGGAGGGCGATGGTGAGCAGAAATGTACACACATTGACTTTACTAAAGATGGAAGACTCAATGTATGCAAGTTAAACACTCAGTTTGTCTAGTTGGGGAGGACAAATGAAAAAGCGTTAAAGAATGCAGTCAGACTAGTTGTTCTGCCAACATGTGTGGTGTGACACTTAACTAAATGTAAAATGAGCAGCAGCATTTTAGTTACACATGTAATTGTGCTGTGGCTGAACAGTTTTAGTCTTTAGTCTTTCCAGGTCTGTAGCTGTAAAAAGTTAACAAGTTTACAGTTAAGCTATGCCCATCGGAAGTTGTCTCATATGAGAATGAGACTTGTTTCCTCCAAATATAAACAATGCCCTAAGACAGCTGTTATAACTAGTCTACTTTGACATAATAATAAATGAAGAAATACTTTCTGAATGACAACCTAACTATGTTTGGCAAAAAACTTCTGCAGCTTATATTGAACCGTTAAGCCGGAGGCATTGCTTTTATACAATGTAAAATCTTGGGTCTGTTTCAGTAACCTTTGCCAATTTTGAACTTACCACCGCATTGTTTTTGAAAGGAATCCACTAACTTGCCTTTGTAGAGTTAGGATGGCCTTTTTGAATATTAAATGAGGGTTATTTTCTGAGGTTTCAATGTTAAATGGTAAATGAATCATTAACTGGGCTCCAGGTGAAATGATTGCACTGTGCAATCATCTATCCTAATAGTGCCTCAGTGCCTAATTTAGATGCACCCAACAATACATTTTAATATAATACCATAACTTGGTTGCTGTTTTTAAACCCAGTTTGTGTTTGCCAAAAATATATTTTCATACATTTTTTTTAATCTGACCCTCTAAATATCAGGTGCACCTGCACCACCAGTCAAAATGTTTTGTTGCACCCAGAAGCCCTGATTTAAAACTCCATTAAAAGGTGATCAATTAGTTTTGCAAAGATTGCAGCTCTTAAAGTATTTTAAAAACTAAAATCCCATTTTCCAAGGTATTACATTTTAGAGCTTGTTTTAGAGCATATATATATATTCATTCATTCATTCATTCATTCATTCATTTATTCAAATAGGTAAAGTTTGCTTGAATTTAATTATTGCCTGACCCCGAGTTGTTACCACATCCCTCAGAGGTATATATTTCACAAGAAATCCAAGCCAGCACCCCCCAGTTTTATCTTGTGAACCTTTGGAGGGGCCCGACCTCTAGGTTGGAAAACATTGGTTGAAACTACCGAATAGTATGTAAAGTAATTACAGCTACAACAAAATTGATGCAATGTTAATAATCTAATGATAAATTATCTAATAACAGATCAGCCATAGGGTCAGTTTTCTGCTGAACAAGTTTTACTTTTGATACTTCTAGCTGATAATACTGTACTTTTACTTTAGTGGGATTTTGAATGCAGGTCATTTACCTGTTGTGGAGTACTTTTACATTGTTGTATTGCTACTTTGACTTCAGTAAAAAATGAATACTTCTTCCCTCCCTGGGTATTATTTTAGGGAGTACCTACATGGCATGCCCCACCTGAAGCTAACCAGAGTTTAATATATTTCATTTTTGTTTTTTTTGTATTGGTCAAACACTGGTTTCTAATGGTTTCTTTCTATACCTCACATTAGGTTAGTCACTCGGTTAATTCTTTTGTACTTTGTTCACACCCCACCTATTTGAATTATGTCGTATTGATGAGGAGTTACCACAAAGTTGTGCTATCTTGCAAACAATATATAGTAAATGTGCTGATGTAACTAAACTGTGACTGGAAGTGGCAATGAAGTCTTAAACTGTATGGAAAGGGTCTTGGGGGGGGGGAGGGTCTCAAAAGATATTAAATGTAACTTCAGGATGGGTTTGGCTAGTTTCAAACACATTACTAATCATTAATAGGTAGGTATATTGCAAGTTTCATCATGATATGATGCAATTTTTTTTCAACAATTAAGATATTTGATGATATCACAAAGTCTGCCACGATATACGATTTTAATTCGATACAGGGACCTGCTATCAATATAAGATATCATATCCCATTTAACACAATCAGTTAGATATATATCAACTCGCAAAAAGTAACTGAAATATGATTTTATTGCTTAACATTTCAATGAAAACATGATTTTATCCATGGTTCCAGATTTAAATGGAAAAAATTAGGAATTTTTAATAGAAAGAAGGCATTGTTTAGAAAGGAGTTGTTTGGACAGAAACAGTGACACAGACATGCCACATGAATTTCAAAATAAAGGTGTACCTTAACAATGGCGACGATATGAATCCATGTATTCACTTTGCATCGATGCTATTTGATCATTGATCATTGAATCAATATATTGAAGTGTATATGTATATATCGAATACGCTTGTTTTAGATTACTTAACTTTCTGCTGAACTAGGGCATGTGAAACTGGATGTCCAGTAAACTATTTGTCAAACTTGTTTCTTTGAATAGAAGTTTGGCATTTGCTGTATTGTTTGTTTTTCAGTGTTTACATTTGTAGTGATGCATAAATTTTTTCCATCATGATTCATTGTTGTGAAGTCTTAAGTTGCCATTTGCCTTTTTTGCCTTTGTCAAAATAAAATAACTCCATGAATTATGAATGCTGTTCATTAGCCAAATTTATGTATTTGCTTTGTAGTTATCTGAAAATGTTCCTTTTCTTACCTCACCAGTCTCGACTTCATGGCACACGGAGGAGGATAGCTTCCGAGCACCGCCCATTGACCGGTCCATCCTGCCCACAGCGCCTCGTTCGGCTCGTGAGCCCAATATTGACCGGTCCCGACTGCCCCGCAGCCCGCCTTACACGGCCTTCCTGGGCAACCTACCCTATGATGTCACTGAGGACTCGATTAAAGACTTCTTCCGCGGCTTGGCAGTATGTTTAGCAAGCAATCACACAGGCAGTGTAGGGTGTGTAACATGCAGCATGTGGTGTACTGCTACTGCAACACTTTATTTTGTAGGGCAACACAAACAGTGGACTCCAAGTGAAACTTTCTTTCTCTCTTTACAAGAGCTGTGAACAGTAACTCTTCTGACTATCTCGTATTTTAAATCTCTATATTAAGTATTGTAGTCCACACTGACTTACACTATATAACTTAACAAATTTGTCTCACTTAAGTTACTTGCAACAGTGCCGGTCACAGTCCTGACCTGGACATTTTTATGAAAGGCAGATATTGATGACAAATGTCTCCTCTGGCATTTCCTCCATCTCACAGTCTACCTAGTTCATCTATGTTTTTCCTTTGCATACTACTCTTTCTTTCAGGGCTGCACTCTCAGTTTCATGTTGTTGTCTTTATCTCCAGATTAGTGCAGTGCGTCTGCCTCGAGAGCCCAGTAACCCAGAGAGGCTGAAGGGCTTTGGCTATGCTGAATTTGATGATGTGGACTCCCTCCTGAGAGCCCTCAGTCTCAATGAGGAGGTGAGAGGAGGCCACAAGAACTTGGTTTTATATTTTTGCATGTTTAACCCCTGAAGTAGAACAAAGATATGAGAGTATGACTTTCCTTGTTATTGTTGATTTGCACAATAAAATATTCCATACCTCATAGAGAATCTTATAGAAATGTACACAGAGGAATCACTAAATATTTGTCCCCTCTCTGCTCATACCAACAGAACCTTGGAAACCGAAGGATCCGTGTGGATATTGCTGATCAGTCTAATGATAAAGGTACGTTGCTAACCTTCCTTGCTGTGAGAGCAAACAGGAGTATATCCTTCATCCTTCACATTCTATAATTAAACTTAATACATCCTCTTGTTTGTCTTCACACCTCAGAGAGAGACGGAGGTATGGGCAGAGATAGGGGTGGACGGATGTCGGACATGGGTCCTGACAAGACAGACACTGACTGGAGGGCTCGGCCCACTGTAGAGGCTGATGATGGACCTCAGAGGAGAGATGATGCCTTTGGAGAGAGTGAGTTTTCTGTTTGTGCTTCAACATCCACACTTTACCCAGGATAATTCAGTGAGCAGTTCTTGACAGAAAGGTACTGTTTTTTAACATTAGATCTTTAAGTCCCAATATAACTAGGATATAACTATTTTCATGTCCTAGAAAAAATAAGATGGAATTATATCATTTTAAAGCAAACTAGCTTGTTCAAAAGTGTCCAAACTGACGCTTACAAAAATGTAAAAAGATTTTCCCAGATCGGGCTAGAGGGTGTTGCTTATATGTTCTTAATCAAAAGTGTTGAGTTGTCAGCAAACAGTTATGCATTTCTTCCTTTTAAACTTTGTGATGAACAATCAGGCCAACAGTTCATTAGCAGAGGAAACAGAATTGAAACTCTATTCTGATTCTTGCAGGATCACGGGACCGTTATGAGTCGGATCGTTACAGAGATGGGCCGCGGCGGGACAATGACCGCTATGACGGAGGAAGAGATCGCTACCGGGATCGTTATGATGACCGGGACCGCAGAGACTTCGATAGAGGAGGTGTGTTATTCTGCTTGTTTGGAACCAGTGTTCAGACTTGGGTCCACCCGGTCGTTGTTTGGCAGTAACCTTGATCTTGCCCATTGTGACAAATCATTGATTCCTCGAAATTAATTTTTCTAAATGATGAATATTTATATTTTGCTCCTCTCCTTCTAGGTTTTGACTCTCGTGGTGGTGGTGGAGGTCGTCGGGCCTTCGGCAGCGGCTTCCGCCGTGATTATGACGACAGTCGGGGTAGCAGTGATCGCTATGGTGACCGGGATCGTTATGGCGAACGCGAAGACCGATTTGAGAGACGGGATGAGAGGCGTGAGGAGAGAGGTGAGAGTTCAATATATCAACACTGTCTGGTCAGCATTATTTAGGGACCAATGATCTCAGTTAAGGTTTTTTGAATTTTGGTGATTGGTTACGTGTGGCAGTTAGTTTGGTATAACTACCACAAACTCAATTAATAGAATGTAGTCCTTTTGAAAGCTAAATTATACTGACATAATTTCACACTCTTAAGAATGTTTTTTGTAAAGGAGTAGGGCTGGACTGTGCTGACACTATGGTAACATATTCACAGTCACTTAATTCCATTTTAATATTATCCTTCTTACAGCAGCTCCTCAGCAGAGACCCAAATTGAACCTTAAGCCGCGTAGTGTGCCCAAGGAGGAAGAAGGCAGTGGTGGCGGCAGCAGTGGAAGCGGCGGCGGCGGTGGTGGTGGCGGCGGCACTTCCCCAGCTGCAGCTCCGAGCTCCGGCAGCAGGGCCTCATCCATCTTCGGAGCGGCAAAGCCAGTTGACACGGCAGCCAAGGAGAGGGAGGTAGAGGAGAGGCTGAAGAAACAGGAAGAGAGGCTGCAGAGGCAGCTGGAGGAGGACAAAGGCCGGGGACCTGAGAGAAAGCTAAGAGACAGGTCAGAAACTGACACTTGATGAGTTTGTGTTATGAAGTCACTGGAATTGTTCTTATTTTAGGAGGTGTTTATGTTATTTAGGCTTAAATACATTTCAAATGTATTTTCAACAACTTTCAGGGATCCAAGCTGGCGCACTGAGGAATCTCATACTCAGCGATCTCGCACAGGAAGTGAGTCTTCACAGCAAGGAAGCACTTCTGGAAGAGGTAAATATTCAACCTCTTTTATTTCAATTTTTTTTATTGTGTCTAAAAATTGCTTTCTTCTTCTGCACTGGTAGCAAGAAAATACACATTTTACAAAACAACCAAGACAAAACACTTAAAATGTAGAATATCACATCAGCTGGTAAAATAATTCACAGTGATGTAAAACAGTAGGAAACAACATCTTTTTATCCACTAGGCTCCCAGTGTCGAGATAGCGAGCGCTCTGGGGAGAATGAGGTCTTCAGTGGGAGAGAAGGTGAGCCCTCCTCCCCTGGGACCTCCCCACTGCCCCCCTCTAGCAACTCCTCCAAGGAGCCCCTGAAGGTGATGCCCGCACCTCCCCCCAAGGAGAACGCCTGGGCCAAGAGAAGTGCAGCAAGCACAGGCTCCTCTGATGGTGATGGACGACCTCCGGTTTCTCCTGTGTCCCCAAGTGGTTCAGCTCCTCCCAAGCTCAGGTGAGAACACACTCTATGTTAAGAAGCTTCACACACAGAATTGGCTTGTAGACACTTGTCTGTGTGTTTCCTTAGACCTGTTCCTGACTGTTGTTAATTTCTCTCTCTAGCTCCATAAATTCTGCAGATGAAAGAGGATCTGGGAAAGGTAAGTCTTACTGATAAGTGCTAGGCACAAACCAAACCTCAGTGTAGGCCATGAATAAAACCAAACAAACTATGTCAAAGTGGATCTTGCACGCAAATATTAAAGAACTCACATAAACAAAGAATACATTAATTTAAACAAAAAATACTTAATTATGCATTCATAATGACGACCTTGGAGATTCCAAGTCAACAGCCACATGAGCAATCCTGTGAGACTATACAGGTCATTACACACAAGAAAATTCAAATGATGAATAAATGCAAACCCATTTAGCTTAAACTCTTATTGTTTGAGGCTCGGCTCTAAATTGTCAGACTTGGCTCTGCTTTCATCAGCTTTCGCTTTCCTTTGGCTCATCTTTGCTTAAAGCTAAAAGCCAACTAGTATATTAACATCGATGCTATTTGATGTTAACCAACAAACAACATGTAGAATGGGTAATGTTATCTCAAGTTCATAGTCATGTCATTACTTTGGTTGTGTGGGAATTTTTGTCTGGTCATAGTTTAAGTTTTGAGCATAACGGAGTCATTAGGATTCATCTCCTGGGCTCCATTAACCATATATCATGACAGTCCAATAGTCTAATAATATTTTCAACATTTGTAATTCTCTGACGTACACACCAACTGTCATCTCCAGAGCTTCAATGCTAGCCTGGCAACAATTCTCTACTCAACCTGTGTAGCTTGTTTTTCAAATTATTTTGTAAACATCTGACACAGTTTAGAAATGTAGAGCCAGGTCAGTGCTTTTAAGGAGAGAAATTATAGGGTGTAAAGAATTGTGATATCAATATATTGGCCAGTAAAAACACTTTTTGCATTAGCCTAAAATGTGGTTATCAAACAACAAAGTTTATTGTCCAGAATGACATCATTGCACCAAAACTGTAAACATCACTAGAAATTGAATCATCTGAAATCACCCCAATCATCTTTTTCTGCCTAGAAATCTCTAATAAAGTTTTTCATATCATACAAAAAATAAGCAGATACCGACAAATCTGTGATTAGCCGATGTCAGTCAATGATATTGGTGGGGCTCTATTCAAAATTTACGCTGTGTCCTTCTGTTTTTTCCTTGTTGATTGTGGACTTGCTTGACAGCTTCAGTTGTGGCTCTGCTTCAGAAAGTTGCTCTTTAAAGCCATTTGCACACTTTCTTTTTATGGTGATTTGCACTGAAGTGCTGATACGGTTTGAGAGTCATTCAATAAAGTCCATAGAAGGTCAAACTTCACTATACAGACACAAAGTCAATTCCTATATAGAGATATTATACAAGTTGTAATAGAGAATCCCAGTGTTTTCCATCAAGACTTGCTCTCTTACATGAGGTCTAGTAGCAGCTGTTACTTTTCACACCACTACACATCTGTGTCACGATGGACATATTTGGCAAAGTGAGGCCGCGTCTGATAGGAGCAGGTCATGAGCTCATCTTCCTGCGGAGAGGATTTATTAAAAGGGCAGCGCAAAATATGTCTCACATCATTGTTATACAAGTAATGACAGTCTCAAGCAATCTGGCCAAATGTGAAAACAATGAACATTTTGGTTGCCTGTTGTCAGAATTTTTTAGTAACTTTTGGCACACCTTTTGAAGCCAGTATCAAATTTAGGTTGCAGTTCAGCTTGCATTCAAGCAGTTGCGCACCTCTCATTTGGCCCTCCATCAGTGACTAACACATTTTGAATCCAACCCAGTGGCGTTTTATGCTGCAGTGTGTTGTGAGTGTGGTCTACTGTCCACTCAACTGTCTGGCTTCTCCTTTAAGATGAGAACAAGGCTGACTGTGTGCGTCGGGACCGGGGGCCCCCACGAGCACGAGGGGGGCCTGCAGGGCCTGGAGCAGGGCGGGGCCGAGGAGAGGGGCCCAACAGAGACCGAAGAAAGGAGGCAGACAGGTCAGCCATCCAAAGCTAGCAGCTCCAGTTCTTTAATGAGACAGGGAGGACATTTAACGGGCATCTGTAAAGAGTGGCCTATGCTCAGTTACACAACCGATGACACCAGGAGTGTCACATTTTAATGCTTTACCTTACAGTCTTCATTATGGAGCACGGGAAATGATGAATTCCAGTGCTTTAACGTCAGAAGCACAAATTAAATCACATCTTAATTTTGGGAAATTTTCATTTGATGTTTTTCTTCTGAAAATGAGGACTGAGCACAGTGAACTGAGTGCCAAGCAGCTTGTAGATTTGCTAATTTCCAGATGATGAAAATGAGCAGAATTTGTGCTCCTGTAGTTTGTCTTTTTAGCTGCGTGTTTTAAGGATTCAGCGCTGAGCTCTGCTGATCAATTTTAAGCTTGGTGTTAATACTGATTGTAGGAAGGATAACAGAAGAGACCGAGACTCCAGACCACCTCCAGAGCCAAAGAAATTCGAAGAAACCCCAACCCCCGTAAGTGCATCACTGCCTAAATGTAGTCAGACTGATGTCACCAAAATTACTCTTCATTAAAGGCTTTCCCAAAAGCCATATTTTACTAGAAACATCCCTTTTAATAGTAGATAAACAGCCCATCATCAGTCATAGAATAATTACCCCTAATGTTCTTACTCCTTGAGAAAACAAACCTTTTCTCTTAGGTACTCTATACTTGTTTAGCATTCAAAGCTACTGTGCTGATCCAGGTTCTGTTTTGTTTTCGCCTTTTTCAGAAGTTCAGCTCAGCCAGTAAGTACGCCGCTTTGCTAATGGACGGAGACCAAGGAGACGATGCAGAGGACGTAGAATAAAGGGGGAAATAACGAGACAAGGCCTGAAAGCTCGAGACGAGGAGACGACAAACGCAAAAAAAAAATCTCACATAGCTTATGAAAAAAAACTTCGTACATGGAAGAGGCTCCTGGGAGGAGATCGCTCCCTCCCTTCTTTCCTCCTACAAACCTGTCCTTTACTTTCAAAACTCCCTCCCACCCCCCTTACCCCCATCCCTCCCTCCATCCCTCCCTCCCCCCCTTCCCCACCGCAAGACTATTCAGGTTCTGAAGAATAGTCACATACTGGACTTGTTTTTAAATGGAAAAAAAGGAGTAGCTGACATATGGCAAAGTGATGGATAACATTGAATTAATTGTAATAAATAAATGAAAAAGTGGGGAAAAAATGAATTTGTATATTTGTGGATCACGGGTGTGGTGAGATTGCATTATGAGAGGAGACCTAGCTTAGCAAGTGGAACCTGTTTTGTTTTTTTTTGACGGACTCGCATAATTCCTAGGTAAAATGCAGTTACGGATTATGAGGTATTTTAGTTTGGTATTATAGAATTATTTTTTAAAAAAAAACAATCGCCAGGAAATTAGTCAAGTCTTCCAATATTAACAGTCGTGAATGATGAGACTGGTTATTAACTTAAAAACATTTACTGATCGTAATTGCATCGTTCACCAAACTGATTGAGAGAGTATTAAGAGAGAGGACTGTGGAATACATAGATGACTTGTATTTTGAGATTGACAGAAAAACATCCAACACATGATTCTCACCCAGAGAATTCTTTGAGTCCATTACCATCATCCCCTATCACTGTACAGATGTGTCTTACTTCTACATCTTCTGATGAAATAATCGAAATATAGGCTCAGTGTCCACGCATCTGAAAGATTCTCCACAAAAAATGAGTATTTGGGGAAAGTGGAGTAAGGTGTAAGGATTTCCATGAAGTTACATGAACTTGTCTTCCAATTGCAATAAATTGGGGTCATTATGTACATTCCAATAGTATGTGGTCATTGTATATGTATGCCTTACTGAAGGGATTCAAGGCTTGTTTATTCAGAGGTTAAAGTTTACAGACGAGCCAAACTGTCTTTGTTGTCTGTATAAACCTGTCTGGGCCATATACACTGAAGTGACAACATGACATTTTAAATTCACTGTCAGTCACAGTATGGCGACTTGCATCGCTTTTATGTGCAAAAACAACAAAGTATCTGTCCTGTGTTTACTGTTCTTCCCGTGTGGTCTGTGAGACGGGCAGTTTCCACAGTATTTCTTCAGCCTCGACCTCCTGCTGAGGGCCGGACTCCTGGTGGCAGCTGGTTAGGATCCTGCTGAGCTGTGCATCGCAAACACACACACACACACACAAAAGCAAAGGGCACCCTCTATGCCGTAAGTTGGGACTCCTGTAGACCCCTCAGCCATTCCATCAGTACACATCACCATACTTGAGACTGAGAGCGTGCAGAGTACCTTCAAATATAGATTTTTAAGGATTTTTAATATAGACTATTATTAAATCATTGGTATCTTTTAAAGCTCGGGGATTGTTTGCTTCATTGCTGTTAGAAAGTGGCCATGTGTTTGTTCTCAGAGCATTGTGTATATTAGAGTGGGCACTGAGGGAGCAAGAAGTGTGAGATGGAAAGATCGTGTCATACAAAGTTTATGATAGGCGCCATGTGTAAGGATTGAGCACCTGTCGAATCCAGAAGAAGTCGGAGGCAGCGTACTGCTAGACTAATTGCTTACTGTAGCTTCTGTTAGTTGCTTAGCTCAGTTAGCTGTGCAGCTAGTGGTCTTGACTGCGATTTTGGCCAACCGAGATAATGTTGCTGTTTGCACGGCTTACACCAGGACAGGTTGAGGGCGAGCTGGTTAAGCGTGTTAACTTTATGTATCTTTGCAACAGTACATAGACGTCATAACATCAGAACTGTTGCTCACATTCTGCTGATGATTTTAAGCAAATCTTTTCAACGTTTTAAACAAAATATCTTACATATTGCACCTTTAAATCCATGATAGTCTGAAAATTACAAAAGATTATGATGCTTGTTTTTATGTACATCTAACAGTGGCAGTACTGAGAAACTTTTGAGATGTCTAAAGACTTGTACCCGAATTCCCTCAATTTAGGATTAGAAATTGGTAAAGGTGTGTAAATGTCATCATTGTGTTATTGCTCAGTTTGTGTTCAGCAGTGAGATAACCAGTAACATTACTTAAGTACTGTGATCAAGTTCACTTAAGAAGTTCTACATGTTTTGTCATTGTATGCTATCCAATACTCCACTACTGTCATTTGATCGCTTGAATGGCTAATTACTGCGTACAACCCTCTGGTAGAAAATCCTATTGTTGTGAATTAAACTGCTCGCACGTGCATTAAGTAGTGTGTTGCTCCCCTCCACCCACCAGCTACAACTTAACAGTGCTGCTGACACAGTTATGCATCTGTAGTAATCAAATAACGTAACACATGATAACGCTCAGAGGAGCTAATGCAGAATGAGCGCTTTTGAGACTTTGTAAACTACAACTATATATGTAATTCAGGACTTTTATTCGCAAGGATTTTACCTTCTGGTAGTTAATTTTACTTAAAGGATAAGTTCACCTAAACATATAAATTCAGTCATCATCTTCTTAGCCCCATGCCGATGGGGAGTCAAGTGCACAAAACGTTTCTGGAGCTTCATGGAGCAGCATGGGGCTGCAAAGCTAACGACTGAATTTTCATATTGGTTGAACTTATCCTTTAAGATCTGAAAACTTCCTCCACTGTCATCAAAAAGAGGGCTGCATCTGTGTGCTCTTACTCACCCACACTCCCACCACCACCCCTGTTGCCATGTGAATCAGCAGCTGGTCCACACAGGAGGGTCCTTTCCTCCACTTCAAGTCACAACATTTCTGGGCTTTGCGTCACACACATACCTGCATGATGTATCAAGTGAATTGTCACACGATCATGCGCTAATTTAATACATCAAATCTGTCATGGCTCAACACCACTCGTCTGCTGATGGGACTGTAACACAGAGGCATTTCTGGAGTAGCTGGAAATCTGAACTTATCCCGTTTTATTAAGGCACAACGATGGTTTGTCGCCTGATTTAGCCTCGCAGCCCCGGATTTGTCTCACATTAAACCAAAGGGCGCTTTGTATGCTCAAACATGGTTTTAGAAAGAGCTTATTGTTGGAGATTTTCCCCTCACAACCCCAAAACCTCCAGCTTAAAGCAGCATTTTGTCTGGAGAAGCCAGTCAGTTAGAGGAAATACTGTGTGTTTGTGTGTGTGTGTGTGTGTGTGTGTGTGTGTATGTGTGTGTGTGTTACAGGAAGCGTGCTGTACTCTACTAAGGAATTTAACGAGGGGAGAAGTAGATCTGAGATTTAAGCACAGAGCCCGTCATTGTTTTCATTTCAGTGGAGAGAGCGACTGAGGAAATTAATGTGGGGTGTCATGTGTCCCATCAGACTGGCAGTGTTGGGGTGTAATTAAGTACATTTAATCAATTACTGTACTGAAGCACAATTTTGACGTAGTTCTACTTGAGTGTTTCCGTTTTTCTGATACTTGATTCTTCTCTCCATCACATGTTGGAGGCAAATATTGTCCTTTTTACTCCACTACATTTATTTGATGTTTTTAGTTACTTGTTACTCTGCAGATTACATGCTACATCAGAGCCAAAGGAGCACAAAAGACTAATTCCAATTATCAAAAAACTGATGGATATCGGATCCAATAATCACCAAGGCCAAAAATCTTATGAACACATAGTGTACAGTTTATACATATATGTAAATATATTAATTAATATTTACATGATACTTAGGTACATTTAATATCAAAATACTTTAATCCCTTTTACTCAAATATGCGTAACTTTATGGTATAAGTAAAGTAATATATTTGTTGATATCTTTACTTTTACTCAAGTATGAGTTTTGGGTACTTTTTACAACACTGCAGCAGCGATAAAATGTAATCAAGTACATTTACTCAAATACTGTACTTACGAGCAACTTTGAGATACTTTATACTTTACTTTATTTGGTATTTCAATTTCCCGCTACTTTATTCTTCCACTCTACTGTATTTATTTGATTACTATAGTTACTAGTTACTTTGTAGACTGTGACTGCGTCAGAGCCAAGGTAGCACATTTTAGATTTGATTTTGACAATCGGAAAAATGCAGAAATACCAGATCAGATAATTGTCCAGGTCGATAATGGCAAGTATACAGTTAATACATACCTGTACATATACAGTATGTTTAATTTCCTTTACTTGTACTTTTGCACTCTTGTACGTTATCTTTACTTCTACTCAAGTACGACTTTTGGATACTTTTACAACGCTGCCACTGCTGACAGTCCTCTGAGGTTCATCTCCTCTCACATTTTCACATCCAAGCTCCGGTTGTAAAGAAAAAAACCAGGGGCGAGCAGATGGTTAAAAAGCCCTCGCTTCCTCCGAGCGAAGCTGAGAGGAGGGAGAAGTGGGATCAGGACTACAGTATGTTCACATAAAGTTGGAGAGTCTAGAGGGATGACGTGTGTGAAAGGAGCTCTATCTAATCACTCCCCCATGAGGAGGAAGAAGAGAGCGAGAGGGGCTGAAGTGAAGCCAAAGGAAAGGGGAAGGGCCTGACCATCAACAAGCCAAAACAGCTGCCCCCTTCTCCCCTGTGGAGAGACAGCAAGGGGAGCCTGATGGAGCGAGAGAGTGGGGAAGACAGGAGGGTCTGTGAGTGTGAGAGAGCGGCATACGACACATTTGAGGGCCTGTAGAGGAGAGGAGAAGGAGAAGGAGGTATTGGCAAGTGGAAAGAGGGAAGGGGGAAGGGAAGAGAGAGAGGTGGCGAGTGTGTGCTTGCATGCTTTCAGGGTGAGGATAGCCAGGGAGCGAGGCACAGGGAGAGAGGGGGAGGAAGTGTGGAGGGTCCGTGCTCAGTGACACTTCTTGGAGGGGTTTGTAAGTGGAGAGGGGGGAAAAAAGAAAAAAGTCATCTGGGGTGGATTTCAAGGCAGGGACACAAGCTGTCAGAGAGAAGGGCAGAGGTGTGAGGAGTCACCGGGGGGAAGAGGGAGCATGTTGGAGAGGAAGACGTTAGCTGTCGCAGAAAAACATAAGGAGGCCCTTCAAAAGATGAAGCGCTGAGAGGAGGAAAACCATCTGGAGTGAAGGCACTTGTCTGGAAGGAGCGGATAGGTTTTCTGGAGCTGAGGATATTAAAGCTACGAGGCAACAGAGGGGGACTGCTGGAGGTATGGGGTGCGTTCACAGCACGAGCACTGGCAGGATGAAGAAACATGGACCTGTTGCTGACGCAGGAGGGGTCCCTGTAAAGGTGGACCCTGAGGTACACCCTGAGATCCTTCAACTTGCTGAGGTGAGTCAATAACTTCTCCCGGGGGAACTGTAAACATTCAGGTTGTACGTGAACATTGCACTGCTGAATCCATTGGGAGCTCATGGGGAACAAGCATTTTAAGCGTGATCAATCGTTGGTGCTTGGCGTTTGTCCTTTCACTCAGCAGCGGAAGAAGCCAAACTTTAATAGTCCCTCACTAAATCAACCAAAGGAATCCAAATAATTGAACCACTACATTTCCAAATTAGATGAAGCCTTTGACTCCAAAGCAGTCCCCTTTTTTCCTCCCTTATGAAATATTCCTCCTCTGTATCTGTGTCAGCATTAAGTGGATCAGGAGGTCTCATGCTGCACATGCTTGCATACCAGAGGATAAACATGTGTTTTGCAGGTCCCTTTTAGACCTGCACCACAAGCATGAATGGCACGCACTTGTAATGTTTGTAGATTTAAGTATTTTTTATTGCGATGGCCGTATAAATGTGTCACTCCATCTGGGCGTAAAGGAATCAGTGGTAATGAGCAAGGGGGGAACACAGACAGTGGTGGACGATCCACTTGTTAATTACGTCCTTCGAGGGTCAGGGGTTCAAGAGGAAGTGGTATAAGTTACTGTCCGGTTCCGAGCTGCCGTCTGCATGTCTGCTGCCTCTATTTAGGAACATGTATGGATTTAGGAGCAAACACGCAAAGCCCCTGGAGGACTTTTATAGAGACTAAAATAAAAAGTGTCTGTTGGTGTAGCACCGAGGCCACACAGCAGAATGTGTGTGATCTCACATGTCAGAGTAAATCACACTGTGGCCCGCCGTGTGTCAGAGGACAAAGAGAAAAAAGGAAATTGATTTCAAGTCATGACACTTTATTTCAACGTCTGTTTTGCACACAGCTGTACCTGGAACGTTACGTTATTAGTGTGATGTGAGTGTAGTTTGACACTGAGAGGTGAGTGAACCCCTGGAACAAAAACATTACTCAGATCACATGTGCCTTCAAATCTCCCAAAGCCCAGATTGTGTGTCTGTGTGTCTGAATTTCTTTGTGTTTGTGTGTGTGTGTGTGTGTGTGTGTGTGTGTGAGAGAGAGAGAGAGAGAGAGAGAGAGAGAGAGAGAGAGAACATGCCAAATTATGATAACATAGTCCCAACTGAATGGGTGGACTCTGCATTGGAGAGGAATGAAATATGTCATACATGCAAGCAGTCCAGGAGTTCTTTCTGTATGTAATTGTAGTGTGTTTACTTTTCTCAGTTTATGTCTTTCTCACACACACACACACGAACACACACACTCATTCCCGCACCTATTTTCAGCATTTTCATGGCTGTTTAGAGGTGACACCCCAGGTTATAAATAACCTGCCAGAACCAGAGCATACCCCTGGCTCGCCACCTGCTCCTGTCTCTTCCTGAGTGGATCGTGTGTGTGTGTGTGTGTGTGTGTGTGTGTGTGTGTGTGTGTGTGTGTGTGTGTGTGTGTGTGTTCGAGGTTGTGGCTCCTGCTCTCCAGCATGTCATCACCACTGAGGTGTCACTGAAAAAAACACTCCTGCAGACCGAGGCATTTAGTGCTGAGGGGGTGTGTCACTGTAATCTGTATTCATTTACAATGTGTGTGTGTGAGTGTGTTGCAGCTGTATATTATTTATCAAGTGAATGCATTAGCACAGTTTGTATATTTCATAAAATGCATGTCTTTGTGCATTCGGACACAGCGCAAGAAATTTGTGAACCGCAACTGCAGCCATGTAATTGTAAGCTTTGCCCTCCTCAGAGTGAGTGAGTGAAACTGTGATTTAATGAGACTCTCAGCTATAGATAACTGTCCTACATTTAGTTTGTCAGTATAACTGAGCTGTTTTGGAGAAAAAAAACAGCCTTAAAACACTTCCCCTGCAGTCCTCACACAGTTATAAACAGCTTTCGCAGCTACAGGCAGAAAGAAATCCATTATGCTGCTGCTGTCGGCTGCCTGACCCTCTCCTCAACTCCGTGTTAGAAGTGTCTCTCCTCGGGCTCTCTGCAGTGGTCAGAGATGCTTGTGGAATGACATAGACGTTGGCTGCAAAACCCCAAATGGGGTGGGGTTCTTTAATAC
This sequence comes from Diplodus puntazzo, assembly GCA_963678695.2. NCBI lineage: Eukaryota > Metazoa > Chordata > Actinopteri > Spariformes > Sparidae > Diplodus > Diplodus puntazzo. The sequence continues at coordinate 23,144,097 of OZ023157.1, read as the reverse complement.
TGCAATGCAACGCTGCAACGCTGCTGATAGTCACGGGAGCCTCCGGAGACTGAACATCCTCTCTAACAGTGTTCCTTTCTGACTGCTACTGAAAGAACATAAAGGAAACACCTGTACAGTCTAAAACAGTCAGAATTCAAGCCTAGAATGTAACACATACTATCGTCATTATAGTTTCACATTCAGAGTTATTTGCTTTCAGCTATTAATCGCATTGTGTGGCACGTGTCTACGCCCCCACCGCCACTCGTTGCTGTTATACTGACAGGGAGAAATGAATGGAGAAAAACAGCAACTGGGAAAAATGTCAGCACCATTGTGTAAACCCCACCACACGGCGGGATTCATGACTCATTTCATCTGTGTCAGTTCTACATCCGGTTACAGTTCTTTGATGCCGATTAACTCACCAATCACTGCCAACAGCTCTGGCAACGTGCTGCGAGAACGCTTCGGTCATTTTGTGAGAGTTTGTTTACTTGTCGAAAAAAGAAAAGGCCGACTGTCGACTTCCTGTCATGCTTGAATATCTCTTATGCGCCTGAAAAAAGTTTTTAAATACTTTAGTGTGCATACAATAAGCAGTCCTCAATCTGAAGTAATTCACTGCATTTATTTTGAGGTGTATCATTTAAGCAGCCTTCTCAAGGATCCAAAGTCAAGGAAATGAAATGAAAAGATATGAATATGCATGTGTTTGTAGATATCATTAATGGACATCTGTCCTGTCTACAACACCGACAACACCACTCGGTCTGCACACTCTAGGTCAGTAAGAAGAAAGCTGCTTGAAGAACTTGTTCCTCTCCCTGTACTTCCAGGTCCTGATCAACAATGTTGAGCATCTCTAAGATTATACCTCTCTGTCCTTCTTTACAGGCTTAACTGCACTAGTGCTATTGTCCAATATGTGGAGCCCTTGACTAGTAATGCATTCTTCTTTTGAACTTCAAATTGTTACAATGGCATCATGAGATCAGTCTTTTGGTGAGTCGTCACCATGGAATTGATTAGAAGGTGCCCATGAAGTTGTCTCCCTTAATGTTCATCTCTTGAAAGAATTCGCAAACCCTTATGAGGGAGAAGCGACCAAGAAACACATCCAATATCAGCCTTCTTAGACCTGCCATCCACCACTGCACTCATGTCTAACCAACTGTCATATCTAAATGACAATTTAATATAAGTGAGTTGATTTGATGGCTTATCCATATGAAAGACACGTTTTTAGTGATTTTTTAAATTCAGCTGTGCAACTTGACTCAGATGTGCAGTCACAGAAGCTAATACTTGTATAAATAGTAGTCAATAGGAAAAGTCAAGATTATGTAATATATTATAAATAGCTTTTAAGAAATTATGAAACTCTTATCTTGTCATCTTTTTGTGGGGTTCTATATTTAATTATAAAGAGCAAGAGTAAGTGATAAAAGTCGTAGCCTACTGAAATTACTGCTATCACTGAAAGCTCCACTTTGTATACTGCAGGTGATCTCAGGTCAGGTTTATGAGGGGACGCATTTACAACTCAGTGGGCCGTTGCATAAGTCTAATCGATTCAAGCGCAGAAATGTATGACTTATGTAATAACATTTAAAATGTAAATGGCTGAAGGGGATGATGATCCTCCTTATGCCCTCGTTTTGTCAGGTTCATCCGTCCACTGTCTCTTCCCCCTTAAATCCCCCCATGCGCGCGCACGCGCGCACGCGCGCGCGCACACACACACACACACTCTCGTAGACATGCAGAGACCCAGATTAAACACATTCAGTGGATGTCACCGTTTATAGCAGCTTCCATTCATCATAACAGCAGAGGACATGTGTCAATAGTCCAGTGTTACTCTGCTGCTTTGATTATGAGGTCAATACACACAGCATAATGGTACTGGTCCTATCTGTGCCTGTGAGCATCTGATCAATCCGGGTCAGCGACCTACATAAACACTGTATTTCCACCTGAGAGGGATTATGAAAAATGAATGCACTCGTTCACTTTATTACAATAATTGATGTCTCCCATTTCGTGGAACACACTACAATAATTTTTATTACTCCGTGTGACCTGCAGACCCGACTGCGGCACATCAGACCCTCATTAAAATAAAAACACTGCGCAGTCTTCACGGCTGGAGAAACTCAACACAAGTTATCATGGTTAATGGAATCCTTCTCAAGGCATTATTCATCAAATAACTGTCTCCCTACAGTGGCTTATAGATCAAAACTATTTTCCTTTGAATGCTGGAAAGCTCTGATTTATTGACTATATTTAAAGGTGCAATATGGAAGAATTTTAGTTTAAACATTAAAACATTTACAAAAAATATCAACAGAATGTGAAGAAATAACAGCTTTATTTTAAGATTAGATTAGCATGCTAACCAGAAAAAACTGATAACTTCTTTCTACCCATCACCCAAAGCTCCTCTATTAGCAGTGTTAACACCAACACTATCCCTTCTCCCTAGCTGCATGGCTAACAGGGCTGAAAAGCTGCTAAAACAGTAGCTACTGTCATGAATATGTAAGTACAGCGATTATCAGTTACTCTGGTGATATGCTGCCCCTCTTTGTCTGCAACAGGTGGCCACTTCTTACATGTTGCACCTTTAAAGTAATAGCGCTGTACTTTAGGGACTAAATTAATTTGTTCTCTTGGTACGACTAAGCTGAGAAAATTGATAGGATACTATTCTTGTGTCTGTATGCTAAAAATGTAGCCACTACTGGCACCAGTCAATCAACATAGCTTAGCTTAGCTTAAAGACTGAACGAGAGGTAACAGCTAGCTAAAATCAGCAGCTGAAATCAATATTTTTTGTAAGAATGTGTCACTGACAATGTGAAACAATGTGACTATGTGAAAGAGGTCACTCTTAATAATAAATGTACAGATAATTATCACCTAAATCTGCTGCTCTCGGTCCACAACCTTAAGGTTTTTTGTCAACTCTGACCACTCTGACAGTATGGTTTTCATCTGCAGCAGGTAGTGAAAAAGCCATTAAAACCTACTGTACACCACCGCCCAGCACCAAACAGTAGACACACACAGTTAGCATTTAGCAGCATTTAGCAGCTAAGGAGTCCGATATTTCCCTCGTGAGTTGGTAGACTGACACCAGAGCTAACAGATATTGCATATTGGGCTTTAATACATCGCGTTGGCACTCAGAATGATAATGTTTATCTGCAACTGTTGAATGTATGAATAAGCAACTGTTTGGTAACAAGTACTGTATGGCATATTAATGTAAAAAAAGGTGAGGCGACATGTACTTGAAGAAAAATCTGTTATTGGAGGCTGAAGCCAACTTATTAACACATTGTAGCCTATCTCATTATATAGGCCAAGTATATAAACAATATATATATATATATATATATTTATATTTTACCATTGGACAGAGTCATGCTAGCTGTTTCCCTGTGCTACGCTAGTCTCTGCTTCATGCTAACCATCTCCTGGCTGTAGCTTCATATTATGTGTACAGGCACAGGACTGGTACGAAAGTGTATACCCAAAATTTCAAGTCTGTCTTTAAACCTTTGACTTGTTGGTATGCTAATGAAGTTAGCATGTAGCCTAGCCTATGAGGTGCCAACTGTTTATTAAGCCTAAATGTCGCTGGTTGACAAAAGCTTTCACGTGCAAGCGATTTTTGCAGAAATTGAATGTTATAACGGCGGAAGGAAGCAGTAACAGTTTTTAATGGAGAAAGTTCCTGTCAGCAACCTCTGTGGATTTGTTTTGTCGAGCGCTGTAATAAGTGTCGTCAGAATGAATCAGCTGCATTTATGTTGCATTATGTAACCACGCAGAACTCAAGGTGGAGCTAGGCTACATAAAACATTAATTAAACATTTCTAGTCATGAAGGATTTATGCTGCGTATTCTTGGCTGTTATATAATACATTGCACTTAATGGAATAAGTTTGCTTCCGCTCACAACTCAAAATGGTGGGAGAAGTGGGACCGTGGTGTCGGAACAGTCAATAAGTAAGTGTTTGTGAGAGTTGTGAGTCCAGGCCAGCATTCAAGCACCTTAACCTTCCACCTTCCAAGTTCAATGTCCCTTCTGTTTGGAAAAACCCAGGCCCTGGAAAAAGTATAAAATGCCAGGGCAGAGAAATGCATCGAGCCATTTAACAGGAAAAGAAACATCACTGTGTGCAGGTATGTTGTTTTTCTGGTCCTCCACTTCCTCCATTGCCTCACACAGACACACACAGACACACCCACCAACACACACACACACAGACACAGACATGCACACACACACACACACACACACACACACAGATCCATCCTGATGTTTTCAGGCCCCTCCTTGTTCTCTGCTCAAGGAAAGATTTAATGCTTTAATGTGCCTCACATGCTGTCAGAAGGCATTGCTTAGGGAGGGCATTACCATTTATATAAACATTGTCCTATTTCTCTTCTCTGAGAAGTTGAGTATTGGTTTATAAATAGAAAGATCCATGGATTATGACTCAGGGCACTACATGTATTTTCCTTTAGTACAAACGCAGTCTCTGGGATTGTGTGTGTGCGTGCGCGCGCGTGTGTGTGTGTGTGTGTGTGTGTGTGTGTGTGTGTGTGTGTGTGTGTGTGTGTGTGTGTGTGCATGTTTTGGGTTTTTCTCCAGGGTTAGAGTTTTACTCTCTATCGTTCAGTTCATTTAAGGTATTCAGACATTTCAGCCATTGCTATCATATCACTATGGATCTGAGTTACACATTTTGGGGAAGACAATGAACAGTTACAGTCGGTCCTGTTTGTATCCGATTTCCTGCCATCTCTTTCTTTGCTTTGCACACAGATGCTAATGTCTCGTGTTTGCACAGCTGCCATAATGGTTCAGTGTGGTGCCACCTTACAGTGTTGAAAGAAAAATTATAGTAAGTCTGACATCGAAGAGGACAGACACCAGCTACTTCAACCGGACGTAAAGAGAGACTAAATTTTTAATAGACAGCCACAGCATTTGGTTTGGTTACAAACCTGGTTCCCTTTTTCTATAAGGAAAAAAAGATGTGTCTAAGTAAATGCTAACTCTATATAATCTCTAATAATCTAATGCTAACATGCAAATATTTATAAAACATAATGTTTAACATTAAAAATTCAAATAAGCTTTATAGGCAATGTTCAAGTCACATTGAATACAATTTTCAAATGACATATCACTGAGTACTCATGTGTTACACAAAAAAACCTCTTTTTTGTCAGAATTCTGACTTTAACCTCAGAATTCTGACTTTCACGTAGCCCTAATCCTCTTCCGTACAAATAAAAATAAATATAAAAAAATAAAATCTCTCACACTTATAACAATAGTCGACATATTTTGCATTGGCCACTGATTTTTCACCACACATGAGGATTTCTGAGGATCATGTAGATGGATCTGATACGTTTGAGTTTTCGAGGACCCAGATGCAGCAGCGGGACGCCGATGTTCCCTGCAGGGGGAAGCCAGACAGTGAAAGGCACTAGTGATCACCGTAGGTTACAGGATAATCTGGCAGCGAGTATTGGGGAGACCGGGTTTATGTAGTCGGCAGGTGATGAGATGATAAGGGCCAGGTGCGCCACTCTGCTGCTGTCGCCACGCCCTCAGCCACACATGGGGAGAGAGCAGGTGAGCGAGAAGAGGGAGGGGAGAAGAAGGCAGACAGGAAAAAACATAGAAAAACAGGACAGCCCACAACACTGTCCTGGCAGCACCGTGACAGGATACTCCCAGGATATATATTATTTATTTTTCAGACAAAATCCTCTCAAATCCTTAGATTTCTCTCAATATGATAAAACATTCTGATAAACCTCACTTTTATAACAAAGTGGACATAGCCTGGACCCCCGGTTAGCCTGTTCTGTCTGTTCACAGTCTTATTTTAGAGGGACATTTGTCAATTAGCAAGAGATATAAAGATAAATTACAGCTAATGCTATCAAACGCTACCAGTTGAGCAAGAATTTAATTATAAACCAAAGTATTGCACAAATTAAAGTTTGAGGAGGAAAAATCAGTTCTTCATCCGGAGAGCATGAGTGTCCGTACAAGATTTCATGGCGATCCATCTAAATGTCAGATACTTCAGTCTGGTAATTGTCATCACAATGGCACCACCAAGTCTATCTGTTCAATTACATTTAGCTTACCTGTGACCATGCAGCACATTAGAGGGGAGTGGCGGCGCAGAAAGCTGCTTATTTTTCATCATCTTCGCTGCCCAACAGACTGAGACAGAATGAGGGCAAGTTAAAAGACAAGACAACAGGATGCCTTAAAACACAGCATGATGTGGCAGGTATTTTTAGTGGCGGAAGCTGAATGTACAGCGGGTAGGGCACCAGTGCTCCTGCTGCTGTGCCAATGAAGCAGCGCACATCTGTAGTGACAGCAGCCACACAGGACACAGTGACCATCCAGTGCCTCAGAAGAAACAAGGCTGACGTACAGTAAAGTGCCTTCATACTCTGTATGGAGTACACATTATCATGAGGGAATTCATGAGGTTTCAGTTTCACAGTTGTTGCACGATTTTATGAATGACTTCCTTTGACTGAGTCTGTTTATTTGTTGTGAGCATGATCCGATATGACTATCCTCCTGTGTGTGCAGCTTGCCAGAGCGGGAAGTCACACCTTCACGGAGAAGAGCTTCAAGAGGAAACGTGTGTGCGATGTCTGCAAGGAGAACATTGACAACCTCGGGGCTTTCTGCAAGGGTGAGTCCACGTCTCGTTCAGGTCAGGCAGCAGACCCAGAGACACAACTGACCAGCGCTGTGGACACACATCAGCTCACCCTGATGAGCTCACCCTGACTGCCCTCTCTCTGTCTGTCAAAGCTGCCTGTCAGAGTAAATCACGCGCCTTACCTCTGTTCTCCTCTCACTGTTTGCAGAATGCAAGGTTGCAGTTCACAAGACATGCGAAGCAAAGGTAAGTCCTCACTAAAAGTCATCACAGATTACACGCTTTGCCTTCCTCCTGCCTCTGAGCAAACTGTGCTCCTGTGTCAGAGGTTCCCATGTCCTAAGTGGAGTAAGCCATGTGCACTGACCTAGATGTCTGATTAAAGAAGGCCTCCCCCTGTGAACCGCAAACAGCCAGGTTGCCATGAGTGATTCAGTCATGTGATAACATAGCAGGAGCTCCTGGGTGTCCTCAAGCACCCAGGAATTCTCAGTGTTGGTTCGTAGTGACTTTCTGATACAGCTTGATATGAGGCATTTTTGCTTATTAGAGAAGCATATTTTACACCATATTCTGATGCTTATTGAATTTGGGGAATGCTCCTAAGATGATCATACGGGGGCAGTAGTGAGCTTTGAGCTGGTGGAGCTCAGGGAGACGGCAGCATGCTGAGAAGATTATTTTCACTTGAGGATTTTATACTGAGGGCATCTCTAAAATTGTCTTCCTTTTTTTTTCACTTCTCTGTCAACTTATCATTATGTATTTGCAGCAATACTGTCAGAGCTTTTAATGCTTTAAAGGGACAGCTCACCCCCAAATCAAAAACACATCTTTATTTATTTGCTATTGAAACGTGAAACGCTCGTTACTCGCGGAGTAACTTCTGGGAAGAGACATTGATGTATTATTAAATATACTGGTGACACTTAACAATACGGTACACACAAATGTGAGAACTTACTGAGGAGAGAGTAAGAAATGAATCAGGAACGACTTGATAGGTTACTGAAGAACAGACTTGGAGATAATACATTCATGAATCAATAAGTAACGATGAGTTCATAAACCACCCACCAATTGGCCTGAACTAGTGATGACTCATTGATTGCTAATTACTGAATCATTAGTTACTGATTTTCCAGAAGGCTAATTTGAGCGTGCGGTGATTATAATGTTGATGTCAAAACCAAGTGTCAAGTCAAGGGTTATCACCAACGGCAAAGTCTTCATAATTCCAGGATGATGTCTCACTTTGCTTGACAGTACACAAAAACAATAACTAATAATTAAGTAATTAGTATTTAAGGAGTCTATCAGGTAACCACTAAGTATTATGTTTCACTTTACTTGAAGGTACACAAAAATAGACCTTGAATGACAGTTATTCAAGAACTAGTCATTAATGATTCATTAACTATCAAGCTATTTCTGATTCATTCCTCACTCGCTCCTCAGTAACTGTTCAGAATTTGTCACCAATGTTTTTTGGGTTTTTTTCATGGTGCTTTGAGCACCAAGAGCCAAGTGCCATCTAGTTCCATTATATTTGAGAGAAGACAGAAATCTCTCCAAAACTTGACAGTTAAAACTAAAACAATCTAGATGGATAAACATCACTAAGAGGAAAGAAGAAACATGTGTTTTTTGATTTGGGGTGAACCATCCCTTTAACCTGTGACACTCCATCAATGTTGTCCACACCTAATACATTGTACATCACAATGTAAAATGCAATCTAGGCATATAAGGTTCACTTAAAGATGCCCACAACAACAACAACAGACTTTGCTGCTATGATGGAGCTCAATTGCAAAACATTTTCATGCATTGCATCCGTGAGAAATCTGAGGTGTTGCTCAGAATCAGAGAGAGACACCTACTTGTCACCATTTGCACTGCTTTTAAACAATCATAGAGCGGTCTTCATGGAGGTAGAGAAGAGAAAGAAGCACTGTTTCTCCCTCTCTCCACAGCTTATGTCAAAACCATTGGCAGTCGCTGCCTCTGCTCTCATGTGACCCTGCTTTACAGCAGCTCAGTATCACACACCACAGAAGGAGCTCGTGACCCTGCTGTAACTCACTGTCCAACAGAAGAAACACACACAGAAACTGTCACACAGAGGGACCGATTGCCTCTCTGTCTCAGGTCCTCAGGTCAGCTCAAATCCTGTGGGATTTATAATGAGGAGGGTTCGCCCTCCTCCCCCCTCCTCTTCCTCCCCCTCCCCCTCTTCACAAACAGCGTAATGGTGTACCACTGGGCACTAGCAGCTGTTGTGCCTTAGCAGCATGCATTAAAAGAGGATTATTATTTTTGTCATACTCGTCCCCCTGGTCACCACGGCGATAGCCAAAAACAACTCTCGGTGGCTGCAGGAGAGGCTAAGCGCCGTGGACGAGAGGGGACATCGTCACGCGGGACGATGATCAATCTGGATAGGAGAAGTCTGAGGGTAAATATAGAAAATAACAAGAGTGCCGTAGATGCCTGCGAGGGACTGATCTTCTGTATGGGGTACACAAATAAGTGAGAGGCAGCTGGGGAGACAGACTGTGTGTGTGCGTGTAATCAGTCCCATTTGGGGGTATTCATAAATAAAAGGGAACATTGGGTCAAGGCTCCAAATTGCTGTCTGCTTCATGTCACGCTATGCTCTTACTGTAAGTATCTGTGTGCTTCTCATACATCAACCTATTTCTATTCCAATTCCATCTTTTTTCTAACCTTTAACCTCTCTTAGATATATTTTCCTGGTGTTTTATAATTGCAGTTAGTTCTTCTCCCACCTTCTCACCTTCATAACAGTCGCCATGAAAGCGTTGTCTCGGATTCTCTATGCATCACTTGTCCGTCTCATCAGCTGTATTTCCATCTGATTCTGCCCCTTTGTGCTGCTGCTGCCTCTCGTCATCTCTCTCACCCAGCCTCGGGCCGCCAGAGAGGTCAGCACCCTGTGACTTTGCGGGGCCGCACACTGTCTGCATGTGGCGTATTGATGTGTGCGTAAGTGCACGTGCAGGGGAGAGTGCTTGCTTTACCGTCTCTGCACGTATGACACAGGCAGGGCGAGGGGGGAAAGGCTGCATGTGCTGTTGGCACAGTGGGAGTGTGTGTCTGTGTGTTATGGTGAGAGAGGGAGGGAGGGAGTTGGTGAGAGAGAGCGTGAGCAGAGGGAGAGAGAGAGAGAGGTAGTGTATCCCAGTCTACTGACAGGACTGAGCGGAGGCGGAGGGAAAGACTGAAGCTGCTTGTTGAGAGGTAAAAACACGCTCCTCGCTGTATTTACTGAGCAAAGATTTGTTTACTCGTGCAGACTCGGCACATCAGTTTTTGACTTTCCACGTACTTGGTGCATCTTTCTGTTCTGTTGGGCGGCAATCTGACGAGCCTTAAAGCCTCTTCACTGTGTTTGCTTTGATAATGCAGCATGTGATTGTGTATATTATTCCATTAGGGCTGCAGCCAGAGAGCTCCTGCTCTGCCCAGAAAGAGGATTTCATTTACTGTGATTAAGGCAAGTGCAGAAAATGAAGCTGAGTCTCCTGCTGTGACCTACAAAAAAATACACAGATTTTAATTTTTAATAGCACGAAGAGTAATCATAAGATTTACTTTTTAATGAGATGGCTCTCACTCTATGTGCAGGTTAAGGAAAGTGTACAAGCCCTCCATATGCTGCTACAAATGCCTGTAAATGTCCGATTTTGTGAGACTCGCAGTCGAGCCTGACTGTTTTTGGGGGTAGATTAGATGTGTGTGTTTGTGGGCATGTGTCTGTCTGCTTGACTGCTTGTGTGTGTGCATTTGCATTGATCTGTATGCACATTCCTTCCTCGTCGGCTGTATCTATCTACTTCAAAACTGTGCACACACATGTCCACTGTACGTATCTACAGTATGTGTGGATAGACAACATGGGGCACCTGACAGAGCATCCCAGACCCTGTCAGCTGTCCTAACATCATATGATTGATCCTAATGTTAATAGTGAAATACAAATGGTAGGCTCTCTGCTCATACACACCAGCTGTTCTGCTAATGTCTCTCGCTGACTAATGAATCGACATTGCCATCATGACGCTATAATAGTAATAAATAATAAGCAAGTGTTGTATATTGTAGGGTTGTGCATTAGTTGTAATTATCATTACTGGAGCTGGGAATTGACAAAGTTGCCTGTAAAGTTGTAATGATTTCATTTACATAGACACATGGTCACTGGTGGACTCGGCGGGTGTTCGAAAACAAAAAAAAACGCTCCTTTGTCTTTGATGTCCCCTGTGGTAGATAAAACATGATAAAGTGCCCTTTAGGGTGCCCCTCCAGTAGACAACATGTGGTGAAGTGCCCTCTAATCACCACTTTCTGCGCGCTGGTGCCCGACTGCATACAACTGGTTCCCTTTAAAATGTGTTCGCCCCTGCTCCTCTAACATCCTGCATCCACCACTGCACAACGTAAACAAACAATCTTAACCAATACAACTTCTGAATATGTAATTGTGCTATGTAAGGATGCTAAACACCCCAAAATCTGGCATTACTGTCTGCAGTTTCTTACCTATCAGCTGATATATACCCTGACACCTATGCTACTATTGGCTTTTTTATTGATCGAGTTCTGTCTCGAGCAACATGGCAAGTGCTTTTCAACCGCTCCTGTTGCTTGTGTCTCACCGCGGGACACCGGGAGGACTGTGGTAGCTGGACGTGACACAGCACAACAGTGGGAAGGTAGAAACAGTTCAGGTCGATCGAGAGCTCAGCAGGAAGACGGCTGAAGCGCACGTTGGATGGAAAATCTTGTCAGATGAACATCTGTTTAACTCGATTAAGATGGTGACATGCTGATGTCACATTGCTGTTGCTATTTATAACCGTCACCATCATGATGCACTGTGCACCAAAAAGAAAAAAAAAAAAGATCATGGTTAATTTAATTTTACTGCCTCACTCTTCTTATCAATAATAAAGTATTATACGCACACACACACACACAGGGATGCATGTAGTGTTTATATTTACACATTGCTTTTCATTTCCTGAGAGCCTAAGCGAGGCGATAGGTGCCCTGTAAAGCCTTATTAAATATTCAAGGAATTATACAGCTTCTTTTTTCAACAGTCTTTAAAACAATTTGAGCTTTGAGGCAAAACTTACAACACATTTCTTTTGATAGTCTTGTGTTAGATATCGGTCTATAGGCAGTAGCTCGTGATATATTTATGTGCATCCATTATTGGATGCTGGCAAAGCCCCAAAGACCACACATAAAAGCACCGTGCCATGAGGCAGTCATATGATAGAGTTGTGGTGCAGATCTATCGCCAGATCTCTTGAAATGTCACCGCCGCTGCCAGAGAGGCAAGTGGATTTGTGAGCTGACTGATGAACAAATGGACCAAATGAGCCTTTAAGTGATCTGAGGGAGGTATGATCTAAAATAAGGAGCTCTATCAAAATAGCTCAGTGAAATCTCTCTCCTCTGTGCCAGTGGTCAACATGTTCAGCTGTTGACATCTCTCTCCCATCCGGTGATCGCTCTCCTCTTTTATCCTTCCTGTCTTCCTGGTGCCTTTTTTCCCTCCTCTAAGCTCTGTCTATATCTATAGTCCCTGGACAGTTTTCTGTTTTTTGCATAAGTCTTCATTCCTGCTTCCTCTTATTCCCTTCTCCTCCAGGCCAGTAACATGACTTGCCCTGGCTATGAGTGATGCTTATCGCGTTGTCCTTTGTCATCTGATGTTGTTTACTCAGGAGGAGCGCATACTTGTATCTCACGGCAGAGATGATTGTGGTTATCCTGTCCCCTGGCACTGAAAGTAGAGAGTGGCAGAGTGAAGCAGCAGAAGAGGGGTTTCAGCAGAGAGGAGTGGCAGACTGTAAGAGAAATGAGGGATCAAAGATGAGAGAAAACAGAAGAAACGAGATAAGCGATAATGAGAGAAGAAAGAGAGCAGTTGCCATACTTTCATACAAAGCCTCCTAAATCACAGCCACTGCTAAATTTGTCCACTGGCACCCTGAGTGAAATGCTAACACACAAAGAAAAAAAAAGAGCCACAGAGTTTTATTTAGCTTTCAACGTCTTTTCCTGAGACCGTGGAACTTGGAATAAGCCTTCGTGGTTATTTTGCTTTTCCAGTTACAAATGGGAAAGCTTACTCACTTCTCCCTCTCCGGAGTGTGATGTCAGCTCTGAGTTGACTGTCAGAATCAAACTCGTTCCTCCTCGATGGCACAAGGCGCTCGTGTCTCAAACACTCACATTTATCTCTTGCTTCCTATAACTGACTCAGCTGCTCTGGCAGATCTCTGGGTTGGATTTGCTCTCCCTGGAATTGGAGTAATGAATCAAGATGTGGCAGTCAGTGCGTTTACATGCACATCTTAGTCAGATTACAGCCATAGTTCGACTACTGACAACTGAAATTGTCCGAGTATACATGCCGGTGAGAAAATCGAATTACTGGCCGAAGCATGTCATACCCCGGTACGATAGGTGGCGCTGTACCCATTTCAACTAGTGATAATAGAGATACCTCCGGCTGACCTCTTTACGTTACCAGCTGCCTCGGCATTCGAGAAAGATGCCGTACGAATAGCGAGGAGAAGCTACAACTTTGTACATTTCGTGTAAGGTGTACTTGATAATTACACAAACTAGATGCACAATGGTGCTCTTGCTTGCAGTGATTTCAGAGGAAAGCCGCCGCCGCCACCGTCCTTCTACTTCCAGCTCACGGCCCCGGGAAAAAAATCTCGAGCCTGCGCAGAACGCAAAATCCGATCCGATCTGATGGAACGTGTACATGCAGGAGTAATGCAACTATCAATCAAATAATCTAGGTGTGTTAATCCGACTATGAGAAATCTGATCCGGTCCGATTTTAGTCAGACTAAGGTGTATACATGCATTTTAAAAATCCGATCATAGTCGGACTAACCCAGTAATTCGGTTTTCTTGAGTGTCATGTAAACGCACTGAGTGACAACTCCGCTCTGTTTTGGAGCAGATTAGCGGCAAGAAGATCCCTACTCTCTTTAGGAGGATTCTAAACTCAGGTTTAATGTAGATTAATGCTGATTAATCTCAGCCTTTTTTTTTGTTGTTGATTAGAGAGGATGCAAATGTTAGAAAGTAGTGGAAAAATGCACAATGTCCTAGAGCCCAAGGTTAAGTCTCATCAACAGTAGTCAGTAGACATTTTGGGAAATCCATGTATTACATGTAGGCTGTGCATAAAGACTGGAACCAGGATAAAACTGCAAGCCTGTCTTTGTCTGGAGGTAATAATCAACAATCAACTGGCACCTTTAAAAGCTATAATGTGTTTAGTTTCAGAGGTTGTGGAAGGAGGATTCTTTAAAGTCAAGCAAAGTCAAGCTGCTGTTTCCTGGTTTTCAGTCTATGTGCAATGTGAAGCAAACTGGTTGCTGGCAATCTACCCCACCCTAAGTGACTGACTGACTGTTTAATGATTAGATGACATTTTATTATGGATCCCACTACTTCACCTCTGATTGGCCTGCACTTAGCCTCGACAGCTTTGTGGTGAGGAGGCAGGAAAAGGGCTGGGGAGTTCAACAGGTGCCTACTTCCCGCCAAAACAAAAAGAATAAATCTTACAGAGATTTTTCAAAACCCTTGTAGTAGCAGACCGGGACGGAGGCCGAAGAGGTCAGTATGTTTACCAGGGAAACTACAGCGCAGAAAACACCTATCAGAATGGCAAGAAAAACAGACAACCATGCTACACCATGAGATGACAGCTTTGAGTCAAGCGTGGTAAATTACACCAACGACGATCCACAATAACGCCTTGATGACTGGTCTGTCCAGTTGTTCAGTTTGCCTTTTAAGCTAGTTTCAGATTGTCTTTCGTGAGTATTCACATTTTTTCTCTGTAATTTTTAATTTTCTGTGGACTGTTTGTTATGATGCTCTCTTGATGACAGTATAAATGATGAGAAGATGTATAGCTTACCATCATATATCTGTCTGAGCTTTGCAGCCAACTATCCTAGCTTAGCATAAACACTGGAAACAGGGGGAAGAGCTAGGTAGCCTGGTAATCTGCCCACCAGCACCTTTACAAGTGATAACATGTCAATGAGAGTTTTAAAACTGCGATCTTTTCTGGGGCCACTTGGGGCAGTAGAAACAAACTATAACACAAAAATGACATATAATCACTTTTTAAATTGATAGGAAAAACCTTTAAGCAAGCAATTGCTTTTTTCCACATGTGGCATGTGCAGATCAACATATATATATTTGACTCATTTTGGAGGCCACGTGATGATTTTAAGTCCAATCACCTATTCCTCCCTTCTAGCTCCGCTTTTGCTAACTGGTAGAGATCTGGCTTTCTAACTGCTTTCTAACTGCTAAATGCTAAATGCTTTACTATGTTCATGGTTGCTAACTTGATAAAACAGCTATCTGCCTAAAATGACATATGAGAGCAGTGCAAAACTATAGTTCAGGCTCATTAGCTTCAGATTTTAGGGATAATTCACTGCAGGTTCATAACCATAAGCAATCTTGTTTTGACTTTGAGACTGCTGTCATCTCATCTAACTTCAGGCAATAAAGTAAATAAGCATATTCCATAAAAAGCCAGACCCAACCGAGAAAAGCAGCACATTCTTACTTTTGAGCTGAAAGTAGGAAGCTTTTGTCAATTTAGTTTGATACAAGAGTGAGAAGTGTTACTCGATGAACAAGGCAAACTGATCCACCAAACACACCAGCCCAGTCAGGGCCTGAGGACAGGCTCCAGAGCTGTCACTGACACCTCAGTAAACGCTAGCTGATGAAGAGGACAAACTGAACCAGATGGCTCCATTCCCAGTGGCTCCAGCATACAGTCCACATGCATTAATGAACACCCTGAGGCTGGCCGAGCAACCAAAGTCATGTGCATGCGTGTGTGTTTGTATGTGCATGTGTGAACCTAAGTCGACCAGCGCTGACATCCTGTTGCAAATTGCTTCCTGTTGACTCTGGTGTCTTCCTCCTCTGCCTTTATGCTGCATGTCCACGCTCCCTGCCTCCAGGTTTCTACCCCTGTCTTCATTTGTGTGCATGTGTGTGTGTTTCTGTTTACACATGGGCACACATGCGTGTGTTGTGTCTGTCTCCTACTGTTCCTTCCTGATGCCGACCACTTTATCCACTTAACCACCATTATTAAACCTATTAAGAGAGGAGTTCTCCCCTATGGCTGAATCTCCCTGTTCTCTCATTTCCTACTGTAGGTTTTTAACATGTTTGTGACCTGTCCTCATATATTTACACACAACGTACCGATTCTGCTTGTGCTGCAGTGTCATGAGAAAGACACTAGTCGACTGAGGCAAAGAATGTGGATTTTACAGTCAAATAGTAACACAGTTGTGTTAGTATGTTGACTATGAGGCCTGCATGACAATAAGCACGTAATGAAATCATCTCATCAGTTCAGCATATTTTGTTGAATCTTCTCTGCCATGCATGAACCAATTACAGCATGCCCCTGTCACTCCTCCTTTTACTCATTCCATCCTGAGATCACATGTCTGTTTATGTTTCCCCCTCCTCCTTTCCCCATCACACTCTTAAATGCCATCTCCATTTTGTGTATCACAGTGTGTGTGTGTATGTGTGTGTGTGTGTGTGTGTGTGGCAAGACATCGTTGCGCTGTAATTTGGGTTGATCCTGACAAATATATTTTCAAAGAAAACTTAAAAAAACAGATTTAATGTTCCAGGTGTAAGTTGTGTTTATTTCTCTAGAAAGCATCAGCTGCCAGTTTGTGTTCCTGAAAGTCATCCAAATCATTAATATCATGTATCTACAGTATTCTATTAATGTCCCTGCATGAAGATTATAATGCAACAGCCCCTCACAAAGGTAAAAATTAATTTATAAGCCTCAGTTTCGCTGTCTGTTCAGTGTTGTGTTGCTGTTGGCAACATGATGACACGATATGCCTACAAAACACTAAGCTATTCTGCATCTTATGAACAAAGACGAAAACAAATCAACCCTCGACTGTCAGGGACTGCAGATCAAACATCCGTAAAATTAAATTTCTCTGGAGTTGGGACCAAAACTTGCTTGACAAACAATTGTAGTGAGAATGAGATGCATTCATTTTTGTCAAACTGAAGATATGACATCAATCTAAAAGAAATGGTAATGAAGAACGTAGTAATCAATCGGTTTGGCTCACTGTGTCAATTTGAAACTTCTTGTGTGTGTTTCCGCAGTGTCGCTGTTGGTTTTCCTGAGGTTGTTTCAGCTGTAAATCATTGTGATTGTCAGCCATTTGACTTGTTAACCTGTTGGCTGACACCTGTCAGCGCTGGCTGGCATTCAGCCACAGAGGGCAGCTCAGCTGCCAATCAATCTTATGGGATAGTTCATAGGCCAAAAGTTGACAGGGTGTCACCTGTCACGGTTGGAGCCCACAGTTGTACTGCCATACTGAATGTTTGAGTCTATTTCTAAGCTCGTTTTTTTCTCATTTTCTGTTTGTAAGAGAGCGTTAAAGGGGCTCTTTGGAACCTTTGTGTTGTGTTGGACGCAGGTCCTTAACGTTAGCTATTTTTCACTTGAATCGTGCGATTTGCATTATAATGAGACCATCAAATGGCTCTGACAAGTATGTATCTACTAGTTTGTCACTTATCCTCATAATAAACAGACTGAGTCTTTTCGTATAGGAGTTGCTGTAGCCTGTCTGAATGACCCCAGCGTCACTCTTTCTCTTGTCTCTGTGTATACGTGTGTGTTTGTGGTTTTGGCAGGTTACTATTGGCTCACTAGCAGCACACAAGGACTGCGCGCCACATGTCGAGTCTTCCTCCAGTAAACTTTATCCGTCTATCTTTCCTCCTCCTTCTTTTACGAGGCAAAAATACCCCACAATCAATCATATTTACTGAGTGTCTCTTATCATTACTGAGCGCTTCTGCTTATTCAACTGCCTGGTCAGCACAAACACAAACAACAGACAGAAAGTTCTTTATATTTCTGTAGTCATGCGTGCAGATCCTTGAAGGTTTGTCATTATGCGTGTGTGCGTGTGTGTGTGTGTGTGTGTGTGTGTGTGTGTGTGTGTGTGTGTGGTGTGTGTGTGTGTGTGTGTGTGTGAGTCAACCCATCATGTGGAACAGCCTGATCTCTGCTGACAGCCTCTTCTTCAAACCAGCTGCTGCAGATGACAGAGGGAAAGTAAGAATGAATCTTACTATCCTCTCCATCAGCTCTTCATCCCTCCTTCCTCATCCCCCTCATCCTTCCATCCCTTCATCTGCACTGCTGGAGCAGGACCAAAAGCGTTAAACCAAACACATGACTTGGCATGTGGTGGTGTGTGGGTGCGTGTGTGTGCGTGTGTGTGCGTGCGCGCATCACGGTTACATGATTACTGCAAAAATCAACCATGTGCTCATTTCCTTCAGGTGACTCCCACCTGTACCTCAACACCAGAACTGGTAAGTGTTTGTAAATGTACTTGTTTTGGTTTTATATTGTGAAATGGTTGCAGTAGAGTTACTCTTTTCTGTTTCTCAGCACGGCTCCACTAAATCTACATCACAGAAGAAGAGAGGCTCCATACCAAGGTACAGAAGAAAGGTTATATCACACATCAGTCAAGAGAAAATGATATTTGATATGTTAAGTAGATCCACAGATATAATAAAGTTCAGTAAAATAAACATTGAGGGACTTAACTCCGACTGTCTTAATCTCCTGATGGCTGTTTTGGCTGCACTAAATCAACTCTCTCTTCGTCCAGGGCTAGTAAAATTGTTGAACAAGTGATGGAGCATGTGATGGAGTGCCACTATGACTTCGACCTCACCTACATCACAGAGAGGATCATCTCTGTCTTCTTTCTGCCAGACCTGGAGGAGCAGCGGTATCGCAGAAACCTACAGGAAGTGGCCTCCATGCTGAAATCCAAGCATCAGGACAAGTTCTTGGTCTGTCATGAAACTCAAAACAGACGGAATATTCACCTCTTTTGGAATCTGTCTCCTAAAAAGGAAAAAAATAACTGTGCAGTCAAATTGGCAGCTATTTAAAGTTTTTATTAGCTTTTATTTGCACATTCGTGTAACTCTCCAGAAAGGTTATTTCTTTAACTCCTGATCTGTGACTGATGAGGACTCTTAACTACCATCTCATTCTCCCTTTAAAAGCAAAACCTTTTTGCTGTATGTTTTACTCCACTGTTGTAAAAATAGATTTATGACATCTTCTTATGTGTCTCTGTCTATTCCAGCTCCTAAATCTATCAGAGAAGAGACATGACATCACCAGACTCAACCCAAAGGTACAAATTGACATCTTAAAAAGATGTCAGATCACATACTGCTTTGGTTACAGAGTAACATCTGAGAACACACAAACGTGATAGCTTTGCATTTTCAAGATGAAACAATTTTGACTCGTTTGAAGCCCTGAATTTGAATCATCTTTCCTCCTCTACGGTTCAGGTGCAGGACTACGGCTGGCCTGACATCCACGCCCCTCCCCTGGACAAGATCTGTGCTATTTGTAAAGCCATGGAGACCTGGCTGACTTCTGACCCCCAAAATGTCGTGGTTCTCCACTGTAAGGTCAGTGCAACCTAAATCCACATCTGCTGGCTTTGCCGTGAAAAATGTGAAACAGTTGGAAAACGTATTGACACTTTGATTTGTGTTCTGACAGGGAAACAAGGGGAAGACGGGAGTCATCATTGCAGCCTACATGCACTATAGCAAGATATCAGCTGGGTAATCTGCCTTATTGATCTAATTAAGCACTCAAAATACCTGCATAAAGATCAATTATCCTTGTTTAATTTACACTTGCCAACAAGGCTACATTTCAATCAAGAAACAACTACTCAGAATATTTTTGGTGTCTCAACAAATGTCCTTCAGTGAGTGTTGGTCAATGTGACTACTGTAGGACTGCAACTAATGATAATCTTTTCCTATGGAATGATCAACAGATTATATTTTCAATTAATCATTTGGTCGCAGTAATGCCGAAAAATGGTTAAAAATGCAATTAAATCTCTAACATGACATCTCACAATAGTCTAAACCCCAAAGACAGTATGTTTACTATCCACTATACCGCTTTGTAAGAATGTTTCCTCCATCAGTTTGATATGAGGGTATTTACATCATGCTAAATATTGTAAGGGATAGGCTTGCATTAAGCAGTCAACTTGCATTAATTGCAATACGCAGTCAACTTAAAGCACGTGTCACTGTCCAGAGTACTCATTGGCAAATAGGGGAGAGGAAAAGGATCTACGCAAAATAGTGGGTTTTTTTAATTATATAATAAAATACGTAAATAGAAAAGTGAGATTGAAGTTAAGGCTGATGGTGTGATCCATTGTAGGTATTCTATGGTCTGACAAATTCAGCATAAATCAATCAATGCATGCTGGCTAATTAGTTATCCAATCGTTTCAGCTCTTGATTTACTCCAAGCTTCAAACTGTTCACCCCAAAAAATTGCACTACATCTTCCCGCCTTTTGCTTGCACAGATCTGTCCCAAGCATTCATTAACACCCCTCTGGTTGTGTCCACAGAGCGGACCAGGCGCTCACAACACTAGCAATGAGAAAGTTCTGTGAAGACAAAGTCTCCTCCTCCATACAGCCCTCTCAGAACAGGTCTGACACACTCGTATATCTTTGCATTTACTCATCTGTCATCCATATATCACTTCTTGCACTGCCGCTACTGTCAATTCCTCTGTTTCCCCCTGCGCTCATCACATTATTTCCTCACCTCCCTTATTTAGGTACATCTACTACTTTGGTGGTTTGCTGTCTGGTACCATCAAAATGAACAGCAGCCCTCTGTTCCTCCACCAGGTCCTCATTCCATCACTACCACACTTCCAGGCAGGAGGAGGTCAGTTTTACACCAATGCATCTTGTACAATAGCTTGCAGTAAAACAATGAAGCCTTTGTCAGTATATAATTGGTCATCCTTTACTGTTTTTCTCCTCAACTTCCCGCTCTATCTATAGGTTTCTACCCTTTCCTGAAAATCTACCAGTCTCTTCAGCTGGTCTACACTTCGGGCGTCTAGTAAGTACATGGCTTGTTGTCAAGTTTTACTACTTTGTGTGCCTTTCCTTCCCCTGTCCAGCTGACGGATTTTGTCTATACAGGCCTCCGTCTGTGTTTAGCTGTAGGCTGGTCTGTGCTTATGTTGAAGTTAAAATTGTTTAACAGTATTTTAGCCAACTTAGACATGTTTTGACTGGTTTTATGTATGTTTTTAGCTGGTGTGGCTGTTTTTTTCATTGTGTGTGTGCGTCCAGTGATCCTCAGAGTTCCAGGGCAAGGAAGCTGTGTGTCACTATGGAACCAGCACTTTTATTAAAGGGGGACATAATGGTGAGTAATAGCTTATTTTGAACTGTGTGTCACTAATCGTAAAGCTTGCTTTGATTTGAATCCCTTCCATACTCAGTACAATACTGTTTTAGCTGCAATACCTCAGTTGGTTTTAAACTGCTGTTTTTCCTTCCTGACTTTGCCTTTAAAAAGTGTTTTGCTATTTTGAAACCATTTGAACAACAAATCCTCTTAAGAGTATTAACACACGCCCTTAATTATTATTTTGCGCTGTCTTGCACGTCTCTTTGAGCCCTTAGCGACAAAGTAGTTGCTTCATTTATCTCAGAGGGTAATCAGTTGCCACCACAGCAACACGTGCTGAAGACATAAACAGAGCAGTTTCACTGAACAGATGAAATTTGGATTTATTAAAATAAAATGCTTGTTCCCATGCATCGCTCAATGCAGGTAAAGTGCTACCATCGGCGGAGTCGAGCAGCAGAGAGGGAGGTGGTGTTCAGAGTCCAGTTCCACACCTGCACTGTCCACGGAGCCCAGCTGTGGTTTGGCAAGACTGAGCTAGATCTGGCATGCACAGGTATAAAAACAGAGGCTCAATGGTTTCTTAGGGAATGCACGGACTAGTAAGTAGTGAGCGAAGGATATTTATGATAGACATGCATAGGGATAATCATAGTGGTACATCATGACTGGGAGGTTGTTTGGACTGTACTTGTGCTCTACACTAAAATTGTAATAAATTGCAATCATATGAAAGAACAAATGGAACTTCCTGCTGTATATTTCTGTTGGGTTCTTGAAATAGTTCATATGGTGTATAATTCAAAACCCACTTATTTTCCAGACCCTTGTGGTGTTTGTGTGTATTTTGAGACAAATGTTAAATGACAGTGTCAGTTTAGATACAACAGAAATGCTTGTACATGGATCACCAAGCAGCAGTTTCATGACAGTTGCTCTAAGTGCTACATGCTGACGCTTGCATACAATGTATAAATAATATTACTCACACTCGTGTATGCAAGTAAAAAGAAAACGTGTTTCAGACACATTTCTCTCAAGTGTTCTGCTCTGATTTTCTTATCAAGACTAAAGGCAAGTATCTTTATTTATTAACTTTGGTGTTTCCACTTCACAGATCGCACTTTCTTCTGACTGTTTTCATCACAATCCCTCTGTTGTTTTTGGAGACAGACTAGATATTTTAGTCATTGCCTTTGTGCTTGTCTTTCTGTAGATGACAGGTTTCCTCCAGATGCGACAGTCGAGTTTATCTTCTCCAATGGACCAGAGAAAATGAAAGGTGAATATTATCAACTGTTTGTCTGTCACTGTATCTTTTGATGTGTTCTGTGCACACACTATCTCCCTTTTTACATTTTCATATGCTCCATATTAAAATGTCTGCTTTTAAAGGACGAGAATACCGCAAGAATGACGCCTCCATCAAAGTAGACTACAACACATCAGACCCAGTGGTCAGGTGGGATTCTTATGAGAACTTCAACCTGCACCACCAAGACAGCATGGAAAGTAAGAAATATACACACATGCTGGTGTAAAAAGTAAGTTTTACGTTAATATACATTATTATCAAATACCTATCAATTACCTCCTTCTTGTTTCTACAGATATCTCTCACACGAGGGGCCCTCTGGACGGCAGCCTGTACGCCCAAGTGAGGAAACGTCGTGGGCCGGGATCAACAGCTTCAACAGCATCTCCAAATGGTTGCCTCACTAGCAGCCCAACAGTCAAGCCTCAAACACCCAGCCAGCCCCAGCCTCTCTCTGAGTCTAGTCGCTGCTCAGTCCCCTCTGATCAGCTGGAAGACACCTCTCTGTCCATAAACCACCCCGAAAAAGAAAACACTGGGTCCCCATCGAGGAGAAGAGATGGAGAAGATCGAGCAAAGGAGAAAACAAGAGGGAAAGAAAAGGAGAGAGAGACTGCGATTTTAGATGACGGAGACCCATCGAGTCCTGGGGGTTTGAGGCGACAGCATTCGTGTTGTGGTCGAGTAGGTTCAAAGTGTGGCGATGGTGGATGGGAAAGGGAACGAGAGCCCTGCCTTTCTAATGGCCATTGTCTCGGCTGTTGCAGCAGCATCAAAAAACATCCAAAAAGTCAAACTCTGCCGGCTTTACCAACCAAATCTGTGTCCCCACCACCTCATTCAACTCATATGGAACTCTGTCATAGACATAGTGCCCATCCTCTGCCAGAGTTACCATGGGAACATCCACCTCCACCCCCACCGCTGCCCTGTCTCCTAAGGCCTTGCTACCCTTATTCTTCCCCTGAACGCCGCCACCCACACAGCCACACCCTCCCCGCCTCAAACAGACTCTGCACTGGGGAAGATTGTCACCTCTTCCATTATTCCAGCCACAGCCCAGCCTCTCATCTCTCCCACCAGTCACTGCCCTCTAGCCCTTACAGGGAAATGTTCTTTGGCTCTCCAACACCATCCTCTGGCTGCTCCTGTCGGGACTGCTCCAGTAGGCGTGAGCACCAATCAGCCTCAGTTCGAACATTCCACCCTTTGCTTCCCGACCAATCAGAAAACCCACACTGGTCCCAAGGAGCAGGAGTACAACGGACAAGAGAGGTGCCTCCAGTGTGGGAAAGTGAAAACCCATGGGAGGTGGCGAGAGAGGCGGAAATGTGGCAGTGTAAACCAGTCATGCCGGCATTCCGCATCTGCCACTCCAGTTTGGATCAGGGTCCAAACCAGGAGCTTCCGAGATATGTCATCGGGCCTCACCAGGGCTACCCCAGCCCCCCGTCTCTGATGGATGTGCGAGATGGAGCCAGCAGTGGGTACCACACCCCTCCACAACCCCGCCATTCCTGTCCTTGCTCTCCTTATCAGTCATCCCCAGCTGAAAGCCATGAAAGCCGGGGTTACGCCTCAGGGTACCACTCTGAATCAGCCTCCCCTCTGCCTGCTAGTAGCCCTTCTCCTGGGAGAGGCAGGTTGCCCGAGACCCCGTCTGGATCTAGGGACCAGCAGGTCACTGAGCATCTCAAAGGTGAATGATGGTTACAGTGGTTTACATCTAAATGACATGTTTGTATCTTTATGTGTTGTTTATTTGTTCCAATTTCTTTGTTATACATTCATCTCACCATTTTGCATCTCACTTCTCAAAGTAGAAAAGGCAGATGTGGCGGATGACATTTCCCAGGGTTCAGAGTGTAAATCAGACTCTAATGGCCAGTCAAGCACCACTGGACTGGACTCTGATCATGACTACACAATCATTGGTAGCAGCAGTCCCACACATACAGAAGACAGGTGGGTGAAACTTTACTTTTCGATAACTGTTTATCCTTGCATTTACTCAGATTAGTAGCCAATTATCGTATTCTTTCCTCAATTTTCCTTAGCGTCACTGCTGATAGCCCTCCTCAAAGCCAAGAATACTCTACACATCCTGAGTCCAATACAAGTAGTGGCAAAACTATCACACCTGTACCAAGAGAAACTCAAACCCAAAGTTCAAACATATCTATAAACTCCACACAGCCATTAAGTGAGAGTTTGAACCATGATGGTAAGCTTGGGGCAGCCAAGACTACAGGAAGTGCAGAGGTCTCTAACCAATTAAAGGCCTCAAGCTACGCTACTGTCATCATCACCCCAGTCCAAGTGCAACTGAATGGCTCTGCTCTCCCTAGCAATACTCAATCTGACAGCAGCAGGAGTGCATCTGTGAACCCTTCTGTCAGTCTCAGTTCAAGCCCTTCCACCACTTCACCAAATTCTCCGGTTGGCTCGCCAGACATCCAGTCCTCTCCCCAGCGATCCACATCAGCAATGGGACAAAGACTGACTCCGGACAGAGACAGCTCTGCTGACACAAAGCCACCATCACCTGTGCCCGACGGATATCACACACCAACCTTCCCCTTAGCATCCTATTACTACCCATTACTAAATGTCCCTCATGTACCATACACTGGGTACACTGCAGTCACCATCCCCGCCTTCCAGCCTCCACTCCCTGAGAAGAAACGACTTTCAAACACACCTGGATCCCTGAACGGACACAACTCTCTACTCCGGGTCACTTCAGCTCCCTCCCCAACACACCATGTTAGTTTTTCCCCCTCTGCTGGAGAGCAGAGACGGGGTTCTACACAACACAGCGGTAGGGAAGAGACAGACATCAGGGTCAATGCCAAGTTCGTCCAGGACAGCTCCAAGTACTGGTACAAGCCAGGCATCTCCAGAGACCAAGGTGAGGGTTATAATGAAGGATGGTAACGGATATCTAGTTTTTGTATTCATCATTGCCAAACAATCCAATCTTCTTTGACCATTAATGATTAAGGGTTACGGTATAGTGAAACCTATGGGTATACCATGCAGGGTTTTCTTAAAAAACAATGTATAGAGTCATATAATTATTTAAATTATTCTGTCTGGAGAATTTGTGGGGTTGGTGGCTCACCAAAACATCCTTATTAGATTACCAAGAAATTAAACAATAAACAATCCTCTAGAATCCCTGACCAGTGTGTCTACAAACCACAACCAACAAATCCTGCATAGTATACCTTTAATATATCATAGCAGAAACAGCCGGCTGTCCTTAGACGTATAACTATTATACTATCTATTGTGATTGCTGTTCTTTAATGTGTTTTCTCCACTGCAGCCATAGCTGTTTTGAAAGACAAAGGACCAGGAACTTTCCTCATCAGAGACAGCAACTCTTTCCAGGGGGCCTACGGCCTGGCCCTCAAGGTGGCCACGCCTCCGCCTAATGTCAATGTCATTGGTAGCAAAGGTATCCATTATGAATGTGTTAATATCAATAGGCCTTTTTAAATATTAGAAAAGCAAGGTGAATGAATTCCAGTTCAGTTTCAAGGTCCTGGTATTGTGTATGCTGACTCACTGTGACACTTTAACGCAACAGGACCATCGTTAATATTATTAGTAACACCTGTGTTCCTCCTACTTGAAGACCTACTACCTTTCTAATCCAACTGCTGTGTGATCTCCATTTTCCTTGTCGATTTGCATGATGTCAGTGTGATCAAGAAAGTAAAATGATTTATATTAGGAGGGCAAATTATCTTTCAAAATCAAAATCTAAGGCACAGGTTCCAAACAGAATAATAAGTAGGAGTGTTTCTTGTTTCTTGTCTTGTCTGTTTGTGCATGAAATGAAAAACACAAATGAGGCATGGTCGTGATCAAAAAGAGATATTATGGTTTTGTATAGTAGTCATAATATCATGTTTTTTTCTATTTGTTCATGCATGCTTATAAAATGTGCTCTGTAGCAAGACAGTCTGCCTTATTTTTGATCCTCTCCCCCTCCTCCCTTTTCACCCTCCTCTCTCCTCTCCCAGGGGACCCTCTGGAACAGCTGGTGAGACACTTCCTCATCGAGACGGGGCCACGGGGAGTGAAGATCAAGGGCTGTCAGAACGAGTCCTACTTCGGTCAGTTATGTGTGAGACACAACTGCCACAATATGTTTCACATATTTAAATCTTGTACTGACACTGATCTCTTTACTCTGTAAACCTCAACAATGTGGCTTTATTGTTTACTACCTTCCCAGTCCCATATTTTCTTTTTCTTAATGCCTTCTAATCTCCACATAATCATAATCTGTTTTACCTATTTTCTCCTTCTGTCTCAGGAAGTTTATCTGCTCTGGTGTACCAGCACTCAATCACTCCCATCTCTCTGCCATGTGCCCTTCGCATCCCAGAAAAAGGTCAGATCAGTGTCATTTAGATGTCATGATTTTTATTCCTAAATTAAAAATGCTTGTTTTCAAATAAAATATATTCTAGACAAGAGATTAACTAAATACTTCAAAGCTTAATTCAGCAGTTACAGACTGGGTCCTCAATAATTTAGACATTACTGTTATGTAATTGAAGACTATGATGTTTCAGACCTGGTTGGGGAGCTTCAGGAGATGCAGAGTGCAACAAACACGAGCACAGCCGCCGACCTCCTCAAACAGGGAGCAGGTAGTACATGAGCTTCTGATGTTCTTGCAGATTCTCTTGTTATACGAACTTCCATAGAGGATAAATCACATGCGGCGCAACATTCTAAAGTTCTTCCTTTTGACCAGCAGAGGCTGCTCAAGCCTCATATTTTCATACCACTGAGCCTGACCAACATATGTTTTTGTCAACCCATTATTTCTCATGTCTCTGGTAAACAAGCTTGCAACGTGCTCTACCTGAACTCTGTGGAAACTGAGTCATTGACGGGCCCCGAGGCTGTTTCCAAGGCAACCAAGTGTACTTTGGCTCTGAGTCCACGTCCAGCGGCAACAGTGGTCCACTTCAAAGTGTCCTCTCAGGGCATCACTCTAACTGACAGCAAAAGAAGGTTCATCTTAGACACTTTTTTTTTTTTTAGAAACATTTCAAATGAATGGAAATGACTGCTAATCTTATAGAAAGTGATATTTCTTACTGTCTTATGTCTCTTATGCATGACACAGTATGACCACCAGTATGATAGAAAACTTTCCAGATCATATTCTTAAAGCGAAATAACTCATAATGTTGTTTGTTTACAGGCTGTTTTTCAGGAGACACTACCCCATCAGCAGTGTGACTTTCAGCAGTCTGGACCCCCAAGACCAGAGGTTGGTCACTGAGACATATCGAAACACACACTGACTGTATGATTTTAATGAAAAACTACTTTTATATATGTGATTCTTTCACGTGTTTCTGCCAATCATCTTTAGTAAAGGCAGTAATATCTGTGCTTCCTGCTGCTGCTGTAAAAATACTTTCTGTATTGACTTATATTTCATAAATATAAGTTGTCTGTGATTTACCTGCCTGCTTTTTTCTGAGAGACAAAGCTAGATGCTAGTCAGTGCCTTGTCTGTATAAAACAGTCTCCATGTCTTTATTATTCATGTCTTTTTCCTACGTTTTGTCCCTGTGTCTCTATATGTGTGCCCATGCTTCAGGTGGACTAATTCTGATAGCACGTCAAGCAAGTAAGTGCTTGTGTCACTGTGTGTACTTCGTATGCTAGTGAAATGATCAACAGGAAACAATGTGCTACTCCGCATGGCAATTAATCACATCGTTGCTCTGACTTCTTGAGTTTGTTTTGGTGTCAAATATTTGCTCTTGCATCTTCCGACCTCTCATGTGTCCTTTTTGCTGCAGGATGTTTGGCTTTGTGGCGAGGCGGACGGGCAGTGCGACAGAGAACGTGTGTCACCTGTTTGCAGAGATGGACCCCGAGCAGCCAGCTGTGGCCATCGTCAACTTTATCAACAAAGTCATGCTGGGACCGCAGCTACACAGATGAGAGAGCAGGACAAAACTGTGGCCTGTTGGGGAACTGGGGGAGATGTTAATATGATTTTGACAAGTTTTTTGTTTTTTTATGAAGTGTGTGCGTGTGTCTATCTACGCTTTTCCTTGCATTTGTACAGGTGGCACCACTGTGCTCGGCTGCACGACTGTTTTTATAACAGAACCCGGTTCAGGCAGATCAGTGCTCCTTAGGGCAAAGTGTTGTTTATGTGTCAGTTTACAAAGCAAACAGTTAGAGGGGAAGAGTTCAATAAGCCAAAGACTGACCTAACTTTGGTAACCTTTTGCCAAATGAGATTGGAATACGAGTTTTGTGGGATTTTGTTTGTTTTTTTGTTGTTACTGAAGTTATTTTTAACCGTCACCCACTTTCAAACAGTTCACATTCACAAGCTGCGTGAGAGACAATCCATTTACCACACTGTTATTTGTATCAAAGTTGATGTACGTGAACAAGTTAAAGCTAAAGGAAATCGTTTTATGGTGTTCACCAATAAAGAAGAATGTCAGAGTCACGTTTTAAGGTGCAAATGACATGATTGCAACTGGTCCGTTGCAATGAGAGGAAGTTCTTAAATCAAAGAAAGAGGCTATGTATTTTTGATGTGATTTTGATTTATCTAAGGAGAAAACATCTTTTGCTGTATTTTAAATCAGTGGTTACACACAAATTAGTGAAAATTAGTATTTGTTTCCCATCATAAATATACTATTAATGTATATTTTTGTTTAAGTGATAACTGCAGGTGTAGTGGTATAATATGCTCAACTACACTTTAACACACACAAAGATGGATGATTTCACAAAAACTTATGTAGCTACTTACAACACAACATTAAAAGGGAGGTCAGTCTTGAAACAAAATTAGCAAACGTAATTTAAAAGAGCATGGATGCAACATGAGCACTTCTCTGTAGCTGCAGTTGGTCAAAGGCCTTACTTTGTGAGATGTTAAAGGGCGTTCTTTTCATGCAAAAATTTCATTTGGTGATGTCATTATTAAAAAGAGCCATTGCAGAAAAATCTCTCCATATCACGGATTAGTCTTGGCCCTGTTTATGTCCTTATATCCATGGTAACACATGATGAGTGAAGTCATGTTTTAGAGGGGAGTTTCACTTCAAGCCAAAGATTTCATTTTCGTGTAAAGATATTTCAGCGTTTGTTTTTTTGTTTTTTCTATCAACTCATTTGTGTTGTTTGGTATTCGTGTGTTTTTCTATAAACTGATACAGTATTTAGATGACATAAGCACAATCATTATTTTTCATAATGGATTTTTATGTAAAAGAAGTAATATATTTTAGTCATCTGAGGTGGTGAGAAGGATGGTTTATGTCATATGCAAAAGGAAACTTTAAGTAATAAAAATCTAATCAAATGCAAGTGTGTGTGCTTCATCATTTACTGGTTTCATGTAAAATCCATTTTGAGATATTGTATCACTTACTTGCATACCCAGTTTGTCTGTCTGGCTAAAAAGCAGGCAAAGGTGGTAAATCAGACTACATTGACTTTGACACTTGACTTTGTGTATGATCTTCCATATACTCTCAGCTTTTGCACTTACCAATCAGACTGAAACAGCATGACTCATGACTTAAGCATTCTGATCTTCTTCTATTTTTGAGGTTCGACAGCAGTTGGTATCCTTGACCATGCATTACTGCATCCTGGATTTAGACTTCCTCAATCTGTTGTTTCTTAAAAATGTTGTGGAATTGGTCCCTGAGCTCTCATACTCGCCCTTACTCGCTCTGTGATCATTGCCTGTCTGGCTTCTGCATATTTTCCGCATGCTACTAGGATGAGCTCTCCTACATATCCTGATTTACTCAAGTGCTTTTTCAACATCACTCACCCACACTTCATTTACATCTTCCTCCAGCAACACAAAACTGCCCTGTCTTCTCCTGAATCTCATTTGGTATTAGGGATGCACAGTTAATCGAAAATGTTTTGGCCATTTCATGCAGCCTTATGTGGTATGTTGCCCACTTTGTTCTCAATAAATATTGGTATCTTTCCTTTAAGCTCACTGCGATTCATCCAATTCCGCCAATAGTAGCAAAAACTTCTAGCAATGTTTTCAACTTAACGTATTATTGTATGTATTATTTAATCTTTTCGTGGCGATGTCTTACCAATCAAAGTCAGAGCCCTCTTTCATTATCCCATGTTGTTCATTCTCAAGGCTATTTTATCAGTCATTAGGGGTTCCATACTCAAGACAGCTGATCTAAACCGTGTACAGTGACATATTTCATTCACGCGGTCTATTTTCGCACTGGCTACTGATACTTCATGTCCGTTCATCAAAACAACTCAGTTTTATGGCTTTTTTTTTAAAACGGGTACAGGTTAAAAGGATGAGGTCCCACCGAGATTTGAACTCGGATCGCTGGATTCAAAGTCCAGAGTGCTAACCATTACACCATGGGACCAACTCCGCTACTCAGGGCCACATGACAGTATTCATAGTTGATCGATGATTTTTGGTTTACATTCCTCATATATGGTCAACGGTTATGTCTTACCAGACAGTGACGTTACGCTATAAAGAAGGTTAACCCTTATAATGAAAGTGTCAGCGACCCCCTGTTCTGCCGTTGCGTGTTAGCTAACTAAAGCTAACCTAGCTTGCTCCAGTTGGCTAAGAAAACTCGCTGTCTGTGGCGACAAACAGCAGCGTCGGAGTGTAAGATCACAGGCAGCCTGTCCTAAACGTGCGCCTCCATCTCCAGATGCAGAATGTCGACCTCTTTTGTCTAACCGAGCCTGTCGACACGCGATAGTACTATCAAACACACTATACTGAAGGTTTGTCAGTCAATCGCTCTCAATAACATGCTCTGCTAGCTAGCTTCTTGTTATCCGACTGCGGTTTCTCAAAAATAAAAGCTTTGTTTTCAAAATAAAAGTTTATGTTACATAATTGATAAGGTTTCAAATGATCTGTAGTTTTATTTTAATCTAAGTTTGTAGACAAAAATGTGGTGCAGCTACATTGTAGTTTATTTCGTGGAAGCAACATCCAATTGTAAGCATGCTGTTGCTGAAGGCTGGACCACAACCCCTTCATTAGTTTGAATTGATCTCACAATCATAAGAAGAAAAAAAATAGCTATCTCAGAGAAATGACGAAAGTAATGTGTACAGCATATCCGACGAATAAGAAAGACTTAATATTCAATAATTACCACTCAGGTGCTTTTAAGTGACCTCCACTGCTCCTGTGGAGCTGCTCTGTGAGCACAGATAAAATATTGTTTGTGCTGACTGGTGTAAATGGGTTTGGTTGGTTTGTTTGTGCATTACACACAACCAAGAAACAAAAACAGAGACTGTTAACTATTTCACAAAACCAAATTAGTGGCCATGTCATGTCATGAGACCACACCCAGCCTTCATTTTTATCTCAGCTAAACACCTGTGAGGTTTCATGGCTGGATCCTGACCAAATGTGTCCACAGACAGACAGGCATAAATATTTACACCTGGGAAAATAGCCTTCATTTTAATCTCAAATACACACGCTTAAAGTATCATGACATTATTAAGCTATCAGGTTGACTAAATCTGTCCACAGAGAGGCAGTAAGACAGACAGATGGAAGGACAGACATATCAACACCTTGTAAAGTACTCAAAACCTGCCTCTGTGGTAGTCCCCGCTACAAAAGGTGTGTCCAGAATTACATTTGACCATTGTAGCACACATACAGAATCACAAAGTGAAATTATTACCAGCCCACACTGTCCTGGTTTATACTTTTCAATGGTATGTATCAATGTTGCTCCAGCTGGCTGGATTATGTCTTTAATATAGTTTAATATCATATAATATCATGAGAAACCTTGTTGTTGTTGTTTTTTTGTTTTGTTTTTTTTTTGTTTTTATTTTTCTTAATTTATTGCAAAGTAACAATAAAGGCCCAATTTAGGTTTGGTTGCTTGGAACCGCTCAGCGGCTGCATAAGACAAAGTTTCTTTTACAGCCACTCAGAGCGCCATGGCATCCTTTGTGACATTTAAAAAAAAAAAAAAACATCACTGTGAGATTAAGTACTGTGAAGGTGTTATAGCCCTGGGACCCATGTGTGATAGCGCCATACAGTAATGGACAAACAGTGGCCGTGTTGTCCCTCATCCTTCCAGAAGATGGAACTAGAGGGACTGTAATAGACCGAGGTTGTCTTCTGGTTTACTCAGATTTCCATATTGCAGCTCCTGGGGAGCCTCTGGATGAAAACAGTAGGTAGTAGGACCGCAGAATGAGGTTTCAGATTATTCTGTCTCTCAATGAAAGATCAAAGTCAGTCTCACCGCATCAGTAAATTTGAGAACTGGCTCATGTTGCAACTGTAATACCTGTTTTCAATAAGACCTGTTATTTTTGTACTTCATGAGCCCCAGGAGTCCAGGAACAGCTTCCACCCCCTCCTGGTTATCTTCTGAGGAATTATAAAAAGAAAAATAACCTTTGGTCTTCTAACTAAATATTTGAAGAGGACAAAGGAATTCCAACAATGTTCAAGATTGCATTGCCACAAAAACAAAATATAAAAGATATCTGTTTGTTTGAGTGAAAACACACAAGCTCACACAGGACAAATACTAAACCTCTACTCACACATTAACACAGTTTGTATGTGAATCATTTACATTTCCTGCAGTAATAATAATACACTCTAGGTTCAATAAAAATAAAACAAACTATTTATTGTGGTTAATTGTTATGCTCTGATGAGAGAAAAAATATGTTATTGTAAACTTTATTACCACACTGATTAATATATTGATTGTATATTTAGCCTTACAACATGGGTCAAAATTAAGTTCCTTACATAAGCACAGTTTAAAGTTGGATATTTCAATTTAATGATGCTTGGTAATTCAACCCCACTCATTTTAAATGCTGCAGGTTAAACTCATTAAACTATGTCTGTCTGTGGAGGCATTTTGTCAGCATAATATTGTCGCAGTTTCACAAGATGCAGTCGTGGAACTTCACAGGTGTGTAGAAGTTGAGATCAAAAATTAAAGCCATGTTCGTATATAGGTGTGGTCCAACCTGGAGTACTGAGTACTCATATAATAATGTAGCAATCACTGAGGAGCACTCGTGGGTTGGAATGCCAGCATGTTGACAGGCGTCACGGCTGATGTAATCCCATCATGATTGTCTATAATTTAAAAATTATTTTGATTGTATAGTTCTATATTTCTGAAATGAAGGATTGCTAGATGGGCAATGCACCGTTTTTTGTGCTCTCCCCACCATAACTCAAAATACATGCCTGTTATGTTCAAATGTTTGAAAAAACATGGAGCTTTGAAATACATCTAAAACAAAAACTGTCATCTCTTGCAAAATGTTATCCATTGTATCAAGAGCTCTGTTTCTGTTTGTTTTATAGGACCGTAAAAAAGTTTCAAAGTGCACTTTAATCCAATTGCATATCACATACCAGCACCAGATAGCAATGGAATAACATAAAATACAATGAAATATTACCTTACAAAGCATAACTTTGTTATACACTACCAATCAGTCTAAAACAGAAACATTTAAAATAGTATAAAACAGTACACTGAAGACAGACAAAGGCAGGATATGAGCAAGTAATATCTGGTAATGAACTTAACGGTCTCTTGGCATTTAGGACGATGATGTCCTGAACCTGTCGGCTCTGGAAATAATACTCTAGTAATGTTTTCCAGAGGGTAAAAGATTGCGTAGTTTGTGGCCTGGGATGTTCTGGGATGATTCTGCGGGCCTCTTTCAAGCGTCTCCCGTGGTAAATGTCCTGGAGGGTTGGTCGTTTATTGCCTGTGAGAAGCTCTGCTATTTACATCACCTGCTGCACAGCTTTACAGTCCAGGGCGGTGCAGCCTGGACACCACACAGTGATGCAGCTGCTATAGATACTCTCAGTGTAACACAAGTAGAAGGTAGTGAGGATCTACGGGGCCGTGCTGATTTTGCATGTCAACATTATTCAGTATCGCCAGAGGAACTTGAAAGTGCTGGCTGTCTCTATTTAAGGAATGTTAATGAGAACGAGGGTGTTTGTTCACCGTCCACACTTAGCTTCTTCACTTACTTTCCTGGCACCGTATTTAAGGTTTGAGGTTCAAAGTTAATTATCACTCTACAACACTGGGTTATATAAGGAAATGTAAGTTGTAGTTCCTTTATGCTACACAAGAAGATTACTATCTTTATGGTGTAGTGTTGAAGATGAGTTCAGCAGTCTCACAGCTTGAGGAAAGAAGCTGCTTCCTACTCTGCAGATACTTCTGCATCTTTTGCCAGAGGGCAGCAGGGGGAACAGTGCAAACACCTCTCCTCATTGATGTCACTGATGCTCGTTAGATGGGTACAAATTAGGTTCTGCGCGGTTTAAATCACCCGTAGAGCCATCCTGTCCTTTTCCCTGCAAGAACCACACCAGTTTGTGATGTTTCCAGTCAGAATGCTTTCTATTTCTCCTCTGTAAAAGTTGACAAGAACTTTGCAGCAGAATTTAGCTTCCATAAGCTTCCTTTAGAAGTCAGTAGGTGTGTGTCTTTGCTGCTTTTGTTTTTCTAAATTCAACAATCTGCTCCTTGGTTAAGCTGACGTTAGGCTGTAGATCGCTCCCTGTACACTACTCTGCAGGACTGCTATTTTCCTAATTTTCCTACGAACTGCCACCATTGTTTGTAATGATGGAGGTGTCATCTGCATACTTCACAATAGAGTTCTCTGTAGTGCAGTTGCTTGTGTACAGTGTGAACAGGAAGGGGCTGAACACACATCCCTGGGGGGCTGAGCACTTAAGTAGAGGAGATGCGACTGCCAGTCTGAACTGTCTGGGGTCTGTTTGTGAGAGTGATGTCTAGTTGCAGTACGTTTTACTGAAGCTCAGAGTGTTCGCTTTTTCAGTTTAATGGGTGAAATTTCTATTGAAGGCTGAGCTGAAATCAACAAACATATATGATGTAGCTGTTCTGCCATGTATGCAGACTTAACTACTCTTGACCATGTATGTGTATTCAGAAGTCATACAAGAAGCGTGTTATTCCTAACAGTGCCTATGTTTTACAAATACCCTTTTGTAGATGAAATGTTGCTGAAACCAGACATAATAAGATTTTCTTTGTCCTATCATGCAAACTCAGTAAGTGACTATGCTAATCTCTTTGGTGTTATTCTCAAGCTGATGAATGTGTGGCGGCTGTGCTGCGCCACAGTTATGTGTGATCACGAAGTACTGGCATGGATTCGAGTGCCGAGAATTAGTGGAGGATGTGCCAGTCTTCACCACCAGTGGTCTGCCTGTCAGCAAGTCCAGGATTCAGTTGCACATGCTCCCTGAGGCTAACGAGACTCATACTGAATGTGGGGCTGTAACAACAGTACTCTCACATGTATGCTCTTCATGTCCACATGTGACCGGGCGATCGTATGTATCCACAGCTGATGTATTTTGCTCCGTGCAAACAGCAGACCATCCAGATAGCTCAGGGGAAGTGAGTCTTTGTGGGTTTTGACCAGCAGCCCGAGGCATCTCATGATGACAGGGGTAAGTGGAACAGGGTGGCAGTCCCTCTGGCAGGATATCCTGGGTTTCATATAGCACAACATGAATGTACGCTGTATTGCACTGAAACATCACAGAGAATGATTGTATTCTCAAGGACATCTGCCAGATGATCAGCACATGCTTTCACAAGCAGTGCAGAGAGGCTCTCAGGTACGTTAAGTGGGTTGGTGCACCTGAGGGCTCTGCTCATGTTAGATCGTCACACAGTGAGTGCTCTCAGACAAACTGTGTTCGTTCTTACTGTACAGCTTGTTTTAGAGGGAGGCGGGTACATGTAATGCACAGCTGGGTGGCTCTGGATTGTCCTCAAGAAAGATTTTTGACACGTGATGTTTGTTCATGTTTTTACTAGATGAAAAATCATTTTGTGTCTTATCTGACGTGCTGATCTTATCTGACCAGTGTGGCAGTGTGTACGTGTGTGTGTGTTTGTGTGTGTGTGTGTGTGTTTGTGTGTGTGTGTGTGTGTGTGTGTGTGTGTGTGTGTGTGTGTGTGTGTGTGTTGTCTGTTAAATGAGATTATAATTTGTGCTTTATTGCTTTTGAGTTAAATTTTTGTTCCCTGACAAAGAAAATCTATTTTCACTCACATGACTTGTTTCATGCCTGATTTCCTTCAGTCACTCCAGTGAATGAGTGGTTCATTGTATTATCAGAGTCAGAAATAGTTTATTGATCCCTTTTATTGGTAGGGGTAAACTGTTACGATGCAGTTGCTCCTTCTAGACTAGAAATGTCACACTATAGAGAGATTTTAAGAATAATATAAATAGAGTAAGTAATAAGAGTAAGTAAAACATAAAATATAGAGACAATAACATTTTGTATAAATGTACAACAAAAAACACAAAAACAATCTGTCCATTAAAATACAAAATAGCTCAAAATTGGTATGTAAGAGAGAGTAATAGTTTAAAGAAGATAATAGTATAAATAAATTGCATTGCATTAATTTGTTTGCATAATAATGGATCGAATCCACTTTACAAAAAAGAAACGCATCTCCTCTAAATCTAATACTGTTTTGATACTAATACTTTATTAGTAACTGATGCTTACATGTCCCGTACTGCCCCTTAGAACAGCCTAAAGTCAATATATGTCTGTCCTGAAGGCATGTGCCAGTTTGCGCTCTTTTACTATGCAAGTTATTTATGTCGCTACACAAGTGTCACAAATACTAATTCCTGTAGTTTTAGTAGGTCAAGTGTTTCTGATTTATGATTTCCACTGCTCTCTTGGTTTCCAGACAGCAGGCCAGCTGACTGTAGAGTGCCGGAGCATCTGAGGACACAAAATGGCCGGGCCAGGATACATGTCTGACATGGGTGTTGTGGAGCCAAGTAAATCCCTGTTAGCTGTACGGCTTGATCCAGTGCTGGTGCCAGACTTGGAGACAGCCCAAGCCACAGGACAAGGATCAACTCTCCATGAGCATGAACCTAACACCCACACATTTTACTACTAGTTACTGCACATGAATCAACCGTTAACAAGCTTATGACACATGTCTAAGGTGCTGCGTAGGGGGGGAACTGGACATGACTGTTGACACTGAACTTTGTACATGTGTGCTCGGGTTTTATGGTATGGTCCTAATTATTGAGTGGTTTGTACACAGCGGGAACAAAATGTATCAGTGTCTAATGTGGAATGGACAGGGATATTTAGGGAATGTTTGTTGATTTATTTTCAAGCCAAGCTTAAGCTGTGTCATTTTAGAGGAGAAATTCGAACTCAAATTTTCAGCATTTATAATATCAATGAGATAATGATACAAACTCAGAAATATGTATTCTCCCCTCCCAAGTGAATAAACAAGCTGGTTTGAGAGGAACATAAGGTCCCAGAACACTGTTTGAAGCTAGAAAGATGGCAGGGTACGCCCCACATATAAACAAAGTAAAACAGTATGAAATGGTGTTGTCCTTCAAGGTCAGTTATTCAGTCATGGAAACAAAGAGTTTGTAAGTAATCAGCCACTGAAGTTAGCTTTCTTCTGATAAAATGTCTGTTTTGTCCCCAAAACTACATAGTCTAAAAACTAAAATAAAGATAATTTCCATTCGGCACAAACAGATTGGATATGGTATGGAACAAAAACAGTACAATAGTAGGACTCTGTATTTTTAAGGGTGAAATGCATTTTATTAAAGCTATTACTTTGCGCAATAAAGTGGTTTGGCATTGGAAAACGCGACTGTATCATAACAAATCCACAAATATTCGCACAGCCGAGATCTGTCTTCACTTGCTTGAAAACAAGAGGTAGGACTGCAGTCCTACCTCTTGTTTTCAAGCTGCAGCAGGAGCAGGAGTAAAGAACCATTAGTCGGAAGAGGATATATGGGACCGGATGAGGCCCTCCTCTCCCTTTCCTTCTCGCCTTCGTATCTGTCGCCTTTACCGTGTTTACATTATAGACACACCCCTGACCTTCACCCAGGCCCCCTCCGCAGGCCCCCCCACATACACACACACACACACACACACGCCCACACACCAGAGCTCCTATGTGCAGGCAACCGTGAATAAACAAATGCCATCTAAATAAATAAGCGAGAGAAGAGATTCTTTATTATCTTGGTGAAGCGCAAAAAAATATCAGCGCTATTTACCAAGTGTGATCGTGTGGTGGAGTTGTTTAATCGTCTATTTTTAGCCATGCTCGGCCATCTCTCATGCATTGCAAATGTATGGCAAGATCGCCATGCAGCCTCCCAGCCTACCACTGTACTGCAGAGTAGACACACCCCTCCGATACGCACGCCTCGCTGCACGCATTTGCAAAGTGTCAAAGAAATAATGAAGCAAAACGCGTAAAATGGAAGATTCGGGACGGGGGAGTGCTCGCGTTAGTGTTTCGGCTGCGTGTTATCGATGGTGATGGTGTTGTGGGTCATTTAAAATTCAAACATAGGGCGCAGAGAGTGTTGCTGCAAAACAAAGGCACTCCGCTGCAGAGGCAGACGATCCCAAAGGGATTATCTCTCCCTAAGAGACGCCACACCGCCTCTAATCTTTGCGCGGTAATCTTCAGCGCGAGTGCCCGTCGATTCAGAAATCAGAGGCAGAAACGATGTTGCTTTAAACCTCACGCGGTCAAAGTTGTTTACCTCTTCGTTACCTCTGACGTCACGACACACCCCTGTTTGAGGGGGCGGCTCCCCGCCATACGGGCACCGGAACCAACCAAAGAGAGCCGGACTGTGCAGAAACGCCACCAATCACAGCGCAGGAGACACGCCAAGCCCACCTGTGATTGGTTACCGGAGGGGCCGGGGGGGAAATCCCTCTTTTCCCGTAGAGTTCCTGGAGAGGGGGCGGTGCATAACAAAAAGTAATGGCCATCTATTTGGGTCCTGAAGAAGGAGGGGTATTTCTCGTCGGACAACCGTAGGTTTGATTGAGTTTTATTCATGTTTGCGCGAACGTTCTCCCCGTCAGTGATACCCAGTCGCGCGTCGGCCGTTTGTCCGTTGACTGTTGGTCGGCGGCGGCCGTAAAACGGTTAATACGCTGGCCGAACTTGGTGCCGCGTTTTAGGGTTAAGGCTTCCAGCTAGCCACGCTAACACGTTAGCTACAACCAGCGCCGTTGTGTGTGTGCATGTGCATGTGTGTGTGTGTGAGAGAGAGTGTGTGTGTGAGCCAACGTCTGGAAGGGCGGACGAGTTTGACGTTTTCTCCCCCAAGTCTCCTCACATTTCTGAGTTTAGTGCAACGCGGTCCACTCTGCTCAGAGCTAAAAACTCACCCAGTCAACATGGAGGGGACACACTTTGCGCGAACATGAAGACGACGAGAGACGTCGACTAAAGAGGATTAAAAGCAACTCGGTCTTGATGGGGAAAAAGTTGAGCTGAGGTATGAAACTCGCATGCACAGGAAGAATGCTAAAGTCGAGACTTGAGTTGTTGGTTAATTTCTGTAGACCAGAATCACACAAGAAACCGGCTGAGCACAGTCGGAGTGTGTTGTTTAACCAGTGTGTTTGCCTGCGTTAATCGCCTTACTGCTGTGTGATGATTACCCTTGAGTGTGTACGTTTCCGTTGAAAATAAGTCAGTGTTACATAAACAGAGTAACTGCAGGTCAGGTATGGGCCCACTCAGTGACTTGCGACATGCCATTTTGCTTTTGTATTGAACAGGATCAACAACTCGGGATAAACTGAAGAGCGGTTCCAAGTCTTACCTATTTGTTCAAGGGCTTGCTAACATCTCAGGTGAGACCCTTCTCTTTTCATTATGAAGTCATACCTGCTGATGTGCACCTTTGTTCAAAACTCACAGTTTTCGACTGTGGAAGTGTCCGTTCACACGTAAATGATCCCGAATGTCGCTTTTGAGTTACATCTTTTTTGAACAGATGTCCAGTAATTGTTGCAGTTTTGCAATTTCACATCTGTTTAACATTGGTCATCAGAAATACATTTATTCTCATCATACATGCGAGAAGAAATCTTTTAAGAACAAGGTACTGTAATGTATGAGCTATTATCATTATTGCCTTTAATAAGGCTGTGATATTTGCATACTTAAGTGGTAATATGTACAGCTGTGAATTAGAAATATATCACTACTTTCCAAACTTAGGTTAACTCAATGTGACCCGTTGACATGTGATCTAAATCACCGACACTGTTAAAACCAAAGGACTTATCCCTGACTTGACGCCCTGTGTGATAAAATCTGCAGGACCGAGAAGGAATTTGTCAATACAGTCGCAGTTGAGTTTTGTCAGTCCCATAGAGAGCGTGTTTAGACGCCTTCAATGACACAGGGTAATGTGAACTAAAATTTTGCTGATAAACACATGAGAAAATAATGCTAACCTGCAGTGATCTCAGCTACTCAATGTCATGTACAGTTACAATTTTCTTTTTCTTATGTTATTATGAAATCATGTGCGACAATTTACCTGAGTGTGGAAAGAGTTCTCCGTCACCCCCACACACTTGCCACAGTAGGTAGAACTATTAATGTTTATACAAGTGTATTTTTACACATGAACCGACCACTTATTAGTGGTGGAGAACTGAGCTTGTAATGACATCATTACTTACTGTGAATGGCTTGTCTTTTTTAAAGTCTGAAATTAAAAACAGCCTGGGGCTCCTCTTTTCTCTCTGCTGCTCATCACTTTTAAAGAACACCTGAACGTGCCAAATACAGCTAACAGCAAGGTGTGCGTATATCTACCTATTTTCCCGGTGAGCTCGGTGCTGTCATTCTCACACCTATCCATTTCCGTTTATGAAACAATTTGACCCTTGTTGTTTAGCTATCCGCCTTTTTATTTTTTAAACAACAGCAGTTTACCTTCTCAACGACTTAACAGACGCAAGATCAACAGTCACACGTGTTCGTTATTTATATGATGTGGAACTTTACGAGAGAATATGTGTTATTTAGGACACTAAGGGAGACTTTACCCAAATGAAGACAGAGTGTATTTCAGCCTTTAAAGCTGTTTTGTAGTTGATTTGTCAGGAGGACTGATCCACATCACAGGCTTGGTTTGTGTCTCTATTGACCGCAACTGTGTCAGGTTGTTCATGGAGCGGTGTGCTGTTGTAATGGTACAGTCCATTAGGTCTTCTGTACAGTGAAATACCCTGCCCCTCCCCCCTTTCGTGACTACAGTAATTGGTCGCTTCCTCTCACATGTAACCCTATAGAAAGAAAGAGGCTGCTGTACTTCACTGTATAGACCCACTTGTTTGTACTCTGTATGTGCATGCGTGCTGTTCGCCACATATGTCCTAGTTGCCTTTGAGACTAATGAAGTGTTAACTTTCCCCCTAATGTCCTTCGGTCCGCAATTACTGCCCGTGGTTGATGGTTTCTAGGCCAAACACATCACACAGGTAATATTTGTTGTATGTGGAACAGACGTCATGCAGAAGTAATTCTTCCTTGAAAGCGAAATATATGTCACTGTTTGACATGTAGGGCAGGGCATGTACAGTAAGTACAGATTTACGAGACTACAGATATTTTTTTAACGCAATTTTGATGTAATTTTTTTTTTCTCCTTTCAAAAGTCTGTTTTTTATTAATAAATACAAAAGCCAGTAATTTCTTATATTTCCCATCTTTTTAAAAGGGCTATTTCCTGAAAGAGAGACAGCATTTTATGGAGGTTATATAACTTTGACTTGTGGGCTAGTGTTTGCACCCACCTTACCCACATGTCTGTTGTCTGTCCGGCTCTGTCCAGTTGGCCCTCTCTGTGTGCGACTCTGTGTTTTTTGAATATGTGCATTCTCTATCAAATTCAGCATGGACATTAACTGGATTTTCGGTGTGTGTTGAAGTGGGCCTCTCCCTGCCTCGTCTCTTTCCCCTCTCCAGAGTCCAGCAAGGGGCCCAGTATAAGGGGGCAGGCTGCCGTCACTGCCTCTCTCTCCCCTTACAGGCCAGCACTGGGGCCTGGGCAGGGGGGGAGTGGTGCAGAGACCATAGGGTTGGACACGGGACATGGGACCCCCCACCCCACCCCTTCCACCCCAGTTTAGCCCATCCTGTGTGGGGCACAGGTCACCTTGTCATGTGCTATTACTGCTGCTGTAACATGCTCCCTGTGATCGTAGGAAAAGAGCATGGGATAGACCCACGGAGGCTGCAAAAGGGAGAAGGAGAGAGAGAGAGGGAAATGAAGGGACAGGACTGGACTAGTCTGCTCAGCCAGTTGTTCAGCTGCATTACAGACTCCGTTTGTGTAGTTTGTTGTTAACAGGTCGGCATTGTCTAGGACTCATACAGAATCTTTAAACTTTATGCTCTCACAGTTAGGATGCTTGAATTGAAATATACTGGAAAATGCTTTATTTTCAACAAAATCAGGTGTTTTAGCTACACAATCACTCATCTAAATCAAAATACATTTAATATTTGAAATTATACAATCCCATTGCTATGTAAGTGTATTTCCTGCCGTCAAAATTGGCAAAAAATAAATAATTATTACAAAGTTTATATGGACATCTGTTCAAGTTGATAAAGTGACAATTTGCATCAATTTTTATGTGCGTATAAAGGAATTGTGTTAACTCATTCTCCACAGTTAGATAAAAGAAACACTTTAGATGTGATGATAAAGGATTCAAGAGTCTGGAAATGTTTAGTTAATGTAGCTTTAATGTGCTTGAAAAATTCTTGAATTGAATTTCATGTACATGAGCTGATTGTCTATTTTTCCTCCTTCTCTCTATCTGTTCTCTCCGTGTGTTTTTTGCCGAGTACATTTCTAAACACCAATCAGATTTGAATTAAACTCCCTCTGTCACAAATCTCAGATCTTGTTTTTGTCTTGAAGGTACTTGTTTCCTTCATCCTTACCATCCTCTTCTCTCTTTAAAGTTCCCCATTTCACCTTATTTTGCCATTATTGGGGCCTGTATGTAGTTCTATGTGTGAACCACAAGCCCATGTCTTTCCATTGCAGACCCAGCTCTCACTGCAGCCCGGGTCATTCCAGAATTGATTTGTTTTATGTCTCTTCTGTACTCGTAGTGACCCAGCCCGAGGTATGCAGTAAAACACATCGCCTTATGTTTTCTCCCTTCTCCCTCCACCACTTCTCCCTGTCTCCTCTCTCTCTCTCTCTTTCCTCCTTTAAATCTTTCTCCCACTCTTTTTTTTC
Organism: Diplodus puntazzo; assembly: GCA_963678695.2. Taxonomy (NCBI): domain Eukaryota; kingdom Metazoa; phylum Chordata; class Actinopteri; order Spariformes; family Sparidae; genus Diplodus; species Diplodus puntazzo. The sequence continues at coordinate 23,100,427 of OZ023157.1, read as the reverse complement.
CTTTAAGCGAAACTTTTGGCAGCATGGAACAATTTCAGAACCATTTGTGGGATTGCGTCATGTGATGTAGACGCAGGGTGCTCATTGGACTTTCAGAGGGGCCTCCTTCTCCCACTCAGGCGTTCCACAGCGATCCCTCTCTTTCTTCCAGCGCTGTTATAGGTCTGGATGTGATTCCGACTCTGACTCCTATGTGTTGGGATGTGGTCTGTAAGCTCATTGCTGACATTCTTGGGACGTGATGCCAGAGGTTTTTTATTTCCCGCTTTCCCCTTCTCTCTTCTGCACGTCTGCGTGCAGTTAAAATGATCCCTTCTTGAAATGCTGTCTGGATCCTCCTCTTTACCCATTTTGTTATATCGTGACCCGACCTCAATAGTATTTCATTTCAACGCCCAGGCACTAATGGCACCACTTAATTAGGTTTGTTAGTCAGTGGGCGTTGGTGCGGGGTGGGTTTTTATAATCGCTTGATATTGACTTTGATGAAAGTTAATCTAACATCTGGGCTGCAGTCCAACACTTTTTTGCAGCTGAGGTCTCAATTATGTCTTTTCTGTAAGTAACAAGGCACCTGACAAGGAAAACCAATGGCCACTTTCCTGTTCGGTAATCACATACTGAGACAATGGTGCAGCTGCAAATGAAATGGCCAAGGTAACGGAAGGAAACAAGCTACCTTTTGAGAGGTATTGGACTCCTGCCATGGTCCACTTTATTTACACTTGCCATTTATTCCTGTATAAATATCAATTCACTGTAGATACAGTAACTGCCTCAGTGATACACACATCCATGACTTGATATGGTCTATGCTCGCCGTGCACCGTCATCGCATGAGGTGTTACAATTTCTCATAATGGCACTTAACAAGCCTCTACTGTCTGTTGCTCAGGTTCACACCATCTGTAGTCGAGCCTTAATTTCACATTGATTGACATCTAGTGTCAACTAATTAGAAGGTGCAAGTTAGTGGTATCCATTTGGGACCCTGGGATGCAGATGGTGCAAACGGTTCACAGTGATAAATGTGTTGCAGGTTGTGTCGTTTTCTGAGAATGTTGTGTAGAATGGTTGGATATCCTTTCAACTGCACCAGAGTTGAAAATCTGCCAGGTGTTCATTAATCAATTTTTAATCACTGGACTTTTTTATGTAGTGCAGGTTATATGTAACATATTCTGTTATATGACAAGACTAGGCTTTCTGATGTGTTGATCTTCATTCAGTGCAGACCGTTTATCTTTAAGATTGATGATCTATCGCTATCATCTGTTGGACATCCAGGCTTCCGCAGACAGCGTCTTGTTTTTAAATCCAATCGGGGACCAGTTCGGATGTCAGTCCCTGGATTATGAGACACATGCGTGTCATTTCAGCCATGATGTGAATAAATCAAAGGAGGAAAAGATGAGTCACTGCTCCGCTGCATGCAAAGTAGCACTTGTTCTCCCTCAGCTAGTTTGTTAGGTTAAAAGAAGAGGAAACTCCCAAGCCTCTCTTCCAGCTACACCACCAAAGTTGGGTAATGTCTTTATTTTGCAGCTTTCACCACCCAGTTAAAATGACAAGCCAGAGTCAGTTTGTGGTGCCGTGCATAATTACAGCAGGCCTCATCTCTTGCTCATCGGCCACTGCCGCCGTGTAACTTAGACACCCAAATCCAAGGCTTCCATTTCACATGGCATTTCCTTCTTTTTAACACTTGGTCTCTCAGAAAGTCCATCTGTGAATTCTTACCTAAGGTTTATTCTGTTGCAGAGCAAAAGGTAAAACCAGAGCAAAAGATGCCCACTGTACGATCAATTATTCTTTAATCTGTAAAGATTGTCATATTGCCAGCAGTTTGGCTGAGATTCTTCCTCCGTTTCATGGAAGTGTTTTCAGTAGTTGTATTGTAATCCTGGCAACAAACCAACCAACCAACCAACAAATGGACATGGGCAAACACATAGCCTCCTTAGAGAAGGTAATAATGCAAATACGCCCTTTCAAAGATCAATGAACTGTTGATTCCTAACATACAGATATTGGAATGTGACATTTTTTTAACATTTCCTAAGTAAATACTGCTGCTTCGCCCAAGTCTTAAAGTGTTTTGGGAACCTCCACAAGTCATTCTTGCTTCATGGCAAAAATGTTGGTAGCATTCTCAAGTAAACTATCACTTTGCATGTAAACAGAACAGGCAATACCGTGAACAAAAATGATCACGATCATGTTTGTTTTACAACAACAACATAGTCAGTTACATATTTTTCGTGACAAGCTGAATGATAAGTTGGGGAAGTAATCATCAAGTGTGTGTGTGTGTGCGTGTGTGTGTGTGTGTATATATGTGCGTGTGTGTGTGTGTATGTATGTATATATATATATATATATATATATATATATATATATATATATATATATATATATATATATATATATATATATATATATATATATATTATATATTATATATTATATATTATATATATATATTATATATATATATATTATATATTATATATTATATATATATATATATATATATTATACATATATTATATATATATATATATATATATATATATATATATATATATATATATATATATATATATATATATATATATATATATATCATTTCAGCCATGATGTGATATATATACTGACTGACTGACTTTACAAATCCCCTTAACTGAAGAACTGTCCTGGTCTTCACTGTTGTTTCTCATTGGGTGAGCAGGGGGGTGTTGTAGTTGTCACATGTGGTGTTCTCTGGTTTGATCATCCTGTGCTTTTTAACAGTAAAATTCCTTTAGAGAAAACATGTCAACACTCGTCTTTTTTTTCATTAATAGAAGTTAGTTTTCAGCCAACAGATATTTCATTGTCACATGGACAGGGCACACTCACAAACACTCACAACACAGCCGCTCCTTGATTTTAAAAATGGGAATAAAGCAACACCAACAGAAATAAATCGTACTATAAAAACGATTCCAACATGAATAGCAAATAGCTTTTTCCCCCTGACACTTCTCAAGATGAGAAGCTGTCAGGGATGAGACATTTATTTATATTTAGCCCGTAATTGAAGTGGCTTCTAACTGTGTATTTTTAGCCCTCCTTTTTTAAATCGCAAAAAAAACTCACAAAGGCTGTTTGTGTTGATCGCTTCTCTATGGGCCGCTGCTGTGTGTCCGCTCCTCATCACAGTTTCTCTCATATCCGCTGCAGCCAGCAGGGTATGCTTAGTGACACAGAAAGTCACTGTGACAAAGAGGTCGCCCCTCCTCTACTCGCTGGATCTATGTTTGTATCCCTGTCTCTTTTTACTCCATCTCTCCAGCGTCTCCTCCACTCAGCTCCTCCCTGGCCTGCTTCTCTCGTGCATCCCCGTCTCCCTCCTACACTGCTCTGTCCTGTATGCTGATACTTCCTCTCTCTGACAGCAAACGGCCCTTCCGATGGCAATAGATGAGAATTCGCCTGTGTAGTGAGGTGGACTGGACGCACAAGCAAAAACATGGTTTATCGTTTTAAACTATACACACTACTGCAAGCAGTAGATTTGAGAGATATTCAGTGTAAACAACGTTAAACCTGCATTCCTCTTCTCTACTTACTACTGAGTATGTTGTGGTTCTAATGCGTACTATTAAATCACTGTTGATGTACACTGTTGCCTCTACTTAAAGGGAGAGAGAGCTCATTCAATAAACAGGCACCATACCACTCAGATAGAAGTCATTCGTGTTCAAGAGATTTGTCTCCTTCAGCTGGTTTAAGCTTATTTCTACTCATACTAGTCATGTGGCTGAGATGAGCTACCTTAATTGCCCTCAGGAGCTCCACCATGCACGGGATACATGCAACTTTCACAGTCATTCAGTGACTCTGACCTCCGTGTTTTATCTTCCATGCCTTTTTTATATACTTGTGTCAGCCCTTGTTAAAGTTATTTTGATGTCCCAGGACTGCAGACATGATCAAGACAGGAAAAAAGATAAAAGAAATCTCTGCATCTTGGTTGAATTTCTTTTATTGTAGTGGAAGGAGAGCATTCAGTAAGTGGATTCTCAAGAAAACAAGATGTACATATGATATCAATTATACATCTGCATTGAAGACCAAAAATTCAAGGATATAAGTGGACTAGGAATGCAAGTAGTTCAGAAGCTAATGTCTTAAGTAAATTTTTTGTATTTCTTTGTGAATTTAAATAGATATATTTTTAGTGTTTCCAGAATTTTTTGTAGAAATCACATTGAAATAATTGTATATCATTCTTTTATTGAGTAGATGGAAAATTTTGAATGTTGTTTAAAACATTAGTTACATGACAAGTCTGAATAATGTTACCAGTAAAACAGTGCTTGCCTACAGTTTGTTGTCGAGTCATGGACAGTATGTATACCATGATAGTTGTTAAACAATTCGAAAGTAGCACCTATTGAATATTGTCTTTATATAAGAATAGAAATCAAAGCTAAAAAAAAGGTCTGAACTTGTTTATTGGATATCATTGTCAAAGCAACCGTCTACATTTTGTTTTCAACAGGGTACATTTAATGTCTTGTCATAACGCTTTACGAACTACTGTGTGTCTTTTTGAGGTGATATGATACCAAAACAGACATTTGCCTTGTTTTCCATAGTTTCACTTGGTTTATTTTTAAACTAGAACATTTTTTCCCCGTCCAGCATTATATTTATGTCAATCCTCTGAAACTAAAGCGAATAGGTGGAATCTTTTAAAATACAACTAATATCTTATTTCGAGGTTTTATCATATTCTCATCAACTTGATGCTTTTCATCAAATATGTGGCTAAATGCAATATCTAAATTGCAAGAAGTTGTAATTATTTGATGAAGGTAAAATGTGTGACAAAACAGCATTTTAATGAAGTACTGTAGTGCGGAGAGTAAAATGTCCAAAGCGCAAATCTGAAGACACAGAATATTAAAACATCAGCAAAATAGGGTTGGTCCAGTAACAGTATTGGTAATGGTTCCGATACTGCCTAAAATGCTGAATCAATATTGATATGTACAGTCCACGCATCGATCCAATATCACCTAATTAATTATTAGAAATGTGATCCTGCTATATGCAGTATCTATAAACAATCAGCAAAACCTGTAACTTTAAGCACATCAGCAATGAAACATCTGCACAGGCTGAGTAGTATTCAGCTGTTTGTCAGAATGTGGATGTATGTAGAATGTGGATGTATGTATGGGTGTGTCTCCTATGTGTTTTTAGCATTAATATGCATACAGTACTTTTTATTTATGTGTTTATTTATGCATCTACTACCTCAACAGATGTTTTTGCACTGAATAAGGACTGCACTTAATTTCATTGTACCTGTTACAATGACAATAAAGATATTCTATTTTACAAAATAAGAATGATGATGATAATAATACATATATGGTTCTGGATTGGTACAACATATTGGACAATACACAAAGCTCAGGTATATGAAATAGGTACTGAGAAGAAAATGGCACAAGTACATCTCAACATAGAAAAGGTCTCAAACTTAGATACAGAACTCTATCTATGGTCTCAAACCAGTTCTGCTGCATTTGTCACTGTCCTGCTGTCATCGTATTCCTGCCAAAAAACAACAAATCTGTTTCTCGCTTGAAAACGTTTAAGTTGTTCAGCACTTGTTGGCTGCAAAAGTTCCTGGACTCCAAGATGTTGAACGAATACAGTCAGTGGCAAAACATAATGTCTTGACACATGGCAGTGATTTTGTAATTGGTAAAATTGTTACAATCTACAAGCACACAAATGTTGTAATTATACATATCTGCTTAAATTAGCCAGCTGGCTGGTGAAAAAATACACACCGTCATGCTGTCATGGAGCAGAAGTCAACCCCTTGAAACAAAACAGAAATTAGACTGTTTCTGTTTTATCCGTCATGCCGGCGTAATACATGAGACATAAGTAATATTTTACATTATTATTGCAGTGGCCGATTTGATTGATGCTGCCGAACACCTCACACACAAATATGCATATCAGTCAAGAGTGAGACATAGAAGCCTTGAGCTGAAAACCTGTTCCCTGGCTTTGCGTGCCTGAGACTGGAATGAGTACAGATCTGCTCTAATAACCTGCTGCATTATTTAGCGCTCTCTCAGTACTACTGTGCATTTAGTGTAATGGGCTGTCAAGGCTGAATGCAATCACAGAGGACTGACTTCAATGATCAGCTGATGATATAGTAAGAAAAAAAGGGTGTCATTCCTGTTGGTGCACAATGTGATGAGTGTGAACACCTGCTGGGATTAGTTTGCCCTTATGCAATCAAATGTTTTTTTATTTATGTATCTATTTCCACAAAGAGCTGTCTCATTTATACTAGCCAATGTTGTTTATCATTACGTACATACGTCATGGACACTGCACTTTTTCCTGTGGATCACAAATGGTCTCCGTTTGAGAATTTGTCACCTCTTCAAAATGTCAGCAAGATATTTGAAGAGCTAAAATCATATTTTCATCGTCGTCGTGATATGAACGTGCATAATAAACACTACACAAAAGAATCCCTGCAACGTGATGAGTACGAAAAGTTATTTAATTTCCATGTGCCATGCATTCCCACTCACCATGCGAACGTGCCCCAGCTAACCTATGTCCAGATTGTGTTAACACTGACTTTAGGAAGTCTGAACAGCAAAAATGAAAACATGCTTTGAACATGGTTTGAAATGCCATTCAGTCCCAACACCACACAGCGACAGCATGAGTTGCAGAGTCACAGAAGTGCAGCTGAGCAGTATCCATGCTGCTACAAGTAAAGTGGTATGAAAACAACGCAGAGAACAGCAGTCCCTGAACAGCTTAAATGCTTGAATAAATTGTCTGCTTCACAACATGACAGTATGATTGTTTTGAGAGTAAGATAATGGATCCTCATTTCTCATGCGTCCGTGTTTTGAAAGCCACCAGTGTATGTAGTGACCGGCCCACACGTGGTTACCAGATCCAATTTGAAAAACAAATCGCAAACTGGTCTCTCCAATATTTATGTATTTATTCATTTATCGCAAGTCATATCTTCATCACAATACTGAACACTGTTATCGCACAAAACAGATTTTCCTTATATCGTGCAACCCTCCTACAGGAGTTCTAATATTCTCATTCTAGTATTGCACATTACCCAACCATGATTTACATGCCAGCTCTGCTACTACTACTACTACTACTACTATGAAAGTAACAAAGCAAGCTTTTTAACAGAAACAGTCATGAGCCTGGAGTTCTGGAGCACAGGTCAGGGCAACGCAGGGATGTTTGGACCCCCCCCCTGCTGCAGGAGGATGAAAAGCTCTGCAATGTCCTGACTGATTCCAAAAAAATCATGTTGGACAGACAAATTACATATGTCCAACATGAGTTGATTTCTTTCACATCAGTGATCCGTTGTATTTTCCCAATTGCAGAAAAGAGTTTTTCTTATAATTTAAACATCCCGTTCAAGTGTTGATTCAGAGGCCTTGGCCGGCATAGATGCTCACATAACTTAGGCTGCATGGGGACAGTGTGACCTGTGACCCATCATGTGTTATCATATTGTAAACAACCTGGAGACCTTATCTTGATATGTCCATGGATAAAAACCTATTGTATCGCTGTCATGGAGACATGACATTTGTTTGGTATGATTGATGATCAGTGCATTTGCTGGTATGTCATTCTGAAGGACCTTTGACTCAACATGTGTGCTTTACCTCTGCAGAAGAGATTGTGCACAGGGAGAGTCGGAGAAAACTGGGGAGTTTAGGACACACCTGAGCCTATTTTGTCACTGGAGAGCTGATAAAATGTTATTTGTCAGGCTTTACAATATCGATTTATTCCACGACATCTGTTTTTTCTTTCCGTCTGTATGATGTGAGAAATGACCGCTCTGCTTTGAGCTTTCTTCACATCGAGTGCTTTTTCCCTTCTCTCTGTGGTCTTTTGTAAATCGGAATTCAGTTCAATCTGCTTACTGGTTTTCCTCCACAAATATTTGCTGTCAGCTGCTGCCACATCCAGTTGTGTGGATGTCTACCGATTCGTTCTACTGTAACGGTCATCATGTCAGATGTTCCTGGTTGAAGCTTGTGTTGCCGTGATACAAGACATCAACATACGGCAGAAGCTCGAGTCACTGCTGTCCATGCTGCCTGCAGCAGCGAGGCAATGACTAGATCCTCTGTTTCCTTTCTTGTGTTGACCCTTTGTCTTAATGAGGACTACATGTCCTGCTAATAAAAGTGGTCAACAACACAGTTTGGCTTAAAGGCACACTCTTCATATTTACTGTATAACTAAATATAAAAACAACAGGAAAGTATATGGAACTTTTAGCAGGACCTGTGTTTTCTTAATTAGACATGAGTAATGGAGTGATCTGTCAAACATTTTAAATTATTCAGCTGGGCCCTTACCTCATTTGCTCTTTGATTTGTGAGTTTGTTGAGGTTTGTATCGGTTTAGTTCCCCTACCATCGCCACCCTCGGCCCTTCATCTCCTTCCATCATTTGCTACGCTTTCACTCCGCAGTGACAGCAAAGAAAAGAATGAAAAAGGAGCTTTGTGAATAAGACAGTGATTGTTTGTTTATGAGGATGCTAGCCTTGCGGTGACATGCGTTTTTACCCCCCTCCCTCTCACAAGGCCGTTAAGTGAAATAGATACTCTGAGCACTATGTAATCAAATGTAACACAGATCCAGCATTTTGGAGTGGAACAAGGGTTTTTCCACTTGATTATTATGGCTCCTGTTCCTCGCCCCAGGACAAAAACACTGGAGTTGAGTTCACCTCCAAAGAAGACTTGGGACTGGGATTTGTCCTGAAGTAGGGGACACTGTTTGGCTGGTATGGAGACAGGTGGAAAGACATGATGTGTCTCACATGTCAATTTGTCAATTTTCACGGCAATATTATGAGAAAAAGCAGATGAAAGTTGAGCCATTAACACTTTTGTTGTCACATATCTTGTAAAGTCATAACTTTAGAATAATCATTTTAAATTTACTTCAGATGTTGGAAGTTGGCAGCTTGATTCATCTTCCTCCTCTTTTTTTTTGTGTTGTGTTTTTTTTTTTTGGCTGATTTGCGACAGAGTTTTTGTGCAAGTGAAAAATGTTTATAACTAGGAACTGATTTCATGTGTTTTTTTGTCTCTGTTATTTCTTTGTCCAGTGATGGAGTCCACGGTTGTGAGTACGTCCACTCAGGCTTCTGATGAGTTCGATAGGAACATGCCGCGGATCTGTGGTGTCTGCGGCGATAAAGCCACCGGCTTCCACTTCAACGCCATGACCTGTGAGGGCTGCAAGGGTTTTTTCAGGTACACAAATGCATACTTGAGTTTACAGATAAACTGTGAAGCATACACAAATTGGCAAATCTAATGTATACAACAATAGCTCAAATCAACCTGGTGAAAACGGAAAGATAAACGTTACTATTGACACATGTACATATTAGCACACAAACACAGGTCTGCACTTGCATATATCAAGACCACCCACATTCACACACATTAAATGTAATTACCACCCACACTTACATAAGAACACACACTGACAACATTGAAGTTCCCACTAATGCCCAGCAGCAGGTAGAGAATACAAATGAGCTCGGTCCTATAGTTAATGCCCCAGCTGCCGCCTGCTCACCGATACACACACAAGTTTCCAATTTGACTGAAGACAAAACTGGAGCAAGTCATGATTTTGTAAGCTAGTGTGTGTTCGACGTATCCGCCCCGTTTGCGTCTGTTCCGCTCGGCAGTGTTGATATTTAAAGGGAGAGGATGAAATAGACGGATGTTTTGATAATCTCCTTCCTCGCCTCTCAGTTGGCCCCTGTTTGAACTCTCACCAAGCATGCTTATCTGTATGTTTTCGCTCATGTCTGTATATAATTGGTCATACGTCCACGTCCATCACTGACTAAATCATTATGCTTTGCGTCACAGTTTGGCAAGGCTCGTCTTTTACCCCTGGATTCCTTGGCACTCATCCATATTTATGCTGTTTTGCTCAGTCTCCGGCTTCAAGGGCAAAAATATTTAACCGGTTCTACCATCATTATTTGTGCAAAGCACTTTTAAAGCTGCCACAGTTTGCTATACATGTTAAATCATTTGAGACAGAGCTCCATTTTCAACATTTTCAGACACAGGGAAAAAATCTTTAATGCACTTCGCTGAATTCTTTTTAAGAAATTTGCATTTGTAAACTGATGTATCTGTTAATTTGAGCTGACTGTAAAATGTATATTTATTTAGACGCAGCATGAAGCGCAAGGCCAGCTTCACGTGTCCTTTCAACGGCAGTTGCACCATCACCAAGGACAACAGGCGCCACTGCCAGGCATGCCGGCTCAAACGCTGCGTGGACATCGGCATGATGAAAGAGTGTAAGTATGACAGGTGACCCACATGTCCTAAGGTCAATACTTCAACCTTACACTGTGTGTTTAAATGCATGTACTTAAATAGTGTAGGGTTTTCAGGCTGATCCCAGTTTATTATACATTATTATATTAACTGCTAGGATGGGACAATTAGGTGAAAGGTTTTTGTGTTTGCCCAACACTGTTGAGAATGGATCAGAACTTTGTTGTGGACTCATTCAAGATCAGCATCCCATGTTAACGAGATAAGATAAACAATATAACCCACTGTAAGTATCATTACATCTACTTTCTTTTTGTTTCTTTTTTGAAGGTTTAATATTAAAAATCTTCACAACTTGCTTTCATAGTTTTGGGGGGGCGACTGTCCCTCTTGTATATTATGTAATATTTGGACCGGGTTCAAGTATCTCTGGGTCTTTGCCCCTGTTAGAGTGTTTACATGTTCCATTTGAACTAGCGGAGCCTCCCCACATTGTATACAGTAAGTTTACTCCATCTGAAGTTTAAACACCTGCTGTTATGTGCAATCTATTGAGGCCTCTTCTTTCTACACAGTCTTGTTTATTTTCATTGTCTGTAAATAGCAGGTACATTTTTCTCTTGTTTTCTCCCGATATCCGCATATTGTCCGCAGGCCTCTTTTAAGCTAAGGCCCCTCACTTCCAGCCCCATGCTCCGTCCCCAGAGTGTTCCTGGGAATACCACAAGAGTGGTGGCACCAGCGCTGAGATTTACTGTACATGAACGGGAGCCAGTGGCATTGCTGTTGCAAAAACAGCAGCTTGTTGTTGAGACCAGCTCTGTCTCTCTCTCTCTATGTCTCTGTGAGCTAATTCAGTGGCTAGAACAACAAGGAGCGAACAGAACAAAGACAATGCATTCAGTTGTTCAGTGCAGCAGGGGTCTCCATATGGACCTGTCCCCTCCCATTCTCTTCATCTAGAGAATAACAAGCCCCCTCCACCCAACACTACATTGATAAAGTTGTCATCACAATGTAAAACACAAGTAAATACTGAAATGCTGTGAAAGTGGTGTGCCTTCAACCAATTCTGGTGGTATATATGTCCCCCACCTGTTGCCCTGCTGTTTTCTGCTTGTGTAAAAACTGTATTCTCCATGCAAAATTTATTTTTCCTGTGTGTGGGTGTGTAGATAATTCTAACACTCTCGCTCTTTGTCTCTCAACACTTGCACCCTCAGTCATTCTGACAGATGAGGAAGTGCAGAGGAAGAAGGACCTGATTCAACGGAGGAAGGACGAGGAGGCGCAGCGCGAAGCAGAGAGGGAGGCACGACGGCCCCGGCTCACCGACGAACAGAGCCAGGTCATCGCCACGCTGGTGGAGGCGCACCACAAAACATATGACGACTCCTACTCTGACTTCTGCCGCTTCAGGGTTCGTGTCTTCATACAGTTCATGTCATCAACAATCATTGTCATCATTATTTCATTTTTTTGCTTTCAGATTTGTCTGAGTTCTTTATGTTGTAGATAGAAAAAGATTTCATGACCTCAAACGACCTAATACAGAGAAGAAACACAGCATATTGTTGTAATTGTGTTAAGACTGATGGAACAGTCCCCACTCTGTTTACACATTATCCACACTTATGTCGCTTTACGCTTAGTCACTAGTCACACAAAGTAACAATGACATGTGACATTTGACAAAACTTTCAAATGAATGCAGGGATCTTTGTGTGAACCTTGTTGTGCATTAACCAGCATTTAATTGTTTCTCACATGAGAATTTGTTCCTGCTTCAGCTGTACTCCATTTCCCCATCAACAATAGTCTCGTTTGATCTTGTTTGCGCACCAATCTCACACCCAGTGGTCCATTACTCCTTGGAAACATTGCTTAGGATTTTACCTTGCATATCTCTGTCTTCTCCGACATGTAACTTGTCATCCATTCTGCAACAGATTTCCATCCCCACACAACACACGCATACACACACACACACAATTAAAAATAAATTCAGTAATTTGATCCCTTTTTTTTTTTTAAGAGGGTTAACATCAAAACCGCATGTTCAGTATTTCTTAATGAAGAACAGAAACCATGGACACTAATTCATCGTTTGCATGTCAATAAAGATTGTGAGGCTTTTTACTGAATAATGTATTCCACCATCAGTAATTTCAATTAATAAATGAAAAAATGTGGTTTTAATTTTTGGTGACCGGAATCTACCAAGGTCATTATGTATTCCCTTTTCTCCTGTCTAGCCTCCTGTGCGTGAGGGCCCAGTGACACGTAGCGCCAGCAGAGCGGCTTCGCTCCACTCTCTGTCTGATGCCTCCTCTGACTCTTTCAGTCACTCTCCAGGTAAGAGACACTCACTATTGAGGGTTACACTGAAGCTAGTTTATCCTGCACAGTCATCCTTTTGTAGGAATCACCCAGAAACAAATGTTATATTGGAACAAGGAAGAATAATATGTATTACCTGACTAGAAATATATCTGACTAATTAACGAAAAACAATTATAAGTGCAGTATCGTAGGCTGCTGGACTTCAGTTCCTTGAAGATGTTTTACCTCTCATCCAAGAGGCTTCTTCAGTTCTAACTATCTGGAGGGGAGAACTGTTAGAACCTGGATAACTGAGAACCTTTATCAACATGAAGACAAACAACCGAACTTTCAGTAGAAGGCTCAATAAAATCCCACAATTGGCAGTTTTGAAAATAAGAGTTCATACTTAACTTAAGACAGGTTTTTATTCCAGTTCAGCTTTTTGCATATTATGCTGCTTTTCTGAGAATCTAGTGGAAAAATCACTGAATAACCTGTAGCCCCCCGAGCCACCTGACTCCTACTAGTAAACATCAGTTCATTAATGCATCCGTCACTAATGGAGCGAACACAGCGAGGGACATGGTCACATGCCCTACCACCAGCATTCAGTGGAGACTAATGACTCAAAACAACCCCAACTAGTTCTGCATGCTTCACATGTTGTCGTAGCCGTCATGCTTTCATTCTCACGCCTACTGACCTGACACTCCGATGATCCTTTCCATCTACAAGCCCTCTCTATTTCATGGTTTCTCTCGGTTGTTTCAGCACAGAGTATGTCTTTTCACATAGGAATAGTGTGATATTGTTTTTCTATGGTGTATGACCACTGCTCTCTCTTTTCTTGTCTCCTCTCTTATCCGCTGTCTTTATCTTTTTTTTTTTTTTTTTACTGCAGAGTCAGTAGACACCAAAATGAACTTCAACAACCTGCTGATGATGTACCAAGAGCAGGGCAGCAGTCCTGACTCCAGCGAGGAGGAGGGCTCCAGCTTCTCCATGCTGCCCCACCTGGCTGACCTGGTCTCCTATAGTATCCAGAAGGTCATTGGATTTGCCAAGATGATCCCTGGGTTCAGGTGTGTGGGGAGCAACTTTCCAACTGTCTGTCAGAATTTCAACTCTGTCACTCTGCATTGGTTGTTAACGGCTGATATTAGCCAGACAAAAAAACATGCCTTATGTAGAATTTGACTACTATGCCCACAGCCCACCAAAAACAGATTGTCGAACCAAGATCACAGTAATAAGAGATGGCTAAAAGATGTTCATTAGCAGAAATGAGTGCTTTATATAATTTCTTCTTGGTCTGTACTTTTTTTTGCACACCACCGTGACCTAGAGATAGAGGAGAGAGTGCATATTTTCTGAGTTCAAAGTCAGATGACCATGTGTTTATCTGATTTTCTGTTTGGATACAGAATGGACCTGGCAAAATAAAATCTTTGCCTAAACAAACATGTACAGACAGAATTTTCTGCACTTCTTCTCATGTGTTTTTATTATTTGCGTGTCACTGGGTGACTTAGACTTTGTACACCTACTTGTTTTCCTGCCCGATAAGTCGATATTGTGCCACAGCGATGACCGTGGTCTAAAGGCCGGAGAGTACTGACGGACTATATATTACAGAGAGCTGACACGTCGTGGAAAATCTCTCATGTGTAGTTGTTCCTCCACTGGACGAGGTTATACATTTGCCAAGGGCATGTTGTCAGTGTGAAGTTCAGCCCTTTAAGTATGTTAATTGGTGATTGCCTAACCTTAGCAGAAGACACTCCTCTAGTACTGTCATCTGTTTGTTTCTTACATACACCCTCAGGTTTGTATCTGAAGATCACACATTTTTTTAAGTGATTGCAGAAAAACTATCTTTTGTTAAAGCTATGGAACAGTACAAGTTCGATTAGGAGATATGAAGGAGAACAATATCTTTACCTTTAAAATAAAAGTAAGTAGAATCTTTTTTTCGTTTTTGGAAGACGGGGGCCAGCACATTATTTTCGACTGTAGAGGCAGAATTACGATGGCTGGTCAAGGTCTTTTCATTGTTTCTTCCCCACCTTCCACACATGGCAACTGTTGCCTTTAAGCATGTTTGTCTTTAAGTGTGTTGACACGGACCAACGCTCAATGTCTCAGGGGGGTCACCTCAATGTCGAGGCTAAAATGAGTCGGGGCCTGTATTTCCTGAAAGTTGCTGTTCCCACTGGCAGCGAGTGATGGACGTGGTCGGATTACCTCTGGAATGTTTGTCCACTTATGATCTGCTGCCTAAGCCCTGAATAACACCCCAGACCTCCCCTAAAGATCTGCAGGTTTTACCTCATGTCTCCTGCTCGTTCAGTAGCTTCATTCTTATAAACATTTAAAGACATTTCATAACACGACTAGGTGGAGGATTTTACTTTTGTTTATCAAATTAGTTTTCCATCCCAGCAGAAGGAAGCAAAACAACATTTTTTTTCATAGCATACATCTGATAAGCTTTGAAGAATTTGACTGACCTTGAAACCGTAGTCACTAAACTATTGATAAGCAAAATCCTTTTACTAACACATGCATAAACACACAGAACAGAGGTACTTGTTTACTAGTTTTGAGCTTTACTGGTGTACCTATTGCTACCAAATTAAAAATGACCAATCCACTATGATTTAAGTTATTTGAGGACTCTTATTTTAAAGCTACACTATGTAGTTTTGGGACAGGAATTTTAATCAGAAGAGAAAGATCTTAATTGTTAATCTTCATTTGTTTATGCCTAAACAAACTAGATAGACAAACTGTCTTTGTCTTATTGACTGAATAAACAGAATAAACAAACTGTCCTCCAAGGAAAGGACAAATTCATACTTTTTTACTTTGTTGATATTTGGCGGACCCTGCCATCTCTCTAGCTTCAAACAATGTTCTGGCGCTCTTATTGTCCTTTGAGAACAGCTTGTGCAGTTTAAATTTCTTCTCCAAAACTGCATAGTCCCCCTTTTAATAGTTGACTATTTGTAGTTCTGTAACGTAGTGGGTGATATCTTTCTTCGCAGGGAGCTGACTGCAGAGGACCAGATTGCTCTGCTCAAGTCCAGCGCCATTGAGGTGATCATGCTGCGCTCTAATCAAAGCTTCAACCTGGAAGACATGTCCTGGAGCTGTGGTGGGCCGGACTTTAAATACCAGATCAGTGACGTCACCAAAGGTTAGTCTAAGCGCTGCCACGTGTACAGTTTGACAAGCTGGTGTTGAGGACTATGTGTATGGCTCAGCAAAGAAAAGAAGTGCATGTTACACATTAACACTTCTAGGAGGCAGCCCTGTGTTAAGGAGGCGACCGGATCATTAGTGTGGGAGTAGAGATAAGGTTACTGGCAGCGGCCACACACCCATAGGAAAAGGATGCTAGAGCACGTTTTTCTGCAAAACCAGTCTTACATATCCGCAGAAGCCCCTGTGGGCATGGCTTTCATTTGCCTTTCAAACAAGACCCCTCTCTCTGGGATCAACCCAAGAATGTCACTCCTGACCTGCCCGCCACACAAAAAAACCACTGTCTGGACCAGCAGAAGTAGCTCTGTTGTGCTTCTTAAAATATCACTGAATAGTTGACGGGAACATGACTGGAATACAGATGTGTTTTGACATGCAGTAAATAAGAGTACACAAGTTTCAGTGAAGACAAATAAGGAATAAGCTTAAATCTCACCCAGATGAGATTTCAAATCTTTTCTGGCCCTTGTTTCACAGTGGCAGTTCACAAAGATTTGTATGTAACATGGCAGTTTTAGTAACTGCTGTGAATGACTAAAAACTATCCAGTACAGAACCTGAGATTTTATGCCAGTGAGGTACTTCAGGGCTCTAGCAGGATTTTTCACACTTTCATACTTTCACCCTGAATACATTTTAACTTAAAAAGGGTGGAAATGTATGAAATGTATGTTTTTCTTCATTTACATCAAGACGTCATTATATCATGTAACAAGATATAGCAATAATCTGTTAAATCTCTGGTGCGGCTAATGAAAATGAAAATAATGAACATTTTTGGGTGCACTCTGGAGCCCTGTACTTTTTAATACTTAAATTTGTTCAGAAAGTTGTTTTTTTTTAATCCATTTAAAAAAAAATTTAAAAAAATCTTTGAAATACATCCATGTTTAATATTGTCTCAACACAGACCAGTGCCTACAAGTAAGCCAATATTCAGTAAAAATGGATTCATTGATTAGAAAGCTTAATTAATTTGAAAAAAAGTACTAGGCACTAACATCCATGCTACAGGCACAATTTCATCAGTGCTCAGGAAGCATTTAGGTGCACAGCCATGAAATGAAGAAAGTGAGGTACAGTCATTGTAATCAACGAAAAACATTTAGCAGTTTTTGTTTGGCTTCTCATTTGTACATCTACATTAAAACAACAACCCCTGATATATGGCATATACACTGGTCTGAATTCAAATTTGGGCATTTAAAATACATTCTCAGCCATTGGTTTTGGTAAAAAACAAATCTGAGAAAACACAGCATGCAAGGGGGAAATGATCCTCTCCATAGATGAGTCTGACAGACAAAATGGAAGATATATATATATATATATATATATATATATATATATAGGTGAGAGGGTTGGTGCTGTTCCCAAAAGGACCTGATATAGCACAGAGCTGGTTATATGTGCCTCACAGCCAATAATGATGTGTTGCGTGCTCTGTAGCTGGCCACACTCTGGAGCTGCTGGAGCCGCTGGTGAAGTTCCAGGTGGGCCTGAAAAAGCTCGACCTGCGAGAGGAGGAACATGTGCTGCTGATGGCCATCTGCCTGCTTTCTCCAGGTATTGTAGGTCTGACAGTGCAGTGGAGGGAACATATAGAGGGGTCATCATGAATTGTTCATGAGTTATCTCGTTAGCTTCTTTTTTTTCCCCCAACACAGAATATGTTCATAATGGCTTTTATATTGGCTATAGATCAACTTAAACATTTTGATTAGAGAGCATTTGAATCGTTGTTGTCATCTGTCACTCAACATTAATCATATTGAGGCGGAGGTCTCAGTTATTTGAAGGGTTTCATATTTCTGGTGAGCATCAGCCTTTCGTGCTTATGGTATGCATTTGCAGAAGATGCAGTGCATATATTATACATGCATAGTTACGCAAGCAAGTAAGCATGTGTAATTAAGTGGATATTTGCATTCCTTTGTGTACATGAAGCACCTCATTAACAATACATAGATGTGCTCGCCCTGTTCTAAAATTAGTAAGCCACCTGACCAGAATGGTAGATATACAAAAGTCATCAATATCGTGTTCATCCACAATTGGTCTTTTCACTACACCATTTCAATTTTAACAGTAAATGTTTTTGTTTTTTTAGCTCACGAAACAACCATAAATATATAAGACTCTCCACTCCCACAGACCGCCCAGGTGTGCAGGATCATGCACGGATCGAAGCCCTCCAAGACAGACTGTCAGAGACCCTGCAGGCCTACATCCAGCTCCACCACCCAGGAGGAGGAAGGCTGCTCTACGCCAAGATGATCCAGAAGCTGGCCGACCTGCGCAGCCTCAACGAGGAGCACTCCAAACAGTACCGCTCACTCTCCTTCCAGCCGGAGCACAGCATGCAGCTCACCCCGCTGGTGTTGGAGGTCTTCGGCAGCGAAGTCTCCTAGACGCTGCAGCGGAGAGGAAGCTGGAAAAAAGAAAAATGGAGGGAGAGAGCTGAGTACGAAGCAGATGGGAGAGAGAAAGTGGTGTGTGTGTGTGTGTGTGTGTGTGTGTGTGTGTGTGTGTGTGTGTGTCTGTCTGTCTGTCTGTCTGTCTATGAGTGTGTGGTTGTATGTGTGTCTCGTCTGAAAGAGTCTATCTCGGCGGAAAGGTTGTATGGAGAGCAAGCAGATGCTCAGAGAGACAGAAAACAAGGAAAGTTAATCTAATACAAATTATACTACATACAACTTCTGCCTATATACAGTGTTTTGTCTGTATTTAAATCAACCAACAGCTGCTTCAAATGCCTGGACATTTACCCACACAACAAACATACTCAGTTATCCATTTAGCCATTCAGTTGAGCTACCTCTTGGTTTTACTGGGGTTGTTTTATATTTACATCACCTATGTGAAACAGTCACTTTTACACAGAACAATTTAGAAACAGTACAGATGACATTTCAGTGTATCGGTGCAAAAGTGGTGCCTGCACATTACTTTGACTTTTTGTTTCATGTTTCAGTTTTTCAGAAATCTTTTTGTTTGTTTGTTTTTCATCTGCTTCTCTCCAAGGCAGCGTATGTATATGACTATGTATACAAATCAAACACATGCCTTTCACCCTTCACCAAAGGTATGGTTCAACTACTTTCTCAAAAAGCTTCCAGTACCTAAAAATAACCGTGCTGCTCCATGGCTTGTGTCACGCATGCAGCCACACGACATGCTAGCAAGCTGTCTGACTAGCCTCACAGCCTATGAAGGAAAATGTCTTTGTTTAGTATTACTGCAAAGTACAGATCATAGTCTGTAATTTTTAGTGAGGTTTTTTTTTTTGCTAGGACTTTGGGGTGCCTGGTTTTGAGGTGAGAATTAGCCACTAAATGTGTTAGCTACTTTTACACTGCTAACTGTCAATCACACCAAGCCTGCATTAAGGCTTGATACTCTCTCTTTTGAAATTGTTTTTCATTAATCTTCTCTTGTGTTTAATCATTTATTTCCCTGTAAATAGTAAATTGCTACCACACGTATAGTAAGCACTGTTATGCCACCTTTTACTCAAGCCTATGTATTGATATACAGTATCTATATTATCACAGATTTTAAAGGGCTAACATGCCAAATCTAACTGGAATAGTAAATCGCGGCCAAAGCAAAGGGGCCTGTCTTGTTAATATATAGCTGCATACCATACTTGGAATTGGCATAGATATGGATGTAATTTCAGTAGATGCTTTTTTGTTTTATACGTCGGTTCACCTTTAAAGACAATTCCATGAATTGTTCCTCCTCAGTATGCCGTGAGCTCGGTGGGCGGAGAGCTTGTGAAGCTGCTTCAGACCTCCACAGATATCACACCCCTTTCATTTCTGACAGGGAAGTGGATTTTCTAGAATGTCTGAGGGCCTGGTGGGGGTGGTGGTTGAGGTGGTGTCAGCGATGTGCACCTCTACACCGAGGCCCTCCTGTTTGATGATGTATGCTGCGCAGCCCTCTAGTGGCTGCATTGTGTAAATACCAGTTCTATACAGTATATATAATGTGTCCACGGCTGTACATAGGGCTACATAGATATTTCTCAAGGCAAATGTTTTTCAGAAATATATATGCAAATATAATTATGACCCTTCTTTTTTTGTTTTTGATTAATTATCACTACGTTCTGAGACACTATGCTCTTTGTTTTGATTTTGATCATGGATTTTTATTGTAAGAATGAGTTAGGATTGGCTTAAACAGGGATTGCTTGTGTATTTGATTTGTCAAATTAGTATTTGTTTAACGGTGGGTTGATGTATTCACCTAATTTCAGAAAAGAGGACAAGCTAAACATACCGTGCTGCTCTCTAATATAAGCCATATAGATCACCAAGCTAGTTATACAGCTGATACATAACAGTACATCGAAGATGATGACTCCAGAGCCGTGGATACTCTCATTATATAATCTCTTACACTCGTATGCTTTTTATCCATGGCTCTTGGAAGATAAGCTTGTATATGATAGGAACTCATATGCTTTCTCTCTGCTGTCATCTTTGGCTTATGCTTCATCAGACAGCATCTAATGGCTTATAAACCAAACAAGCAAGAGAATTAAAGCGCTTAGGTTTAGAGTCCAGTAATGTATGTCTTGCTGCATGTGGGATTATGGTAAAAAAAATTAAAGGAGATGACATGTCTTTATACCAAGACAGTTCCCTAAAGAAGTCCTGTCAAGTTCAGATGATTTCATTAGATGCAACTTGGCGTAAAGGAAATTCAGATTTTTTCTTCAGTAAATTAAAACTGTTCCTGTGATCGGCCGTACAGCCCTCCCATATCAAACCAAGAGCCTCCTTTATCTCCGCAGACCAGGTTTACTCTGTGATCTAAGAGGAAGATGGTGAGAGAGAAAGAGAGAGAGAGAGAGAGAGAGAGAGCATTTGTTTGTTGTTGAGCTGAACATCGTCTCACAGATGTTTTTGTGAGAAGTCGTGACGGTTGTTGCGTTAATCTGTTCAGCCCACGTGGTTTTTTTGGGGGGTTTTCTGAAAGCCTACCATATGAGTCGATTCTCTGCCACTGTGGCTTTATTCCAACTCGTCTTCAGTCACTGTGACACAAGCCGACAGTCGGGGATGGACTTGTAGAGGATCTGCTTAGCACAGATAGTTAAATAGTTTGTGAATGTTTCCATATTCATGTAAATCATAATACGTTTCATGAAAGTGTATATAAGTATATATAAGTATATAATTCCATGTGTCCCACACAAATCTCCCTGCTGTGATTGAACTTCAAGGAGTTGAGGCTCGAGTGTCTTTCGACAGTACCACTCATATGTATAGTATGTCAGTTTGATGAGGGGTATGATGTGCTTGGTTACTGAACACTGACTTTTGAAGTTTTTGAAAAGTCTCCATGTTGATTTTTCTCTGAATGCATACTTCTGTATGTAGATATGGGTTTGATTTTGTTCTATTTTGTTTTATTGAGATAGAGATGCAGTGTTGATTTGTGTATGTTTAATACAGTGGGAGGATCAGTGAACAAGTAAGTGCCACGGGGAGAGTTCCCTCCACACAAGAACAGGGTAAAAGAGGAGATGCTCTGGGGGATTTAGAACTGAACGGGAAGAGTCTCAAAGATGTGTTCATATCACCGCTAAATGAACAAATAGATTTTTGTCAGTACCGCATAGCATCGGGGGAATTCTTATCATAAGAAGGGAACCCCCAGTTCACTTTTTAGATTTTTGGGACCTTCTTCCCATTGAGTTCCCACCCAATATACTGTACATAACATGCAAATACAGTTAAATTTACATACGGTGCATCCCCAGAGTTTCCTGTTTTTTTTTCACAACAGTAAGCTGCTCAGAATCCGTAAGTTTTTAACCCTGCATTGTGGTTGTTAAAATACTGGAACTTGAAAACCATACTTCAGTGGAAATCTGGATCCGTCTTTGGTGAGATTTCTTCAGGATCAGCAACATAACACAGTAACAATGCCTGCAATACACAACTTATGGTACACTATCACCAGCAAGCTTTACAGGATATCATGTTGGTAGACATTTTTGAAGTTTTTTGTATAACTGTTGCCATTACAAATCCTGTCTGTAAAAATACATGTATGCTATCATTCATAGAGATCAGTAGGCCATCTCCCATGCAAAGGCTTTCAAGTCTTCTATTTCTTTTTGTTCCTTTTTCCTTTTTCTTTTCTTTCTTTTTGTTCATTAGGACAGGGATTGTAATGGAATCAACTTAATGTAGTTCTTACAAAAAGGAGTGTCCACAATGGATGTACACCATAATCTACCTAAAAAACCTACCTCTTTTAGCTCAGATTTTTTGCTTTAGCATTAAGCATTTGCCTCTGTTTTTACTTTTGTAATATTTGTATTCATGTTGGTATTTATTGCTGTCTAATGAGTCATACTTCAATGATTACCTCAGAGATATCTCACAGATTTTGGGAGAGTCCAGCTAATGAAGTCATTCATAGTTTTTTTTTTTTGTACAGTTTATTTTTCTCTCTTCTCAGACTTAGCATTGCCTTTTTTTTCGTTTTTTTTTTTTTAACGCACAAAATACCGGGAGTGTTTTTTAATATAGTGCCTGCACTCTGACCAACAGGGCTCAGACTGGCTAGGGTAAGGCTGCATTTACTCCAAAAAAGACTTTCTCTGCTATGAAAGACAATTCGGGCCACATGTTAACAAATTAGTTGACTTCTGAGTTTAAAGTCAGAATTCTGACTTTAACCCCACGATGTAGACTTTAAAAGTCCAATTTGTAAGATAGTTGACTGCATCAAGTACTGACCCTGGTGACCTGTCTGGACTGCCAACCCAAAGTGTCTTTGCCGGACGAGTTGGGAATGAGACTCAACAACTTTCTTTCAAATTGGACCTTTAAAACCTGAGCTCAAATAAATGTTTCCCATGTGGCCCAGATCCTTTCCCTTATTTTGCTCTATCATTTGGAATATCGTGGTAAATTTCAGCAGCGGATGCAAGAGAGAGCGATTTCTTCGGAGTGGATGCAGCTGTAAAGAAGGAACAACCCAAAAGACTTTATGGCAGTAGGAGAAACGCGAGGTGTGTTTGCGCTCCTCGTGGTACTGTCAGCGTGGTCTTTGCTCTGTAGTACGCCATCCTTACCTTGGCCCTCTTATTTGCCATTTCCTCCGTACCTCTTTCTGTGTCTTCACCTCTCCTCCTGCCCTAAAGTCTGCTAGCGCTACCTTCATCATTCCCTGCCAACGATTGGTCTAACAAGGGGAATTAGGAGAGGTGAAATCCTCAGTATCCATGCAATGCTGCTTTTTATCTCGAGCGTCACCAAGTCGTGTGTTATTGACACTACATAATGCAGGCATCGTCCAAAATGTCGGCCCCCCAAGCGGCGCGACAAAGCCTCATTGGAAGATTGTGTCTTTTGAAACGTACGCAACTTAGTGGTGCCTATTGGGGAAAAAAAGAAATCCTTTAGATCCTAGTATCATATTAATGGAGCAACTACTCACTTTGGTGAATTTAAACCAAGTTTTTTTGTATTCATGTCAAACTGCTTCAGGTAAACACTGAATGAAATGGGAGAGTTTTATTGATCAGTGAATACTGAGGAACAATGTCGCCATGGACATATCTACCCTGAGCTGTGTGCCATTATATGACCCTTTTAATGCAGGGGAGGGTGTTGATGAAGCTGGCTTCAGATGTTCCCCAGCTTAATTTGAGTGGGATAGTTTGTCGGAGTATGAGATTGGCCTCTTCCTTAGTACTCTGTCAGCCATGTGTATTGACCTTTTATAAGGAGTAATAAATTTGAATTTGGCATTGAATTCTTACCCTGCATTGTGAACCCAAATCATGCCTCATTCAATTAAAAATGCCTGAACCAACAAAAGCACTTAATGTAATGTTTGTAACACATGCATACTGATGAATCTACTTGCCATAAACTGCCTGTGTAGGTCAGCATGATATGGCTCAAAATTTCGAAAAAAGTCACTTAAATTCTAATGTAATTGCAATTTATTTTTTGCCTCATTTTTTTTTCAAAGATCTTCTTTTTTCTATTATAAATTGGTGTTTATGTAATGTTATTTTTGTCAGATGTTTTGCAAATCAAAAATAAACAGTTGTACATAGAAGTGGGCTTCTGTATGATTTGTTTTGCCTTACATTTACTGTTTATTTTAAAAATATGTCACATCTTCAGCTGCAGGTTTATGCATGTTTTGTCAAACGCTGTTTTTTAAAAACTAATACGTGTTGTAAGAAATGTATGCAGTTTACACGGACATGTTGAGTACATCCATAATACCACTCATAAGGAAATATAGTTTCCATAGTAGCTTGTGCTGTAGCATTCTGATTCAACCATGTTTAAATGTGTTAAAATGTTTCAGTTACTCTATAATAATAGTCATAAATAAATGGTACATTTATAGTGAGTTAAATTTGAGTTGTTATTTTACTTTTAACCTTTAACAATGGAATCCCTTGGAAACCATTTATCAAGCAATTGTTTATTTTTACGTTGTGACTGATGTTTATAATACTTTGTAAATGGTTAAATACTGTGTAGTTCATCTGTAAACAGTATTTGGATGACAATTGCTTAATAAACGGTTTATAAAGCCTTTTATTGTTTAAGTTAAATAACTTACTACTTTATCAGCACAGACATTTACTCAGTATGTCTGAGTGAATTAGTTGCCTTCATTTTATGACCTAAATGAACTGAGGGGAAATGGCGATGAGCAATGACAACGGGTCCCAAACTGGACATTAAATGTTGTAGTCAATGGTCATTGCTGCCTGATATCAGACGTAGACATGTTTGCTTGCTGTAAAATCATTATAACCTAGTGGAACTGGATGGCACTCTGCTTGTGGTGCTCAATAAACCCAAACATTTCAAGAACAGTGCGGTGATCTGGAGGCATTTGCTGTTGAGTTTTTTAAATGTGTTTTTTGTTGCCTTGAGCGCCACAAGCTGAGTGCCATCTGGTTCCATTATATTCAAGAGAGGACAGGCAGCTGATATCTCCAAAACTTGGTAACTCAAACCAAAATAATCTAGATGGATAGAATAGGAAAGATATGGAAAACGTGTAAATGTCTAATGGATTTTATATGCAAATGATTTCCATACAGAAATGCCAGAATGACAGTCTGTGCTGTAGTGGAGGTGCTTCTTCATTGATTTCCAGTGTTGATGGCCCTTCCAATCAAACTTCAAAGATGCACTGACACTCTTCTATTCTCTTCTCCTCTTCATTCTGTGTGTCCCATATGGCATATAACAACTAAACAAAATGTCTCTCATATCTAAAACACCTTTTCCTTTCAGTTTCCCATGTTAGTCTTATTTAATACATTTGAAATAGTTTCTTTCTTTCTCTCATTTGGCCACCAGAGGGCACTGTCTCCTCTCACTACCTGTGCCTGTGAGCACTCATTGACCTCATGACCTTTCTGATAAATGCTGAAACCATCCAGAAACAGTTAAGAGTACTGAGGTCATACTGGACAGCCTTACCACAGAGTTGTGGTGTGTGTAGGGAAGCAACACAAAGCTGATGAACGTACACACACACACACGCACACAGCAGGCTTGTGTGAAGACATATCTGATATATGTACAACATGTCGGAAGAGATTTGAGCTCACCTCAGCTCACATCTCTCTGGCTGGTCATGTAGGGAGTGAGATTGCGCGAGTGGTTACGTGCAGGAGGAACAAATAAAAGGTTATCAGAGAAATCCAGTCATTGCGCGACAGTTAATTGTCAGCCCTGGTACGGAGCAGAGGCACTTCTTTTGCCTGCTGATAAGGTTGCGCTCCTGCGGTTTGCTGAGCCGTTGCGCCTGTGCACGAGGTTAGATGAAGGGAAAAGAGAGGCTCTGGTTGCAGCGACACCCCTTAGGTGAGGGCTTTCTGGCTGCATTATCTCACAGCAGAACAACGAGAAACTTTACCCCCTGTTCTTTTCCACAGGGGATGTATTTCTGTCTGCACACACGTCCATAGATAATGAGCATTACCGACAAGCAGCAGCAGCATCATCAGGTGTGTGAAGGTGAACCAGCGGCAGTTTCCAGTGGTTCTATTAAGAAACAGATCGCATTCAAGTTAGGGTTATTTTTTAATCAAATGGCACTGATTTGCACCTTTTTATGATTTAATAAATACACATACACTTGATGATCATTACGTTGTTTTACAAATCTCACTGTTTTGTTTGAGCTGACAGAAATCAGCTGGATTATTGCTGAGAGAATCTATTTAACTCTGCAGTATATGTCCTTCAAAGATGCACTTATCACTATTTTTATGAAATCGGGTCAGATGACTAATGTGTAATGTGAAAGGGAGTCAGTTCCACAAAGAGTTTTTAGCAATCCTTCAGCTCACAGTTTTGTTTTTCGCGTCCTGACACTGATACTGTTTTGATTCAGTTTCACCGCTCTCGTCACAGGTCCACGCTGAATCTGCGGCTGCAGCGCTCCCCGCGACAAGCAGATTTCAAACAACAACAACAACAAGTCGAGTTTCTTCTTGTAAAAGTCAGAACATTAACACATCTCCACCCCCTTGTGCATGTTTTCAGTTTGCGTTAAGATCAAAATTTGTGGTGCAGCGTCCCAATATATCAAAAACTTGATTTACTGTTGGGGAACAAAGCACTGGTTGCTGAATGTATTACGTTTGCTTATTTTTGCTCAAAAAACCATCTTTATCTTGAATGAATGCTGTTCATTACTTTACAAGTAAAGAAACGTTCCGCTGAATTACACAGATTTTGCGTCTGTATCACTGCTGAAAGGTGTATCAGTTAATCTGCAGATTCTTTTTGGGCCTCTGCAGCTGCTGGCAGCTGTTTTCAGACAACAAAAACAACTTTAAAAATCTACCGTACTCTACCTGCCCTGCATCGCACAGCAGACAGACAAAGTTAGCTACTAGCTGGTGAACATAGTGGCGCATTAAGCAGCTAAAGAGCCAGGTATTTTCCTCAGGAGTCACTAGAGCAGCTCAGAATAAAATGCTGGCATCTTGTGTTTCTGCATTCTTGTTCCAATGGCATGTATATGAGCTGAATCTTGTGTAGGGAGGTGGAGGGGACGGCGGTGCCATGATGGCTGTGCTATACGGCATTTCAGCATTTGTAAATGTGAAACCACTGGTTATTTTTGACGAGATGTAAGGACAATTTCCTGTTGAGTTTGTGGTGACAAAACCAGGTAAGATGAGATGTTTTCCCCACCCTAACCCTAAGTGGTTTTTGTACCTAAACCCTAATCAGGCCATCGGCACAGCACTGTCACAACATGAGACTGAAAACTGACCCTAACGAAAAGTACTGTTTGAACATAGAGAAATGTAAAGTTTCAACATGGCCTTGGTTTGTTGAAACATTCGTTGCCAGCATTTATTCTAGTGACTGGGTTGGGTGGAGAACTTCGGGGACGCTAAGTTTTGGACCTAACACTCTCGGACGGACAAAAACACGACTCCAAATGAATGATTGTTGCTTTATATCTGTCATACATGTATGTAAATAGACAGCTGTTGGCCAACAATACTTCCCACAACAGCTTTATGAGGTGATAATAAGGCCACTTTGGGTTTTCAGCTCGCTTTGTTGCTCCCAAGTGACCAAACAGTCACTTCATGATTCTTTCGCTTTAAAGTTTTGGTTCAATAAACACTTCACTGAAGAATCTGATTCCAGATGCTAAAATGTAAACACGTCACTGGTGTTCATTCTATTTTTGTTTTTAAGGTACGATCGCATTCTACAAAATATGATTCCACCTCAAACTGCGCGCCCAGTGAGCGGGGTCTCGTCAGGACAGTTTCTTGGAATGACACCACTGTACGTGGCTTCGTTAGGTTTTTGGGTGAGGCAGACTGGTCATGGATACGAGATAAAGACGTCCACACACACACACACACACACACACACTGCAGAGTGGCCCCACTGTAGTAGCACTGAACGGTGGCCCACAAAGCATTTATTTCTGTCTATGGGGTATAAATACTAACGGGTGGTGCCCACATATTATCAGAGGCAGAGTGCAGGTCTGAGCAGCACATGTGCACAGTGATAGATGGCCCTGCCTCTCTATGAAATATAACCGTATGTTTTGCCCCTGGCATAATAAGTGTAAGTGTTTTATTATTGCGCCCCAGCTTGGGGTATGACTGTTCAGTTGGCACATAGCCGCCTGCAGGGGGATGTCAGTTGTGACTTTCCAGTAATAACAAGGGCGTGTTGTTTTCTGTGTGCATATCTCTTGTACGAGTGTGTGTGAGACAGACACACACAGACAGACAGAGAGAGAGAGAGAGAGAGAGAGAGAGAGTCATGGTGAGAAGACAAAGCAACAAACGATGGATCAGTAATGTGAAGCTCATGCTATGTATTGAAAGAGAGAGAGGAGCCTTTTTTTCCCTCTTTTCTATTGATTCTGTGCCCACTTATCTAGATTGGATGTTGGATGCCCTTTATGCAAGTCATCCAAATATCATTAGGGCTAAACCCACCATGTGGTTTTAGTTCAGAATGTGAGGAACGCATGCATGGCCCGTGGATGTTTCTCTGCTCTCAGGCCCTTCATGGGGCAGAATAACATTCTCCGCTCTCACAGAGCTGAAGGTGAAGAAAGAGACAGAAAATACATACATACAGAACATCAACAAACCTGCGTTTTATTAGCGATGGGCTGAAGCTGCTCCTTCACAGTTAACAGTTGCGTTGCATGCGAGGATTGACTCAGTGAAGGGGCCACGGTGTGGATAATCTTAAGATGTGACTTACACAAAGAAAAATACTTAGTTGGAGTTGGACAGTGTTCCAAAAAGGAAAGAAAAACATCTTGGCTTTTTTTTATTTCATTTTTTTTATTTTATCCGTTGCTCTTGTGCCCTTCTTACTTTCCAGGCAAAAGGAAGAGGGCAGAGCTGGAAGAAGCTCTGTGTGTGTGTGTGTGTGTGTGTGTGTGTGTGTGTGTGTGTGTGTGTGTGTGTGTGTATAAGGAAGTGTTCTCCTTGGAATATAATGGCCGCAGTATTGCATTAACAGCCAAACATTTCCTCCGTGTTTTCCCGTGCCCTATATTTATACTCTCAGTGCAGCACACACACACACACACACACACACACACACACACACACACACACACACACAGCATGCCACTGTGTTTATTCACTTTTTAGCCACCTCCGTCATGTGGTCTTTATAATGACCCTGATTTCATTATACATGGAGTTTAGGCGTAAAGTGCTGATTTATTCCAAAGGTAAACTTAAACTGCGGGTTTGAGTTACAGCATGTTAGTTCAAAATACATACTACATATTTGTATGTGAGTTACAATTTCAGATCCCTAAGTGGAATATTTTTTGTCACATTCAGTCTTTAGACTTGTCTGAGTACAGTTTCTGCGTTGTAGTCGTTATTTTTAACTCTTTATTTGATTTCTTTGACTTCCAGGAACCCAACAAGCAACACATCTTCTTGTGTTGTGTAAAAGTCAAGTGAAAGGCATGAATCTGATTCTGATTATTTGGTCGAAATAGAGCGTGGAAGGATCACATGCTTATTTTTTAAGGGGTTTTTTTAACTGTGTTTTTCAGCTCCTGTCCTAAAACTCCATATTTGCGTACAAAAGGTCACTGGTTTCATTCTAAGAACCGGGGAAATCTGACGGTGAAAGTGAACATGTTTTTGCCAGCATGACTTTGAGCAAGAAATTTAAGACCCAAGATGCTCCAATATGCAGACTGCACCAGACTTAAATGTCTGTATCTGTGATAATAAGCAGTAGCTGTTTCTGTTAAAAAAGAAAAAAAAGAAAGAAAAAGCCTGCATGCACTTCAGAACATTTCTGGATTTTAAAAAAATAAGATGGTGGGTAAAGGATCCGCTCTGATCAGAACAAAATCAAAAACCTGATTAACATTTCTGAGAAAAGTTCAAATCCTACATGAGTGAAACACAAACTCGTGACACAGTTAGAGGTTTCAGAGGTTTCAGTGGATTGTTCTCACGAGGATGGAAATGGATGCACAAAATCACCTTGATTTTGACATTCTTCTCAGCACCGTTTACTGCTATTTGTTGTTTACTGGCATTTCGTGCCGCACAAGATTGAAAGCAGTTCCTGTACTACCAAGATGAGCTGTTACTCAGGCCGTCTTGCACCTATTCCATGTTTAGAAAAATAGTGAAACTACTCAGTGTGAATAATGAAAGTGAGAACAAGCTCCTTGAGTCAGACATAATCTTTTGAGATTTCAGCGAAGTTCACTAGTTTCATGATTCCCACAGTTTCCACCACTGATGTACAATATATTCCACACCGATCTCACTGTACAGTCAGTGTCTCGAGATGGTAAGCTGTCTTACATTAAAGAGGATCTGTCATTCCGGTATACAAACTGCACTGACTTCATCAAATGTCTCTGCTGCGTTGTCTGGGAGTTTTTCCTCATCCAAACCACAGCTCTAAGGATAGACGGCGTTGTATTATTGTAAAGCCCCCTGAGCCATTTTTAGCCTCAAAGCAGGCATGGCTCAACGGATGCCAGCGACGGTCTGTCCACCACTTTGGTCCTGACTGAAATATCTCTGACATTCATGGTCTGCTGAGGATGAATCCTACTGACTTTGATGATTCTTTTCTCTAGCAGCACCGGCAGGTTAAATATCTTATCTACATCTCACAAACTCTCGCACTCTTTTGTAAAGACAAGCACGTTCCCCTCAAGTTGAATCCAGAACAATCATATAGTGCCATCAAGATGTGCTCTGTGTTTCAGGCTAATTAGCATGCTAACGTAGTAGGCTAGTGTAATGTGGTTTTATTTAGTCAAGTGTTACCTGCCTGTGCTGATTGTTGGCGAAACATTGTTCTCTATGTGCCTCAGCCTTTCAGGAACTTTGTGTTTCACTTTCTCATGTTCTATTTCTTGTCACAATTACTGCACACAAAAGGACCCAGATGCAAGACACACAGGCAGGCAGGCAAGTAGTGTAACTAAAAGCATCCAGTGTCGCCAATGTCAAAAATCCAAAAGTGTGAACATTAAAAAAAAAAAAAAAGGCAGGCAATAAGAACTGGCTAAATACAAACTAAACTAACGAGGGGATGAGGTGACGGTGGAGTGACGCTGGGAAAAAGGGCAGTGCTAACGAGGCTGATGTGAGACAGCTGTGGAGGGAATCAGGCTGGGAACACAGGTGAGCAGGAAGTAGACGGTGACAACAAGACACAAAGGATATAACTACCAAATGCAACAGGAAATGACGAACAATGTTTTTGTTTGTTTGTTTGTTTGTTTGCTGAACATCAACATGTTAGCGTTGTCGTTGGGAACAGGTTAGCATGCTGACAGCAGCATTAGCTCAGGCGTCGCACCATTGCCTCATAACACACAAACAAATAGGTCAACTGTCTCGTTTGCTTTTTACACAACCGCACACACTTTGCAAAAAATAGAGCAGTGTGAAATTAAAGAAGAAAACTGGACACATAGCAGTAACAATCAGTGAAGTTGTCTTGATATACCGTGCTGCAGGAAGTTTAAACAAAAAGGTTGGCCGCCTTTGTAATACATGCTCATATTGTGTGTGTGTGTGTCTGTGTGTGTGCCTGTGTGTGTGTGATCTGAAATGTCATTGTGTTGCGCTCGAGTCGAGTGTCTCTGTGGTTTCCTGAACATTTAACATCTCAAGCTTGAGATCACACACACACACACACACACACACACACACACATACAGAGTGCTGCCGTAAAATGAGCCACATGTCAGCTGAACGGGTTTGTGGATTAACCAAAATACAAGTTTCATATTAAAGTGTGCTGCTACTGTAGATGTGTTAGTGTGTCTGTGCTTTTCTGGGTTTTTCTGCATGGGGTCAGCGGCCGTGCAAATCAGGTCACTTTGGGTAAAAGTGGTAATGACGCTCCGTGTATATGTGCGTTTTGATGTGCATCATGTGAGTGTGTACCACTAAATTACATTGTGTAATCAGTCAGACAAACGTGTGTGTCGAGTGAGCGGCCCTTTGGTTTGAAGCCGCGTGTTCACAACTCTGCAGCGAGGCATTTTCTCAGTAAAAACCGCAGAGAGAGTTTCTGATCACAGCTGGAGGCAGGGGGACACCTGTCGACCTGCTCATCATCCCTGTGGTCACACTGGCCTATATACAACAGAGACAGAGAGAAAACACTTCTAGCACGGAGGACATCGACGGGGTAGAAGGAAATATTAACTATAAAGACTCAGTGTTACAGACAAAATTTGATTATTTGGGTCAAATGTTATGCTGTAAACCCATACAGGGGAGTGGGGATGTAATGCAGGTGCACGTAAAATGCTGAGAAATGCACAAAATATTCACTTTATTAAAAAAATCTCTTTTAGCATCTCCCATTTAAAGACTTTATACTTTCGACAGTTCATTTTTGTATCCAAAGCTGCACAAACTACTTCACTCGCTTCATCATCCTCTATCCAGATCTTTCCCTCGCCGTTGTTTTAAGTTTCTAATCTCTCACTCACACCTGCAGGGTGAGGGTTTTATTCCAGTACTGACTGCAGTCTTGCTTTTTTATATCAGAGAGTGAAAGAATAAAACAAGAGAAAGAAAGAAATCTACTGTTCTGCTTCTGTCCCATGGAATCTCATTTAACGTGAGTCTGAAGCACTGAATTCAATCATTTATGTGTCTGTGCCGATCTGTCTTTGAATGTCTGACAGTGTGTGTCTACTCTTGCGGTTCAATTGAACGTTGTATGTAATAAGTGTTTCTTCTAAAATCCTAAAGCTGCAGTAACTGATTTTTTGGCCTTCAGGGTGGAAAACCCCTGTCACACATTGGCTTACATACAAATCGACTGTCTTTTTTCACAATGTTATTTCAAGTTGTTTACGTCTCATTCATCTGAAATGCATGTTTGACACTTTTATATCTCATTAATAACAACTCTTTTTACAAACACATGGTTGGAGAACTTCCTCCAACGTTCCTGTTGGATCACAGAAATTATAGCTTGTCCGGGATGTCGCTGCTGGGTTGATAACAAAGACGCTAGCAAAGCACAAGTACAGTATATAAAATAAGCACGGCAAAAACATCAGATCGGTCCCGGCCACAGTTTTTTTATATCTTTCAACGTTACAGTGAACAGCTGAAAATGACGACAGAAATAAACAACGTTGGTGATTTAATTCATCTTTTACAATGCAAATTTAACCACTGTTTGCCTCCCTGGAAATGACTGTTGACATATTATTGCCATCAAGTTCATAGGGCGAACTTGTTAACGAACATGACAGCATGTAGCTTTTTCACCTTAAAATAGCAGATTCAAAATCATTTTGATGGTGCAGTGTCTTGTAACAGGGTGAATGGTGTCTATCACTTGTTTCTGCACTATGTAACGTCAGTGAGAGGGCTGGATCACAGCGTTACATACACGTTTACTTAAACATAACATTAATATGACGTAATGAGTTTTATCTGTAGTTGGCACCTACATTACGGCTGACAAATTGTTACAGACCCGAGGTTTGTGTTTTACGACAGTGCTGTTGCACTCAAGGGCACCAAATTGCACAAAGTCACGATTTCTACGTAATATTGCTTTAAGCCGAGTTTTAGTCTCCACGAGTGCATCAAGGAAACATGTGACTCTTTAGCTGCAAAATGCTGCACTATATTCACCAGCTAGTCTGTTTGAAAAAAAACAGCAGTTTTTAATAAAATAAATTATATTGCTCATTCATTTTGCACAGATGTGTACAGTTCTAAAGTAAAAGTCTACACTAAACCAGCGTCTGATCTGCTCCCACTGAGATACTCTTGAATAGCATCCTGTTACACCAACTCTGAACATTAGGTAGCAATACTATAGAAGAGGGATTTACATAACCTAACCATCGTCTCATTCTTTTAATGATATCGTATACAGTATTGTTGTATATCTATAATTCAGAATTCAAAGCTCTGTAGTTATATTCTGTCTTCACGTAAGTTTCACGAAACTGCATCACATTAGATTCCCCTGGAACCACCTTAAAGCCACCTATTGAGTTTTGGTTTTAAAACATTTACAGTCGTAATATTTTATTGCTCCGACTTTCACATGAAAAAGAAACCAACATGCAGTGGCGCAGTATAAGGATGCAGTGAGGATGTGTTCAACAACGCGAGTATTAAGCCTGCAAGACAGACAAGAGACAGTACAGGTGGCCATTGTGTATCTGCATATGTTTGTGTTTGCGTCTGTGTGTGTATACTGTGGTGTGGGGGTGGGGTGGAGGGGGGGGGCAGCATTTCCGCCAGCACACAGGTGCATCATGACATGTCGCCCCTGCGAAACCTTGATCTCAAACACACACACACGCACACACACACACACACACACACACAAACACACACCTCAGATGCTGCGATAAGTGTCATCTCCAACCACGGCGACGGTGGTGTTTTCAGAAGAGATACGAAGAGGAGGAGGGGATTTTGCAAGAAGTGAAGCTTAGAGGGTAAAACCTCTCTAAACAAAGTGTGATCCAGGTGTGCGTAGATATCAAAATGTCTAGAGCAACAAAATGAAAGGAAATAAAAACTCTTCAAACTTCAAAAAATGTTGAATGATCTCTGAATCCAACTGAAAAACGTATGCGGACCTGTGTTGCGCATTTGCCCGCGTCCTCGTGTGCACGCATGATTCTGCACATTCGTATCTCCAGTACATGTGTGGCACTGCGGTCTCCTGGCTGTATCTCATGATTGTGGTTTTGCCGTGCTGTTTTCTCTTTTTTTTCATGCTATTTTCTCTCCCCCCGCTGTGTGTACGCGGAACAAAAATGTAGCTCCTCTTCTGAATAATGGGAGCGGCACAATAAACCACATGCAGATGCTTTCTAGCATAAAAATACAGACAGCGACAAAGACACAGAAACGTAACGTTCTGATGTATATCTTGGCCAGGTCTTCACCTCAAATGCGTGGTTAACAGCTCATAAAAGTGTAAGTATGTAGCAAAGGAACGCACCATTTTTTCCATGGTCCAGCTTTAACATATGAAGATGTAGCACAGAGCCAAAACCCAAATAGCCAGTACCCTCCAGCCACGGTGACTTCATGTTATTTCCATTACCTCCCACACACACACACACACACACACACACACACACACACACACACACACGCTGTCGTCCATGCATTGGTCTCGTTCAAGTTCCCAAGGCTGTTTCATTACAGTGAGCCCACTTAATCGGAGGCACATCCACCCAACAGCGGATCGGCCCTGCAACAGCTGAGCAAAACATCTGCTGGGCTCCCACTCCCAGCCAGGACGCTCTGGGGTTGATTTAGACCAACGTTTGACATAAACCGATAAATTTGTTGATTCCACTTCCAGAAACGTCCACCCTTTCCATATACTGTTACTCTTAGTCATCCCCACCTCCCCCCACTTTTATTCATCATCTCTTCTGTGGCTGTACCTCGCCCCATTTCTGTGAATCAACTGCGCCCCCCACCCTCTGGTTCTTCCCCCCCACTTCTATACAGCTGTTCCCTTGCCTCATGTTGCACATTCTTTCATTCTTTAGGGCTCTGGCTGTCAGGGACCCATTACTTTTCTTCCTGCTGTGTGTGTGAGAGAGAGAGAGAGAGAAAGAGAAAGAGGCAATGTAACAATTTGAGAGGCCTGAAAGACAGAGTACAGCTGCATGGAGTGGAGCCCCCCTCAAATACACAAACACACACTCACACACACTCCCCCAGCTGTTTGTCTCTCGCCAATTACTGCCGTCCCTGCTCGTCCTGTCCCCTCCAGTCCTCCCCCCGGTCCCATAACCACCTTCCTGCTCCTGCTATTTTTAGCTTGAGAGACGGCGAGAGAGAGAGAGAGACAGATGGGGGGCCCCTTCACGGCCTAATCACGGCATCCACCAAGCGACCGCTGCCTTCATATTTTCAGAGCTCCCCCTCTTTTGTCTCCCACTCTTCAAACTCTCCATCCTCCCCATCTTTTGGCCACAGGCTCAGGTAATATACTTGGGAATGCTAAACAAAGGAAAAGTGCAACACAAAAACAGGCACCGACCCGACAAACAACAAAGCAATTAGCCAGTGTTTGGTCTGCTGAAACAACCGTGACCTTTCAGGAAACCCCCCCTTCCTGTGAGAGAAGGGCAGGCTCGCCGCTCTGGCTGATTAAAGGCTGAGAAGCACAACAGCTAGAATTCTTGGAAGTGCGTGAGACACTGTTGGTAGGTATATTTCTTCAAGTGGCCATCATGGGCTATTTGTGAGTTTAGTTATTTTGTTTGTTGTTTTGACACTGAACCTCAGTACTTTTGTGTCAAGTGTGGAAATGTCTTGCCAGAGTTGTGTTTTTGTTTACTTGAATGAAAAGTCTGGTTGAATTCCATATTTTTTGTTGTTGTCAAAAAATCTCATGACACACCAAAACCTTGGTGTTGCCAAGTCCTGATTCCTCCAAACCACAAATCTCTATTTTTTGTCTAAAAAACAATTTAAATCACTGTGTGATATGCTTCTTCATTATGATTAACTGTAGTTTATTTTGAGTAAATCTCACAAACACCAGGGTGCTGCTGTGAATACTCACAAGACCACCGAATGAGTATTCATCCTCAACTGAAAGTAGTTCCCAACAAATTCACTATTTACTCCTTTTAAAAAAAAGAAAGAAAACTGCAGTGCTCATCTTCTAAAATAAATAAGTCAGACTTTTCTTCATTCGGGCTTTTGTTTGTGACCTGCTTTTAAAAATGTGTGTCGTCAGTAGGAACAAATAGACTTTGTACAGTATCGAGAGTGGAAGGGAGGTCAGAAAGCACTAGGAGGATGACTAGAGCATTGTTGAACACCTGCATGTATGTAAACAACATTTAAGATCTGAGAACAATGAAAACTAGTTAGATGAAATAAAGAGCTATGTAGAAAAGCATGTTATATCAAGTATAAAATACGTAGCATTAGTCTCTGACAGCTAATCTCCTTGGGAGACAGCTGGTCACCACTGATGGTGAGATCCCACTATGTCCTCAGGTAAGAATCCTTCTTGCCAAGTTTAATAGGTGAGGTACAGGTGTGCCGACCACAAAGGTGACAACAGCAAGAAGCAGCTGTTCATTCAACATGGCAGCTTTGTAAAAGCTAACTTAGATGCTGCTATAGCATCAGTTATATCAGAACTGGAGGGTATGTCTTATTGAAAAAGGAGCAAAGAACGGCACTGAAGTCTTTTCTTGATGGAAAATATATTTTCTTCTTCTCCCAAATGGCTTTGGCTATGTCAAATGGTTTGTTGATCTGATTGGTTGAAATTAAGACAGATGGTTCATCCAGTCACCTGCCAAGTATTTTTTGAGAGTGCCTGCCCTTTTTCAAACACTTTCCAAGGACGCCTTCTCAGATGGTTCCTTGTAACAAAGCATCTGGTTAATCAGGTTATGAAACTCTATCTCTTTTCAAATGATACCCAGAACTAAGCTGAACATGAGGGAAAGAATTTTGGCAGAAACCGAAATTAATTTCGAAGCACCGATCACGTAGCAGAAATTTTCTTGCAAGTGCCACAAGGGCCAATCCTAAAGTTGGAACTCATCATGGGAAAAAAAAGATGGTCATCCGCATGCAGATAAGACATTTCCAGTATTTTTCCTATGCTTGTGATCTGTCTCGACTGCTCTGGCAGATTAAGGCGCCCCCTTTTCCTCCTGCTCTTCCTCACACTGATTTTTAGAGACTTTTAACGGCCCGTGAGCACCTCACGTTTCCAGGCAATGCCGATCCCATTGTATTCCTCAAGGACTTCAAACCTGCTTCTTATCTGCGTCTCCTTTTCCTCTCTGTGCTCCTGAAGGAACAGGTTAGCTGTTTGTATCAACTTAGCCACAGCATCGAGATTGCTCGGCTCCCATCAATTAATCCAGATTGTGAGGAATTTCTGCTCACAGGGCTTGAAAAGTGGGTTCATGTAAATGCAGTGTGTCGTTTATGCATATTCAAACCCACATGGTCTCAAAGTGGCTAAGTGGAAATTCTGGGAAGTCAGATATCTGGAAATTAAATACAGAATTGTAGAAAAACAAAGAACTGCATTTCATCAAATTCGTGACATACTTTGGTATTGTTCTAATCCTGCATATTGTGCAGTAATGTGTTGCTTTTTTGCTTTTGTATATAGACTGGAACTTTGCACATCACAATCTTCTTCCCTTCAGAAAGTTTGTTTGAGGAGAAACTGAGACCAGGGCAAGCCAACCTCAGAATCTTTCTCACTTGCCATGAGGACAAAGGGTCATAACCCCCAAACATGGGTTTCCTTTGGTCAGTATGTTTTCCCAAAGGATGAAGTTACATTTGAACCAGAAAGCTAATCCATAGCAGCGATCACAGTACTGGAGGAAGCCAGACCACACAGCAGTTGAGGTCAGGAGGGTTGTTGACCCTTTTAGCTGCATTTCTCTTCCACAGACGAAAAAACATGCACTCCCTAAATCAACTAAGGTTAATTCAACTTAACAGGACTAATGTGTGTTGGCATGGATGCAGGATGCTGTCTGCTACCGACTTGTTATGTCTGTCTGTGGCATTGTTATGTCTGTTAAAAAGGTTTGCGGTCGGTCAGATGAAAGATATCTTGATTTAATAAGGGCAGAATAAAACACGCCAATGACGCAATCCAGTGCCCAGAATAAATGTTGTCAATGTAGAGACCTGTGATATGTCGCAACTTAAAATTTCTTTACGTTCGATTTTCTGTTTTGTAACAACACTGTTCTTATGCCTCTGGGTAGGTATAGGCATTAAAACACTTGGTTAGGATTAGGAGAGGATCATATTTTAACCCAAAATACCCGTTTTGGTTACTAAAAACACAGCTGAAGATGTTCAGGAGTCTTGTCAAAAACACACATTTTTATATCAACAAAAAATATTGGAAATGCTCCCAAGGTCTAATGAAAAATATCCTGTGGTGTCATGGTTAAAGAAAATGTTGAAAAGCTGCAGTCCCTCCTCAATAACAGTTAGTGGTTCCACGCTTACAAA
The DNA here is from genome assembly GCA_963678695.2 of Diplodus puntazzo. Lineage (NCBI taxonomy): Eukaryota > Metazoa > Chordata > Actinopteri > Spariformes > Sparidae > Diplodus > Diplodus puntazzo. The sequence continues at coordinate 23,061,353 of OZ023157.1, read as the reverse complement.
TGCTGAAACAGACTCCCTAACCGCAGCCACTGACTTTGCAGCCCTTTCTCCTGTAACTCCAGCACCATCCGCTCCATCTCCCAATATGACAGTCAGGTCGTAAACATGTAATGTGAACCTGATATGGCACATTTTGTAGAAACGTCAAAATGGTACTTAGCTTATGACACTGACATCTGTGAACGTATCAGTGGTTTGCAGAAAACATTAACTGCCAACATTTTATCCTGGAAACTAGACTTTATTTAAAGGGCTTCTACTGTACATGTGTAGATCTTAAAATCTTATTGAAGAACTGGTAAGAAATTCACTGTTTTGATGATTAAATAATGAATGGCCAACATTCACTAGGTTCAGCTGCTAAAACAGAGGATTTGCTGCTATACTGTATTGTATATTTATATGAGTTTTATATATAATTAGTTGACATTTTTTGGTTTACAGTCTGACAAACAGGACATTTAACCTCAAACTATATTATGTTAGAGTAGGCAGTGTTCATTATTTTATGGTCATAAGTTATCTAAGTAACAGTTAGTTAAAGGTCAAATTTGTAAGAATTCCCAACTTGTCAAATAGTGACACTTTGGGATGGCAGCTGATCAATCCCAAAGTGTCAGTATTTCAGAGGTGGGAATGAGAATGAGAAATGTATTAGATCACATTTAATGTTTATGAGATTTTTTTGCAGGCTTTACAGTAGTTTGGAGAAAACCATGTTTCCTTTAAATAAGCTGGAAAAGCTGGTGTCTCTACTGCACGACTGCGGTTCAAAATAAAATATGAAATCTGTGGCCAAACTGTGCATTTGTTAAATACATGTGCTCCATCATTATCACCTGACTTATTGTTATGTTGCATCCAAACGTGCTAAACAGCGCTCCAGGCTCCTTCTTTTTTTGTCAGCTCTCTGATGTTGTAGATTTATATGAATGAATCTCCGGCTACTCACAGTTCTCAGTAGTTACTAAACCACATGCAGTAACTTCCGCCCGTATTTCCGGGGAAATGTACGTTTACCAGAATGATGGTACCTCAGAAAATACGTACATTTAAATCATGAAGCCACTGATCCAGTTTCTCACGTTATTATGCAAGCCAAGAATGATTACAGCACTTATAAGTATGTTCACAGAGATAAGATCCCAATGAAAGAAACTGTTACACACTACTGAACTGTAATTGCCGTTGTGAAATATGTTGCGTGTCAAAGTAAACACAGTGAATGCTCAATTTGTTTGTTTACACGGAAATGAGAGCTTGACTTGGTCGTGGAGCTTTTAGGGATAGGACAGAAGTTTATCCCACATGCACAGGAAATACAATGGGTAGCTATAGAATCATTTCATTAAAGAATATATCATCACACATTTCTGGCTACAAAACTTGTGTGATGCCAGTGAGACGAACCAACAACAAACTTGTTTTGTTGGATTTTTCTTGGGAAACGACATTTCCAACATGCACAGTGTAATACCACTGTGATATGTCTTTTAACACTTCTAAACACTTTTCATTTTGGTCCTGTGCATCCGAAAGCAACACTTCCTGCGATTGTCCCTCATACACAAGCGGCTACACAATCTGTTGCCCTCTCTCTTTCTCCGGCTGTCCAACACACACACAGATACACACAACGTCCACATCTCCCTCCCTCCCTCCCTCCTCGGAGCTTCTGGTGAAGCAGGGGCAGCACTGACAAAAAGTTACAGAGGGCTGATAAGGCAGAGCAACTGTATCTTCTCTGAACAAAAGATAGATTAGATTAAGTGAAAGAGAGAGAGCGAGAGAGAGAAAGAGAGCGTGCGCGTGAGAGAGAGAGAGAGAGAGACAGAGAGAGAGAGAGAGAGACTGAAGCTCACATGAGAGGAAGTGCAAGACACAGAAAAGTCAGAGGCAGCCTGTTGTGTCAAACACTTAACTGCGACTCCCTCTGTCAGTGCACAGCCGGGCTCGAGCGCTGCAGCACCACTCCCCTGTCAAAGCAGGATCTATCTTCTGCCCGAGCCTCCCTGCCTGTCCGACTGCTGCATCTCTGATTCACTCGACTGTTGTGGGGGGCACAGAAGGACCTCTCACTGGATGTCAGCACCCAAAACAGGTAGGAGTTGTTGCACGTTTACACACAATATATTTATCGGTGTAACAGCTGTGTGAAAAATGTGTCTTTCAATGACTGTGTATCAGAAGGAAAGCATATTAAACCTTTACGTACTCTGAAGAGAAGAGAGGACTTTAGCTGTTGTGGCAGTTTTGCAGATGTGGACACAGTTTCGTGAGCCAGTTGTTGCTGTGGTTCATCTTCGCTGTTACTACCGGCAGATGGTCAGCTTTGGTTGGCTTCAGCTGTGCGAAGCTTGGGTTTGTTCTGAATTCACTGTAGCGGCTTCTCCAAGCGTTGATATCACTGCAAATGATTCAAAGTTGTGCAAGACGAATATTTTGGCAAGAACGAGAAAAAAAAATGTTTTCTTGGTTTTATTTGTTTGGTTTTGGAAGTGTCGTTTCTCAGGACGGGGAAGGGGAGAAAATTGGAAACAGACCCACCCACCCTGGAGAGCTAGTCTATCCACGAAAAGTATTAGAGTGCAAAGAATGAGGAGACACACAACAACATTCCCTCACTGCAAAGCTGAGGATGATGAGAAAAGAGAGACAAGAAAGAGAACCTGGTCAGAAAAAAGCTGGGAAGAGTCTAGGGTTGACACAGTGACAGTTTATTAAGTTGCCGGTAATGTCTTTTCAAGCAAGGACGCTTTCAAACATTGAAGAAAAAACACATCTTTTTTATAGATACCTTACATCACTGCCACATGCTTACAATATTATTATAAGATTAGAAAGGACTAGAACGTAGGAAAAAAATAGCAGAGTCTGCTGTGTGTAGCAACTTTGGCTTTTCATCCCCTCCTTCCTTGTTTTTGTGCACTGTATATAAATCTCAGTGCGTAAGATGAAATGCTGGCTTCAGCCTTTGCTTGCTCTCTCGCCCAAAACACTCAACTTTTCACTCTATTTTTACTCTCCTGTGGAGCTTCAGACTTGTCTATGTGGTTTGTTGGGCTATAAATCAGACTGTAACTCCTGTGTTCTCTCTGAAAATAATGGGAGTATAATAATGACATTCATGGTTTATTTGGCCATTTCCCTGCGGTAATGAACACTCATGATGATTTAAGGGCGTTAAATATTGATGAAACTGAGCAAACTAGAGCATAAAGGCTCACTTTGAATTGATGCCACCCTGTCCGAACTTACAAACTTTCAGCTTCTCTCTGAAATTAATTTCACTTAAAACAAAAACAAAAATGCTTTGTTGAACTGTTAAAAAAGGCTATTAGCAAAAAGCACTTTGTGTGATATTGTGTGTTCACTGGTTTACAGTAGGAATGAGAGTTGCAATGATTAGTCCATTGATCTATCAGTTTAAAGACAGAAAATGAATGACTAATACTTTACATAGTTGATTAATCATAATGTATTTCTGAGCAAGAACAGAACTTTTTTTTATTCTATGATAGTAAACTGACTATATTTGATACATTTAACATCACAAAGCAAAACATTTCAGGGGCATCTTGGACATTTGCGAGCATTTGCCAAGGTAAATCAATAGAATAAGTGATTAATCGATAATGAGAAGTCAGAACATGAAACCATACTTGATTATACTGGGGGAGAACAAAGTCCTGTTGTGTCCAAAGTGGGAAATCAGTCTAACCAAGCAAACTGTATAAATAACTTAAACTTGATGGCCTATAATTCCGTCACAGTGATAAATCATTGAACTCTGGCTTTGTTTTGGTTTGAGGGGCAGCAGGTTAAGAGGCCACAGTCAGCTGGAAGTGGCCCACAGGGACTCTCCCTCTCTCAGGGTCACTGGATCTGACTGCACTGTGAAGGAGTCCCATCATGGGTGTCTTCATCCAGCCAAGGGGGTTTTGACTTAAAGCAAAGAAAGATTGGCGACATTGATGTTTGTTGCAGTTTCAAAGATGTGACACTTGCCTTTTGTAAGTCATTTGGATTTTCCTTAATATATATCTTAAACAAGTGATTATTTGTCTTAACCAGAAAACTCAGAAAGTTACATCAGTAATGACTTTTTCTAAAAGTATCAGTCCAATGAATCAAAACTGAATGTTTTCAATTACCAAAATGACTTGGATTTGTCATTGTTCCGTCACATTTTCCAAATAGCTGAAGGACAGTACAGTCACTTGGCTGAATAGTAGGCCAAAAGTTTGGTGATCCAAAATGGATCACCTCTCATTTAGTCCTCCCTGCTCCAAAGAGGGCTCTTCATCACAGCGGAGGCTGCCAACTGAGGTCAGATGAGCACTCTAACAGGGTGAAGAAGTTACTCCAGATTAGTGGTTGATATGAATGATACTGAAGAGTGGCTGATAGTAATTTCACTTCCATATCATAACCTGAACAGGCTGTTGTTTGTGTTTCGATGACAACCAGTAGATGCAGTCATTTTTTTTAGTACCTCCCCCTTGTGGAAAAGCATTTTTACTGCAAGAATTTAATCTAATTTTAATGTAGCTGCCATGGGGAAGTTCAAGTACGCAGGGAAAACCATCAGAGAGATTTTGTCATGAAGGAAGTGGTTTAAGAATGTAGTTTTTAGAAACTATACAGAGATGAAAACCAATTTTAGCAGGAAATATAAAATAAATTATAATGAGTTGTTGCTTTTCTATATTTCTCTCTGATAACATTATCATTCAGGCCAAGGATCTCTGAAAATGTCTTCTTTCTGTAATTTCATTTAGCTATTTAGCATTTAATCCACAGGAGTGTCACTGAAATCACAACTTCAGTTTGACATGTTTCTCTTAAAGACATGTCACAAACATTTTCAAACAGGTACACACTGTTCCCAACTCAGTGTTTTGACCTTTTTCAACACGGGCACACACAGAAGTGCGAAGGCGTCGTAAAGCAACACTTTCCAGCATCACAGTGAGTTTCCAGAGAAACTAGGCGTGCGCTGCTGTCTATCTATCCCCCCTGTGGGTTGACTTTACTTTGCTGTTGGGAATGGAAAGGCTTTAGAGGCTACCCACGGCCTCAAGCGTCTTCTCAGTTCAAAGTTACCGCACAGCTGCTAGCTAGAAGGGCCTTCCTGAAAACGTGCAGTCGGCCGTTATCACGCGGAGTTCAAGTGTGTTAGAGCCAGAATGATGCAATCCACAACCGCTGTTTTACATACGTAATGGATCTTCTTTTTTTCTTTTATGTATACAACAAGGCAGTGATCTGTAGATTTTTTAGTTGAAATTCCTTTTTTCTTTCTGCATTCAACAAATCCTGGTGACTTAGAGCAGCATTGAAAATAAGTTTTGGCCATTTTGGGATCAGCTGTAAACAAAGCATTGACACTATATCACATTACAAATGTTGTTGTGGTGAACATGTTTTGGCCTCCACTACCTCCTCAGGGTTTTAGCTCTTTAGCTGTTAAATGCTTCATGATGTTCACCAGCTAGTTGAACTTTGTCTGTTGGCTGTTTGGTGCTCAGCAGGTTGCAAGCAGTGGGTTTAACACAGCTATCAGAATGGCATCGGACCCAAAAATGTAATACTGGTCAATTCACATTATTCTCTAATAATATATTTAAGTCTCTCATATTGTAACATGGTACCACTCTACTAGTGCTAATATGTTGTACATCTCGTAAAGCCCACTCAATCAAACTAGTAAACTTGTGATTTCTAACAACTGACAGTAGTTAGAAAAAAGCAGTTTGGAGCAGTCAGTCTGAAAAAGGGGTGTGCTGTCTTTGTGTCAACGCATGTCTCTGTTTGTATGTGTGTGTGTGTGTGTCTGTGTGTGTGTGTTTGTGTGTAAGTTTGTACGCATGTGCATAAGGTAGGATGACCCCCTGGATAGTCAAAAACAAATTCTTGTTTGCAGACCCCTGGCCTCCACCTGATAACTGATAACTTCACACATTCCACAGGCAACACTAATGTACTGTGGCATTTCTGTCAGTGACCCCTCTTATATCACACACACATTATCCACAGCAAACTGTCACAATCAGAGGAAAGTATCCTCGCACCACATGCAACCACAAAAGCTGCCACTGGCCTTTTGTTTTGGTGTGTGAGTGTGCTGTCTGTGCAGCTCTGTTGGTTTTTGCCTGATTGTGCATCTTAATTATATCAGCCTTTTCCACTCTCTAATCATTTTCTCACTGTGCCTATCTTTTCCCTGACTACCTCCTTTTCTTTCACTCATTTTGGCAATCTGCCCTGCAACTGCTGCTCCCTTCATCACCGTATTGCCGGACTGCATTCCTCTCATTCCTACTTGCTTCCTGTGACTGGAAGAGCAGTGAGCCCTACTGGCCACAAAACTTCACCTTGGAGTCCTACCCGTGTATGCCATATGTGTCCCTTCCTGTCCTCACTGTGCTGGCTTTCAGTTTTTAAAATTCTCTTGGGCATTCTATAAAACATTGCATCTCTATTGGCATCCGACAAGAATTGGGGATGACTTTTCCACAGCATCTCGCTCATACTCTCATTGTACTGTGAGGTGGATGTTTTTGTTGTGTAGTGTGGTGACTGTTTCTCTCTCCATGATCGAGTCACTCCTATGCACTTACAAAAATTGAATGAGCTTATGGTTACAACATAGGAAGCTGTGTATGCAATATGCTGTTTTCAAGTTATGAGAACACCGCTGCTAGGCAACAGTGTCTAGAAGCCACAAGGGTAACAATTTAGCAACCTAGTAAATCAATCAATCATCATTTTCCTCTGAGATACTGTGAAGTTACAAAGAAAAACTCCAAACAAGTAAAATTACAGTTTCCATCCATCAAAAAAATGAAGATCCATGGCCACTGCATCTCTGAAAGCATCAGCAAAGATTCAGGACCTTGAGGCTTTTAAGAAAAGTTCCACGTGAACACTACAAAAGGGGTCATTCATATGGACTCTTCTTTTGAACATGGTAAATACTAGATTTTTGGGGCCAAAGCCAGTACTGATGTTAGGCAGCAAAAGAGTTTTCTCACAAAATATTGGCCAATATACAGACATTTTTTTGCGATGCTCCCTCACATGTGGTTATTATACTTTTGTGACAAAGATATGAAATAGAGACAGGATATTTTACAGTTTAACGATAAACATTGTTGTCTAAAGTGAGTGTACTGAAACAGTAAACTTCACAGGCAATTTAATAATATAAATAAAGCAAGCATTTTTCTGCATTATAATGTCTAAATGAAAACGTTCACATAATTCGTCAATAATAACGGCAGACTCATATATATCAGTCGGGGTCTGGCACACATGACCAAGTTTGAAGTCACCAATGCACACAGACAGGTTGGCCTACACACATATCCCATCACTCACATGCTACCCAGCAATGGTACTGCATTGGCACAAATTTGCATGTGAAAAAATATATCCCGTACATCATAGTACAGCATTCAAGCCTAGAGCTATTGGTGGAAAGCGACAATTTAATATTGCCCTAGCTGCTGTTCTTGTTTCATGCTTCAGTACTCCTCAAAAAATAAAACTAGCCATCAGCTCATGCACATAATATATTACAACCTTGATTCCATTCCGTTGTAAAGCCCATAACAAGAGTCAATACATAAAGAAATACTCAAATAGATATAATTGAACAGAATGAGCTAATTTCTCTGAAAATGTGACAGTTGCCGAGTATTCTCTAAATCTGCAAATAGAAGCAACTCTGTCTCAAGCATGTGCTTCTCAAAATGGAAGATCCGCTATGAAATTCAATTTGGTTGTACGCTTCTCAAATTATTCAGGCCACAGTCAACCCGTGACTTGGAGATGGACTGTTATATCCTGCCAAGAGCACGGGGGAAAAGACATACTGTTGTTGAAATTAGACTGAGTGTTGTTGATAACATTTTTTTTTAAGCTCAGGCTGTAATTTTCCCCTTAGGTAGACAATTTAACTGAACAACGCAAACCTATTGACTCCCTCACAGGACAGGACCAGCCTGGGTCACATGAAAAGATTGGCTCTGCTCACTGTCTTTTACTAGCTGGTTTGTTCCAGACTGGATTATCTTCATGGATCCAATGATGCTGACTTTTTTGGCAAAGGCTGGATTTGGCCTCAGGCAGGATGAGGAAACTGTAAGAGACAGAAGGAGTTCAGTTTAGGAAATAACATGTGAGTGTAAAGTAAATTAAGCAAAATTTGTGTATGCCTATAAAAACGTCGGTCAGATCCAAAAATAAAAAAAAAATACAATAAATTCAAGGGAAAAGTACATCTATAAAAGACTTACTAGTCTATTTTGTGGATCTTTTTTTCTGAAAAGAGCATCAACAAACAGATTGCATTCTTATAAGTAAAGAGTGAGGATACAAGTTGATTGAAATCCTGCGCTTGTTAAAACTGTTGGAGTTGTTCTGGGACCAAGCAATTTCAAAGCTGATGTTAAATGTGCTTTGAATTTAAAAGAAAATAAATTAACTTGGTGTTTGTTCTTTTACAGAGGTGGAGACTTGACTTGGGGCGCAACTTGCCAATTTAATGACTTTAAATTTACTTCAGTAACACTGATAAAAGACTCGACTTGACTTGGTATTCATGACTTGAGACTTTACTTCAGACATAGACAAAGATTTTATTGTATTTTTGTGATGACAAAAGGAAAGTAAAAGAGAGTATAAGAGAGTAAAAGATAACTTTTATGAAATATTAACTAAAAAACAGGTCACTTGAATTGCAGGACGGACGCGTTACGTTACTCGTTACAACAAAAAAGTATCCGAGTACTGTAACAGATTATTTTATTGTCTCACTGTCTGTGAGTGAGTACAAAAGGGGACCGTTGGGTCTTGGCTCCCCCCCTCAAAAAAAAGACCTCCTAAATGGTCCCTGTTGAATGTGTTATGATGTTGTGGTCCCCAGTTGGATAGAAACACACACACACACACACACACACATACACACACACACACACACACACGCACACACACACACACACACACACACAAGGGCATCCTCCTCACCCGAGTTCAGCAGATGGAGCCCTCACACCAGCAGCACACACACGGATGAAAGTGAGACTCCGAACAGGTTTTGTCAGCAGTTTCACCTCCGTCACTCAGACTCTGTGAGGAGGAGACAGTAAAGAGTGGAGAGCAGCTTTCAGTGACGGTGCGCGGTCTTCTTCTTCTTCTCTCTCATTTAAAGTGCTCAGTTTGACTTTACTGCGTGTTTAACGGCTCAGACAGCGGCGCGAAACAACGTTTTTTTTATGTTAATTCAAAGGAGCAGACGGCTAGCCTCACACAGTGACTCCCAATTCAGCCAAGAAACAACCGAAATGACACGGATAGACAGTCGGGCTGAGCTTTTATCCGCCTTGTCTTTTTCTTGAATTGCTATTGCGGCTGCAGACCTGCTCCGGTGCCGCATGACATTCAGAACACGTCGCGTTTGAACTTCACCGACAAAAGGTAGGCGATGTTTATTCGCTAATGTGCACTGTGAACTAGCTAGCAAACACCCTTTTTCAAACTTTTTTATTTTTTTTATAAAGGCTGTAACTTCACTGCTGCTGTTGCTGTCTTCTTTCCCCGTGTTCAACAACTCATGTAAGCCAGAACACTTGAACTGAAATGGTGTTGTTTTGCTTGTGTTGTGGTAAAACCATAAAACAAAAGTGAACAAGCATTAGCTGCATCGCCCATGATAAATCCATGTTTTCCTTCCTCTGGCATGCGTCCAATCTCAACAGGTGGAAAAGCTCACCTGGCTGAGATTTTCACAGGCACTGCAATGTTTTCCCCTGTTCATTTGAAGGAATGCAGTACAGCAATAAAATATGGCAATAATAATATCCAAAATCAGAGCGAGCTTGCCATGAGGTCATGATCCACAGTCAGATGCTGCAGTTTAAATGAGTAAATACCTTATTACCTGCCTGATTGACTGCCTAATTGACTGTGTGTAACTTAAGGTGCCTTGGTAATTATCCTAATCTGACCGTTCAACATGCCTATTTTACAGTCAACAGTGCAAATAATTGTCTCATTATGGTATTAAGACCTCATTGTGTGTGCAAGTGTAGAATTTCCTACTGGATGTATTTCTGCCATAACGTCATTGAAAAGTTTGACTCATTCACTACTAGGCAACAAATGTTTGGTTGTTCGATGGACCATGGGGTGGGCAACTGTGTTCGAGTGTGCACTGTATTATGACAGAAGTCGTAAAAATTGTTAGATCCCACCCAAGCCTGCCCCTTCAGTCCCTAAAATGAAAACACACACACACGCACAAGGCAGCCATGCGTGGAATAATGTTCTCATGTGTCCAGGTTCCCTCTCTGGACGGGATGAGGTCATAGCCTCAGTGTTGTTGCGGGGATATAGTTACATTAGTTTCATGTGGGCCATGCCAAAGGAATCGACACCACCTACACTCCTCTGCCCCCTCTGTGATGCCTTTTAAATCTCTCCCTCACTCCTTATTTTTTTTTCCTCTCGTCATCTCAGATAGCCAGCAGTGATCATTATTCTTCTGACTGGATAAATGTCTAACCATGTGCACGCATCTTTGTCTCTGCGGCGTGCAAATACTGTATCCAGTGTGTTTACAAAAGCTTATCACTGAATGAAGACTTTGATCATAATAACCAGCCCTTTATGCTGCACGATTGGTGTCGTCTTACTCAAACTGTTGATCACAAAGGCCCCTTTGCTGCACGAGTTGTGACAGCCTATGGGTGTGGCTTTGTGTTAGTCGCTAACAATGAATAGGCCTCATATGGCTGAAGGTTAAAGTGAAACTTGACCGCCATTATCTTGGAGAAAAGGCAAAATATTCACACGTACACTGGAGATGTATTAGCAACTCTGTTGTCTCTCTCTCTCTCTCTCTCTCTCTCTCTCTCTCTCTCTCTCTCTCTGTTGGTTTCGTCTGCATTCTTGTAGACAGAGACATTTTCATGTCAACATAGAACCTCATTCCTTCTGCAGCTGGCATCAGCTGTGAGTCATACTCTGGCCTAACTAGTTGTCAGGTATTGTTGAAAATGATATTAATCTAAAACAGTTTCACTGCAGTGCAGTTGCTAGCAAACATTGTTGGATGAAACTTCCCTAATCCTCTAATAGAAATACACAGCTATATAAAACATATAAGATGATCATGTTTATTTAAAGCCTTTTCTGAGCATTCAACTCTCCATGTGGTTTAACACGTACTGTAGTGAAGCAGAAGTGTGCTTGTTGTTTTGGTTTTCTTTTCTGACTTTCCTGGTTAGATGTTTATTCGGTAACATTTCAATGGTCCCACATTGAGGAATCATAAATGCTTCACTGGATGCCTCTTTTCTCTTAATCTTTTTCTGTTGTCATTGAAAATAATTGATTCATCACTTTAAATGTCAGAAAATTGCAGTATCACCATTGTGACATAGGCCTACTGAAATCATGTTATATCTGACCATCACTTCAAAACTCAGATGTTCAAATTGCTATGAATTTCTTGAAAAATGACTAAAGATGAATTGATTCTAAAAAATATACCTGGATTCATTTCCTGTTAATTAACTAATCGATGAAACCTAAGATGGGACAAGGGGTGCAACTAACCATTATTCTCATAATTTCTCAAGACTTCCAGATATATTTTAACAAACTGATTAATGGTTAGGTCTTTAAAATCAGAAAATAGTGAAAAACTTCAGTAACAATTTCCTAGAGTACAAGCTGATGTCTTAAGATGTCTTGTATTGTCCAATCAGCAGTCCAAGAATATTTTGTTTTATAGCTTTAAAAGCACTTAACGAAATAATCAGTCATCTAAATAGTTGCCAATTATTTTCTTGCAGCTAGGGTTGCAGTGAAATTCCATTTCAACGTATTCCATTGAATGAAAACTTACGGTTATCATACCATGTACATTTTTGCTCATTGCGAATATATTAATTTCTGCCATATCAGTGCTACACATCAAATGTATATGAAGTTTCATGTCTGTCAAAACATAATATTTTATGAAATCATTAAGTGTATGTTCAACCGAAAAATGACCTTCTGTTTATGTTCCCGATGACAATAATGATTGTGTTATTGTACTGTGAAGATCTCCGATTGCAACCTCACTATCTGCTATTTAATTAACCCTTCTAGGTCGGGCACACTGTAATGTCTTCAGGTTGGTAAGTTGAGGTCATTAAATGTCCAGTGGATTGTTTTTATTTTACCTTCCATGCTGTATGGAGGACTAAGATGACCAGTGAGGGACTTTCCACCAGTTGCAGATTAATCACTCATTTCCAGTGTATTGTCCATAACACAGCTGAGTAAACACTGATAGTGAGGCTGGTTAGATTATCTTATTAACTGACCCCTCTATTGACCCCAGATAGGCCCTTAAATGTATCATAAGAAGCACACCAAAGACAAAGTCATATTTAGCGATGAGGCCATCATCAGATACCCATTTTGGGTATAAGTTGGTGCTGGAGGCTAGTTGTGAAAGTGAATATCAACCTTTTCCCAGGACGGATAACCTTTAAAAGTCCCCAGTGTGAGCCACAGCAGTGCATTGACAATAGGGACAGTGTTCTGGACCGGCCAAAGCCCCTGATCACATTTCCTGTTCCTGATTTAAGATCAACTCAGCTGACTGCTGATACACTCTACTCCTCAAAAAAAAAACAGCAATGGTATCATCACCCTGCTTGTGTATCTTGTGTGTGTCGTGTATGTGTGTGTGTGTGTGTGTCTGTGTGTGTGTGTGAGAAAGAGGGAGAGAGAGAGAGAGAGAGAGAGAGAGAGAGAGAAGGTGGCAAAAGATGGGGAGTATTAGGGAAATCAACAAAGTTCAAACAAAAGACAGTTGCTTTATCATTACCAGCAGTAAAAACAGAGCTGTACGAGAAGACAGTAACCTTATTCTTACTGGCTGCATGGTGTATTTGAAACAAAGAAGCCCTTCTGTGTACATAGCCTTCTAACCTAGTGTGCAATAACAGAAGATTTTGCACAGTATACCACAGTCACAGGGGCGGCTTGTAGTAGGAAGTGGGCATGAGAACCTGTTCTCTCAGTCAAATCATCCTCATGCAAGGTGTTGGGTTTTAAATGAAAAAAACAAATACATACCTGTTTTTTTTGTGTGTGGGTGTGTAAAGGTCACATTCTTGCAGGTGAAATGTGGTGAGGAGTAGTAGTAGGGGTGGATGTCTATTGTGGAGGCGAGTTGCACAGACCACTTACCTGAATCAGTCCATGCTTGGGTATCAGTTGCCGTTTCTTTTGAAGTACATAGAGGAAGTCAGCTGGTGTTCCCGCCAGGTCAAATATGGCTGATGCTGTAGTTTGCATAATTGAGGGTGTTGTTAAGGTGACAATTTGTGTTTGGTATGTCTGAATGAGGATGTATATTTGTACTAATTTTCTGTGTCAACACTGATGAGCACCTGCCAGGTCATGAGAGTACCAGTGTCAATTCTTCTAGCAGCAACACAAAATGTGTGTGTCCTCAGGCAAGACCATGTTTCGGTCTCATGCCACCCTTATGACAGCCCCCTGGTCGAATTAGGCTCTATTTTCCCCAGTTCCAAAAAAGTTGACCCTTTGGAACCCACGGGAGAAAAAATGACTCATTTCAACAATTGACACTCTGTTTTGGTTGTGAGAAATCAAGCTGGCAAATCTAAAGAGCATGCTAGCTTGTGACACTCCACGCAGAGCTCTACAGTGAGCTGGCGACCCCTCATCTCTTTTCCTGTGCTGCCTAAGGGACACAACATCAAGAGAAGTCTTACAGCTGTCTGACCTCTGACCTTTTGGTTGAAGGCAGGGACAGTGCAAAACAGTACAGATGAATATGAGAGAGGAAAGGAAAAGACAAGATGATAAAAGAATCTCAGAACTGTTTGTGTGATTATGCTGTTGACAGTAGTGTGTAGGAATCTTGCTTATGTTGTGGCATGATAAGTTGTTACTTCATAAGCCTTGGGGGCCCCGGTATTTTTTTTTTACAGCATTTGTTGCCATGGTAAACAAATGCGAAGACCTTATAATGAGATATAAGCCACATATATTTTACATTAAAGCTGCAATGATGAGTCAATTAATCAACTGGTTGTTCAGAAAGTAAATTAAGAATCTTTTCGGCTTTGGACTGTTGGTTCAACAGAAGTACCAATTTGAAGGCACCACTTTGGGCTCTGGGGAAGTTTTTTAGTCCACTAAACTGTTAATCGATTAATTGTGATAGTCATTGGCAGTCTAATCACTAATGAAATAATTGTTAGTTGGAGCCCTTTTGCATGACAAAGAGTTTGACAATAATTCCTCAAATTGCACTGTGATTGAAGGAAAACAATATGCAACTGCTTTGATAGTCAAATAATGGTTTGACTGATTTCCCAAATGTTTTAGGGTTCCAGCATTCTAAATGTCAAAATTTCCTGCTTTTCGTGTCAAATTCAAATGAAATACTTACTTAATACAGACAAAGCAAGCAATTTAAAATCATCACGTTGGGCTCTGGAAAACTGTGGTTGACATTTTCTGATGTCTTACAGCAAAACAGTTTTCATCAAGCATTAGTCGCAGCTGTAAAAAATGCAACAGATTTGTAATAACTAACAATCTTGCATTTTCTTATAGTAAACTTCTCTTAACATTGAATTATTGTTGATGATTTTAGATAGCAAACACAACAAAAATCTTAAACTTCGGGGATACGCCAATATCAACAGCTCCCTCATAATAGTGACTGTAGGAAACTCACTCTCCATTCACATCTATTTGCAGCAGCACTGATATATGTCAGGCTGAAGTTATTGACAGCCAGTCGCACACACGCCATACACACACAGAAGCATGTGTGGGCAATTGGAAACACTATTAATACACTTACAAGCACACACACATGCCACACACTCGTAAAAACAAGTGGTGTGACGCTATTAATATGTTGAGAAACAGCAACGTACTAAGTCAGTGTCATCAAACATATGTGCACTTGCATGATTACACACGATAACACAACTGTTTACTGACAGGTGACACTAAAAATAAACCAGCATGGTTAGGTTTACTGAAACAAGCACAAAGAGTCACTGTGTTCCTCTAAAAGAAACAAATGGTCACTATTAATACACTGGCACCAACAAACACCAGCACTGATGCACTGGTACATATGCACACGCAGCCACAACTGTCGCACAACCAGATCTTACTGATACAAACACAAAGACCTGTTGTGTACACTCAAAAGAAACAGCTGCGAGCTATTAATACCTTGGCGCGTATAGGATGAACACAGACAAGCACACACACATATGGATGCACACATAAGAGATTGATACTCCAGCTGCTCGGAAGCAGAGGGACAGAATGTCCCCAACAGCTGTGGATTCCTCCAAACGTAAGGACGGGGGAGGGTCGGAGAAAAGTGTGGACGGATAGGTGGTGGGCTCGTGGACTGGTGAAGGTGGCCAGCATGGTGGATTCCCTGTCATAAAATTAAAATTGTGACGTGTGTGGTTCTTCTTTTGTAGAGTCGACATATTGAATCTAAAATCTGCACAATCTAGATTGACATGCTTGATACCTTCAAATATTGTTATTGGGATATGAGACTATAGATCAGATTTTGGATACCTATACATTGTGATATGGCATAAGTGTTGTCTTTTCCTGGACTGCATTACAGTAAAGTGTCATTTTCTGAACTGACCAGCAATACTTGCTTTTACCCACTTACCTATTTTCATTATTGATTAATCTTCCGATCATTTTCAGGATATATCGTAAAGGGGCCTATTCAGACAGGCTATAGTGCATGGTCCAAAGCGCTAGTATGTGGATAATCTGGGCACAAAATGTGGCACATGGTGAAAAGGGGTTGTATTTAAACTCTGAATAAGTCATGGGTGTGTTTTGGGCAGAACATAAATAAATCAATCCGAGTGTCATCTCCCATTCCCTGTAAGAGCCAGGTGCGCCAGGACCTGACACATATTAAACAGCACTCGTCTTCAGTGACCAACAGGGTTTTTTTTCTTCGGCTGCTGGACCTTCTGCCTCGCCGTTTCACAATCACCTGTCTCATCAAAAACTCCGGTCGACTGCATATGGAAAAATACACAGATATTTAATTGAGGAGGAGGAGCACTGCGGCACGTCCCTATCTGTGTGCGTGATTTCGCAGTCCATCGATCAGCCGGGACAGGTCATAAAAAGTATCAGTAACTTCAATAATGGGTGCAATGAGATGGGTTAAATATGTCCCTAATGATGAAAATATTAATGGCATTACCTGCAGCGATCGTCCCAACAGTGGAAACAATATGTGTACCTTTACATTAACATGCACATTTGTGCACAACGAAGAGCTGATAGACGTCATTGATTATTTAATACTCCTGACTCACTGACACTCATGGAAATGTTTAAAATAAATGATAGCAGCCTCTTAAATAATAAAATCAGTGTGTGCACGGTGTGAACCCCCCCTGTGTAGGCGCATCTTGTTGTCTGAATAATGCGCTCTTTAAATAGCAGGAAACAGACTGCGCCTTTGACTTTAGACCAGCTTTTTGTTGGTCAGGAGCACAAAGGTGGGCATATACTTTTGCATACAGCAAATCTTTCCATTTAACATGCTGTTACCAGCAAATGTTTCACATTTCTACCTGAAAAATTACTTCAAGGATTAATAGATTAGAAAAATAGTTGGCAACTTACTTTCTTTCATTCAACTAAATGATAAATCGTCTAATCGTTGCAGTTCTATCTTGGTTATATCTCACAGGACATTTAGTCTCTGAACTCCTGCTGCTCTTTCTGCTTTGTTGCTCATCTAACCAGGCATAAACCTCAGGCTGCTGCCTGTGTTTATGTATACAAATAGTAACTAGCACTTGAGCTGATGTGTGACTTCCAGACTCAGCTCTATCCAATACCACTGTGGAGTTCACTGCAGCCCAACAATAAACAAAGTACATTTTAAGGCCGTGCTGTGGATATAAATACTGCGAAAAGACATCTGTAACTCTCAAGCTGTAGAAATGAAGCCCTCCAACCAAAATAGCAGCCTCTTCTTGCCTAAATGAACCAAGAGGATGTTATGGTGGAGACTAACTTTAGAAACAGGAAGTCTGCTTGTGTGTGTGTGTGTGCATGCACACACCACTAAAGCCTATGCGTGTGTGCAGGTGTGTGCGTTTTAGTGCTTCAGTGTGCTGCTGCAGAAGGCGAGCAGAAAGAGGATGATGGTTGTGAAACGAATATGCTATTACAGAAACCAGAAGTTTGTCTCCTGTCTATTTATAGCAGCACAATGCTCAAATGAGAGACAGAGAAGCACGCACACAGATCTTATCGAGATCTGCAGTTCTCCTTATTTTTAAAACGTTCCAGATTTTATCTTATAAATAGCATTTCTTTTCAGTTTTAAAATATGGAACCTGCATTTTTAGAGCACAGTTTATGAATAGCAGACCATGGAAAACAATTTAGGCCAACAACAAAACAGTGTACAATGGCTCTACTTTTTTGTAATGTAATGATGAAACAAGTTCTTACTGTAAATGTCCTCTCAGTAGGGAAGTTATCAGCAGCTTATGAAACCTTTCAGGATCAGGGTAGAAAAATACTTAACCGGCTCTTTGAATGCATCTTGTGTGACGGAGCTGGTTTAGTGTCCAGTCGTTTAATGAGTCACACTGCCTAAAGTCACAGCTTCAGAAAACTCAGCTTAACATATTTGTGTGGAAGATTGGCTTTTCTTTAAAACTGCAGAAAGATACAGGTACATGGGTAAATACAAGTCTGTGAAAGTAGATTACGTGTCTCTGGGAGGACGTACAGTGTCATATTCTTGTAGAATTCAGATGTGTATGCTTGCTGAGGTCTGGTAGTTGCTGTATTTTCTTGGTAAAAATATACCGCAGGTGTTTCTTCTCTGTTCATATGAGAGGCCTGACTTCCTGATCATTTCCTTTCTCTCAGGGGAGCTGACTTGTTTGGTAATCGAGTGTGTTTATGTATGTGAGAGACTGTATGCAGATTATTTGACTCCCCACCACCACCACCGTCCTGTTGCTCCCGTGATTGTCTAATTTCCTTTGAAAACAGACATTCTTCTGGTAATACATACCGTTCTGCTTTAACGTGTACTTCCTGTTTCACCTTTCACCAGTTTTTTTGATTACAGTAAAAGTCACTTGACAAATTGTCACCAGTCGAACGTGGGATTGGTTGAAATATTTCTCTGAGGTGTTTTGTCTGACATGTCTTTGCATCCTTGAGTTACCTGTCAAGGTAGATTCCAAACAAGCTGAGCAGTGCAAGATGAATATAAATTGCAGGGATAATTTTTACAAGAGGTTTATAGTCCTTTTACGATAAGCTGTACAAATAATCATGCGTCAAGTTTTCTGTTAGATTTATTCATTTTGTTTGCAGAAAAACAGACCTGAAACAATTTGCTTTAAACTGTAGGATTTTTTCTTCTTGTCTTGTTTTCTCCCTGCCTGTTTTATCATGTCCTACCATTTGTAAGTCTCACTTGACCTGCAGAAATACGACCGTGGGAGTGTTTGCCTCCTCAGAGGAATTTTGTCAACCCGAAACGCCTTCACAGACGTAATTATGAGTCAGTCTTTCTGTTGGGAATGAGGGCCAAATAAAGCTGCCTGGGTGCTGTACTTTGGCATTGTTGATTTCAAAATGTACCTTATCAGTGTAGTTGGTATGAAAAAGTAATCTTTTATTTGTTCACAAACTGGATCACTCCCAAAACAAATGAATAATTGCAATGCAAGTATGTTTATGAGATACTGTGGTGTGAGAGGTAGTGCTGTTTTTGCAAAGTTGTTACTGTGCTGCACTGCCGTGAGTAACGTAGTTTAGGGGAGTATGCCAGTAAAAGAACTCTCCACTTACAGGAATTATGTGATTAATGTTGACTAATATTATGAGTTACAGTCATTCAGGCATTCGAGTTCAGTAAATTTCCATGTCCGTGCCTCCCTCCCACTGTCCCTCTTCCCTAGAGGGAGCAAGGTGTCTCCTTCCTTACTGTTTCTGTGTACACTTTTGTGTCAGTACCGAAACATTCTTCTCAATGTTTATTGGTGTCTGGTGTCAGTCGTATTGACACGTGAAAAGAGTATCAAGTTATCCGTGAGTTTGCATATGTTTTTGTCTTGTTGTTACAGTGCATCACAAAACTGGAGAAAAACTCATGGCTCATGTTTCTTCACTACCAATTAGCATCAGTCCTTCCTGTCTCATATGTTATAGGTCATACTGTCAGGCCCATATTTTGCCGTGCATGCTGCAGTTAAATCATACAAAGTGAAAAGTAAGGTGAAGATATTTTTCGGTGGCCTCTGGATTGCATAAATGGATCAAAACCTTTTCGCACTCCCCTGCATCTATAAAAAGACATCTGTCTTTCGTTAGGACACACAAGCTTGGTTCAGTTGTCTCGCCCATTGCCAAATTTAGCCTTTTATTTCTTTCATTTTAGTAAAACCTGGAAGGGAGATGACAGATTGATGTACCTGACCCAAATGCCTTGACCACACAATGCTCAAATCCAACTCCCCACCCTGTTTCCTTCATTCCTTCTTTCTTTTGTGGCCCTCCAACCCCAACACACACAAACACCCCTCTATTTTGCTTTTCTGAATGCGCTGTTGGACAATGGCCAGTTTACTCAAGGCAGGAAGACTTGAATGAAATGAAATATGACTGTTGAACGTGCAGAGTTTGAGTACAAATACACATCTGGGCATATACTTACGCCAAATAAACTGAGTGCACTCTTGGTCATGTTTATGTAAAACACAAGCAGTAAATGATGTGCAAATTGTTCCTGGACTTTTTCTGTGAATATTCTCAGGGGACCCTTTGTGTGATTAACTGGACATCCAAGATATTTGCAATACTTTTGATCCTCTTACTCTATATTGATGATCTATCTTTGACAGGCTTTGATCTGTCCCCACATTGACATACATAAGCGTAGACATTTATACCCTTCCACTGATTCATGTGTTATTTTCTTCCTCTCTCTCTGTCTGCAGTGGATGTGATCATCAGCAATCAGGTCTCATTATCCATACATGGGGAGCAGCTCATGGACCTAAGTGTGACCCAGAGGTTCTTGCATCCAGGCTGATTCTGCCATGCTGGCCCCCCGCCCTCCCTTCTTCATGGGACCCCTCACCTCTCAGCATTGCTCCCAGTTTTCCCAGCAGCACTTGCAGGTAAAGACAAAGTTATGTGTCATGGGGGTAACACTATGGAGTCTGTAATAGGCTGACAGTGACAAAGGAAAGCTTCTGCAGGACCAAGCATGTGTGTGTGAAGTGGGGGTGATAATGGGACTTTGGTTTGAGTAAATAGATCAGCTAAATCTATGATTGATGTTTGGTTGTTTTTTTACCCAGTTTGAATAATTCAAATAAAAACTGATATTTCATTATCATCAGTATTGAGCATTGGGGACACAATAAGAATGCTCGTGAAATGTATATATGCACGAGGGTGTGATGTACAGAGTGAAAGGCAGACAGACCTAATGCCACGATACCACAAGAAGAAGCAAGCTGCTTCTGCTATACGTTTACACAGGTTGAATGCTCAGCGTAAATAAGAAAACACACCACCCTCTCAGCATTATATTCTGATAAAACCTTGAGTCAATGCTAAGTCCTGTCGAAGATTTTTGTTTTTAGTAACAAAATGAGACATCAGAAGTTTGTCTCTTTTTGTTCAAAACTCGCATGCATAGTCCAAGCAGACTAGACTGATCAGTGTTATTATGTTCATTTTTTGTCCTCTCAGTATAACATTGAACAAAGAGAGATGGACGAGGAGGACAAAAGAGAAGTGCTAGAACAGCTGATACGGAAGAGAAAAGACGAGCAGAGTGAGTATCACATGTGATGTATTTCTCCATAATGTAATGTGCTTTCATAGGTTCCCTGAAAGACCATTTGGTTGTTGACGTGCTCTCCATCTGAGTCATAGTACACTGTAGGTTTCAATGAAAAAGGGGGGGTTTCCAAGAGTACTGTGATGTATTCTCAGATTCCAAGGAAATTTGTACTCATATCAAACGAAAGTCAAACAAACAGACTTGTTTCAGGAAACACTTTGTGGTGTTTTTATTTTTTACCATGTAGAGGAAATGAAGAGATCGTAGAGGAAAGTCACAAATATCCTGGATGCTACTTTAGAAGTCTCCTGAAAACTATTCACTATCAAAAACATTTTGTCATTTTTTCTATATCATCAGCCCTACTGTGGGCTATACATAGGCTCTACCTCTTAAGTTTGGCTGTGCATGAACCAGATCATTGTCTTTCCATGATCAAGTGTCTTTATTGACTGGTAGGTGCTGTAGCCAGTCCTCTGGTGAAGCAGAAACTTCGAGAACACATAATCATGAAGAGCCAGCCTATCCATGACAGGATTACTCCCAACCACTGCAGTCCTTCACAAGGATACAGGTAAGAGACACAGACAGAAAAATACGACTGTGACATATTACTGAGCTTCAGAATCTTTCTTCATTTTCAGGTTTAAATAAAAGAAAGAGTGAAGCAGCCTATTCAGTGTCATTTTGTAACCTAGGCTCACGGTTCCTGACATGTCCCCGAAGCCTCAGCCTACATCCTGTGACCAGCATAAAGGCTCCCTGCGCAGGACAGGTGAGACACCTCTGGTTGTTTCTGTCTGGGATGGGGGTTCCCACCCTGGGGTAAAAGCTGTGAAGGTCACTGGGGATTTTCCATTACAGGTCTGTTCTGTTGTGGTGCACCCTGCGTAATGTGAGTTAGACTCAAAGTCATCTGAAGGCATAGCTAAATGGGATATTTTGTTCAGTGTGACTTTTCACTGTCTCAGCAAACTGTCATTACGTTACATATTCTGGACCAGAGAATGAGACAGTGAGGGAGATAATGAATGTACCCAGGAGTGTCCTTTCCAGTGAGACGAGGGAAACTCATTAAGTGCCAGGCCTGCAGGGCCAGAGAGAGAACGAACATCATAAAAAAAACAGCAAGACACAAAGACCAAAGCAGTTACATAACTTTCACTCAGGTATGTGTAAAATGAACTGCGTGAGAGTCCAAAGCAGGTCTCCCTCACAGACTGAATGAGACTGGGAGTGGTTTTGTCTTCCTGTACATATCTGCACTAACCATTCAAAATGCCATATTTATTTTCGTTGCCCTAGAACCCTGAGATGCCAACACACACACACACACACCCTCCAGTGATTTTTTTGGCTCAGTGACAAAACAAAGCTGCCTTTTATCTGCTCTGAGCCAGCCACTGATTGATTGTTTTGTTTTGGCTTATTAGAGCCTGACCAATGTAAACATGGGACTTTTCTTTTGCTATAGACCAGGGTTGAGGTATTTGCTTGGCTGCAGATTGCTTTGACTTTGCTATGAAAATTGAGTGCATCAATATAGTGAGTCCATTCTTGCTGTTGAATGACATCATTCATTTTATCAACAAGTATCTTTCCTTTTTATGTTACTTCCGGCATAATTATGTATGTGTCTTGGTTTGTGTATTCGTATGTGTGTACAGTCTCCGAGCCTACTCTGAAGTGGAAGATAAAGAAGCTCATCAGTGCAAGACCAAACCCACTGCAGCGTAAGATCAGTGCCCCTCCAGCTGTCAAGCACAGGACAGAAACCCTGGGTACAGTATTTTCATTTAGCTGGGAAACACTCATGATCTAATGATTTTGTTTCATTTTCACAGTTCTTTGTTTGGGCTCATTTAATACAGCTTTGAAGTGACACAAACACTTGAAGATGTTTATAGCTAAACACATAATACAGTTTGTCACATGTGTGTCTTCTGGTGCTGTATGAATACATCTGTTCTGACAGCGTTTGCTGTCATGAGTTAATAGGCGTGTCTCAATTCTGTCACCCAGATTCCTCCCAAAGCAGCAGCAGCAACCCAGCATCAGGGTGCAGCTCACCCAATGACAGCCTCCATTCAGATAACGGCTCACTGGCTCTTGAGGTATGTTTGTATTATAGCAATTATTTTTTTTTTTTTTAGTTTCTGTTATACACTACCATACAGTGAGTACACAGGTCAGGGTTCAGGTCTTAGCATCAACACAATACGGCGGACAAGAATAACCTATAATCCACAGTTGTTTTATGCTCCAATTGTAGCTACATTTGTAAGATCTTTCCTAGAAAACCTTTTGCTTTCCCGTCTTAAAAGAAAATCATATAGTCTTATTTACTGCTCATTGATGCCACATGTCGCTACCTCTGCTGCTCTGCTCTTTAGAGGACAACTGACCACCAGCAATTGAATTTTGATTGGGCATTAAATGCAGTACAGTTATAGTCCCAAATGCATTAAACAGGGAGATTTGATATACTATACTAACATAATTTTCCTCACTGGTTTCAACAGCAGTGTGTGTTTTAAGAATATAAGTCTTTTTTCATGGACATTTTAACTGAATCAGACTGTAAAACCTGTGAGACAGTACTTTAAGCTCAGCCCACTGCTCTCAGTTTATCCCAAAGGAGAGAACTGAAATTAAATTCATTATGTAAATGTGAGTTTACATGTATTATGTTGGCTGATGTGGTAATTATCTGTACAGAAAGTCTTTTCAATGAATATTTCTGTCTCATTCAGGCACAGAGGTTGCTGCTGAAGGAGGGTAGTTTGGCTCAATTCACCTTGCCTCCCAACTCCACTGCGATGCCCAACATCACTGCTGGACTTCCTGCACAAGTGAGAAACTATACCAGCTTGGGATCACTTCAGAACCAATATTAAACTGCTGGTGTTCAGTTTTATAGCCCAATATACAAATACTATCACTCACCTCACACCCATGCTATGAATTGGTGTGTATCTAAGACTGAATGTCTAAGATAGTGTAAGCACACTAGAACACTTATAGAAACATGCGGTATATTCTGGCTTTCACTTCCCTCTTCATCTCTGTGGTGCTTTCATATCTTGTGAATCAGTCATGTGGTAGTTTATTCACTTCATGACATTGTTAACATGTTGATGAGTCTATCTCTACATTGCAAACAAGCCACAATCCTATGCAGTAACCCTTCATTTTGTTCATTTGCTATAAGCTGCAACCAATACACGGGCTTCTTTAATTCCTTACTATCATTTTAGCCTCTCCTCTGCTCTCTCCGCAGGCTGACCTACGAGTTGCAAGGCCGTTGGCTGTATCTGCTCTGCATCCGGTCTACATGCCTCTGGAAGGAAGCAATCAATCCCTGGCTCATCATCTGCAGCCTGTACTCATACTGGAACCTCATACTGGACTGGTGCACACCCAACTTGTCTCTCGTGAGTTGTGTTATCATAAATATGTGTTGTACAGCAGAAACAGAAGAATCTTAATATGCATACATGCAGAACACAAGCATCTGGGCATGCAAGTGTCAAAAGAAAAGAGCATATACACATTTTACATCTACATTTTCATTGTGCTACAACATAACTATAAAACATTACCAGGGCTTTATTGTGAACCCATAATTTGGGATTAGAGTCGACACAGGTAACTAGATGACTCTCCTACAATCAACGGTGTGCTGTATAACTGTAGTTATTTCAAAGGAAAACCTACCATTAAAAATTACTTCCTAGAATTCTAAAAACATCATTGCTGAACTGGCATCACCACTAGAAGAAGGAAGGGAAACCTTATGCTTCCCTCTTTATAGGGTGAACCATTTACTGAAACCTGGAAATTTCAGAGTAATGTTTAAATAAAATGCTCACATCAAAGGTGTGACACTGAATGACTCAAAGGTATCTCGAAAATTGTCTTCTTTGTGTCGTGGTATGGAGGCTACAACAATGTGGCTAATTACATGTATTGATCCGTCCCCGGCTGTTGCAATGTATGGACTGCAAAGAAAAGCCAAGGAAGTAAAGAAAGACTTCTGATGTAATGTCTTTCATAAAGACAAATGTCTATGCAGATTATACCCTCAGATCTTTTTTCCAACAAAGGTTGAAGCTGTGGATGTTTAAAAGAGCACCCTAAATCCCGATGGCATGTCATAACTTAGATCTCCGCAAGATTACTTCTAACTCGAGTGAAAAACATCAAATCCCTGGACCTTGCTTTTCATGATTTGCATGCTCAGCACAGCCTGTGGAGATACTGTCATGTTTAAATTCACCATATCTGAATTCCAGACACTGTTCAGTCAAAGAGGGGCACTCTTTGCCTTTAACACTGTTTTTGACCCGTGGAGCCTCTTAGCTCACATAGAACAATCATAGGTCCATTTGTGCAAGTGGTTTATGGATAAAGGTCGAAAGAAACTTTAACATGTGATGTGTTGAAAACAACATGGCAAGGTAGAGCAGCATGAATGTTTTTGCACCATGGGAAGTCATCACAGGTAGAGAGGGCAGTGCCAACCGCAAAGGGTGGATAGTATTGTTTTGTATGTCCATGAGGGGCTTATCAAGTTGTATAAATGCACTTCTCTGATTTGTTTCCATTAGGGGGCTGGCAAAACAGCACCGGTCAGACCATGTCACCAACTCTATTGGTTCTTTCGAAGACTTGAAGCTAGCATTTGAACATATTGTGGAGGACTACATTCTCACTATAACACAATTTTGGATATCAGCCTGCATTAATATCACTGAAAGAGACTAGAAGTAGTAACGGACACATTCTGGCCAAGGTGGAACTGAGAACGCTTGAATACTCAAATCTTAAAGAAGAAGAAATGTGTTTTTGCTAAAAAATGAACAAGCCAGAAGAAATTAGTTGTCCCTTGGATGATAAGCTGGGATGCATTTGTGAGTAAGGTGTAAAAGTGCGGGAGATGGTGAGCAGTGTGGTGTAACTTTAACATAAAGGTCAAGAGACTTTTATTTTGGTGAGGTGTTGAAGTGAGGTGATAGAGAAGTGATGAGATACTGAGTGATAGAAGTTTTTTACCTTGCTTGTTAATGGCACATGTTATGAGTTTGAGTAATCTATAGCATACCTTGTTGATGAAGGTTCTCAGTCATCTAGGTCATGGTAAATCTAAGTGCTGTATCGTAAGCGACTGGTCTTGTTTCAATTTCTTGGGGTGTCAAAACCGCTAAAAGATCCAGAGCAGATAGAGAGGAGGAAACGAGAAAACATAGCAACATCATTATTCCCTATGTTGCAGGAACCTCTGAGAAACTCAGGAGGATCTTTATTAAACATCATATCCCAGTGCACTTTAAACCAACCAACACACTGAGGCAAAGAGACCCAGGCATAATCAGAGTAATGTAGTTTTCTGCTGTTCAATGCAGCCAGGAATGCACTGATTTGTACATTGGGGAAGCAAAACAACCCCTCCATAAACGAATGACACAACACAGGAGGTTCAAGGCTCTGCTGCCCATTTACATTTCAATTGTAAACATCTTGGCTCTGAATGACTCTGAAACTCAGAGCCTCTGTGAGAAAACCATGCAGAATTTAAAAGCCAGCTAACTCTTCCTCAGTTAGTTAGAACTGATGAAGCCTCCTTGATGAGAGGTGAACCATCTTCAAGAAATTAACACAAGTCCAGTTATAGCAACCCTTCTTCAGTTTCCTTCTGTGCCAGTGAGTAGATTTTGTTTGTAAACATGTTGATTAATATTTGATACATATATCGAAAGAAAATTAATCTTTACTGTCATACATTTGTATTTGTGATGGTATGTTCAGTTTTCTTAACTGTAACTGCACAAGGTGCTCCCAGTCACTTTTCTGTTCACTTATTTTTGTATTTTGTGTTGCAGTTTCACCTTTTCTGCATTTACATCCGGCCAGTCCAACAAAAGGCCTGTAGATTATCCATTATCAACACTCATAATAAGCCTTTTTCACAGCAGATATTTTGACTTGTTTTAGCAGAAAAAGCACAGGTGTAACTGATGATGTCAGTAACAGCTGCATTCCATTTAGGTTTGCAAGATTAGCATCTAGGTGTTGTGCATTATGGCTCACCTGCCTCTCCTGCATAAAGAAGTCAAAATGTCGGCTGTGAAATAGGTCTATTCATTGTATGCCACGGACGACAGGAACATTTTTGTCCTATGTCTTATACTACGTTTCTTTTGACTGAACATTCTAAATGGCACAAGGGTGCCCTCTAACTGGCTCTCAATGGTGATGCAGTTTCAACAATATAGAAACATAGATTCTGTAAATGCAAGCATGTGCAATGCATTCTCTGACCTCTGTTATTTTTGTACATTAAATACCACTATGGTAGATGTCCCCCTCCACTTCACTTTTTATCTCTGAGTCAGATATGAATAATAAATGTCATTCTCTTTATCTCTTTGTCATTCTCTATCATTCTCTTTACTTTTCCATTTTGCACTCCTTCCACATCCTTATTGTGCATCTTTTTCTCAGCCTCCCCATGCACCCGTACCATTTTATCTCCTCTTCATCTGTCTGCGATCATCTTTATAACCCTGTTCTTCTCTCTCCTCCTCTCCACAGTTCATGGTTTAAGCTCCGTTCCTTTGCAGCAGCAGCAGCAGCCTCACCTGTCAAAAAGGGAAGGTGTACTTACTTTGCCCCCACACAGACCGTTGGAGCGAACACGTTCAGAGCCTCCACCCTACAGCCACTCACCTGTTAAACTGCACACCAGCCATCACTCACATACCCAGCACCACCTGCACCAGCAATACCACAAGAGCGGACTGGAGAGGTTCAAGCTGAATGCACACCTGAGCAAGGTGAGAGGAGGCAGGCATGGACACAAGACTGTTACACACAAACAAACAATTTAACTCTTATACTGATAGTCATAGGTCTTTATGAGTAGATTATTGGGTAGAGTGTTGTGTGAACTCGTGCATGGATATCCCTTATTAAGAAAATAAAAAACTTGACTTTGACTTTATATAGAAATATTTTTGTTAATATCAGTTGTATACAAAAGCCTTTGAAAGGGAGCATCAGCAACTTTAAGCCTTGTAAACACTGCCAAACTTTTACCCTCTATTAGCTAACTAGCAAGTCCATTGAGAAGCCTCGTCTGACGCAGATCCCATCGGAGGACATGGACCTGGAGGAGATCGGATCAGAATCTGGTTCTGGCCCAGGGTCCGTGTGCGGCTCAGAAGCAGGCTCAGTGTGTGAGGATAGCTACCGCAGGAGACAGAGCACAGCCAGCTCAGACTCTGTTTATGACACAGAGTCCACTACCTCCTCACGGGAGAGCTTGATCGAGCCATCGTATTCTCTCAGTCAGGTACTAAACAGCAGAATAATTATGTTTATAATCAGCAAACATTTTTTGATGGAATACATGTTTGATTATATAAGCAATGACAAAAAATGTTTAAAATATGCATTCCTTGTGCTTCTGTACCTGACTGACTCGTTGGAAACACGTTTCTGACAGCAGAGGGCACTGTAGCTTTATTTATAAAAGATGAGGCGTGTGAGAGTTGCATTTTTATGGCAGCATGCCTGGCAATGCTGAATTTCCTTCATCCGCTGCTTGTTTTGGGCAAGCAAAATCAAATCGACCAAATAATAAGTAGTTGCAATGTACTACAGAGAGCCATTCGATTTATGAGTATGTGAAAGTTTAGTCCAGTTCGTCTTTGCCACATGCTGCTGTTGATAACTGCTCCTTCATTCCCTGTTCTCCTCTTCACCAACTGCCCTGGGAACCACAGAGGCAGGTGATTCTAAGACCAACTCTCCAGCTGGACCCCGGAAGTGTGCCATCAATAATTTGGCCTCACCAGCCTCTGGGTCGGACCCAGTCCTCCCCAGCCTCCACTTCACTGCCTCCTCCACATCCACCCACCACCATACCTTCCCTGTCATTGTCCAGCCCTGCTTCAGACGTCCACTTGCGCTTCACCACAGGTGAGGGAGACTTATTTCATCAGGAAAATGTGAAAAGACGCCATGAATCCTATCATGTGGTCGCATTTTTTAGTTACAGCTCAGATACAACTGGATCAAAAAAGATAAAAAGAAATAAGGTTTAAAGATGTGGTGCGTGCACGTGTGTGTATGTATGTGTGTATCTAGGTCTGGTTTATGACGGTCAGATGCAGAAGCACCAATGTACCTGTGGAGATAACAGCCGCCACCCTGAGCATGCTGGAAGGGTACAGAGCATCTGGTCAAGACTGCATGAAAGGGGTCTCAGGAACCAGTGTGAGGTATGGCACACACAATCATGCAAAAACACACACACACACACACACACACACACACACACACACACACACTACACATATAGGCAGATGCATACCCCAGATTTACTGCTGTGTATATATAGTATATTTGTGTGTCTATTTGTACGTAGCGTATCGGCAGTAGGAAGGCCACAGTAGAGGAGCTGCAGTCAGTCCATTCAGAAAAACATGTGCTTCTGTTCGGTACCAACCCTCTCAACCGTCTGAAGCTTGACAACCGCAAGCTGGCTGGTAATATCAATAATAACAGTTTGAAAAAAAACACTAATATTGCACTTAGCTACTACTAATACTAATCTCTTGTAGGACTCTTATCTCAACGGATGTTCGTGATGTTACCATGTGGAGGAGTTGGGGTGAGTTGTGTGTGCACATGCACACACACGTCACTGAGCCTTTCAAACACAAGTCACGTGGGAATCTTTCCACTTATCTAATTGCATTACTGAACAGCAAACATTACACGGCTTATTATGCCTCATTACGCAATTAAGCTAATAATGCTACAAATTGCTAATGCTATTGTTTTTGGCTAAGAGGACTTAAAAACCCAATCAGAAATGAAAGTCTGTACAAAGGTGAGATGTGGACGAGAGAGAGAGAAGAAGAAGGGAAGAAAGAGGGTACACAGAGACTTCAGCTTGGAGGCGTGCGTGCCAGTGAAATTGGATTTTATTTAAATGGGAATGGATGTGGGCAAACAGAATGAGAAAACAGAAGAAGAAAAAACCGAACAACTATGAGCGAAGGAACAATGAAGATAAAAAGAAGTTGTTTTTTTTCTCTAATATAGTGAAACAAATAATAATGGCCATGAGAAACTGTTGTGAAGCACAGTGAGAGGAGAGTACAGGAGAGGAGTTAGGAAGAGAAGAAGGGGGCAGGGTGTCAGTTGATAAGACGACTGATCTGCCTGGATTTCCGGGCCCTTGGCTGCGCTGGTGAAGAGTGGTGATTGGAACAAGATGGCAGAGTCTGTGATAAAAGAAATTCCTCTGATTTCATTGTTCCACCACAGCACACCACCAATGTGAGTTCTGAAACATGGAGTAACATTGAAACACATGACGGAGCTCACAGAGAGAATAGATGCAACAAAGGGAAAGTCTCTTAGCAATGATTAATGTCTACAGAGGTTAAAGGTCCGTCGTCACACATGTTCTTTCATTAAATACTCTGTAAGAATAAACAATTAAAATTGATGATTCATGTAATTTATTCGTTCAGACAGAAGTAATTTTTAATTGTATCCCTAATTAACATGTTCTGAACTGATTTTTAATTGTCTCATCACTGTTTTACTAACAGGTAGATATCGATACAGTCTGGAATGAACTTCACACATCCACAGCTTCCCGAATTGCTGCAGGATGTGTCACAGACCTGGCGCTGAAGGTGGCTCAAGGAAAATTAAAGGTCTGTCTTTCTTACGTAATACCTTGTCAGAAATTACCATATGTTTTGAAAGACAGGCAGTGTAGCAAGGTGTGGCGTGAACAGCCATTACATACAGTACAGTAAAGCTACAGTAACTCACCTCGATAGCTGTTGACTGCAGTGTTTAACAAACAGTATATACAACCGCATAAGCAGGTATAACATTAAAGATGTAAACTATGATAGTCGGCCTCGTGAAATCAGCAAGTTGTTAAAGTTTTTGCTCTCCTCTCACAGAATGGCTTTGCAGTGGTGAGGCCCCCTGGACACCATGCAAACTACTCCTCCCCTCTGTAAGTACAGCAGTATACACACACACACACACACACGCACACATGCACACACACACGTACACATACCAGGAGCCAGGAGGTCTCTGCAAAGTGTTTCAAAGGATTTATTACAGATCAGCTACACTTCAGAGCAAGGGAGAGAGAGCGTAAGAGAGCCTATGTCTCTCTGTCTTAATGTGTGTGTGTGTGTGTGTGTGTGTGTGTGTGTGTGTGTGTGTGTGTCTGAGTTTGTGTTATGTGTGCTACCTGCCTGATGCCCGAGGCAAACTACCTACTCCGCTCAGTTTCTTTTAAACTTTCAAGACACAGAGCAAAGCACCTCAAAAAGAACTCTGTGTGTGTGTGTGTGTGTGTGTGTGTGTGTGTGTGTGTGTGTGTGTGTGTGTGTGTGCGTGCATGTGTGTGAGTGTGTATGTGTGTGTGTGCATGGATTTGTGTCATTCTTTGATAGGAGACATTAGCCAAGTAATCACATTCAGCTGTGGACTGTGTGTGTGTGCTCAGCAGTGTTTGTCACTGGTTATTTATGAGATGATAATTACTTTTGTTGATGAGCAGTTTGGACAGCATATACTATATGATATACCATCGACACACACACACACATACAAAAGCAGTCAAAGTTTATGGCCCATGCTGACAATGCCACTTCCATTATTCCTCTATTGTTTTTCATACATCAACACTTTTTTTGCATACCTTTACTGTAAACAGTGAGTGTTGAGGGAACGTCTGCGCCAAGTTGAGTTCATTTCTCTGAAATCATCTTACACATCCTGTCAGCAGTTCACACTGTTATCATTTGGAATGTGAAGTCAATTTTACGATAAGCTCGGTCTTCTGTTTGTCACAAAATTTGTGGGTTCTGCATTGCTCAGGAGTGCAATAGTTTAGACTCAGCATAATGTTCCAATGGGAGAAGCCATTTTTGTTTGTCAGCAGTGGAAGATGAAATACAAAACAACTAAAATAATTGCCATAAATGTTTGCCTGGCAGGACTGGCCCTTTATGACTTGCACGTTAGAGTCAGTGCTGTGATTGTCACAACCTGGGCTGAATAGCAGCCACATGATGCCACAGAACTAGAGACATGTCTCCAGGTTCCTAAGGTCCATATGGTGACTCTATGATATTAATCTGCTGAAGATGTCCTGATAAACACATGTGACTGCCTTTCTTCCTGTCTGTTTGTCCACAGGGGCTTCTGTTTCTTCAACTCTGTGGCCATCGCTGCCAAGCAGCTCCAACACAAACTCAACGTCAGCAAGATCCTCATTGTGGACTGGGTGAGGACCCACCGCATGACCAGCATCACTGGTCTCCACATGGACAGCAATAAACAGACGAAAACACTCATGTACTTGCACACAAATGAATAGTGGACACAGACCAAGGTCCCAGAAGCAGAGCTGCCTTCTTCAGTAGCACTCCTCTTGATCATCAAGTTCATGTAGGGACTGTTATCTCTGGTGTCCCTATGTGATCTGAACTGTCACGTATGCTCAGAATAGATAAATATACACATGGTCATGTGAACACACGTGTGCAGAGCCAGGTGGTTGTCTGTTCACCATGTGTGTATATTTGAGCCTGTAATATGTCTTCATGCACACTACCAAAAACACTAATTACAACCTGTTTCATTAAAAAAGCTTTTAAGATTATAACACATCGGTCATTGACAGGGAAAAGCCTTGCACAGACCCTGCTCTCTGCATTTTTGGTTAAACGTATACGTCATAATGAGAAAAAGCTTGATAGCTTTGATAAATTTTGTGGTTTGTCGTCATTAAGAGTTTAAGTTTTGAGCAAATATGTGAGTCTTAATGATGTGGGAAAGGCCAGTTTCCTAATCTGTCATCCAATCCTTGTGCAGGACATTCACCATGGCAATGGCACTCAGGAAGCCTTCTATAATGACCCGAATGTGCTGTACATCTCTCTACACCGCTTTGACGATGGCAACTTCTTCCCTGGTGGTGGACATCCCAGTGAGGTAGGTAGTCTCCCACAGCAGTGCTTTGTTTGTCTGCTTTTGTTTATGTTGTCATGGTGATGTCTGAGTGTTTGTGTGTGCTTGTATGTCTCTGCATGCACCTAGGTTCTTGTAAAGACAATAGCTTGAGAACAAAACATGACAAACATTCATAACACAGGTTCTCTTTGTTTAGTAGGTGAGCTGAGTTGACTCTTGATATATTTAACAGCCATTTTTTATTATAGAATACTGAGTTCTACCCCTCACGTCTCTGGTGAAGATAGATATGTTGGCATAGAAATCTTTGGTAATAATGGGATTCCTGTGGGACATTAGGAAGCTCCAGAACCGTATGTGGATCATATACTTGTCAAAACAGGAAAAATTATTGTAACAATAAATCCAGAAATAATCTACATGATTTAAAGAACCAGTTACCTTCGCAATTTGGTGATTTTTTGACTGATTGTCATGATCGCAGAGTCCTCAATTGCACAGGATGATAATGAAATGTGTTGAAACTGTTCCTTCAACATTATTGAACATTTCTTTGAAAGTTAAAATTTTTGTCTGGCTTCACACAAATAACTTAAAATACAATGTAGAATATCACACAAGCTTTGGTTCACTGACATTCTTGTTCAAATTTGGAACTGTAATGTTCTGATTGCCAATTGGCATTCATTCAAACGAGTTAACTTGTTGTTTTTCCTCTGAAAATGTGTTCATCTAGTGAACTCGCTCATTACTTGATTTTGTGTATCAACCGGAGGGTTAAATATCCATAGTTGTAGTTAAGGAAACTTTGGGCCTTTGGATGTCAGAACTTCATAACAGGATGTGTACCGTCCAATTGCATGCCTATGTTTGAATACAGGAAATTGAGATGCCTATGAATTCTGCCTTGTGGTCTTACCAGAAACCAAGTGTGATGACTATCCGCAGTCATATGAATTGACCCCAACCCACGGTGGCATTCACCACACATCCAATCCCACACATCCCCTCCTCTCACTCTCCCATCCTCCCCCACAATAATGAGGATAAAATAGTCAATGTTTTCCCATAAAATCCCCCGATGAGGGACGTCACATAAAACGCTGTGCCGGCTTGGATGTGGCTTTGCCTTAAGTGGCCCCTCAACCTCCGTTGAGCTGTGTGGTAAACCTCTGGAGTCTCACTGTCCCCCGTGTAGGTATATAACGCACCATGGGGTAGGGTGTGATGTCATAGCCATAACAGAGAGTGCCTAGTACCACACAGAAACCAGCGAAGGCCTAATCCAGTCCAGCAACGCTTGAAACATGAAAGAGAGAAAGAGGACAGAGAGGAGACTTGGAGCAATAGCAGGAATTGTGTGTGTGCATCTACGTGTGTGTGTGTGTGTGTGTGTGTCCATGTGCATTTGCGCGTGCATGCGGGTACATTACTAGTTGGCAGAGGACAGGAGGCCTCATGTGTTTTTCGTTTGCCCTGCGAACATCCCGTCCACTGAGAAAAGAATGGAGACAGACGCTCTGCGATGCTCATCAGCATTCTTTCAAACATCCTCTCACACCCATACACACACATTTAGACACACACACACAAAGGAAATTACCACGCCTTACTGCCAAGAGTATGTCAGTCAACCTCCTCATTCTGCCCTCAAACTGACACTTTGACTGATGGTGAAGGGCTCAGAGAACAGCTAAATGGCTGCTAGCAGGACTACAAAGAGAGCGGTAGGAATCCTTAAACCTTCTTTCCAAGACCTGGGCCTCAGTTCACTCCCTGTCCCAAATATGTGAGGTCAAACTGAGAGAACCTCCATCGACTCTGCCTGGCATTTTGGGAATAAACGTCAATCTCAATACAGCTAAAAAAAAGTTGGTTTACAGCACGTGGTATGAGAAGTATACCATTTAAGTTTTATTTGACATGTCATACATACACAGTCATTCAATTATATACAAATAACATATTTTCAATAGATAAATAGA
Source organism: Diplodus puntazzo (assembly GCA_963678695.2). Taxonomy (NCBI): domain Eukaryota; kingdom Metazoa; phylum Chordata; class Actinopteri; order Spariformes; family Sparidae; genus Diplodus; species Diplodus puntazzo. The sequence goes on along the minus strand of OZ023157.1, from coordinate 23,026,391 downwards.
GCATTTTACAGCATACATGATGTATTATAATACATAGGTTTTTATACAGCAGGCAGCAGTTGCCAAATGTGAAAAAGTTCCCAGTATAGCTGTAGTTTGGGAATCATAAACGGGTGTAGCTCTGTTGTGGCTCACAGTGATTTATAAGGCCGTTTGACAAATTGTATCAAAATCAAAATGGAGGGACAGGGGTGTTGAATTAATAGCCATCCGTCTTTCATTTAGGCATCATAATCACTCCCTGGTGTTGCCTTAAAGACATTCAGTCACTTTTCCTCAATTGCTGCAATGCAAGGTTTTGCAACCACCATGCCGATTTTTGCGAACATTTGACACAAATCTGTCATCGTCACGCAGTTTCTCAACTTTCACTGGGACTGATTAACTTTTCTTGACATTCACAAGATGTTTTCTCTCTCTCAGTCTCATAGTCTCTCTCCGTCTCTCTATCCATCCAGGTGGGTGCAGGTGCAGGTGAAGGCTTCAATGTGAATGTAGGATGGACAGGGGGTTTGGACCCTCCAATGGGTGATGCTGAGTACCTGGCTGCATTCAGGTAAAGAGAGGACTCAACCTGTCTCTGTTAGCTTTGTTTCCATACTTTAAATGACATTTGTTACGATTTAGATAAACTTGCATATATTAATTTTGAAAAGTATACCATAGTTTTCACATTAGTAAGTTTCATTACCTTCTTGAAAAGTGCGTGTGTGTGCCAAGGACACAATAACAATAAGCAATTATTTTTCTCCTGCTAGTTGAAGCCCATTCTTACATTGTGGACGTCAGAACCTCCTATCTGCACCTGGGAAACATACAGTACTTTTGAGCATATTATCATGCACTTATGCTCTAATGTAGGACATTGATGGACTACCTGCAGTATCTCAAGCAGACCGAAAGGGTCAACAATATCTGCACAGTTTGTATAGAAGGAACATTGAAATTGTCACTTTGGCTAAAAACATGTTTTAATGAAACACACCTTTGCTTACCACCCTTTGAATTTAATCCAAACTGTTTCTCCTGAATGAATATAGTACGGTACTGCTCTCCACTGGAATGAACTCAGAGTGTTTCTGTCAGCAACACTGGCTCACCACCAGATGATTAAACAGTATGTGAGCTCTACGCAGTTATGCATGCAGCAGACACAGTGGGTGGGCCCCCTCGTCAAGGAAAGATGCTAATGAGCTAACCCATACTGGTAAAAATCCATAGAGCCAGTAGGCAGGCTTGGAAACACTAAGTCCAGTGTTTACTGCAGCTCTGGATGCTAATTAAGAAACAACTGGTCTTTTCCTGAGCAGGCGTCTGTTTTTGGTATTTTTCATCCAGTTTGGGAAATGGCAAGTGTTTTCATGTGTAAAACTTCCTCAGTTAACCACACCGTAGTACTGTACTGTATTGTTAGACCTAGAAACTTTGCATCAAAGCTCTGTGGAGGAGGAGTGTCCTGGTGGTCCAGTGGTTTAAGGAACTTAATTTTTAGCTACGATGTCCAGGGTACGTTTGTGGCAAAAGACATCTGCCGCTTGACATCATGGGGAACAACCTTACATTTCCTATCACTGTCGAATATTTAATTACGGAAACAAAAACATAATTTGGATTTGCAAAATTGTAGTAAGATAGTAAAGATTTTTAAGGGCAAAGGAGGAATTTCTGTAAAAATGCATGACACGATCTTTGAACCTTTTTTCATTGGACCTTACCGTTCTGTGGATTAGCTGGTGCAAATAAATGCATAACATGCTATACAGACAAAATTTAACGCATCATGAATCCATGCTTATGCAATTAAATATGTAGTCCGGTGCCAGTTGTGTAATTCAATTTGAAAACATGATTTAGACGACGGGATGTTCCAGACTGTGTGTTTCTCTCTCCAGGATGGAACAGAAAACTAGCCAGAGTGCGGTTGTTGATGATGTGTCTCTGTTTTTGGGTGTGTGTGTTAGTGACAGGGGAAATATTGTGGTCGAGAGTCGGTGGTGGGACTCGAGAACAATCAAGAGAAAGCTCAGCTGCGTTGATATTAAGTGTCATGACGTAGTGTGTGTATGTGTGGAGGATAAAGTTAAGGTCAGTGTAATCACCGGTAGCATGACACACACGTAACCTCCAGTTTTAAAGGAAGAGCATAAGTATGTACCTCTTTTCAGCCATGTATGTGTGTATGCATTCATGTGCATTTCTAGGTGGCTACTGACGAATAACAAACTGTGGAGGAGAGGAGAGCAAAAGAGAAGAGAAGAAGTGGGGGGTGCATTGTTAGGGAATCCAAAGGCGGCGTAATTAGGCCCAATGGATCCCAGATGGCTGGCTGTCAGTGACGTGAGAAGAGGGACGAGCTTCTAATAGGAACCAGACGCACACAAACGCCTTTGAACTGCCGCTGAGAGAGAGAGAGAGAGAGCGCGAGAGAGAGAGAGAATCAAACGCGGCATGGGCCATACACTCTTGCTAAATAACTGGCAGCAGGAGTGGAGAGGAAGTGAGGAAGAGTGCATAGAAGCGAGGAAAGTGGTCTCCCCTGAATACAGTGTAAAGTATGTGGGCGTCTCAGTCCAGAGATGTCAAGGGTCTCATTTTTATCTGCTTGTGTCACTCGCAAAAAACAAACTATTCAGCGTTTGCCACCTGCCTGAAGTTGTGTGCAAATCTTTGCTTTAACCTTTTTTGATCTTTATATATCCAGCGAAGGTGTGCAGACTGCTCAGGCTTCATTTTTTCAGCAGTGCTCTGCTTCACGTTTAAACAGTTGCACACATTCACACCTGGGAGCTACCCCACCTTCTAATGTTGGCCTCATACCAGGAGTGGATCAGGAGCAGAGATCAAGCACTTGGACCACGGTCTTTGATAATTTATCTTCCATCTTTTTTTAAATGGAAAGAGCTACAATGAAGTAAACGTTTGCAGTTGATCCAGAAAAAAAAAGTCTGACATTGTAAAAGTGTTCCACTCTCACCTCAACAATGTGTTGTTTGATGTTTTTTTTTTTTTTTACTTTACAGACAACTTAGAATGCTGTTGATTACAATAAGTTTTCTTTTTTGTCTGTTCTGATGAATCCCACTCTGACATCCTCTCTCATATTATTCTGTTGTATTCACTGGTCCAAGTTCTCATTTTTCACAAATTATAAACACCTGTTGAAAACACGATTTCTTAAACGTACTATCTAATTTCAGCCAGACCACAGGGCTTGAATGAATGAACATCCGATATAGTATTTGTTTTACAGCAGGTTGTTTCCTCTCCTCCTCCTCCTCCTCCTCCTCCTCCTCCTCCACAGAGCCGTGGTGATGCCCATAGCCCACGAGTTCTCCCCTGATGTGGTGCTGGTGTCAGCTGGCTTTGATGCTGTCGAAGGACATTCATCATCACTGGGAGGCTACAAGGTCACAGCCAAGTGTAAGGCTCACTCGCTTCACATTCAGCACACATTAACATACTCTTACTCACAGACATAGACATTGATGTGAATCAGGGTTAATGTCACACAAAGTGCAGTCGTGCGTAATTATACATATCAATACATATCAGTACTCTTCAGGGCATTTAGCTTAAAGAATGACTCCTTCAGTGTTTCTTCAGAGTCTTTGTTTCCTGGTTGAAACCTGCCTCATATAGACCCTGATTTGTTTGCCTCTGGTTAGAGTAATATTTAGTTTTCCTTGATGGCATTTTAATCTCATCATTTTGAAATGCATCATAGCAGCAGACACACTGAGCCAGATTGTGTTAATCAACTAACTTTTATGAAGCTTTTTGTATTTTCTCTTTCACAGCTGATCAGCTTTATTGATTTCAGACATTAGAACCACTCAAGAGTTTGTTTGTGCACTGATTTGACAATCTCAATTCATAAATCTCATCAGTGTTGTAAAAAGTACCCAAAAATCTCACTTGCGTAAAAGTAAAGATATTGTATTAAAATGTGACTTTGGTAAAAGTCATCTGCACAAATAGTACTTTTAGTAAAAGTCTAAAAGTAACTGTTACTGATACTGATTTTAAATTTTTGTAAGTGCCGAAAGCAGTTTTCTAGCAAGAAATCCACAGTACAGGTAAAAGTAAATTTCACGTTTGTGTATATGGCACACTATTGGTGAACCAATTATCGGATAAGATATTCTGTGTTATTGATTGTCAGAATCAGTCATCTGTGGTTATTGTTGTTTTTTTTTATTTGGTTTGTTTTTTATCCAATTGCCAATTAAATATACTAATTTAAAAATGTGCTACTTTGGCATAAATGTAGTGAATGCACACAGCACTTTACCATGAAGCACAGAGCACTTTGACTGTGACGGTCAATGAAAATAATGACTACAGCACTTTATATGTTTTTATGTTATTGATATTTGTTTGTCCTTTTTAATGATGCTGCTCCTCATGCCTTTTAAATTGCCCCTTGGGGAAAAATAAAGTGTTTTGAATTGAATTGAAGTAAAAAATACAATATTTGGATTGGAAGTTCCAAGTAGCAGAACATTTTAATGCACATGTAGGCTAAACGCTAAACATGTAGTTTGTAAAAGTACAAATACTTATACTCAAGTACAGTACTTGAGTAAATGTACTAAGTTACTTAACATCACTGAGTTTCATATATTGTAAATGTAATTTGAGCAGTAAGCACTTACGTGTAATAATGTTGACACAAACACAACAGTTTTGTGAGTTAGAGGCTGTTGTTGAAAGTGACACTGACTGTCACAAAGACTGAAGGAATCATTCAGCGTTGTTAATGAAAGCCTGGAGAGAAATCCCTGACTGTGTGTTTGTGCGTGTATCTCTAGGTTTTGGCTTCCTGACCCGTCAGCTGATGTCACTGGCTGGTGGTCGGGTGGTGCTGGCTCTTGAGGGGGGACATGACCTCAAGGCCATCTGCGATGCCTCTGAGGCCTGCGTCAGCGCCTTGCTGGGCATGGAGGTGAGACGTGTGTGGACGTGTGTGTGGTACATGTTTGTTTCTGTAGAGATATACATTATGTTCTCTCTTACGAACTTGCTGTGTCACAGGTGGAGCCTCTGTCCCAGTCTGTGTTGGACCAGAAACCTTGTGAAAACGCTGTCAAGTCCCTGCAGAGAGTCATCCAGGTTCAGGGTGAGAATTCACAACACAACACAACCATCAGCATCCAACAGCACGTCATTCAGAGGGTTTGCACATTTCATCAACAGAGAAATCTTATCTCTCGCAAATAACTAGTGGATCATCTCACTAGACCATGTGCGAAAATACAAATTTGTTGGGTTCCGTGCCATTGGAATAAATAAATAAGCCATCATCAATATAAGCCAAAAATGTCATCATATATGTCTGTGGGAACATTTTCATCTTCTGACTGCACGTTTGCAGTTTTGTAAACCTGTCGCTCACTTCCAAAGTTTGGTGATAGAACTGATCTGTTTCCTGTAATTATCTCTGAATTAATTCTGGACTTGACTCTGTCTGACACATTAATATGAGATGTGCAACTTGACTGGCAGGCAAATTGAATATGTTCTGTGCTGGGTGCTGGCTGCTGGGTGCTACAGGCAAAAACTGTTGGGTTCACAAAAAGGATCTGAATAAATGTTTTTTTTAAAATAAAGAGGCACTAACACATGCAGATTGTGCAGGCAGAACCACCTTCCATGCTTTCAGTAAATTACTTTTGCTTGTGATTTCTCCAGAGCGGACTAACTCGATAATTTTGACTCAAAATTTAAGGAATACTTCAGAACTTTTCAAATGAGGACAGTGAAGCATAATGAGGCTTTTCAGATATAGAAATGAGGAGCAGAGCCGCTGAGTTGAGAATGTATTATTTCACAATATCATCTTGCACAGTTTGCAGAATTACAACTGGCACCTGCAGCAGCCAGTATAGACTAAATTAACTGCCTGTTCACTGTCACATTTCTGTGTTCAGTTTTGCTTTCGATATTTGAACATTAAACCACAATAACACAATAGGAATAATATCCTTAGTAGTTTTTAGTTTGACTGCCTTCATTTGCTGTTTTTCTTCCTCCAAAGTTGTTCCCGTCTTTCTTTATTTAAGCTGTAACTGCACAGTTTCTCCTTTCTCGCACCTCCATTTCTGTCTCAGTTGGCTTCACTTTCTCCCTCCCTCCATGGTCTGTCATAAGCTGCTGCAGACCTGAGCAAGCAAATGTCTAATATATTATTGAAATATACATACACACATACAATACATTATTCAATACATTATTTAAATGTCATAATAAAGAGTCTGAATAATATGTTGGGTTGAACATATTTGGTTTTTTATTGGCCAAGTTATCGCTCCGTGGACTCTGGTGGTACATGCATTTATGAGCTCAAAGACATAGACAGTCATGCCACCATTTTCACTGCCTTATACATGGGAAGATTACAAGCCTATTGATATGAATTCAGCCCAAAGTGACACAACACTTCTTTACAACCTGTGTAGCTGACAGTGTCCTCTACTTCTATATCCTCAATTCAGACAAGGAAAACATTTTTAAAAATGATCATTTCAGGGTGTCAGAAGTTTTGTTTATGAAATGAAAATGTTTCATTTCATGAAACTGCTTCCACTGCCATTGTTACGTTTTATTTTACAAAATCAAAACAAAAAAATGCTGAATGTTAATGAAGTTGAACAAGCAATTTTAATGTTCAAATTATTTTTACCGTTTCTAGCCTTTTTTGTCATCTCCATTCTCTGTAACTTTAATCTGGATTTCTTCACTTTGCACCTCCCTCCGTCTCCTCATCCCTCCTGCTCTCTGACCACCTCTCCTCCTCTTCATCCCTGTCTCCCATCCCTCCCTCCAGCCGTCCCACACACAGACAGATGCGCGCACACACACACGGCCGCCCTGGCTCCAATTATCTTCAAACACTTCTCTGGCACACGACCTTCGCAACATCCCCTCCTGATTGCACACAAATGTTATCCCAACCAAATTAGATTAATTAAAAATATTTGCAAAGCCACAAGAATGTTAAGCCCATAATTTAGGCCCGGGGTGAAATATATGTGAGTTGCGTACACAGCCAGAACACACACACGCTCACAGACGAACGCATTTGCAAATACTGATTGATTTTGCTTCCACTGTGTGTCACAGGACTCAGGCCTGGAGACCTTGAGAGAACAGATTGAATTTGAGTTTACATTTCCTGATCAATGTGGACATTTTCGACCACGGGCTGTTTATAACAGTCGATGCTTATATTGAGATCAAACAGCTACAACTGGTGGATCAAACACCAAGTGCTGCTTCTTAATAATGCAGCGCAGGAACTCTCCCTCAAGGAATCATTCAGGATGAAAACAAGACTGAAATACCGACAATTGTAGCCATTAATCTTTCTCTTTTTCTCCTTCCTTCCTCCTCTCCCCTTTTTTCCATCTTCTTGCCTCCTGCAGGTGAATACTGGCAGAGTGTGAAGGATTCGGCCGCCACAGTGGACCTGTCCTACCTGCAGGCACAGAGACGACGGCTGAGAAGAGACTCGGACAGCGAGGCTGTCAACGCCATCGCCTCGCTGTCGATGGGGGCCGTCACCTCTAAGAGGTAAGGATGACGCTGTCTTTAATGTCTTCTACTGCAGGATCATTACAGCACTCCACTTTGTGAATCTTAAGATCGGTTTCTTTCTCTTTTATTTAAAGAAAAGAAGAACTGACAGAGAAAAGTGATTCTCTCTGAAGGATGGGTCTCCTGAAAGCTGCCTTTAACCAAGTCTCAGTGGACACACACACACACACACACACACACACACACACACACACACACACACACATACACATACAGAGCTATGCATTTGAACCATCACTGGAAGCAGATGTTCAACCACTGTATCCATCACCTCACAGATACTCCTCCACCTGCATTACTACTGGCTGCAGAGTCAAACACAACATTCATATCGTCCTGACGCTTCCACACATCAATGAGCTGAGAAAAAATTGTAAAGAAGGACAACCAGCGGCAGATTAATGAAGGATCTCCACTCTCTTGTGGCAATGGGAGCTGACAACATGACGTAGCATGAACACACACTTGACAAAGCACAGCTCTGCAACTTCAAACATTCACCATGTAAATGGCTCCTACAAGACCTGCGAGAGACGGCTCGAACTGTCGCAACCTTGAAGGTGGGGGTCAAAGGTCACCTCATCTTACTGGAGTCAATCCCTCAGAGTGGAAGGAGTCGTCCCCGCAGGACGTGCCGGTGAAGGAGAGCAGACACTTCCTCAGCACTATGACTATGATGATGTCATTTGTCTGCATGTGACAGAGACCCCATGAAGGAAAAGATCAGCAGTTTCTGATTGTTTTGCACTGTACTGTTCTGTAATGTGAACCGGACAAGATGGAAGAGACGCAGCCTCATCGCCCATGTTAACAATCAAACATCTTGTTTGATTGTATTTTTAGTTTATTTTACCTGTGGACCACATTTTTGTGAATGTCAGCACAAGATTTTTTTTTCTTTGTTTAAGAATCCAGTAAGAGTGAAGCTACAGTGAAGTCTGAGATACATATGTTTCATATTGTTTTGTATGTCCACATATTTTCTTAAATCTTTTTTTTTTCTTTCTTGGCCTGTCGGGCGAGCACATGCAGAACGACTCTATATCTCTGCAGTTATTGTTACAGCTCCCCGACAGATAAAAGAAGACGCAGCAGTCTTTGAAGTGCATCTTAAATGTAGAGATATACTGTAGATTATATCGGTGGCATTAGTCACAGTGAATAGCTAATACCTCTAGTCATCAATATCAGCGGGGGAAGTGATCACAAGAGATTCTTGACATGTCAGCAAAGACAGAAATCACCCATGATGCCTTATTGCAGCGTGACCACTCAGACATGATTGTTTACGAGACAATTCAGATCACACTTTCTCTATCCGGAGATTGATTTTATACATTTTGGACTAGACTCGTCCAAACACTTAATGACAATCAGACACTTAAAGTTCCCTCAGGATGGGATGATCAGAATGACTTGGGTCTTAAAAGCTTTTATAATGTTTAAGTGGACCAGTGTTTCTACCTGTGGATGAGCATTCCTGCTGTATTTTTGTAAATGTACTTTTTCTTTTTTCAAGGACAAACTGGTCTGTCTGGTGTTTGTCACTAACATAGCAGCATTCTGTGTCCCGACAGCGTCGGTGATATTTTGCTCCGCACACCAAACAGTGAAGTTTTGACAGTTAGGATGGAGCAGTAATACTGAGATAGTCGAATATCCTCACAGTGCAATTGGACACAGGTTAAGCGCAACCAAAGCTTATGAGAACAATGTGCCGTCCCTGGACTGGCATGGCTTATAGAACTTCAAAGACTTCGGAGAGTTTCTGAATGTTTCTTTTTTTCTATCCGAACAGTTGAACAGCACCAAAAGCGCAGGATGGATATATAAACAAATTCACTTCTCAAAAAAAAAAAAAAAACGTACATGACTTTTATTTATACATTCACATTCTGTGTCTTTGAAGTGCTCTTTGCATGTCTAACACAGTTTTAACGGTGCTATGGATACGTTGTATTAAGCGCAGTATGTTTGTTCTTTTGTTTCTTTCTTTCTTTATGTTGCATCATGTGAATGCAACTGAAAATCTGTCAGAGACTTTGTTAATGTAACGAAAATGTGAAAAAATGATGAGAAACATGGAGTTTTAGCTCCACACCATGTAGGACGGCTTAACAGCGGAGTGTAGCTTAACGTGGCTTTAACATTCACGACAGTGACCTGACATATCCAGTGTCTTATCTTTTGTCTTATTTCTTGCAAATGACTTATTTTTGTATTTGCGAATATTAAAAAATGAACCCTGTGCGTACTCAGAGACCAAATTAGCCCGTGTGCCTTTAAGTATCATACTGACCAACCTGTGTGAAGGTAGCCTTAATGAACTGGATCTTAATTAAAACTGCAGCCGAAGTCCAGTTTTGTCATAACTGACACTCAGATTTTGTTTCTGTATAGTGTACATAATTACTTGGTTTTGGTTGTTTTGTCTGCCTTTGTCTTTTCTACTATTTGTTCCTCAAAACTCCTTATTAAAGGTAAATTATAAATATTTGAATGAGATTGTTGTTTTATTTCTAATGCATGCAGAATTGTAATATTTACAATTTTAATATAATACAAACTCAGAAATATTTAAGTAAGTAAATTAACAAGACATAGTGCACCTTTAACTTTGTTATTTTGTGTTGTGTTTCAGCTTCCTCACAAGACACTATTCCTCTGATTAACACAATATTGCACTCATACATCATCAAAAAAAGTTTTATTGTCCACAGGAGCTGACATAATAAGGATTATCAAAAGCAAAATGCAAAAGAGTACAAAAGAAACATGATGGAACAGTTATTGGACTACTTGAATCCTCTACACTCTCCCTTGAATCATTTACATGTAACCTTTTTGCTTTTACTTTGGCATTATTCAGTTGCTCACAGCAAGTTTGCAAAGATATTTCTTAAAGCTGCAGGAAAAACATACATCAGATTTTCTTGCATTTGAAAATCAGTTTTCTGCAACGCTCACTAATAACAGAAACACTGAAGTAAAAAAAACAAAAAAACAGAATAGTGGCTGAAATGTGACAGTGGTCTAAGACATTTTTCCCATGGACAGTTTTCATTAAAGCCGAGTGTAATGCATGAGCAGAGTTAAAGTAATACAGTGTGCATACACCAAATTCACGAACAGATACACTTGAAAACCCCCCAAAAAACACAGAAAGCTATCCAGTTACTACAGCACAACAAAGTAGAAGATCTGCGTCAGATTTCTCGTGCTCCTCTTTTCCCCACAAGACGGGGCTTTGAGAGCCAGAGAGATTAGCTTATTAGCATTTTAGCTGTAAACATTCATTGGCTGTGACCGCCCTCTAACCATCACTGTGCCATTATCATTAGTCATCGTAATGTCTGTCTGGCAGTGAGTCACCCCGATGTGAAGAGTCAGGGTGGATGATGGTTATCACGGTGTTACCCAAGGCACTCGAACCAGCAGCCATTTTGTTTCATTGTCAACGCAGGCCAGCTGTTTGTTTTTTTCTTTTTGTTTGTGTTTTCCTCAGTCAAAAATGTTCAGCGCTGGACTGTCACGTCTCCTTGACAGCGTTTCAGAAAGACAAAGTGAAAACTGTTGTGAGTCAAGCTGCGAGAAAACGTCTCAGTGTCTCAGAGTCGTGTCCGGAGAAAGAGGAGAGGGGGAAAAAAGTGTTTCTTAAAGATTAAAAACTGGGGATCGTCTGGTGAGGCAGGAACACATTTCTTCTTTGAGGGTAGAGAATTTTCCATTTGTCGGTTTTTCTGCGGAGATGAAGAGACACGGGGTTAACGTCACAACACTTCGAGATAAAGAGACACTTCATAGTTGTTTGTCTGAAGCGGTGGCAGAGCAATTGTGTGTTTGAGGTTTGAAAAATGTGTCTGCAAACAAACAAACAAACACTTCTACTTAGTGGATCGTGGAAAAATCCCTACAGCTCCTTAACTTCTTCTCTCTTGTTTTAACAAGCAAACATTTCATCTGGAGCGTTCTCAGTTCTCCCTAATTACAGTGTGCCTTTCCATGCTTCAAGGAGGACACACACAGAGAAAAGAAGCAGCCCAGAGAGGAAGACTTAGACACACGGTGTGTTCGTTGGTGTCATCCCATCGCACGACTTTGATTATACCATAAAAGTGTAAATGTGTAAATCGTCATGTCGTCAGCGCAACCTCTGTGACGTCCGTCTCTGTTGTTAGCCTTTTTTCCACAAAGTGTTGCTTCAGAAAATTCACTTTTATTTGTGACTTGATCTAAAGTTTTAAAGTCACAACCCTTCAGACTTTTAACCTCAAGGATCTATATGCTTTTTATTGTTAGTGGCGGAGTCCGCCACACCTGCACTGGATTCAGATTTGCCTGCCTAAGATTTACGGGAAAATAGCTGTTAACGAAAACACATGTACAGGTGCTTCTGCAGGTTTTTTATTTGAGCCTTTCTGTTTTTTTATTTTACACTGAAGATTAATGAAACCTTTGTTCTATAATGCTCATGGCTCTCTGTTCTTCTGTAAATTGTATGTGCATATAAATGTTTGACAGATGCTGATGGACCAAAGTTATGTGACGTTTAAAGTCACAATCCGCAAGATTTTCAAACCACATTTTCTAACACTTCTTGTGGACAATTCTTCTCTTCTACATCTTTTTTTTCGTTTGTTTTTTCCTTTTTTTTTCTTTTATTTGCAGCACTCATTCAATGTCTGTACATTCAGTAATTACCTCTCTATACTGTAATATTTGTTGTTAGTGGCAGAGTTCACCACACCTGCAGTGAGCTCAGATTGTCTAAGTGATTCTTAGCACTGGAAACAACCGCTGAAGAAAACACATTTGAAAGTGCTCCTGCAGGTTTTTATCTGAGCCTTTCCTTTTATTTTACACTTTGATAATAATTGAAACCTTTATATTATATTACCTTTAACTCTTTCTGTGAATTGTATGTTTGTAAATGTTTGACAGATCCTGATACATTTTGGACCAAAGTTTTGTGATGTTTGAACACACAAACACGATTTTCATGAAATAAAACCCATTTTGTGACATTACTTGTGATCTTTTCTTTCCTTATTTTACAGTAGTTATTCCATGTATGTACCCTTTGTATTTACCTCTAAATCGTAGTGTTTTTTTTGCTAGTGGCGGAGTCCACCACGCTACCCAAGATTCCCAGGAGACAGCTGCTTTTACTGAAAAATACCTTTAAAGGCACTTTTGGGTTTTTTTATTTGAGTCTTTCTTTTTATTCTAAATTTTGAAAAATGACTGAAACCTTTATTTTCAATTGCCGATCAGTCTTTTGGGTTTCTGTGAATCGTATGTTCATGAATGTGAATGTTTGACAGATCCTGATTTTTGACCAAAGCTAAACGTTTAAAGTTGCAAAAAAATGTTCATGGATTCAAACACAATTTTTTTTACTAATTCTTCTGTTCTTTTCTGTTTTTGCAGTAGCAATTCAATGTGTATGTGTATATATATATTCAGTATTTACCTCTCTATATAGTTTTTACTGTCAGTGGCAGAGTCCGCTACCACTGCACTGGATTCAGAATGTCTACCTAATAACTTAAGGAAAACAATTTTTAAAGGTTTTCATTTGAGTCTTTCTTTTTATTTTACCCTTTTAAAACTATTTAAAACTTTATTTTATATTGGCTATATGTCTCCATCTGTTTCTGTGGATCATATTTGCAGGTAATTTTTGACAGATCCTGGTGCATTTTAGACCACAGTAATTTTGTGCATTTTGTTGCCTACGTGTCAAAGCAGAAATCATTCCTCCGTGGCTCTGTATCCCTGCAGCTGTCTGAGTGAGGCACATACAGATACATGCACGAATGCATGAAGCCGTCTAATAATACACACACACAAGACACGCGCACACAGACACACACACACAAAACTCCCACCTGCGCTCGGCTCGCAGTTTGGCTCTCTAAAAATAAAGATGACTATCAGAAGCCACAACTTCTGGATGAGGCTTTAAAAACGCAGATGAGCCGCAGAGGACGTTACATCTGGTCCCAGATCAGTCCCGAGTGCAAGCCAGAGATTTAATACGCACAGAAGAGCATCCAACAGCTGGTCAATCCAAACTGTTTAACACACAGACACACACACACACACACACACACACACACATGCATGGACGCAGCAGAGCCAGGGGTTCCGGCAGAGGAAAGAGCAGTGACAGGCATTTTGATTATAGTATAAACAGAAGGGAGAGTATTGTTTTCTTCAAACTTAAACACAACAATCTTGCTTTATACTGAAAGTCTCATCCTGAGCCAGACACACACACTTTTTTAAGTCAGGTTCATCAAAAACGCTCAAAACCGCAAGCTGTGCATTCATGTTCGATTGTGTGCGTGCTGGAGACTCTCAAGGAAAATAATAAAGGATCTTTTACGAGGAAAGTACAAAATATTAGGAAGCATACTGATGTTGTAAACCGAGGTCAAACCAGTCATTTAGCCATTTATGTAAAACAACCCTGTTTTTGAAGGGAACACATTTCAATTTACTGCAAGCCAACACATCGACAGGAATTACAACCTCTCAAAATGATGATCTTTCTGACTCAGTCTTAAAAAAAAAAAAAAAAACGAAAAAAACTCTGAACAATACTTTGATGTATTGTCAGGTGTTCCAGTTATTTTGTCCACACCCTACATACCATCAGCCATAGAGGAGGGGTGGATACAGAGAAACAGGATTTCTGTTAAGCTTTCAGAAAACTGAAAAAGAGGCTGCAACTTTCAAATTTGGACATTATGTGGGTATTCGGATGAGTGACAATTTAGTGCATGTATACACACTGTTTTAAATTACCCCCCCCACACACACACACACACACAAACACACAGACACATACACACACACACACAGAGACACATACACACCACACACACTGCCACACGCTGTCTTTGATGTCTCTCAGGCTCTTTCTAACCTCACCTCCTCCCTAAACTTAGGTCAGCTTCAGGCCTTGAATTTCGAGCACTTTCTGTGGCGGCCCCTGCGGAGCTGATGATAACAGGCAGAGCAGGCAAAGTGGTAGGTAATAACTACCGCGCTGCGTTCAAGGACACTCCGCTCCACGTGCTGGGGCCTTGGCATTCCATCCACAGCACCAGCTAGAGCCCTCGACGTCTGCTCGCAGAGGCCACTGGAGGTTTTAGTAATAACCCGGAGTGGAACACCTGCAGTGTGCACATGGCTGGCGGCTGAGTGTGTGTGTGTGTGTGTCTGGACAGTGTAATGTATATATGTGTTGAACGCAGCCTGTGTAGCAGTGCTGGCTTTTGATTCACAGTGAATAATGAGCTTGTGTCTGCTCGAAGATCTGTGGCTGCTTGAAATGTGTTTACCTTGACCTGTCATCCAGCCGATGAAAAGTGCGTATTCATCATCAGATTAATCTCTGCTTCTCGTCACATTTCAGCCTGTTTCCTGTTTCCAAATGCTTATCTTGTATTCTGTGATTTTATTTTGAAGGATTTTTTGGATCCTATTTTGCACAAAAAAAAAAAAAAAAATCTAGAATTAAAACCAGCAGAAGGCAGAGATAAAATCACTGAAACAACATCTGCAAGTGTATCCTGTTTACTAATCTGCAGATGTGCTCACACACATCCTAGCTCACACTCACTGCACAGGTAATTGAGGCTCACTACCAACACATACATACACCTACACACACCGGTGCACGTGTATATTTGCTGATACACACAGGCCCGTGTGCCTGACCCTAACCCTGCTACACACACCTTCCTAATACCTCACAACTGTTTCCAATCTAAAGGTTCCTGCTTGTCTGGGCCCCGGCGGGGCCTGATTGCACGATACAAGATCCTGAGGAGAGAGGGCAAGGCTGCAGGGGAGAGAGAGGGAGAGAGAGGGAGAGATGTGCCTCCACTTATTTCCACTCCACTCTCCCTTTCTTTTCATGCTGTACCTGTGCAGGAATCTGGTGTCTGTTAAAAGGCGGGTTGAAAAAAAACAGAGCCTGTGTGAAGTCGATCCTACAGATTCTGGAGGCAAACATTTGTCTAAAACACATCAGAGGTCTGTCAAACACCGGAGAGTTTAGATTACGACGATGATAACGTGCCACTGGTTCATTTTAGTTAATAAAGTGAAACAACCAAGAGGCTCAAATATGTTATCTGTCAACCAGTGCTCCACCTTTATTTATGTTCTAAGTTATTTTTAACGTCATTTATTGTATTTATCAATATGTGTTACTGAACATTACACATTACAGAGGAGGTTCTGTGATCATTAATAGACTTGATAGAGCTTTTTTTAATATTTTGATTGTTTGTTATCTGACTTAAAAATTATCATTTCGGTTTAATTTCATTTGTTGATCTTTTTTAAATGTTTTATAATTCCACATGAAGTATTTTGTAACGCTGACTTGATGAAGGATTCTATACAAGCTATTTTATTTTGTGCAAGTTACTTTTATTTGCATATTTTTTTCTTTATTTTCTTTTTTTTTTCTAAAGGACTTTAATTTGAGTAAAAAGGTTCTCCTGGCCTTGGCATCTATTTTTGCAAGAGCCAAAATGGCTGAATAATTTGCACGAACTGACACAGAGGTAACACCTGATTTGAATCGCTAAATAAATCAATGTCATACAAGTTACATAATAATTATTAATCAAATCAGTTTTATGTAACAGCGAACAACGAAATATTCAAGAAAAGCAGAAATTTAACAGCACTGTTCCACAGAAAATCAGTAATGGTAATAAAAATACGTTTAGCAGTTTTTGTTGGGATCAATTTAATCTCCTTATGGAACTGTTGACAATAATGCACTTTGCACACGTCTCAATCAACCATTTTTACATTTTCACATTAAAATCATACATGTGATTGAATCTTTTTTAAGATTAGTGAACCCTTTTTCCAAATGATCATTGTGTGCCTTGGAGAACAATTTTGTAAAGTTTCAAAAAACTAAAAGCACACGTGTTCATGGTGTTTTCATAGAATTGAAAGTTAAATAAAACTCAATAGTTGTAAATATCAAAACTAATAAGTAGTGTCGGCATGTGTTGATGTTTTAATCATACATATTTTAAATGTTTACAGATCTTCTTCTTATTCATTTATAAGTACATCTGGTTGTGATTGGTTGTAAATTTGCTTTGTAGAACAACTTTAAGCGCCTTTATCGCAAAATGCTGCAATTTTCACAGTGATTTTAAAACATAGAAGCTTAGAGCAGGTCGATGTTTTGAATTTCTTTTGAGGTCTTATCGCAACAGAAACTAAAAGAGAGCTTTTGAGCCACAGACTTGATGCTGTTGTAATTCCTGCAAATGTAATTTGTTTGTGACGTGTTGAGCTGAACGGCTACAAATAAAATACTTCACCGTGTGTGTCCATGTGCTAATGACATGGTGAGTACAGAAGTGTGTGCACAAGTGTGTATGTTTGTTTGATTTCTGCATGTGTGAGAGTGTGTGTGTGTGTGTGTGTGTGTGTGTGTGTGTGTGTGTGTGTGTGTGTGTGTCTGTGGTTGTTTGTATATTGTACCTGATGGGCTGCAGCGGAGCGTCTTGTTGCACTGGACTAAACTGTAGGACAGACAAGGGAGGGCAGTGGGAGCAGAAAGAATGGAGGGAAACAAGGTGAACTCAGACAGGGTTTGGCTGCACAGATCCAACGGTGGATGTTAGTGCTGGCGGAAATGGGGTGAACCATTACAGAGCGCATAAATCGAGCAGGAATGTGTGCAAAGGCTTGAGAGGAAAAGGTTAAGATCAGACCTGAAGAGAAGAATTCAGAGGTTAGGAGGTCAGGAAAATGGGTGCAAACACAGATGGAGGCCGTGGGGTGAAGATGTGGACACGAGAGGGTTTAGGAGGGAAGTTCGTGGGGATCCTAGTGGCTGGCGGACATGGCCCAGGCCCCCTCCATCCTCCAGACGGAAAAGGCGTAGCTCAGTCTTTCGTGGGCCAGGTAGTTGCAGCTGGCCAGCTTGGCGTCCATCTCGTCGCTCTGCAGCACCTGGTAGAGGAAGTCGATGTAGCGCGAGGCCAGCTTCAGGATCTGGATCTTGCTCAGCTTGTCTGAAGGTAACGTGGGGATGATCTTGCGTAGAGAGGCGAAGGCGTCGTTCAGGGACTGAGTGCGTTGACGCTCCCGCACGTTGGCGATGACGCGCTGAGAGTGGAGGTCCTCGAAGGGCTGGTCCAGCCTGGGGCCCAGAGACGTGGGGGCCAACGACACGACCGTCGTGGGGCTTTTCTTTGGTCTCTTCGGCACGGACGGCAGCAGGCTGTTGGGGCTGCCGGTGCTGCTCTCCTCCGCCTGACCGAGGCTGTCCTTCTTGGGGTAAGGGGAACGTTTTCGGTTTCCTTGCTGGTGGCTCTTCTTCGACCCTCTTTCCAGTTCCTCCTCGCTGGCCCCCATGCCTCCTTCAGGGGAGTTGGTGCAGGACACCTCTTCTCTCATTGTACTGTCCACCGACACCTTTAATTTCCACTGCAAAGACAGAGCGCTGTGACACTCTCGTTCAAACGACAACAAACCCCGGAATCGACGAGCTTGTGCAGCAAAAGTCTTCTCTTTTGTCAAAGTAAGTCACGGCTTCTGAAGCTCCATCGGATTGGACGTGGCTCTGGCTGTCCTGCTTCCTGGTTACCTTGTTAAAATTCTCAGTTTCACATTCCCCCTCTCAACCTGGCAGACAGAACAACAACAAACCATCTGACAGGCAGGTCCACCTCCGCCTCTTTTATACCCAAACGCTAACCCGGGGCCTGCGGGCAGTTCTCTTTGGCTCAGCGGACTTCCAGAGGGCGTGGTTCGGCCTGAGCCAGGCAGAGAAGCAGGAAGCGTGTTAGCTGGGCGGGCAGTAGGGGAAGGGGGTGAGTGGCTCTCTCAGCCAATAAGAAGAGCTGTGTCTAATGTTGCAGAGATGTCTGAGGCTTTATGGGTTCCAGATTTGGGGCTGGAGCTTCAGTCCACATGCAGCCTTGTGTCTGCATTCTCCCTCATCAATTCATTATGAGGACATGAGGATCGTTCTTTTATTTCTGCTGGTGATCGGCGTAAACTTAAATACTGAGCGCTCATCATAAAGTATTTTTATGGACACATTCCTTCACAAACAATGTGCAACGTCAAAGTGATAAATCACGTGTGTTGATGTGGTGCTAAAGGTTTTTCATTTCGTCCTTTGACATGAGAACAAGTGTGAGGCCACTGCAGGGATTTTTATCACGCTGATAACAAGACACCATGATAACAAATCCGTTACACCCAGTGATAAAATGTAACTAAGTACATTTAAATAAATGTAACTAAGTACATTTTCTCAAGTACTATACTTTAGTACTAACTTTCGAGGTATTGCTACTTTACTTGAGTTTTTTTTTTATTTTCTGTGACTTATTTAGTGTGACTATACTTCCACTCCACTACATTTGGAGGCAAGTGCTGTACTTTTTACACATGTATTTGATAACTTTAGTTACTTTTCAGAGTGCACGCTGCACCAGGGCCAAAGCAGAATCTTTTGAAATGTATTTATTTTTCCCGCAATCAGTTATAAAACACTGACTCTGATAATCAAATCAGATAATTGACCAGGTTGACAACGCCAAGTCAGCACTATGTATATAGTTCATACATGTTAATGTACGTTTAATTTACTTGTACTTGTACTCTTAATACTTAAGTACATCCCATTTCAGATACTTTAAAGTCAAAGTCAGAGTAATATTTCAACGCGATACCTTTACTTTTCAATCGTTAAAGGAATGATACTTTTCAAATCCACCCTTTTTTCCATGACAGAGTGTTCCATCCCTTTTTTTAAAAAAAACAGAGAGAAAATGTGAGGTTGTGCAAGCATGCATCTTGGAAAGAATTTCACAAGATGAGCTTTTTCCTGACATGTCATTGTCTCTGTGTAACACTGGTGTACGCTGAAAACCCGCTACCTAACACAAGACCAGAGCTCGCTTTGGAAACGTTCTAAACGGAAAAGGATACAAACATAGCGGTGCGCACATAAATGTTCATGGGAGCGTTATCTACTGTATGGACTGAACATGAATCACCTTTGCATGTGCGTGCTTCTGCAAACTCTTGCAACAACTCTCCGATCAACGCTGACGTCAGCTGTCCCAGTCGTCAGCGTTGGCTCGGGTAGGTAGCACAGACAGGACCCTGAATAACCCCTGACCTCAGTGGCCCGGTGACCCGAGTCTGCAGAGGTGAGAGAGCACCTAATTGTGCCATCCACGGCCCGGAGGCAGGGCCGACACATGTTCCTCCACACCGCCAACCCATCTGGGTCTGCAGCCACTTAAACACATTTTCTACAGTCATGACACAGCGGACAGGTCCTGTTGACTGAGAAGATGAGGACACGTGAGCCCGGGCTGACGTTTGTCCGATTTTGTGTTTCAAGGTAAAGCTTGAACGAAATCTTGCGAAAACCTACCTTTAAATTTCCCAACATTGAGTCTGTTCGTACATTCGTGCGTCACCACTCCAGTGACTCACTTGCGATTCACTGCAGGGAAATCTCTCGGGGAGTTTTCCGCTGCTCTAAGCTGTAGAAATTTGGTACTTTTTGATGACAGCACACTTAATAGAAGACTTTACATTTCAGCACCTTCGAACATGTTTCATTACAATAGATTGTTGCATCTTTCACGCGTCGAAGAGTGATACAAACTCACCGCCACTTTCCAGAGATGTTACATAAAGGACGTTCGGAAACTTGTATTATTTACCAACAGAAGTATTTTGGGCTGTAACTGAACCTCATATCACTCCTGACACGCCGCTCGACAGATTCAAGCCAACAATTTGGGTGCGATTACCGCGGCATTTGAAGAAGCGTATGTGCAGAGAGCAGTTCAGAAGATTTCTGATGAGCCCCGTGATTGCGCTGGTTTACATTTCATTCAGAGACGGACGTTGAACGGAAAGTAGCTCGATCCCAGTTGGGTTCAATCAAGTTGGAAGAAAGGAAGAAAGAGAAAATCATCTGGCCATCAAAGCAAGGCCATGGACAGAGACTGTGAATTATATGAGGCTATATTTACATAACAGGCCAAGTCAACGCCAGGATTAACTGGTATTAGAATATGGGCTTATTGGGAGCTCTGGTGGAGACAACGGAGGGACAGGAAAGTCATTGTTACCGAGGCTAAATCTCGGAAGCTGCCGCTTACCTTTAGCGAAAGCGTGGCTTCGTGCCACCATCATGGAAAAAGTGAGCTAACGAAGCGAGTAGGCCTACAGGAATGTCGTGGCGCACGGAAGAACAGAAGGGAAGAGAAAAAAAGAGGGAGAGAGAATGGGAGAAGAATAAGAAAAAAGGAGAAGAAAGGAGAGGGAGAAGAAGGGGGAGAAAAGTGAGGCTGTCCAAATAGAACCAGATGCAGGAGTGTGGAGGCTCGTTTGATCTCTGTCCTCATAGGCTGATTGATGTTGCACATTTCATTTCCTTGTCAGAGTCTTGACATAATGTTTCACTAAACACTCAGGCCCTGCTCTCGTCTTCGTTTTATTTCCATGGGGGTCATTATTAACCCTTTCTGGAGCTGAAAATAGATCATACACATATCAGTATATATCAATATATATTGGCTCACACACACACACGCTCTCACACACACACAGGGGAGGTTTGGATATCAAAGACGAGCGCTGTATTGTCTGTTTCTGTCTCTCCAACATATGGTTTGGTCCTGACTGAAATACTGCACTGAAGAGCGGCCATGTTGATGCGTTTGAAGTCCTCCAGGAAAAAAACAGTTTCTTTAAGTTCGTAATGCAGTCAATTCAATTACCGTCACACGCCGAAAAAGGTCGGTGACGCGCTCAGCTGGTAGGAGTGCAGCGGTGTGACCAATCATAAATGATGTGTTTGGAAACCTTCGCTGGCTCGCCAAAAGGAACTAATCATTAAATTCCTGCTCACCTTCACCCCGGGAGTTTCTTCACCCTCCCAGCTGCCGTTATTGATGTTTGCATACTGCACACCCTGCACCCTCCTACACCCCCACACCCCCACACCCACCCGTCCACAGCTCCATCTCTCCCGAGGAGCCTATAGTGGCACAAAGGCAGACATCTGGGACCCATTTCCCCCCTGGAGAAGCCCTTCCTGTGGGGTATCCACTTAGAGGGGTTCAGGAGGAGCGGGGTGGGGATGAAGGTGCACGGTATGTGGGGGATGGTGCTGGTGATGGGACTGTGTGAGGTGAAGTGGAGGGGGGGCTCTAGTGAGGATGAGAGGTGTGGAGAAGAGCAGATTTTGAGTAAAAAACAACAGTTTGACCACCAGTGATTCGAGTCTTTACCTGCATTTTCCATCTGATGATCAGAAGATCTGTCTGTCCGGTAAATGAAAAGCTGGAGCCACTGGCTGGTTAGCTTAGCTTAGCAAAAAGACTGGAAACAGTAAGAAACAGCTATTCATCTCAGTTTTTGCAAAGCGGATATACGTCACTATTGTGCATATGGAGAATATTAGACACCTGACGCTCAATCAGTTACACTTTCTATCTTGTTTGTTTAATCCTCACAAAAATCTAATTCAATAGGTAGGTTATTTCAGTAGGTCGGAGCCAGACTGGCTCTTTTCCTCTGTTTACAGTCTTTGTGCTAAGCTAAGCTAACCAGCTGTAAAGTGCTGTCAATCTTTCCATCTGACTCTCAGCATGGAAGCAAATAAATATATTTTCTCTAAATCTGAGAATCCTAATGACATCTAGTTCATAGTGAGATTACATATAGCATTTTTACAAACTAGTGACCTGGTAACCTGGTAATGTGAGGGGGTAAACATAGCTCAGGAGGCTAACATCCGCTAGCATACTGCTATTGACAGAAACTTAAAATCTCACCTCCAGTCCTTGCTGAAGATAGAAACCTTGTGTCATCTTTTCCCTCATCCAGACTCGCTTGTTTTACCATGCTAGTCTCCATTTTGTTTAAGTTTGTTTCCCCATGAGATCATGTGAGAGCCCAACCTCAGCCATGTCCCTTCACTGCCATCCGAAGTGGGGAGGATCAACAGCTGCAGCACAGACACATGTTTATAGATATTTATGTATTTTAGCTCACATTATATAATTCATAAGCAGACATGGACAACACATCCTTAAAGGCCTTGAAAACAAATTTTCTTGATTAGCTTTTCTCTGTGAATGACGGGAGAAGAGAAGTCTGTTTGTGCTCATACGGCCCATGAGGGAAAAGGTGGCTGTTAGCGTGTAGAGTCCAAGCATGAAGTTGACGCACGCCTCAACAAAACTTCCATAGTCTGTTTTCTTCTTTTCAACTGTTTATTGAAAACTGTCTTCCTCAAATACAGGATAAAAAAATGATAGCAAAAGATGGCGCACATGAAGCACGGTGTGTTCTCGAGGCTCCATAGCTTCAACTAAACCATCTAGCAAACACAGGGCAGCAAGTTACACCCCTCGACCAAACAAAAGCTCGCTGGGGTATTAATTGGTTATAACTAAGCTTTAATTGGAACCTCTCATTTAGCAAATCAAATACAGTGAAACAAATTATTTCTGACAATTTTTTCAATGGCGGCAATAAACAGATGGGCGAAAGAAAGGAATCACGACAAGCCTCCTTCTCTCTGGATCGCTCCCCATTCTTCCATCAGTGTTCAATTGCTTCACATCTTTTGTTTATTCCCATCAAACTGTTAAATGTCCCCTCATTTCCTGTACGAAAGCGTTTGTCATTTTCTCTGCTCGTTCATTCAAGTTCCTCCTTTGATTTGTCGTCCGTCTTTACGTCTGTGCACCGCTCGCAGTATTTGGATCAAGATGGGAAATGTTCGCTCATGAAGCCTCCTTCAATCGAATCCGATCAAACCATACCTTCCCAGTCCTAATGAGGCAGATCTGCTTGTTTTTTGTGTTTCTTACTTCATTTAACTTTGATTGTTGCTTAATCGTTAATGAACATTTAACTGCATAGAGAAATACTTCAGTTTTCCAGGACTTGAAAGT
Organism: Diplodus puntazzo; assembly: GCA_963678695.2. Lineage (NCBI taxonomy): Eukaryota > Metazoa > Chordata > Actinopteri > Spariformes > Sparidae > Diplodus > Diplodus puntazzo. The sequence continues at coordinate 23,002,794 of OZ023157.1, read as the reverse complement.
ACTCAGGAAAAGATGGAAATCTGAGCACAGCAGTTCTGTAACATAACAACTGGCAACCTCCTTCCGCTGATGAAGATCATCTGATTTGATTAAAAGCCCCAGAGCAGCGACTAACAAGACCTTGAGGTGAGACTGTCAAATGTTTGTAGTTGCCTTTAACATACGTGCAGCCCTTGCGTTAAAAAACACGTCCCTCCCCCGCTGCGTGCAAGCCTATATTATTCTTGTTTAGCTGTGACTTATCTCCTCGTATTAGACCGTAATTTATCATAATATTTAGTGCTCAAGCTTCCTTCAAATGTCCCTACTTTCATGTGTAATTTAGCCAATATCCTGCCCTGGCTCTGATTACAGTGTTTAAGCGCTGGGGTTCGTCCATGGCACATTGCAAACAGTCCCTGTGGAGCTCACAGCTGAGCTGGGGATACGGCAGCGCTGAGCAACAGGTTGGACTGGATTAAGACTCGCATGGCTTAGACTGGGACATCCAGGGGAGAAGAGGTGCATGATGGGAACAGGCAGACATCCTCGGTGTGTGAGACCTAGCAGAACCACTTTCTATTAAGACATTCTTTATCAAGAGTTTTGAAGTTGTGATAACCATTGATTAGAACACATTTATGGGTTTCCGGGTTGTGAAAACAGTTCCCTTTAGTAAAAATAAAGTTATTTGTGTTGGTTTTCATCAATAAATTAATTATAATTTTTTTTGTTCAAATCCTCCTGCAGCCATTTCCAAACAGCAAGTGGTGAGCGGGTCGATCAGTCGCAACCTGGCAACCCAAAAGTTAATCTCATCAATAGCTTTAAACCTTTTAAGGGCCTAAACTAAAACTTAAAGGAGTAGTTCACCCTGGAAAGACAATTCACGTATTAATATCTACACGAAAGTCAGGTGAAGTTAAATAGTCTGCAAAATATTTCTGGAGCTTCACTGCAAAACGGCGGTGCAGCGTTCTCCTAAACAACTGAAGTAGATGGGGACTTGTTTCAAACAACCGGGGGAAAAAACACACAAAATGGCTTCATACAGCTCTTCCAACATAATCCAGGCCTATGGAAGTCCTGAAATGCCAAACTGATTTGAAGTGTAGGTGGGGCACAGCCTCAACCCTGTCGAGGGTGTAAATATTGCCTTTTCTAATTTGAGACTTGGTTTATGCCAGACGAGCTGTATGGAGCAATTTGTAATGTTTTTCCTTAGTTTCTTTTGCTGGAGTCCCCATGGACTTCAGTTGTTTAGGAGAATCCGTCGGCACAGGGGTGAGTAGAAAATGACCGAATTTACATTTCCAGGTGAATTTATCCTTTTAATGATGGGCCAAACTGCATGACGCAAAAAGCTGTGGTATTGTACTGTTGAGGTGCAGCGTCACTTTGGCTGCTTTGCTTGAAACTCTAAAGATTATTTAACGATATATGATCCTACATGTTTAAAGAGCATTTTAAACTCACAATGAAAAACACAACATGAACTGCGATTTATATTCGAAAAAAATACTTTTCCAGAAACATCTGGAGCACCAAAGTGAACGTTACAGCAGATCAAGTACCTATAGTCAGTTATCTGTCAACTGTCCACAAGGCCATTAGTTACAACACATACAGCATTTATAAAGGGAGTGTTATTATAATGGTGGAATCCAAAGGTCAAAGGTCACACATTAGAAACAAGTGGAAGGTGTCACATAAAACCTTTCAGCATTTGCTTCTAGATGTATGTGTGGGAGTGCAAAGTGTTGCCTGAGTGTTACGTCACATCATGTCCATATGTGCAGGCAGGCAGCCATATGATGGCTGTGTGCATGTGAGGATATGATACAGTCAGAATTAAAGTAATTTAGTGGATCAAAAGGAATCGATCTTTGTATCAATTTCAAAGAACACGACAAAAAAAAAAGACCAAACGCGTTTTACTCCAGATAGCGCTGACTCTAATCATTTCGGCAAAAAGACGCTGATGTGATTGAGCGCTATATATAGCCAATGATCACATGGAAGTCATTCTCGCTGCTGTGTCAGCCATTCGGATTCGACGTGTTAGGTTCACTTTCTTTGTAAACACTAATCAGGCTCAGAGTGAGTCAGCAGATCAGAGCTGACCATGTGGCCGCTCGGGTTGGAAAAATCCTGTTTTAGCGTGAAATTCTAACTTTTTTTTTCTCAGTAAACCTGTGCTCCTGAACGCTGACAACAAAACAGGGCCAAAGTAATGAGGCCCAGTGATGACATAAAACCTGTTTATTCACATCAATCCAATAAAAGGCCTTTGATTTGAAAGAAATCGAAAACCACCATGGGGTAAAATGTGGATCAGATCTTCTCCTTGCGCACATTTTTCCCTTGTTTTGATCCAAAAATGAGCTCTCTGCTGCCTTAAATCTGACTATCTTATTACATTAAAAGGAATCAAACACCTTTTGGACTCTCTCCAAACATGCATCCTCGTTAGAAAACCTAAACCAAAAACCAAGCCGGACATAATTTCCACCTATAAGGAGCCCTGTCAGGGAGTCTAACGCTGCTGTCTCAAATCTCACTCTTCAAATACCGGTTCCTGGAAAGAGTGTCAACCTGGGCTCTCCAGGATTAGGCACTATCACGCATCCACTGCTGTCAGACGTACAGTGGAGCACTGTCTGCGAAGGTAGGGAGGAATGCTGCGTTTCTACAACAGAGCTATTGCATTAGAAACATCAACTTCAAAGGGGTACGCCTTCACATTGAATCAATCCCCACTTCCATTAGATTAGATGATTTTTTACCAAAGTAACATTGTGTTAACGTTTCTTTATGGTTTCTCAAATCCCTCGCTCTGGTTCTGGTTCCCCCTGTGAAGCCACTTCAAACGGCCCTCTGCCATGGCATATCCCTTTGTGCTCTAAAACAGCAAATATGTGTCTCTCTAAAATGTTTCAGATGCGAGCTCACAGTGGTCCCAGAGGCACAGGCTGCATCGCGCTGAGAAACACAAGAGTCGGGGGCGGGGGGGGGGGGGGGGGGACAATGGCTGAGCGTAAAGGTAGGGGCATTTACAGGCAGGTCTGGAGGGAGAGTTTGACTGACTGATGGGAGAAGATGATAAAGACGGATAAATACAGAGAGAAAGGGGGGACAGAGGGAAAGGGAAAAGGCTAAGATAGTGTGGGAGAAATGCTGCAGCAGTAAATCAGTGTGGTAATAAGGAGAGACGGGAAAGGAGGGGGTCTGCAAAGGTCTAGAAACATATGTTTCAGTTTGTAAATAAAACAGTAAATTGCTATGGATATTGCTTAAATATCTGTGGGCTTTGTACCACACTTTGCGGAAGTTCCTCGGAAATCATTCTGGGACTGCCTTCTTAAAATGCCAAAGCGGCTTCTTAATGTCAAAGAGGCCATCTGGTTCTTGACCAATTCAAGATGTTTGCTTTTCATTTAATGTTTTTTTGTTGTTGTTTCCTCCTGATGATTCTTTTTTTAGATCAAATATTTTGCTTTTTGTGTTATCGATACCAACGGTCGTATGTGACAGTGGAATATTTAGCCAGCACGCATCTCGGTCGCAGCTGTGGATCCAAGTTCACCTTTTATTAGTAACAGAGTACTTTTACTTAAGAACCGTTTTGAGGTTGAGAGTATTTCCATTTGTGTGACGATTCATATTTCAGACCCCGCTACACCTCAGAGGGGAGATATTAAACGCCCCCACATCAGTGGATTAGTGTAACTGTGTATATTTACTCAAGTACTGTAATTGAGGTACTTGTGTATTTCCATTTTCTGCTCCTTCAACCTTCCACACCACCACAATTTAAAGGAAATATTGCAAATTGACTCCACTGCATTTATTAGATAACTTTTGTAACCAGTTACTTGATTTATTTATAGGGAACCAGATTTTAAAAAACACTGATTCCAACAATCAGTAAAAATGCTGAATACTGGATCCAATTAATCAACAAGGCCGAACCATAGTATAAAACATATACCTGTGAATTACTTACTTTCTTGTTCCTTTGGTACATCTATTTCCACGCAGTTACTTTTGAAACTGATTACATTCAATTTCAGACACTTTAAAGGTGCATTTCGCATTTTTTTTCTGGCCTATAAACAGCGACAGAGGCCTTGATGCAGGAATATCAGTTTGCCCGACCTGAGAACATGAGTTTTAAATCTACTTTAAAGCCTCGTGTTTGTAAACAACAGAGAAAAAGGAGGCTTGTATTCTGATTTCGGGCTGGCTGAGAGCAAAAAGGGCATATGACCGATCAGGAAACTTCTAGAGCTGCTGCTAAAAACAGCTAAATATCGTACCTTTAAGATTTTTACTCGAGTACTTTCTGTGTTATGGGTTATGACTTTTATCAGAGTTATGTTTTTAACATGATAACTTTACTTTTACCGAAGTATGACATTTGGGATCTTTTAACAACACTGCACTACATTCATTTGATGGATGAAGATCGACATTTTACAGAGTAAACATGATCAATTACCGAATATGAGTAGTTTAAACTAGATCCACACTAAAAAAATTAACAAAGTACATATATCAGTAATAATAATCCAGTGCTATCATGTAAACCATCCACTCTGCTGCCTTACAAGTGCTTCTCCTTTCAATACATGTATTACATTTCAGTGCACTTTCACTGAAGTAGAATTATTAAAAGCAGGACTTTTACATTTAATAAGGCTTTCTATAATGTGATCTGGCTATTTAAGTCGAAGTTGCACAATGCAACTCTTTACAGGCCTGTAAATAAACAAAGAGAGAGCTCTCGATGCGCAGACTAGCAGTTTTCTGTGTACTTTAAGGACATCTGTATACATTTATATTTGTAAACATTTTAACAAAAGCGACTTGTTTTTTGAGTTATGGTGGGGCGAGCAAATAACAAAAAAAGAGACATCTCAGTGTTTCTTTCACCTCCGTCTTTGATGGATCAACAGAAAAACTGCCGACAACACAGAGTACACTGACAACACTGGTCGAGGAAGTATTCAGAGTACTGATCGGAGTAAATGTAGCAATGCTCTGCGTACCAATCGATACTTTTAGCAAAGTAAAAGTAATGCATTCAAAGTACACAGTTATTAGCAGTAAATGTCAGTGTTGCAATACTATATCATTGAATGATGATTATTTGCAATATAATGGCAAGCAGCGCTTTAATGCTGTAGTCGGTCGAGACAGAGCTGATTTTAACTACTCCCATAACAGTGCATCATATCTTTAAAAAAAAAAGAATGTTTTGTGTGCAAAATATTTGTCGGACATTTACTAAATCTGTGAAATCAATTTAAAAAGTGGAGCAGAGGCATAGCGTTGCATAAACAGAAATGCCACATTGAGGTAAATGTACCTTAAAACTGCACTGGAGTGAAGTACTTTCTCAAACTGGCTGACAAAGTAAATCTAACTTTAATAAATGATGAAAATCCGCTGCGCGAACACGCAAACAGGTCCGACAGTGGTTTGTGTTTGTGTCATCGCAAGCTGACATCATCTGCTGAGAAGGTGTGCATGTGTGTCATGCAAGAAAGATTAATTTCCCCCCGCTGTAGGTTGTTTGTTATAGATCTTGATTCGGGCCGCTGTTGCTCTTTAGCATCTAATTGTTCAGGATGTTTAGGATGGTCGTGTTATTTGAATGTATAAACTGTTGTTTCCAGTCCCACCGCACTCTGCCAGACTGCCAGTCAACACTTGAGACAACTTCCTTCCTTGATTTGGGTAGAAAGGAGTCCCATAATTGAATAAAACCAGACCCCTCCCTCTCTTTACATACCGCACAAACTCACACACATACACACACACACACACACACACATACATAGACACACACACACACACCAAGTTTTACAGGCTGGTGTATAAACTTAATAGGACGCATTTGGTTCCAAAGCCCCCAGCTTGCTCAGTGGAAAAGTGAGCCGGATTGTTTTTCAGTTTCTTAATGTCGAAGTTTATAACGGCCAGATAAAAAATGTTGCCATGGTGATTTAACCACAACATCGCAATTACCTTGATGCAGCGAGACTCTGGGGGCTTACAAACAAACCAGTGTAATGCAATTAAGATATAAGTACCACCAAAAAAATGGCCTTAAAACTCAGAGGACGGATGCAGGAATGCAACGGGGAGGGTGAAATAATGATAGTGGCTTCTAAAGGATCAAAGTCACTGATACGTCTAGTAAATAATCAAACGCTTTGCCACATTCACTTTTCTTTTATTCTTCCCGGAGCAGGAGTTTTTCCCCTTAACAGCTGCAGGACGGGCACATTTTTCCACCAGATATCGTCCCATTAATGGATAACCTAATGACTTAAAATACACCAAAAACACTAATAGCATGGTAATAATTCGGTCACATATTTTTCACATCAACTTCAAAGTCTCTCTATCAGGTGGCTGCTTTGACAAAATCATACACCAAAAATTCTCTGAGCCCACCCCCAACCTTCCCCTTTGAGGAACAAAATAAAAAACGTGGATGGGAGGAATAATTGCCTGACTTCAAAGTGCTGGTTATTGACCTGCGTTTACTGTTGCGTTCGTGAGTGCTGTGGGGTGTTTTTTTTTTTTTCTTCATAAATGTGGCCCGGGGTGGGTGGGAAACGTGGTTCATTCCTCTCATGGCGCAAAGCCCACTCTAATGCCCAACACTGACCCCTTCTGACCCAGGCTTAGCAGGGCGGAGAACATGCAGCACCTTCAATTTGCCTCTGTGGCACTTTCTCCTTTTACATGAAAGTCACAAACTTATGAAGAAAATAATTTTTAAAAAGTTGGTGGGTTTTTTTGCTGCTGTAATGCCTTTGCAAAGGATTTTTTGTAATGCTTTAGAGGAACAGAAACTGTAAAAGAAACATATTCCTTCTTAAAAACAGGAACAGTCAGCCGCTGACATGTTTATTTCCAGATGTCATTGCAAAAACAAGTGCTGTAAAAAGTATTGTGGTAAAATACAACTTTAGTAAAAGTAAAAGTCGCCTATACAAAAAGTACTGAAGTAAAAGTACTACCTGATATCAAATGTTCATGAGTTTTAGAATATACTATGTGGCAATAAATGTACTTAACAATCAAAAGTACAAGTTAAAGTAAATTCAACATACTGTTCATTTACATGTAGGTATAAACTGTGTACTTTGCTTGCCGTTATGGACGTGGCCAATTATTGAATCTGAAATTCAGTATTTTTCTGATTATCAGAATCAGTGTTCTTTTTTAAAAAAAAATTTGATTCTGGGCACAATGGATTTATTTTAAAATGTGCTGCTTTGGCTCTGATGCAGCCTGTTATCTGCGAAGTAACTAGAAACTGAAGTACTCAAGTGAATGCAGCGGAGTAAAAAGAACAACATCTGCTTCTAAAATGTTTTGGCAGAAAGGTATTAAAAAAAATTAAAAATTGAAAAATACTCAAACATAGTAACTCAAAGTTGCACCTGAGTACAGTACTTGAGTAAATGTACTTAGTTACATTCCATCACAGTTAAAACACACAACAATGCACAAAGGATGTCAAAAACATATTTTATTAACATGACTCTCAGACACTTCTATACAAACACACACTTCTTCATTCAGTCAAGTCACACACGTGGATACACAACACCATCCATCACGTCCATTAATGTTCAGATTAACATTTAAAAGACAGCAAAATAATCTCAGGAAGCAACAATGTAAATGTCATAAATGGTTCCCATCAGGACGATATAACATAAAGCAACATGCATGCACATTAGTGGTGTCACTGCTATTGTGAATTAATGCCATAACTGAGGTGTTTCACACTCGCACACTCGCTTCTCTTTTGTTTTTGTCAGGCTGATAAAAATAATACAAAAATCCTTCTTCACATTAAAAAGGCCCCTTGTGGTCCAGAGATATACTGAACCAGGACATGTGGTGCTTATCTGGAATTGCACATGAAAGCCTTCACGTTGATACTGGAGGATTTTGGGTGCCCTGCCCTCTTGCGAGAACCTGATGTACATCAACTTTAAAGCACACAGGATCGGTTCCTTTCCATTTACATACTTCATCATCTGACAACTGCATGTTTAACTTGTGGTGGAAAACAATTCTTCATCATTCAATTAAGAGGAAGAAATGTAATAAAATACATTGATTAAAGTTGTCAAGGACACATTCTGTACATTGTGTTTAATTGTTGGGGGGGTGACACCCTCTAGTGGTTGCAGCGTAAAGCTGCAGCTATTAATTACAACTGCGGGTGTGTGTTGAAAGGCAGCATTTCCTTTCCACTGAGTCATGGTTAAAAATGAACATATTTTGGTTTTATTGTGTCAAGAGGACGCATGACTAAACAGGAGGCGAAGGAAGTGAAAATATCATAGAAAACAGGCCACAATCCTGCACACATAAGAAAAAAGACAGGAGGTTTGAGAGCAGGGATGGATCAGGTTGCTCATCCACAGCTCAAAGTATTTCAACCTCTCCTCTGATACCTCTTAAAACCTCGTCCATCATGTTCGGATTGCGACACACTGCGCAGTGAGTGTTCTCCAAAATCTGCGTAGCACACACAGCGGGATGTTTCACGTGCCCTTAGAAGTCACTGAGGATGCTGATATCGGCGAACTCTTTGCGGTAGCGGTGGGCAGACAAGGCGAGCAGGAAGGACCACTTGAGGCTCATGAAGCTCCACACACAGGACAGGTAGAGGCTGCTAGGGTCAGTCAGGGCTGCGGGAGGTACGGACACCGATTAGCATTCAGAGCTCTTCAGACGGGAGTCATGTTGTTCATATTCACACATGTATGGCCTAATACATAGTAACTGGCGCGACAAAAGATCTTTGCAGCATCCCTAAAGCGCATGGTCAAAAGAATGTGGACACCCAAACGTGAATGTGGTCCTGTTGAGCCACAAGAGCATCAGTGAGGTCAGACAGCGATGTTGAGCCCATACTTTTTTTTTTTTTTTTTGTTACGTTTGTTAAGAATTACACTTACAAATACTCTGCAACTTAGAACTTAAAAAGGCAGCAACACAAGTAACCTTTGAGTGCCGCCCTCAAGTGATGAAGTCATGATTGATCACATGCTCTCAGCAGGAGATAAGGAGGATACATCCACCAAGGGAACATACGCACCTTGTAACTCATTAAAGAAATTTGTGTCATACCTAAGATAAAAACTAGCCTCTTGACTAATTCTGGCATAGGTACATTAATGTTCATGAATATATACTGTCCCTTAGAAATAAAACTTAAGGCTCAACAAAATTAAAATAGCTCTATTCAATCTATTTTTTTCTACAATGGTTCCAGGAGGTTACTTAGAGGATGAGTGGTCAGGTCTGTTTCTTACTTTGCGATATTTCACTTTACCTTGTGTGTGTGTGTGTGTGTGTGTGTGCGTGTGTGTGTGTGTGTGTATGTGTGTGTGTGTGTGTGTGTGTGTGTGTGTGTGTGTGTGTGTGTGTGTGTGTGTGTGTGTGTGTGTGGACTTTTTACTTGAATAATAATAATATTTTTATACAGACAGGAGTCATACATAATATTTACAGATAGAAATAGATTTGTTCAGAGGTTGCAGGCAAAAAAGCTCCAGAATGTTTCACAAGCTTATTACTTTTTGCTGTTTTTAGTGTTCTAAGTAGGGAATCACATTCAGAGTCAGATCTTGGGTAGTGACTTAGAAATTTAAAAAAATACTTGACATAGAAAAACAAAACTAATAAAGAGTGCTGTCCTCTGGATTATCATTGTTTTTATAAGGTTCCATGCACACCCTGGTAACCTTTGGTATGTGTTTAACATGACAACACTATAAACTGTGGGTCATTCCTTCAGGCAACGTCTGCAGAAATGCAGATTTACAGAAAGCGGCCATGAAGGGCTCAAAATGTCTCAGATAAGTGCCCTTATTCGCTCGATGATTTGACAGCGGGACAGCCGTAAACCCCCTCAAAGTCTTAAATTACTTACTGAAATTTAATTCTGTGTTCAGTTTGATGACAAACATCAACTCTTGTATTGTACACATCTGGTGAACAGTGTGCATACTGCAAGTTGTGTGGCACAGGCGATGAAGAACAACTTACACTCCTTTCTGCTGATGGCGACAGACAGGAAAGTGATAAAGGCCACGACTGCCAGCAGGGAGAAGAAAAGCCCGCTGAAGAAGAAGAACTTGAGGCCCCTGAGCCACGTCCTCCAGTAGTCCTGCAGGTACATGACGTGAGTGATCAGGGTCCAAAGTGCGAGCACACCTGAGGACGAAGACAATCTACAGGTTAGCTTTCACTTTTCACTTTTCACTGAGTGAAACACTCTCTGATCAAGAAAGTGTAACAATCAATCTCAAGCAAACATTCAAATCAGTAGAAGTTTAGAAAGCTATAAAGAAATCTGCCAAATCTGAATAACGTATACAAGAAGAACTACATTTACTAGGTCGCAGCTGATATTCGCTGATCAGATGTAAAAGTCGTCCTGAGTCTGGTTAGTCATGAAGGTTGACACAGCATGTTAGCAACTGATGAGTCAGTAAATCACACTTCTTTCTTCATGTTCCTTTTCCCCCCAACCGCAGTGATGTGAATCAGCAACAACACTCACTGGGTTCTGAAACTTTAACAGAAGGAACTGAACTGTGGTGATCTGACAGCAGCCAACACTTCAGGGGCACACTGTTGACTGCCAGAGACCGAACACTGCAGTGCCGGACAGTCTTGTGCAGCACGTGTTGTTTTTGTTAGGGGAAAAGTATCCTTAGTTATTTTTATTTTAACAGGTAGCAGCAGCTCGTGCATTCTGGGAAATGAAAATGAGTGCTCGGGGAGTGTGTCCACGTCTCAGATAACAGTAATATTTCATACAATTGCCAAGTTGTCAGGGAAGGAGGTATCTTAACGTATGCAAGTCACTTATATCAAAGTACAGTGACTGAATATCTTACATTGTGAATCATTTTGGATTGTTTCTACTTAAAAATGTAAGATCTCCTGCTGCTTAAATTATCTGAGTTAATAACATTTTGGTTGAGTAATAATCACTTCAAAGTCTTATTATTTGTGAGACTAAATTTTAAATTGACTGAACAAGTTCAATAACCCTAAGATATTAAGATGAGCCAACAACTCTTCAGTCACCTACTATAATATCAGAGGTACAGCATTCCATTATGGGCAGAAAGACATAATGTGAAAATGCTGCCAGTGGATTTGTGTGTTGAGTGTTGAAGTATGACGGGGGTGAAGTCTGAATTCAATACCAACCTTTAACGTGGTTAGCAATGTTTTCATTACTGTGAAAACAAACCCCCCCCAGACTTTAGGACACTCTAACACATTATTTAAACTATAAAAAGGATCTCAAACAATGCATGCTGGGACATCTGCTCATATGCTGATCTTTATGTTTCTGTATAAACTTATTTTAATGAGTTAACTGATTTAGTTAGAGTTAGAAAAAAATCATGTTTATAAGTTCTAAAGTTGTCTGAAAATAAAACAAATACAGCATTTAAGTTTAATCAACTTGAAATAAATCAAACTTGGATATCAACATTAAGTCAGACCGAATTTTACTTTTTTTAAAAAGTTCACTTTGGTCAGTTTGATCTGTGGTAACATGTGATACTTTAAGTGATAGCAGTACATCCTGTGAGTGAATGATTGCAGAGGCTAGACATGCACTGGATATGAACTTGCTAAACTTATCAATGCTTCAAAGGTCAGATGGGAACAACCCGTTGCATAACTGTGCTTACGGCCGATCAGTCTCGCTTATCTTTATCGTTTAACCGAATGGGGTCAAACGTTGCAAACCATTTTAACACTAACCAGTGTTAAAATCAGAATCACACTTAGGAATTCAAACTGAACGGGTTATTGTCTACTTTACATAAACATGCAGAGACTTGAAATCAATGCAAATAATTGAAGGAGCATTATCTAGTTTTTAGGAAGAAATTTGAACCAGAAGAGAAAGATCTTCATTGACTTTATGCCTAAACAAACTAAATAAACAAACTCTCTTTGTTTTCATGACTGAATAAACAAACTGACAGCAAAATGTCATACTTTTTTACTTTGTTTATATGTGGCGGACCCTGCCACTGTTCTGGCTCAAACAGTGTTCTGGGGACCATATTGTCCTCTGAGAACAGCTTGTTTATTAAGTTATGGAACAAACAAATAGTTCTGAGTTTGTATTATTGTTATTTTAAATATTCAAATCGTAACATTGACTTTCTTCTCCAAAACTATAGTTTAGTAAATTTAGTTTTAGTAAATTAATAGCTAAATAAACTTTAGTCAATAGTTATTAAAACTTTAAAAATGCATTATAAACCACTGAATAAGCTTTTTTTATTGAAAAGTTACAACTGATGTTTATGACTTCATGTGTAGCTCATCTGTACAAATCATTTTTATGGCCTCTACCATCAAGTGCTTACCTTTATTGTACCTGTTGTTAAATAGATATATAATAGAGCATGTCATTGTTTGTTAAAAGCCAAATGACTATTAAGAAAAGCTTCTATAAATCTGCCTAACCAGAATACTCACCATTACAATTTCTATGTTTTGCTCTCTATCTTCAGTCAGAATTCAGAGTTACAACAGTTATGAGTAGCTCCAATAAAAGTTATTTTTTTACTTTCTAAAGTGGACCCTGGCACGCATGACAATCTGAAACCTGTCAGCGAAGAATAACACTGTCGTTCAATATTAAAACATAATAACTTCACTGATCGTATGATAACTGTCGATCAGCTGACAGTTCTGCCCTTCAGCAGCACCTGAGCTGTTGTCTCTGTTTTCCTCTGTACTCATTTTGTAACACCTTTAGTCGCTGGGGCACCTTCAGCCTCAGGAAGGGGTGACATGACACCCCTGGTTTACTGAGGAAAACACACACACACACACACACACACACAGTGTTTACTTTACCTGACAGTCCTCCCATGGCTGCGGTCCACGGCTGTTTGTACGCGATGTTCCACACGAGGAAAGCAGAGAAGCCCATGAGCATGCCGAAGGAGGCATAACCGATACTGACATGTGTTTTATTAACAGCCATTATCACTAAAAACAGAGGCGGCCGACACACGCACAGCGCGACAGGACGAGGACCGAGTGTGCGAGAGGGAGACAGACAGAGAGACAGACGGACAGAGAGAGAAGACGGAGAGCTGGGGGTTTCAAAACAACATCCGGTCGGTTAATCTTCAAACGAGGACAAAAAGTGAGGAGCTGTGTGTCCTGCTGACTAATGGTGGTTGTCACACACACACACGGGCAGAGTGTGAAACATGACAAAGCGTTTCTGGTGATTGTTTCTGTCCAGCTGCTAAAAAAAAAAAAATACACACACACACACACACACACACACACACACACACACACACAACACGCTCGGCTCTACGTCACCGCGTTAACCAGCGAGTAGAGCGCTTCAGTTCAGTTCCGCACGTGACTGACCACAGCGCCCTCTACAGGAGCAGAGGAGGAACTACGCCTCTCCTTCTAACATGTTTAATTGTAAAGTGATTCATTTATTTTAGTCACAGGTCCCTTCTTGTTTTTTCTTTTCTTTTTTCAGCAGTTAAACGTCATTTACTGTATGTCAATTCAGTATCATTTGGATGGCCTTTAGCATCCAGTGCTTACCTTTATTTTAGCTTTGCTTAATAAATGGACCATAAAGCATGTCATTGGTTGTTAGAAGCCAAAAAACTATCCAGAAAAGCTACTATTAATTTGCCCTTCATGAATGATGGTTATTGTAGTCTTACCATTATAATTTCTATTTCTAACGTATGAAATCCAAAGGAAAACACAATATAACAATATCCCCCTAAATTTGCAATGTGTAAACCATGTTTGTTATTTATTTATTTTTTTAGAACTTAAGTATGCTCTTTATCTCCAGTAAGAATCTGAGTTCTAATACATTTGCTGAACAGATCTCAGCTTTTCTTTTTCTTCTTGTGATTATACGTTTATTTGTTTGTCAAATTATTCATTTATTTTAGTCTAAAAATCTGTATCCAATTTTTCTTGTTGTGTCTTTTCTTTGCTCTGACAGCAGTTAAAGGGGTTTTGTAGTCAAGGAAAGATAACAAGAAATTTAACATTTCCCCAAAAGGTTTTCAAATAATGATCTTGTAAAACTTGTAAATATAATTTTTTAACAACTTTTTTTTGTTTGTACAGTGGTATGTAGAAAAGAAAATACTGCTTGACACAAGCAGCCATCTCAAAAAAGCTCAGCTTTTTGTTAATGAATTTAGATCTATAAGAACCAGAATACCTTTGGCAAAGAAAAAGGTGTACAAGGGCTTGTTTATACCAAATGCAATTCATGTAGTCAACCAATTACAGTAAACTTAAATATGAGAGTGTAAGCTGAACACTAAGACATGAATGTACTGACAGTTGTAAAGTTGAGAGATCTTTGTTTTATTGATATGATGAGTGTTGTTTTTGCTTTTAATCCTTTCTGTTTAAAAAATATTACTTATTGCAATACCAATTAATTGTTTGTCTTTAAATACTTTGGATAACAAATCTATGATTATGATTACACCATATAAGGACGTTTATATGTTGTATGAGATTTGCATAAACAAACATCAGAGAGCTGCAACTGTTAGTCAGTTAACAAAGTAGTTGATAGAAAACTGACAGAAATAAGCAACTAGACTGATCGATGACAAACAATGTGTTTCTTTGTCATGTTTAGACTTTACTTTTTAGACTTTAGACTTTTATTTATCCCACATCGGGGAAATTCACTTGTCACAGTAGCAGGTAGACAGACATACAGACATAGAATAAGTACAAGACTTGTTTGATCGTTAACTGAATTTCTTTGGGTTTTGAATTGCATCACCATCAGCAACTTGACACTTTTCACAATTTTATGACAAAATAATACCTCATTAAACAGTTCACAGACTGATAATGAAAAACATGTCAGTCCTTAAATATATACAGTCTTTTCTATTCGTTTACTAACAACCCATTTAGACTAAATGCACATTGTCCTTACTCAGGGGCCAATTGGACTGCTTTATGTGTGCATCAGTGCCTGGGGGAAAGAGGAGTGTGTGTGTGTCTGTGTGTGTGTGTGTATGTGTGTGTGTGTGTGTGTGTGTGTGTATGTGTGTGTGTGTGTGTGTGTGTGTGTGTGTGTGTGTGTGTGTGTGTGTGTACTTATTTGGGCACTTTTTCTGCATTGGCTGTCCGTTAAAATGTTCA
Organism: Diplodus puntazzo; assembly: GCA_963678695.2. Lineage (NCBI taxonomy): Eukaryota > Metazoa > Chordata > Actinopteri > Spariformes > Sparidae > Diplodus > Diplodus puntazzo. Next base: position 22,987,554 of record OZ023157.1, on the reverse strand, counting down.
CATTTGTAGCAACATTTGAAAGTATGGTACTTCATGGCTTACCTGCCTGCTGGTTAAATGTTTGCAGCTGCAACTAAAATATTCGAAAATGTCAAATATTCCCTTATTCCAGCTACTCAAAGGTGAATAAATGCTAGTTTTCTTACTCTTGTAGGGTAGTAAAGGGAACACCTTCAGACATTGACATGAGCTCCGGCTCTTGGAAATTGAGGAATGCATGTTTCAATATTCTCTGACATTTCCTAGACTAAATTATTAATAGCATAACTTATGAGGAGAAAAATCACTAACAAAACTCAACTTTACAGAAGGTGCAGCTATACCACAGGGCACCTTTGAGACTGCTAGACAGCTAAACTTTGCAAATAAAAAGCCATATAAAATTTCAACAGTCTTTTAAAGATACAATAAAATTCTATCAGTGTCTGATTTTCTGAAAAAACAACTTTAATGAGATACATCACATGACAAAAAACAACTACCTCTAACTTGTCTATGAGCTGTTAAAAGTCAACCAACCACCTGAGGAGAGCAGCATGTTTTGTATATTTGTCAGCAGCATGATCTGCCACAAGCACCCAAGGTGGGACTTGAGTTTATACCAGACTGGGCAGGTAGTAATAGAAAAAGAAATCATCGAACTTCTTTTTCATGCCCCTGATGAGAGCCTTGTTGCACAAGCATGTCTTCACTGGATAACACCCGCAGAACGCACCACGGTGTGCCTGATATCATTATCTCTGCCTGGATTTGCCAGTAGTATTGGTCGGTCCTCTTGGTTTTCTGTCTGCTTTGGCAGACTGAGGCAAGGCTCACATTTTATTCTGTAGGGTAGTTTCATGAATTTTGTTAATTAAAATCTTGATTAATCAGTCAATTTCAAGAAAAATGTCTCTCTAGTGGCAGGGGAGGAAGCCGGACAGACCTGGCAGACCCAAAAGCATTGTGAGGGTCTGCTGGGAACGTCTGGCGAAACCCTCTGCCAGGGAGGTCTTTAACTCCCACCTCCGGGAGCGCTTTGACTAGATCCCGAGGGAGGCTGGGGACATTGAGTCCGAATGGACCATGTTCTCCACTTCCATTGTTGACGCGGCTGTTCGAAGCTGTGGCCGTGAGGTCTCCGGTGCCTGTCGTGGCGGCAATCCCCGAACCCGGTGGTGGACTCTGGAAGTAAGGGATGCTGTCAAGCTAAAGAAGGAGTCCTATCGAGCCTGGTTGGCTCGGGGGACTCCTGAGGCAGCTAATGGGTAATGGCAGGCCAAGCGTGCAGAAGCAAAAACTCATGTCTGAGAAAAGTTCGGGGAGGCCATGGAGGAGACTACTGGTCGGCCTCGAAGAAATTCTGGCAAACCATCTGGCGCCTCAGGAGGGGGAAGCAGTCCTCCACCAACACTGTTTACAGTGGAGGTGGGGAGCTGTTGACCTCGACTGGGGACATTGTAAGGCGGTGGAAGGAATACTTCGAGGATCTCCTCAATCTCACTGACACGCCTTCCATAGAGGAAGCAGAGGCTGGGGACTCAGAGGTTGACTTATTCATCACCCAAGCCGAAGTCACTGAGGTAGTCCGGAAGCTCCTCAGTGGCAAGGCACCGGGGTTAGATGAGATCTGCCCTGAGTACCTCGAGTCTCTGGATGTTGTGGGGCTGTCTTGGCTGACACGTCTCTGCAGCATCGCGTGGCAGTCGGGGACAGTGCCTCTGGACTGGCAGACCGAGGTTGTGGGTCCCCCTTTTTTAATAGGGAGACCCCTTTTTGAATAGGGGGACCCTATTGTGTTCCAACTATCGGGGGATCATACTCCTCAGCCTCCCTGGGAAAGTCTATTCCAGGGTACCTAGAACCAGCTCTATACCCTCCGCAGGGAGCTCAAGGGTTCATGGGAGTTTGCCCAACCAGTCCACATGTGCTTTGTGGACTTGGAGAAGGCATTCGACCGTGTCCCTCATGGCATTCTGTTGGAGGTGCTTCGGTAGTATGGGGTCGGAGGCCCTTTGCTAAGGGCTGTACGGTCCCTGTACGAACGAAGCAGGAGCTTGGTTCGCATTGCCGGCAGTAATACAGACCTGTTCCCAGTGCATGTTGGCTGCCCTTTGTTCTGTTCTTTATTTTTATGGACAGAATTTCTAGGTGCAGCCTGGGGCCGGAGGGGCTCTGGTTCGGGAGCCACTGGATTTCATCTCTGCTTTTTGCAGATGATGTGGTCTTGTTGGCTCCTTTGAGCCAGGACCTCCAGCATGTCCTGGGGCGGTTTGCAGCCGAGTGTGAAGTGGCCGGGATGAGAATCAGCACCTACAAGTCCGAGGCCATGGTTCTCAACCGGAAAAAGGTGGCCTGCTCCCTCCGGGTTGGGGGAGAGCTTCTGCCTCAAGTGGAGGAGTTTAAGTATCTGGGGGTCTTGTTCATGAGTGAGGGAAGGATGGAACGTGAGATTGACAGGTGGATCGGTGCAGCAGCCGCAGTTATGCAGTTGTTGTACCGGTCTGTTGTGGTGAAGAGAGAGCTGAGTCGAAAGGCGAGCTCTCGATTTACCGGTTACCGGTCTACGTTCCTATCCTCATATGGCCATGAACTTTGGGTCATGTCTGAAAGAATAAGATCCCAGATACAAGCAGCCGAAATGAATTTCCTCCGCAGGGTGGCAGGGCGCTACCTTAGACATAGGTTGAGGAGCTCGCGCATCTGTATCAGATGCCCTCTGGACGCCTCTGGAGGTGTTCCTGGCATGTCCTGCCGGGAGGAGACCCCGAGGAAGACCCAGGACACGCTGGAGTGGCTATGTTGCTCGGCTGGCCTGGGAACGCCTTGGGATCCTCCCGGAAGAGCTGGAGGAAGTGTACGGGGAGAGGGAAGTCTGGGTGTCCCTGCTAAGGCAGCTGCCCCCGCGACCCGGTCCTGGATAAAGCGGAAGAAGATGGATGGATGGATGGATGTCTCTCTACTTTGATCACCAATTGATCACAATTTCAGCCATTTTGCAGGTCATATTTTCTGATTCAAAGTTATTAAATGTAATGATTTGCTGCTTTTCTTTGTTATTTATGATAGTAAATAAAAAGACTTTGGGTTTGGGACTGTTAGCTGGACAAAATAAACTATTTAAAGAGGTCTGAGGTTAGACTGTGTGATGAGCATTTTGACACCATATGCATTTACACTTAGTTTTTTTTTGCATAAACAACGTTTTGAAGTTGGGTAAAAGTACTTAAATAGAAGAATAAAGTAGCATAAAATAAAGCAAGTCACGTGAAGTACAATAATTTCAAAACTGTACTAAAGTGGGATGCTAAGATACATTTCTTGCTAGTGTTGCATACAGTGTTGAGCTCAAGATCACAGCAGACAGCTTATCGTGTAGCCACAATGCTTAATCACCTACAACAGCCAATAAACCACCTTTACAGGTGGATACAGAAACGCACCTTTTCCCGCTACTGTGTTTCAACAATTTAACAGCGTAAGTCAGCTAAGATTTGTAAGTTAGCCAAAAGTCATCTTGGTGTTGAACACTAATGTCGCTTCATCCAAAATAATGTTAAAGAGCTTGTCTTCTCCTCGACTGGAGAAGACTGCGCCCACGGAATCAAAAAATTCCAACAGGAAGATGATACATATCACTTCCGGTTTGAAAATTCTTCTTCTGTACTTTACATGTCCCATTATCCCCTCTACATTAGTGTCAACAATTTACATCCATGTGGATTTGACTAAAATCAAGTAGATATCAATCAATAGATGCTTATAAGCATTTTTGTGTCCTACATAATATATAACCATATCGTGTCTTGATGCTGCTACTTATTACAGAAGCCCTAAGGGGCAAGTGTGAAATATATATATATATATAAGTTAAAAAAAAAGAAAAGAAAATCAATGTGTGTTACAGATTAAAAAAAAATTCACAAAAACATTTTTTTTTTGGATGTAGAGTGGAAAAAAAAATCATGAAAATTTGAGAAAAAAAATTCCAGACAGAAAGTAAGACACAAAGATTATTTGAATCTTGTGTTGAGCCGAATTTATTTATTTTTTTCGCTTACATTGCCCTTTAAAGCAAGCACACGCTACACACCCACAGAGGGCGGTAATGCGCCATTTCGTTCCTTCGCTGTCACAGCTATGAGAGACATGAAGTAGAAGAGTGGGCAGGCAGCTGGTGACAGCCAACGTGAACCGCTCCCCCAGCAGTCAGTAAACTGGATCAAACGTAGACATTACCGGACAGCTCGGTGGAAATACAGTAGGAACGTTTGCTAACGTTTACTGTCCACGGGAGGCACGTTTCACAAGTTCGATCTGACCACATAGTCGGTCGGTTCCCGGTTGTAGTAGTGTTATCTTTGCTGATAATGGCAAAGTGAGCTACACTGTTGCTTCGAGTTTTAGCATAAGTAACGTTGACGTTAGCCATAACGTTTGGTAGCTATCGAGCAAGCAAAAGCTAGGTAAGCTCCGTGTTTACGGTCGGATCGAGCAACCCGGTGCTTCACCCTGTCAAGTTATCGACTAAACGTCAGGTTGTCTCGGACTAAGTAAGGATGGGTGACATAAACCCATCGACATCGCATGCATTTCAGTCGGAGGTAAGTTTTTTGCAACTGTTTTGCAGTGAGTAGTTTGCAGTGATGGCTAACGACGTTAGCAAACGTCAACTTGTTCGAGACTGTCACTACACGATGTAGCAGCTGCTGATTAGTTAGCGTTAGCTTTCTGTGCTAATGTTGACATGTAGCTGCTGGTGCAGAAATTAAATAAGTTAACACGCTGAGCGTTCAGACGCGCTTAGTTCCATTTGTTAACTTTCACTACTTTAACTCAACACAGTGCATGAGAATGAGTAATTGACTTTAACTTACGTCGGGTTGTATTGACGTGGTTAAAGCTAGCCTAACGTTTCATCGAAAAGAAAACATTCCATCATCATAGCGGAGTATGCTAACACAAATTTGGCTAACTAAGCATCATATTCACGTAATGTGCCTTTCTCGTCAGGTAACAGCTCGATAACACTGATGTTTTTATGACTCCCTGCGACTCCTTGATGGACATTAATGTGAATTAATGCATGGCCTCATAGTTTTGTTTGCTGTTTAAACTCCACCGACACTAGCCAACAGCTAGCTGTATTGCAATAGTTGCTCAACCGCTATGTGCTGTCTGTCGCTAGCCGATCCAGCTAGCATTAGCTGTCGTTTTTTAGTTTGGTTTAATCGGTGGGGGTTGGTAGAAAGCTTCACTGACGAATTCAGAAAGACACTAGTCAGACGACTTATTCAACTTTATCTCATGTTTGTCATCATGTCAGTGTTTGTTTTGCTCAGTCTTGTCGCGTCGTATCGAGTCAGCCAGCGCTGATGGCAGATTGCACAGTAGCGTTATGTGCCGATCTGCTCGATCATGTCATCGCCATGTCGAGATTTGTATGTTGGATGCAGCTAATGTTTCGATGACGTGCCTGTGTTTCAGGGGTTCAGTCCGCCATACAGGAGGAGGAGGACAGTGGAGGATTTTAACAAGTTTTGCACTTTTGTCTTGGCCTATGCCGGTTACATCCCATACCCCCAAGAGGTGAGTAGATGAGGCGGTCGGTGCCTGTACACACATCTTCATTTAAGCACCTGTATAGCTGGGCGCATTTTTGAATGTGTTTTAAAATGCAATCGAATGAAAATAGAACTGCAGTGGATAGCTCATAACAGGATTGTACAATTTACAAAAGAGGGGAAACACTTACAAGAGCCACTATGTGTTAATGAAGACCAAATGTTTGTGGTAAATAAATGAAGACAATACAGTTGCAAAGAATCCGAATGAAGTGTTGTGCATTTATAAGAAATTGCTTGTCTAAAAGTTTAAGCAGATTTTTTTTTATTGACTTGATTTGTATAAAAGAAATCCTGCGTATCTGTGATCAGAACTTTTTTTGGCAGGAAGTCTGAAAGGTTGAGTTTAAGCGTTGAGCTTTTCTTGGATTGTGTTTATTTTAGTTTCAGCACACTCTCTGTTAAAAACTAACCGCAGCCTTTTCTTACTGTTCACATGGCGAGAATGCTTTTTTTTTTTTTGTAAACAAGATTTCAGTTGCGTCTGTAAGACAATTGGCTTCTTGGCCTCCTGTTTAGTTTGCTGAATGCCTCTGACTGATTACATTTAGAGCCTCCCTCACTTTGACTATTGTTTGTATTCGCCTCAGCTGTACCCTCTGTCTTATGGCAAGTAATCCTATCCACACTGTCCAGCCTTTCACATCTATGTTCTTCCCTGTAACACATTTGTAAGCATTTATTATGGCTGAAAGCATAGTGATTTAAAAAATATGCACTCAACTATCATTGCCCTGTCCCGTTATCAAGGGGGGGTCCGCTTGCTGTTGTCACACACAACCACATTTTTCCTCCCCTGAACTCCAACAGGTAAGACCTTTTTAGGGTTATTCTGGTCAAGTTCACAGCCTTTGTAGCTTCATCTCTAATTGGGCTGATACCCTCCCTTACTGCAACTGTGGAGCACACTGCTTGAATTATTTTTTTTTCTAACCAAAGATAAAGTTTGACAGCCTGTTTTCTGTGTGAGCACAAGTTCTTTTGTCAGAGCTAATGTTGGACAAATTTACTTCCTCTTCCTCACTACTGACAGCAGAGACTCAAGATTCTGACTCATTTTTTTCCCCCAGTTGTGGTTGTTCCTTCAAAGGTTTGTCTTTCATCTGTCATTCTGCAGTTCCTCTCCAACACGTGCTCGATTTGTTTTCATTTGCCGCCCCCTCTGCCTGTGTTCATCTTGTCACGTGGTGCAAGACTCTCTTGTCATTTGTTGATAAACAGTGATGCACCTGTTCTAGGGGATACCCTGGACACAGTATCTTTAACTCTAACTAACTAATAACCAGTTTCTGTCATTTTGACTGACTTAAAAGTTTGATGAACATTTTCACATTTGTTTATTAGTACAGGGAAATTGGCCTTGAATTTAATTAATTTAACAGTGGCTTTAAAAAGTCCTCTGATAAATGTAGACTCCCTGTAATGCCAAGTAATTATAACCAGAGGCAGCCAAATTGTCTGAAGCTGCATCTTACTCACACACACACACCTCTAAACTAGTGCATTGTATCATGCTAGTCCTTGGCACTTGATAATATTGCATGATATTTTTAATCTTTTAATTACCATCCTCTCCATTTATTGTTACAGGACTCTCCACTGCGTAGTAGTTCCAGTCCTCCAAACAGTACAGGCAGCACAGCTGACAGTGATGGCTGGACCCCCGGACCCCCAACCTCCTGTGCCCAGCGGCCTCCCAAGGTTCCCCAGGACAGGAGCAGGAAACGTCCACAGCCCGGAGCCCCACTATCAAGTCACACCAAGAAAGATGTGAGTTGAGTTGATGTTACATAAGGACCCGTTTCATGTTTAACCTTCATCTCTCCTGACACACATGCCCCTTTTACCCTCCTATGCAGCACACAATCGCCACCCTGCACCCGGATGACCGCCGGAAAGCCGACAAGCTGAAGAAGAAGAAAAGGAGAAAGGAGAGGGAGCATTCAGCCGGGGGGGAGAGCGAGGTTCAGCAGGCCCCCTCGACAGTCCCAGGGCTACAGCATCCCGTCTCCTTCGGTGGCCAAACGATCAAAGAGGAGCCTGAGGATGATATCAGCATTCCCCTCCACCCCCAGCATCTGCCGAGCCCAGCTACCTGCAAGGAGGAGCCCAAGGAGGAGCATCGACACTGGGATGGCCAAGACATTGAAGAAGGGGTGGTAAAGGTACAGAAGGTGGAGGGCTTTGCAGGAAACAGAACGGTGTTCCGCCAGGGGAAGCAGGTGGTGTTCAGAGACGAGGATGGGTCTGGAGAGGATGAAGACATCATGGTAGACTCAGGTAAGGTTATTCTTACTGCTACATACATTACATTGTTACAGGTTTGACAAAGTGACCAAGCTGAACATGCTCTCTCCTGTCTTGTCAGATGACGACTCGTGGGACCTGGTGACGTGTTTCTGCAGGAAGCCTTTCGCAGGTCGAGCCATGATCGAGTGTAACAAGTGTCACACCTGGATTCACCTGTCGTGCGCCAAGATCCGCAAGAGCCACGTGCCAGAGACATATGTGTGCCAGAGCTGCCGAGAGTCAGACGGAAACCCGGACACCCGCCGCTCCCACCGCTCACGAGTAGCCCCCAGCAAACATCTGCTAGACTGACCCCCCCCCCCAACGAACCATGAACTCTGACCCCTTTGACTCCTGCTTCCCCTCCACCTGCTGGAATGACCCTTCCTCTGATTCAGGTCTCGCAGCCTTCGTCGTTTGTCCTTCACATTCAGCAGAGAACTTACTTTTTCTACAAACACTTTGATGGACCTATCCCAACCCCCTTATCCCATTTGAAAGTCTGAGTCTGAGTGCTATTTTAGATTTACTACGGTTTGTTCCTGCTTCCCTATAGACTCTGTGCGTACGGCAATCACTGAATGGATGTCTGTCTGTAGAAGACGTTAGCATAGCAGCAAACCGCTACTGTTGAGATTTCTCGTGAACACTGGAATCGTTTGACCTGCCATATAAAGAGAAACACCCTCACAACTGCCACCCACTATGGTGCATGCTGGGATATGTGGGAAAGACAGTTTGTACTTTTCTCACTTTTCTTTTGTTTTTCAATATCCATCTGACCTTTCTGTCACAGGGAAGGTTTGTCTTTCAGCTTAAACTGGATTTGATTTCTCTTAAATGTCTCTATTAATGTTACACAATTAACCGTTAAAAATGAGAAAGCAAGATAAGCCTTGTGTTAATTGCTTCAGATGGTGCTATAGTACTAAGGTATAATCTAGTAGAACAAAGATGTAGAATAAGAGACTACAGTCTGCATTTGCTTCATCTCTTTGTTGTTCTGTTTCGTTATTTAAGACGTTGTGAACGATTATCATTGAGGCTTTAAGCCCATACAGCTGCACCAAGCTCTTGTTCCTCTTCCTTCTACTTCACAAACTGTCTTCCAGGCTCTGAATCAAGACGTTAACTCGGCCACACGTGGAGCTTTTACTCACTTTGCTTTTCAGAAACGTTCAAACAGCGTTTCTTTTTCACCAGAATTCTGTTCCTGGGGAGGTTTTCATAATGTTTATAAGCCAGATAACTGACAAGATTCAGATAACATGACAGTTGTTTTCAGTTCAAGGTGTTTTCTGTTGCCTCTGGTCAGTGTCTTTTACTGCATTTAATGACAGGCGTGAACAGTGGTGGTGTTCAAGAATATTTTAATTTTCTAAAACGTTATAGAAATGTAAATTTTTTTTGTTAACTGTTTCAATGCTCATGACAAAAAAGTTTTCAGAGACGACTATATTTATAGAAGGGAACTCCTATGACCGTCCTGTTTTAAGTATCAACAGAAAAAAAAGCTATCTTGACTGGAATGGTGTTGTTTGATTCTCTCAAGAGTCCAGTTGAAATTCTGCATGTGTGTGTGTGTGTGTGTGAGTGAGTGTGTGTGTGAGGGAGAGAGAGAGAGAGAAAGAGAGAGGGTGTTGGCAATGCATGTGCTGCTATGAGTTGTCTCAGCTAAGCTCCGTGGTTTTTGGTCTTTTGTATGACGGTGAAATGGATATCTTCAAAAGGGCCATGGGCAGGGTTGGGTTATTTCTGTCTCTGAAGAGTCAGATCAGAAGAGCAGATCTCAGTCTCTGATCACCTCTCACTAACGTTTTCACAGCAGTATTCAGTTGCTTCCATAAGCAAAAATGTGTTTTTTAGGGCCTTTTTCCCCTAAAACTTGCAATTTGGATGAAAGAGTTTAAGCTTATTCATGTGCCATCTGCTGTTGTTTCTGATTATATAAAAGCCATACTGTAGAGTGACAGATTTTTAGATTCAGTACCTTGGATATTAGTCCAGGATGGGTTTTTTTACAATGCAGAATCAATGACTCGACCAGGGAACGACTAACACACACACAAAATGAATGTTTGGTTTGTAAAGAACACAAGACTTTCCGAGAGTTTAAAGTGGTTAAGCTCATCTCTGCACTCTTGTCCTCTGGCAGTTACAAATGTTGGTTAACTGGTTCGTACCCAGCAGTCACCCAGAAGGTGATGGTTTTCAAGATACTTCGAGACCTAAATTTGCCTTTTTCTCAGGACGTTTATGTCTTGAAGAGAGCCTGAAGACACAAATCTTCATGCCCAAATTTCAGTCTTCGTCTTTGAGACATCAGTGTAATTAAAGTTAACGATGCTTATTGTGATACAGCTCGTTTTATTCTGATCCTGGGTTGTCCTATCCCCTTTGAGAAAGCGTTGTCTGTACTGTGGTGCAAACCGTTTCTGTGAAACTATTGTAAACTATTGTAAATAAAGAGTTACCATTTTAATTAGTCACTTTTTGCCTGTTTTTTTTTTGTTTTTCTTTTTAACTGGCTTGTGAAATCAAACAACAATGTGATCAGTTCATATTTATTGTAGTCTTACATGACAGAGAACACAGGCTCCTCAACCATACAGAGCATTTACATACTAATGTGAGTCAGTTCGGATGACGGACGGGAGTGGAACAGCAGGGAGCAGTCGTTTTGCTGGCCTCATGGTGGCACTAGAGCAGAGGTGAACAGCTGACCTGTCAAAATACTTCAAAGCACACTTCTTAAAACAAAAGAGAGAAGACGAACTACAAACAGAAACAGTGCAAAATGGCTGCTGTGATGGTGACCCAAAACATGAGCATATCACTAAAGAGATCTCTCACTCAGAGACCTGCATCCTGCCAACTAAGAACCAAAATGATTCCATCTTAGCACTTTCACTTACTTATTTTACAGATCAGTCACAGCAATGACAAAATGAATCAAAGGAGGACACCATAAAAAGCCATCTAACACTAACCTCTTGCATTTGTTTGAAATACTGAAAGTTTGTGCAAAATATTACCTTTGTATTCAATAAAATGCCATTTGTATCCTAAATAAGTTGTGTTTATAGTGTTTTCAGGGATTGCCTGTAGCCCATTACAGGATCCCCCAACATAATGAGGAATGATTTAACTCACGCTCCTTCGCGTTTCCCTTTGTAGTTACATTGCCAATCCACCTTTACAAATACTGATACATAAACAGGTTGATAGAAGGAACAAAATCTGATTAAATCGGAGTTGACAGTCGTAATGTGCGTTCGATGTTTATTAACACCTACCTACAGTATATCTGAAAAGAAAGTGCATCACAGGATATTAGATTTCCCCATGTTAACCTCACCACTCTGATATGAAAATAGCTACAGAAGAGGTCAGTTTGTGTTTTTCACATAATGTCCCGGCTAACAGGAGGGCTGCAATCAATGATTCTTCTCCCAATGAATGGATTTGTTTTTTGGTAAAATATCTGAAAATGTTCATAAATGTTGTCCCCCAAAGTCTGAGATGTCGACCTCAAATGTCTTGTTTTTCCACAACCAAAAGTTAGTTAGTTTGCTAGAGTAAAAAAAACAGAAAATATTCACATTTAAGAAGCTGGAAGCAGAGAATTTTAACTTTTTGAATTCATCAAACCGGTTAATTATCAAAACAGTCGGCGATTACTCTAATAGCTGACATCTTATCCAGTAATCGGTGCAGCCCGAGCTGACCAGTACGGTTTTAGTGTCATATACATTGTTATGTTTAAGTGACATGGAATTAGCAATGTTTAAATTTCAAAATGGGCCAGGGAACATCAGATTAAAACATATGGCTCAGGATTGGTGTAAAAAAAAAATGGAAACAATGTCAAACAAATAAATGTTCCTGTGCAAATGTGCCATAATCAGTCAAATAAAATGTTTTCAATCATGCTCAGGTCAGCTCCGGTAACAAGTTATTGTCTGTCAGCAGCAAACACAACCCTAATGAGGGAAAGTGTTGAACTACGCCCTCTACTGGTCGCACCCCAACTATGAGGGATTGCGCTAGAAGTGAAATACAAAGGATAACCTTCACTGCCTTAAAAATCATAATTAAAATCAGTTCTGGCTGCAACTGCACAGAGTTAATAATTAAGCTCCGACTCGAATGTAAGTGGAATTTCTGCCGTTAACTTGCTGTCTGAGATATTACAAATTCTGTATGAAGAATTCAGCTGGATCGCGACCACCAAAGGGCATCTCCACCACCTTCCCTCCCCGTACAACCCCTTCCATATCTCAACCCCCCGTCACAGATATAGGTTTAGAGCACCAGTTTACACCTTCTGACTGACGGGCACCCCCCATGAGCAGCAAAAATGTCACTAAAAAGGCATAAAAAATAGGATGAGACGTTTCAACAAGTAAACAAAAACATGAGTTACACAATCAGGTCCTCAGTCCTGATCAGCCTCAGGGTCACCGAGACATGATCCTGCATAGTGTTACTCTTACTCTTACTCTTGCATGAGTTAGTGAAATTACAGTATTAGATTCAAACCTACCTGGGTGATACACATACAGGACAAAGACTACAATGATATGGGATAAAAGTACAGCTTGTGTGTATATACCTGACATAACAACTGTCAACACACATCTTTAAATTGAACACTTTTAGCTCATCGTTGATGGGAATGGACAACACGTCCACAGTGACTGTCAGTCCCTCTGTGTAGTGCAATATATAAAACTATGCTCAGGGCTGATCTCCTGCAGCAGGCAGATATTTGCGCAGGCCTGTCAGGTGGAGCAGACTGGAGACACAAAGGCTTGTAGAAACTCTGAGCTGACTCCTGTATTCTGCTGAACCTCAGAGACGGCCCACAGGAAAGGGAGGAGTGGAGGAACTCGATAAACAGATTCACTAATACCATGACAGAAGAGGACCAGAGGTGAGAAACAGACTGGGTGTTTCTCCTGCTTTCTTGAGTTCTTCTGTTTACACCAAGTTTCTTGTCATCTGCATTTGCCCTCTGGTGCTCGGACAGCGGTGGGGTCCTAGGGCTCGGACTCAATTCTGTGAGCTATAAAGACATAAAATGTGTGTGATCTTAATTTGTAGTAAGGTTACAAACGGTGTGCAGCAACATTACATTAATACCGGATTAGGGAAAAGTGGCTGCATACTAACATTGCTTGGGTATCCGTAGAGGATCAGTGTCTGCAGAGATGACTTGGTGCATGACACCTCTGAACTGGTACAGTAATTTAAGACTCTTCTCTTCTCCAACACAGGGGTCATAGAAACCCGGCAACCCAGCCTGCACACAGAGGAAAAGTTTGTATGCATGCATAGAGGTGGTATGGCGAGCAGATGAGGACATTATTCACCTCCCTATACCTATGTTTGATCGTTTACCTAGTTAATACACTTAACTGTTAATAAATTGTTGATATAGTTTTATATCTTCAGCTGGTGCCAGTGGAGTGCATGCAAGGACCCTTGCTGCTGACAGCTGTTATTCTTCGGTGTGTGTGTTTAAACAACATCCTGGAAGGCGACTGTGTCAGTGAGCATGTTTATGCACATGTGCCAAGTGTAAGAATATAAGTTGTTTAATTGCTTTCTTTTTAATAAACAGACACACGGCACGTTGTAGACCCTAACCCTACGACAAAGAAACAAGGCCCAATAGTCCCTTTTTGTACACACTCATAGATACCAGCCACCTAAAAACACCTGAACAAAAACTTTGAAAAATGCCCTTTGTGAGGAAAATCCTTCTCTTTATTCAGATATGCATCAAATGAAAATGGGTTCTATTCCTGGCCGAGACCATCCTATATCAAAGTTTATTCAAAATGCGTCAACACGTTTTTTTGGCTGAAAACATAACCTCCAAGGCAGATCATTCCTTGGGCACCCACTGCAAATGTGAACTCAACTTCCATTTGCAACGGCACATTAAAACGGCTGGTGATTTAAGACTAAAAATAACAGACCTATAAAACATCAAACAGCAGGGAAAAGGAAACATATTAAAATGACCTCACTGGCTTTCCATAGAGCTTGTAGCTAATCAAATGGACACACCGACATGTTGCGACACAAACCTTAGAGGACTCGGTGAGGATGAGTTTGGAGTCCTTGACCAGGCACTGCAGAGGCACAGTGACGTCGATGACCTTTGCTTTCTCCTGCTTCTGGCTCGTGTCTGACACAAACTTTCCATACCAGGCATTCAGGATGATCAGACCTAGACAGCAATGAGCAGTGGAAGTGTTTAGTCTCTTTTGTGTAACTTAGGGTGCAAATATACAGATGCTCAGTTTAACAGTGAGAGCAGTGAAGACAGACTGGAAACATACAGAAAACCAGTGGCGCGTAATGTATGAAAGCCACGTGGAGTGGACAATCAGAAGCGTCATTGTGTGAATACCTCCTACAGCTGTGCAAACACAGAAGCTATAAACAAATCCATTGACTTCCAAAGGCAAGTGCTGGACCAATAGAAGATGAAAATAGGAAGAGCATGAAAGAAGGTCGCAACACTGTATCTTTCCTTTAAGAACATTAGCTCGAAGCGGCATCATAAAAGCAACGGTTCTGCTACTCTTTGAGCCATTTCTTCCAAACAGAGCATCTAGGAAGTGTTGTGAACACTTCCCATAGAGTGATTGACACATGCAGATTATCACATGCACCCTCTACACAAATATAACAGGAAATCCATTAGCACACTGAAATCATACTTTTGATTTAAGCCAGTGTACACTCTGGTGTTCTTTGCACAGACTTGAGAGCTTAACCTACGTAAACACTGCAGCATGGAGATGTGCTACTTCCTCATCACTTGATTCACAGCAGTAAGTGTTGGAAGTCTGACTTATAAAAACAGAATCCTGGAGCTACAGTGCTGTATATTACCCAGTTAACAGCAACCAGGAGATATGTGTCTGAATTACACACTTGGATTTCTACCAAGTTTTGACTGCTGTCTGCAAACTAAAAAAAAAAAGTTGTCAGTGTCTCACCCTGTTGTAGTGTGTGTGTGTGTATGTGTGTGTGTCTGTCTGTTCCCTCACCCATCTTGGCTTCTTCCGCTTCTATGATTCTCCTCACAGACTCCTGCATCAGCAGAACCTGCAGAGGAGCCAAGGGAGAAAGAGGGGGGGGGGGGGGGGGAGAAGAGGAGGAGGAGGAGGAGGAGGAGGAGGAGTGGTATAAAGCAAAATAGAATAGGATAGAAGGGAAGTTTTCAGACGAGATGAGGAGAGCTGAACCTAGAAACAATGATCAATGATCCCCCACACACAATGAATAAAATGTGTGGTTGCATGTGAGCGCGAGTACTCACGGCAGACTCTGCCTCCTGCTTCTTCTTGGCGATGTCTGTGGCGGAGCTCTTCCTCTGCAGCTCTAGTTCTCTGAGAAGCACAGAGACAAAAAAAAAAGCAGACATCAACAATCACCCACTGGGATTCACTGTGGAGCCTCTCGATAATGACAGTGTGAGTAAAACTGAAAGAAAGCCTGATTGTATTAGCGACAACCAAAACACTGGATCTCTCCCCGACTCATACAACAAAGAGGTTAAAAATTAAATGTGGCAAAATGAGATGCTGATTGAGTGTCAGATTAAAATGAGGTTATGAGGAGGTGCACTGACTGCTCTTTCTGTGCTTGTGTATATGGTATGATGATCAGTCTGTGGACGGCCATGTAGACCAGCAGGGGTCCCACGGTGGCGTAGAAGACAGCACTGGGCAGCAGCTGATCTGTCAGGTGGACTGGAAACAGGTACGTCTGACTGGCACGCGCCAACCTGCACAGAGACACCAGCCCAAATGTACACACACATTCAAAAATTATGCAGCGAGATGAGGACCAAAAGGAGAATGAGATCTGATTTTGGGTTGGCCAGTACTTGATCTTGAGTGTGACTCCCTGAGGGACCCCGATGCTGACAGTGGCTGACAGGACACTGTGTCGGCTGATCTTCCTCTCTGCTCCATATTCCACCACAGTGCCAAACCAGCCCGTCCTGTAACACGAGGAACACAAAATAAGCGGAGAGTGTTAGGCAGCTACAGTGGGGCGATACATTATAAATACATTATGAAGCCAGGAGATTAAAATGTTTTGGAACCAAATATGTGTTGCTAATGGCTTTCTGCTTCTTGTTTTGTTACATTTACTTTTACATTAATGTCTATATTTATGAATCTTTTATTGCTCTTATTATTTATGCCTTTTATATTTTCCCAGAATGCTGTATAATTGTGTACAACTTTTTATCTCCTGCAGTGATCTTAATGTCTCATTTGTCCTGTCATTGTCTTTTATTGTGCGAACTCTGGAAAGCACTTTGCGTTTCCTTCTTGAAAATGTGCTCTATAAATCTACAATCATAATGATTATCATCTTACTTTGCAGCCCAAAACGTATGTAATATGTGATTTGCAGGTTGCATTATAAAATGGTTTATATAAGATGTCTGGTTTGTAGGTCTCATGTTTTGTTTAGTTTGATGACAAAACAGTTATTTTTGTGCCTCCAGGCCGATGACCGCCGTGGCCAGAGGCATTATGTTTTTAGGTTGCCCATCCATCCACTTGGACTCAAGAATAAACTGACTAGAATTTGGTGGCCAAAGGTCAGAGGTCAAGGTCACTGTGACCTTGCAAAACACACTTTTCTCCATAACTCATATGGTGATTAACATTTCACAGAAATTTCTAGCAGGACAAAATGATGAAGTCATGACATCTGATATCCAATAGGTCAGAGGTTAAATGCACTGTGACATAATATTCTACTAAAAATGCTCTTCCCATGATTCATCGCCATAGCTCAGGAAAAGCAACTTGCAAGTGTGCAGATGCATACAACGGCGAGGTGGTAATTCTAGTTTCATCTTGACATCTCAAGGACTTGAAAAGACAATCTACTTTCTTGTAATTATGAAACATTTTTCATGATGCCAGGAAAAAAAGTTTATGATGTAACAATAATGTCGCAAGTTTCTTGCAATTCTAAGAAAATCTGATTAAAAACCACTTTTAATCCTTCCAGTCACTTAAAGAATAACTTAATACCAGGCATAAAAGCAGTGTTGTCAGCTGGTGTTAAGTTGCTTTTAAAAGTACTTTGACAAGGAAATTCCATCAGCTAATCAACAGAACAATTCATCAGCTGATTAAAAAACAGGATGAGCAAACAGACGTACTTAACAGAGCCTTTGACTTTGGTCTGGTCCTCATCCTGGAACTTGTACTGGTAGCTCATCATCAGGTAGGAGTGAGGCACACCCAGCTGAAAGGCGTGGGGGATAGAAGTAGAAAAGTGATAAAATAGCAATTCTAATTATGTCAAATATCAGTTACAGTAAAAAACACATTTACTGTACTTGGTGGTAGCTTTGCCTTCGGTGGATTTGCGTTTGTGTTTGTGCTTTATGTGTACCTGTAGAGCCAAAGTGAAGTGGCTGCTTTTCGTGTCTCGGACCAGGCTGGTGGTCATGGCGCTGTTGGGCCCCCAGCGCCACTGCAGGTAACCCATGGTGTTCTGGTCCAGGTGGCGTGCCGTCATCAGAGAACAGCTTGGACGCAAACCTCGAGGAGAGAACTGCAAACCACACTGGGCTGTCAAGAAACTGGACAGAGAAATGACAGAGCGTCCGTGTTTTAATACTAGGTTTGCAATGGTATGAGACTGGTACCATAACCATCTCAGAACACATTACACTTTCACAGTATGCTGTATTAAACAATTATCATTATGGTTATTATAATCAATTACAATGACCTTTAAGGAAATGAAGACAGGTTTTTTTCTGGATACAAAAAAACGCTTTATCTTAATTTCCCAAACATTATGTTTTGACAGACGTGAAGCTTAATACAAGCTTGAAACATATTTATTCTATAACGCCAATATGTTAGAATACTGCTCGCTAGATAAGAACATATACACAGTATGACAACCGTCAATTTTCATGTATACCTTGAGACCAGTCCACCCCTGCAACCCCAGTTAATACAGTGCATTGTAGTCCCCTACTTCAAACAGCTGGCCTTACCAACGTGGAGAAACATTGCGAAACACCTTTAACCCAATGAGAGGTCCGAGTATATCTCCTGCACCTAACTCCACCTACACAGCAAATGCACAGAGACAAGTGATTGCAAACGGGTGAGAAAATTACTAATTAAAAAAGAATGATTTACTGTATTTAACATTTACATCTACATTGTAGTTTGCGTTCATGTGTTGTATATATTTGCATACCTCTCCCCAGCCCTTGGCTGACGTAACTCTTCGTACAGTCATGTTAATGTTGCCCCCACCGTTCCCATTGTGTGTGGAGAGTGAACCAGACAGCACTGCTGTGTCAGAATTTGTTAATGGAGCCTGAAGAAAGACAAGACAGAATACTACAGTGACTCCCACCCAGGTAATTCTCCGTGTGGAAGATAATTGCTAAGTGAATGTGTGTTTTGGTCGTACCTCTATGGACTGAGAAATGTGCATCTTGTTAATTTCAATATGAGGAAACCCGCCTCCTGGCATCTCTTCAAAGTCCTCATCGTAGCGGTCAAACAGGTCTGTTGCATCCACACCCACGCTGATTGTGCCCTGAATAATGAGGGAGTGAAGGGGAGAGATTGACAGAATTAATCAGGAAAGAAGGAAAAGGGTGAGGCCCATAATGAAATGAATGTGGGAACCATTCACAGTCGACATTGAGCTGTGTTACACAGTGTATTTAATAATGTCTTCACAAATAGACAGAAATACAGTGAGAGTAGTGAAGTTGACAGAGGATTGTGGTGTAGCTGTGTCTGAGAAAACCTTGGGGTTAGTTCTCTGCTGCAGTCTCCTCTCTTCTCTTTCTCTCTGCAGCCTTTCGTACTCCTCTCGAATTTCTGCTGGAGTTCTCTTCCGCTCCACCACCTACACAGCATCATCACCGTCACACATTGGGAGTGAAGATATGTTAATACTGTATGTATGATGTTGAAGCTAAACTATCAACTTTAAGACAGTACAGTTAGATCAGATGGAGTAAATACCTCCCAGCCTTCCACCTCCAGCCCTTTCTTCCCAAAGATGTCATAGATGGCTCTGGAGTGCTCATCACTCAGCACTGAGGGTAAAAAGGGAAACAACAAATGTTTAATTAAATCTGTATTTTTTCAATGTGGACTAAATGTTTTAAATTCCAGTTGGTGTATGTCAGCAACTGGCCTTACCTTCATACGCCTGGTGCACCTGGTTGAAAAGCTGTTCAGCCTGGCTTTTCAGCTCAGGGTCTCGATGTTTGTCAGGATGGTAGAGCATACACAGCCTGCGATATGATGCCTTTAGCTCCTCTAATGTAGCCTGTGAGAGAGAGGACAGGTAGGTCCAGATGGCTGCAAATTGTACTTATTTTAATATGACAGAAAAGGTCTTCAGATTGTCCAAAAAACAGCCAAGCTCAATTTCCTATAGTGTCGGATACGTTAAAGTAGGATCTGTTAGCATTTTTAGAGGGAACCATGCAATTGTTTTTGCACTTTTGTATGAAAACTACTCATTTAACAAACTACTGCATACTAATTTCCACTTTAAATGGACCAATACTCAACTGATCCTTTCATATCCTCTCCTAAACACAACAACTCAACATCAAAGCCTCCTGTTTTTAAAGAAATTGAAACAGCAGCCAGTCCATTGCATCACGCACTGGATTAAAAGTGCGATACTGTACTTATGGCGTCACTAACAACCTAATGTCACCTAACTAAGCTAACGCTATCCAGATGAACGACCAAGTGTACGTCTGTTCAGGCCTCTCAGTCTCCCTGGTTGAGATTCGTGAAGGTGTTTATCGATGCGGATATATATTTTGCAAACACCCACTTCGGAGAGAACACTGTCTGTATTCAAATACAGCAGGTGTTGAACTGTGCTGCTCGTTCATGCCCATGCAGCATCAGCCGGTCTCAACCTCTACGGTTGTTGGTGCTGATGAAGAAGACCGTTATTCAACTGGAGGATGATGCACCGACTGCAGACCACCTCCTCAATGGAAAACTACCAGATAGTCACAGCGAAATGTCCGTCACCGTTCGGTGCCACAGCAAAACACAACAAACCATACCTCTTTTCTGACGTTGAGTAGAGAGTAGTAGTCCTGATTATTAAACTCAAAATCATCATCTAAGGACGCCGCCATGTTTGCGTTTGGTCCGGTCCCGCCCACCCCTCCGGTTCTCTGGAAGCTCATTGGCCATGAGCAGAGACCGGTGGAGGGGCGGAAGTTGTTCTGTCGCTCTCTGCTGGCTGTGTTTGAGCTCAGCAGCGCGAAAGAGATTTGACACCTTGACACACGAAGAAAAATGACTGTGAGGAGCGTTTTTCTCTTTTCAGAAGGTATAGTATTTGTCAGTGTATAAAACAACCCGTCACTGCCGCTTTACTTTCCATTCTTTCCCACTGAAAACAACCGTCAGGCTGTTGTCCTGTCTCACGGCTATCGCTGACTCTCAACGCTGATTGGCTGAACGATCACCGTTCAATAACAGGGCTAATGTGTTTGCGTCAGGATAGCATAGCTTAGCTGGGGAAATTACTTTTAACCACAATGGTTTAATTATTAACAATATTACAGTTCCGTTGTATGTAAAGTCATTTACACAGTAGTTTAATCTTCTAGAATGTCATGGGACAAAAATGAGCTGCTGGGCCTCTTTTAACGTCTGTTTCTGCCCCTTTCTGAACATTTAGCATACTATATAACTAAGGTAAGTAACCAGGTTTGCTATGTGGCAATTTGGTGAAACAGAAATTAATTTAGGAATATGGAACATGTAAACCTATCAGATGAAATAGTGACGTTCTTTAAACTAGATTTTGTCACATGGCCGATCTTGAGGAGTCCTCATTAAGAGGTAATAAGGCAGGACCACCTGAGGTACCTACCATGCTAGTTGCTAATGTGCTTTAATATCATCACTGCTACTGTGACAATGTGGACCTGGGGCTTTGGGGGCTTTTGACCTTGTTTCCTGACTTCAATCTCAAGTGCTCTGCTGTCTTACATTTTCCCCTCACTTTTTCAATTGTTGCAGCAATGGAAACAATCTGTATCTAAAATCAAATCTTTATCTAAATAGAAATAGCAATGCCACTATGAAAAAGATTCTTCATAAGCCTTTGAATGTCAGCTTAATTAAAAGCACTCTAGCACTGTACTTTAGCACTTTACATATTAAAGTGCGTTAACAGGTGAAGTCTTTTCTGGCTCTTGAGAAAGATGCATGAAGCCTGATAAATCACCTCCACTGATGTCACTCAGTGGCTAAGTTGCATTGTGGATAATGTAGGCACCAGGTTTTTGAAAAGCAGTCCACTGGTTTAGCATTGCACTCACTGTTTGATTAATGGAAAGGTCAAAATGTGATGTTCCAAGTCACTACAGCAGAACCAGAGCTATCACTTATTTTAATCCACACTTTCTTCCTCCTTTTCACAACCTGGTTCCTATATTATGCACAATGCTATTTGGCCAGAGAATGACATCACTAGAGGCAGTTTATCAGATTACATGACACTTCTGGAGCATTACAAAGCGTTATACTGATTTTCCCAAATAGGCACTAGTACTATCAAAACCTGTAAACACACTTTAATGTGTACAATTGGTTGAGTAACCCTTTAAGCACAGTACTCAAGTAAAGTGTTGAGGTTGTTGAACTTCTCTTAAGTATTTGGATACTTGTCCTCCACCATATTTCTATGGGAGATATTGTATCGTTTCTACCACCACATTTATTTGACAGCTTAAGTTATTTTGTAGATGAAGATTTTTTAAACTAAACATATCAGTTTCTGGGATAGTATGCATTGATATGTGTTGAACTACCATACATAATTTGATTAAAATTCACTTCCTCACAACCAGATATAAAACACTTCAATGCTGCTTACATCAAATGCAGACACATGGTCAGGAGCAATACAGCAGACAATGATGATGTAAGTACATTTTGCTGATAATTAATTCATAAGTAACATTTTGAATGCACAATGCACTTGTAATGAGGATGCTATTTTTAGTACTTAAATATTTAGTAAACGATCTGATTAGTTCTCTCCCTCCCCTTATGTCTAACTATTGGATTATTAATGATGCATCAAGATATAAGCATCAATTTGATGTTGCTGCTAGTCATAATATATCTTGAATAAAAATACAGTAAGTGGCTTAATCTATGAGAATGCATTTTATTTTAGAAATCTGGGTATAGCTGTCAGATAAATGAAGTGGAGTACAAAGTACAGCATTTGGGTTGTTTCTGAAGACTCAGTTCTACATCAGCTTCAGAGGTATGAAGACAAACAGTACTGGAGTTTTGCTGTAGACATTAGTTATGAGAGCATTCTGCATTGATCATTTGCATATATTTGTAACAGCATGCCTCAAAATTGAGTAAATGTATTTAGTTCCACTGACACTACTCAAAATGTAGTATATATTTGTGTGTGTGTATATAGAGTATTGTGAATTTGTTTGTTCATGGATGATAAAGTTACAGCTTTGTAACTTTGACATCTTGTAACTGTACTTGTAGGGTACATTTATTAGTGTGAAATGACACGTTTCTATATGCAGCATCATCCCTTCCATCGGACAAGGGCACACGATTTCAAAAGGGTTCATTTAACTCGATGTATTTTTGGCTACATATCTTATACATGTTCCTCATTGTCATTCATCCTGCTTGCACTCTGTCGATGCCAAGAACCGTGTGTGCATCTGCTCTCAGAGGCTCTACGCAAAGCATACGTAGCGGAAGATAAACCAATTCAAACCTTCAGATATCCGTGAAGCGTGTCTACGGAGACGATTGTCTCTGTCAAACAAAAAGGCTTTGGTGCAAAAGCGATATTCTACCCCGAGGCACGAGGTGACAGTGTGGGTTTGAAACAGATCATAATGGTCCCAGTAAAGCTCTGCCATTTAGAAGGGATTGCCTGGTATAAAACGGCGCCATCAGTGAAAATGTTGTGCAAAAAACTCGTTGTAAACTTAACTTCCCGTAAGAATATTACAGCAAGGTTTCGACGATGTCCTGCTGGAACTAAAATAGGCAACAACAAGAGGAGACGAGGGTCATGTTTTTCATTTCACCCTATAAGTTTTCGCCTGACCTATCATCACTCCAATTCAATAACACGGCTCAAAGAAAGCAGGTAGTGAGTGCGCACCGGTGCGCGCAGACTGTGTGGGCGCGTGCGGAGCTGTCCTTTCAGCACTGCGAGCTTCAGCACCACAGCGAATGACAGCACCCGCGAGCCCGTTTGAAAAACCAAAAAAACGCACGTCTGAGAAGTCTCTTTCATGCGGTTCTTTTCATTTAAGATTCAGGAGGGGGTTCATCATTTGTGGCGCGTCGCGACCTTACATCGCGTTCTCTCAACAGTCCACTGCATGTGAAGAAATGAGCGCGTTAGTATTTGTGTGTAATGCATAGCCTACGTGTGTAGGCCTACTGTGTGTGTGTGTGTGTGTGTGTGTGTGTGTGTGTGTGTGTGTGTGTGAGAGAGAGAGAGAGAGAGAGAGAGAGAGAAGACGATGATGAGCATGATGATGATGCTGTGGGAGGCTGTCAAGGTGTCCTCGAATACAGACGTCGTTCAGTGACGTGAAAGGAGAGATAGAGGGAGCGAGGAAAAGTGCGCGTGTACGTTAGGAGGCGGGGCCAGCGGGAATAAACGGAGGGATGGAGAATTCCGCGAGTCACCATCACGGATCCCCGCTGTCAATCCTCGCCGTCTGGTCCAATCGCGTCCCTGAACGCGGCAGGCTCGCCCCGCCACCCCTTCTTCTGAGCCCCGCCCCCCTCCTTGAGCTGTCCTCTCTGTGCACGCGCGTGGTCCCCCCCGCCCCCCACCACCACCTCCACCACCACTAGGTCGAGTCGAGGAGGAGGAGGAGGAGGAAGAGGAGGAGGAGGAGGGATGAGGCGCGCGGCGGAGGGGAAATGGCTGCCGAAAACAAGCCGGAAGGTAAGAGAGAAATAACGGTTTTTATTTGAGGTGGCAGAGTCCCGCGGTTCGGGGTTCGGACGAAGCGATGAAGGGACGGAGGCTTAGAGGGGGAGCGAGTTAACGGCAGGGCTTTCCCTTTCTTCTAGTCCGTCCCGAAAACACGGACGCTGGTGCTGAAACAGCGACTGTGTGGATCACGGTTAACCGACAGCAAATAAATAACGGAAGGAGAGTTGTCCTGTCGGTCGGCTCTCAGTGAGTCGGGATGGGGGCAGTTTTTCACCGTCCGATGCTTGCCAGCGTTCCCCCTGAGTTGCTGGTTTATGAGTGCTTTTTAAACGTTTAGCATTAAAGGGATGAGGATGAGAGAGGATGAGAGTGGTTCGCGCTGAAGGAATTCAGATGCTCTGTGTGTGTGTGTGTGCGTGCGTGCTTGTGTGTGCGCGGGTGTGTGTTTATCTGCCTCTGTCTCTCTCTATAAACATAAAATAGACCATCGAATCATAGATTGCCTTTCCGGGCTGACATGAAACCACTCAGACCAACTGAGCATTTATCCAGTCACAATCCAACGTTGGTGTGTGTGTGTGTGTGTGTGTGTGTGTGTGTGTGTGTGTGTGTGTGTGTGTGTGTGTGTGTGTGTGTGTGTGTGCGCGCGCGCGCTCATATGTATGCGTGTGCGTGTTTATGTTTGTGTTCATTTAGTGTTGATATGTGCTAATGGTTGCTAAGACAGTGAAGGTGAGAATCGGGCTGCATTTGGGCAGGGGGGGTGGGGGTGGAGTGTATGTGTGTCAGTTTTAGGTCATATTATGTATAAATCCAGGATACATTTTTACTTCCTCAGCGAAACTATTAGGGTCATTACTGTCACACACACACACACACACAGCCACACACACACACACACACTGTTCAGACTGTTATCCATTCATTCATGAATTATTTAAGGTATGATCAAAATCACCATGGCAATATCATCTCCATCTCAAGTCATCGGCTAATGAAAACCTTATCCCTTACTCAGTGTGTTTGACATTTGTTTATAAACACCCCCTTATTGTTAGTCCACTCTAAGAATCACTCTCTTTTCTTGCCTGTTCAACGTACTGATATAACACATCCATAAGCCGATAAACGCAGCAGCGGAATGTGTTGTTTTAAATGACACGCAGTTCCTCAGCAACTTAAGAGCTAAAACGACATGCCGTAGACGTCAGTTTTATTATTGATTTTAATGAGTCTTCTGATTGTTTCCATAGCACAGTGATTCTGAAAATGGCAGGAGTCCTTAATCTCTCTCCACTAGGGTGGGCTGCTGAGCATTAATTCTGTTACGAGTAATTTTTGAAAAACTTGAACCACACAAGTAGTATTAAACATTGTGAATCTCAGGCATACTGAAAGTCAGACACACACATAAATGAGCGTGCACGCAAGCATGCGGAGTGTTGCCAGAGGCAAAGGGAAGGCCGTGGGTTGAGAGTCCCGTTGCGTGAAAAGACTAGAACTGAAGATGAGACAGATGGCCCATTGGCTGATCAGCAGGCACTGTACCACATAAATATAAAACCATCCCCCGGCCCCGACTGAACTGTACCTACACACACACACGCGCAAACAGACTTACACAGTCACAGCATGAAGGGTTTTCGTCCATTGCCCCCTCGGTGTTAGGTGTAGACAGGACGCAATAATTCACGGGCCTCAACCACACTGAATGAAAGCCAAATGAATCACAGGGGCAATGGAGGCAGGAGACAGCCATCCACTAACTCCAATCCCTGGCAGATGTGCGTGAGTACACTAGTGGGCATGAGAACAACATCCACCATATAGCATGGAAGACCATCTCCCTCTGCGCTGGTTGGTCTACTTTGTATCATAGCAACAGTGGTCAGGGAAACAGAGAAATGATGAGAGAGAAGAGAAACTAAAGCCGGGCACAAGTTAGTCACACACATGGAGGCAGTGTATCTACTGTGGCCAATCGATCAGGGGACACAATGGATGCAAGTTAGTGGATCAGAAAATGGATCAGCCAACATGCATATCAGTTGGACTTTTGTTTCTGGGCTTTAGAGGAGAAAGAATGAGGTGAGGTGTGTGACTGCCATGGAAACCAAAGTCTGGAGCGTCTCCTAAATATGTCTGTCTCTTCTTTCTCCCTTTTTTTCTCCTTCATTTGTAGGACTGAAGAAGATAAGAAATCCAGAGCGAATGGTCAGGATTGCTGTCGGTTACACAGGACACGCCCCTCCCAAGAGTGACGACACTGACGCCAACAGTAAGAGACACACAAACACTCTCTTCACACTGTTTGTGCATGCGTGCGTGTGCACGCACATTTGTCTGTAGCACAGGGTGACTCTGGGAGCAAGTATAAAAGCCTTCTGGCAGAATGATGTGATGCGGGAACTGAGGGCTCCTTCTCATCTACTGTGTAACAGATCACACTTACATACACACACTCGCAGTAACACACTAAACAAACACACTCTCTGCTGAGACGTCATTCCTATTCAGTTCTGTTACACATCATGTTTATTCATGCATGCCAGTACAGTATTAGTGGGCGCGCGCACACACACACACACACACACACACACACACACACACACACACACACACACACACACACACACATACATAGCCATAGAGAAGGCAGAGCTTACTTTGGCTATCAGTAGTTTATTGTCATACCTAATCTGTACACATGGCATTATGTATCTATAATCCTCAATGGGCCTGGTTAAACTAGAAGTGAGATGGAGTGTGTAATCTGGGGTCGCCGCATGGCCGTGTTTGAATGCAAGTGTGTCCCTGGCATGTGTGTGATTGCCATGGTGTGTGTCAGAGGGACTATAAAGGCAATGATTGCTTTGATTGGTTATTGATTTTAGAGGACGTGACACAGATGAATGTCTCTGCCTCTGTGTAGTATATGTGTGACTGTGTGTGTGTGTGTGTGTGTAGGTTAGGGGGACAAATCGGAGGAAAATAAACAGATGTGAAGAGGAGCAGACAGACATGCTGCTTAGTGTGGGTGGTGGTGCGGGTGGGGGTTATGGGTATAGTGGGGGAAGGTATGCCAAAAAACACATACAGACAAACACACCAGCCCCTTTTTTATTTCAAAAGGAGCAGATGGCTTTATACCTGCACCAGACCCTTTTATTTAGTTAACGAAGACGAGAGAAAACGAGACTGTCACAAAATAACAAATAAGGAATTAAGAGAAAATCTGAAAAAACAATGGAAAAGAAAAGCATTGAATAGAATAGAATTGAATAGAACAGAGAGTTCTGTTTGGGATGGCTGTTTAATATGAGCTGAGACTTCCCGAGCCGATCCCTGTCTCCTATCTGTTCTCACGTCCCAGCTGGAGGATTACTGGAGGAAAAGTTTATCAGCAGAATGATAAAATTAGCATGCATGCCCATCTCTCTACCCCCCCCCCCCCCCCCCCCCCCCCCCCCGCTCTCTCCCTCTTTCTCTCGCCTCTCCCTCCCTCTTCCTGCACTCTCGCTCATCCCATGCTATGCTCCCCCCTTTCTTCTTCTCCCTGCCCTGGCTCTCCCTCCCTCCTGCCCTCCCTCCCTCCCATCTCTCTCTATCTAGCTGCTGTGCAATGAGCCTTTCTTTCTGTCACATTAATTTCATCCTGAAAAAGGGGGAAAATGTGAAAATTTCCCCTGACGCCTCCTAATATCAGTGGGGGGAGAGTTAAGAGTTGCATTTGGAGCATTTTTCTCTCTCTTTACTGAGGAGAGTTTTATAATTAACTGACAGCCATCTCACAAGGGCATTGGCTTGTTTCTGTGTTAAATATGGAGATGACAGTTTTATGAGGTAAAATATTCATCAGTCGGAGGCCGCTCTCTTCTGTGTGATTCCAGTCTAAATTATGGCATTTGATAGGCTACCAAAGCAATGTTTCACTTTGGTCGGTCACTTTTTTAGCACGTACAGTATACCTCAATATGACTTAATGAGCCAGTACTTCCACATTAACATTCAGGCTTTGTCACTCTTTTAGACTTTTTTTTTTTTTTTTTACTAGATTAGCAAGTGAGTGAGTGATCTATGTTTTGAGGCTTACTGCTGAGGGACGCGCATGAAGCAGTGCAGGTATTGAAACTGTTTTATTGTTTCAGATACAAGTATAAAAATGTGAACAGCACTGGATTTCCATATTTAGATGTCCTTTCCCAGTGTCCCAGGATGGTTCTTTTTCCTGGGTAGATGGAAACAAAAAATAAGTTTTTGCCCCGTGTCACACCGTAGTACAGCTCCACTGAGAGCCATTTGGAACAGATGGAAAAGACTATTGCCACAGTACCCAGGCTGAATTTTTAAAAACAGGGACACATTCTCTGGTTCTGGATTGTTAGAAATACAAGATACAACCCTTTGGGGTGTAAAAGGCTCATCAGCATTCAACAAATCTGCAAAGGTGGTCTTCCATTCCTCGTCAGCAGGGAGAGTAAATGTGAGGACGGGTTAAGATGACGCTCGTGTCCGTGAAGGTGTGCTTTGAAAGGGATTTCGGGACCAAGGTCACCGGCAAAAAAACGCCACTCTGGGACAAATACTGTGATGTGTGTTCTTTGATCGGCAGGCACTGCTTGTTTATGTCTGTTTGCATGTATGAGCATGCATGCGCGCGTGTGTGCGGGTGTTTGTGTGTGTGCCTACGCATGTGCAATAGGCTTGTTTGATGTGGTGGTTCTGGTACATTTCAAAGGCGAGGCTCTGATGAGAATTCTTCAGAACAGCAGGGGGAGGGGAGGGGGTTATAGCCAGGAGGGGTGGGGTTTAAACGCTGATTGGCATTCATAGCAGAGAGGCTGGAGTGCTGCTAAAAAAGAAATTAGGCTTTAACTAAGCTGCACCATTCAGCTGTTTAACTAAGCCGCTGCACCGTTCAGCTGTTTGAAATTTTGTCTTCTCAGGCCTTCTATTAATAAATGCATAATTGATTAGGGGGAGCATACGTGCCTGAACACTCTTCCCCCTGACACACACATGCTCAGACACCTACATACTCACATGAGCACACACACATAGACCCCACTCAGGTCCTGCTACACTACTTGTCTCTCTTTGTGTCTTTGTGTTACTTTGTTCCATGTCTTGTCCCTGTAAATTTCTTATTTTCTAAATCTTCTCCTTTTCTCGCCCCCTAAATTTCTTTTTTTTTCTTCATTAACTGTCTCTCTCTGGCTCATTGTCTCCCTGCGTCTCTCTGTCTTCCACGCTGACCCTCCCACCCCACCTATCTCTGTTTTTCTCTCGCTCTGTCGTCTGCCCTCAGGTAGAGTATAATTCCCATCTTCCCAGGAGAGTCATGAATGGACGCCCTCTACTCAAATGCTTATCAATAACCTTTGAGTGCTTGCTCTCTTTGACTTCTAAGCGGCACACCCGTTGGGCACACACTCACAAACAGGAACACACACACACCAGGGGCTCTATCTCTGTGTGGACGCTATGCGCTGGTGAAGTGGTATTTTCCTGAGGGCGCAGTGGGGTTTTTCCTCATCCGCACCTGTTTTTGGTGGGTTTTTTTGGTGGTTTGCCGCACACAACGGCGGGAGGAGAGAAGCAGTAGGGACAGTGTCACTGGTTTTCCAACAGCACCATGTAGTTTTGGTGGTGGTACACTCTTGTAGCTCTCTCAAAGCAACACATCATTCTTGTCTGTTTTGTTATACATTTTTCCACCAGTGGTGACGTCATAGTGCACAGACAGATAATTAGGCAGGGAATATATTTGTCATTAGAGCTGGACCGATCAATAGCTGGTGCTGATTATTGCTGCAACTAGCGATTATTTCCGTTGTTGATTAGTCTTTTCATTATTTTCTTGATTAATCAGTTAGTTGTTGGTCTATGAAATGTCAGAAAATGGGCATAATAAATGTTGATCAATGTTTCCCAAAGCCCAAGACTACGTCTCCAAATGTCTTGTTTTGACGATATTAGTTTACTTACATAGAGGTGTAAAGAATTGAAGAAGGTTAAATCTGAGAATTTTGCCTTTTTTTCTTCGAGAATAACTAAAACTGATTTGATTATCAAAATAGTTGTCTATCAATTTAATAGTTATGTGTCCATTGTTGCAGTTTCTGTGCCGATACTGATGTCTTCCACTCAGCTGATATTGGACTGAGGTCATCGATCCATGTACTGATTGAGATTCTATAGTCTGACTGCTTTTTTGTCAATTTCTCATAGCACACAGTGAAATACTGTAATTCATTTTAAAGTCATGTATAGACATCTGGTCACAAGTAGTTCATAAGTGTTTGCTGTGCACTTCATTTGTTCAGGTTTTTCAAAACATTTGCCCTCCTACTTTAAACAACCTTAAACATGATACGAACAACAAGAATAATGATGATGATGATGATGATGAATTATAATAATAATGATGATTTTCATCAAAAAGTATTTCTGAATTTGATATCCAAATTGGTTTCGGCAGATACCCAATTTCAGGTAAATTGCAATGAAATCCGACCTTGAAAAAAAGTTGACGGCTGCATCTCCGTTGGTTGGATGTATGCTTGGTTTTCCTCTGGGAACTTTAGTTTCCCCACCATAAAAAGAATTTGTCTTAGGTTAAGGTACTGACCAAGGCACTGGCTTAGAATCTGGAGTGCTATATGTTGGCAGTTAAATACAGAGAACCTGTGATTAATAAAGATTCTTCTTCTTCTTCTTCTTCTTCTTCTTCTTCTTCTTCTTCTTCTTCTTCTTCTTCTTTGTATGTCATTGCCAGCAAATTAATGAAAAGACCAAAACCAACACTGTGTTAGTCCGTCTCTCACTGCTTCAGTTCTTAACAGTATTAAATCTTGAAACATGGGTCACAAAAATGCTAAACTTTTCGCAAAACAGCAGAGCACAGGAGTTTTTATCAAATGTTATGTAAACAGGACTAAATAGTGCATTTATTGGAGACTATTTTGAGCCATGGATTTGGTGTTCTTTACGGCAGCAGGACGGTGTATGTGGGACTCACTCAAAATAAACTCCTACTCATGTTCATGTCACGTAATAAAGGATGTGTCACCCAGTGTAACGGTGTGGCTCACTGATGTGCAAAACTAATTTGGAGGTTTTGGACAACAATAGTCCATGGCAGAGAGGAATAAGCTGTATTAGGCTGTGGATACACAGACAGTAGTTGTTAGTGGGATCAATTCATTGACAATTTGAGACTTTTTTGTGGGATTTCCTGAGAATCAAAAAAAATAGAACATCCCCAGAAACATGGAGCTCCCAGGACTTTCACTATATCCAGAAACATAACTGAAACTTCAAACTAAACATCACCTTCCTGGAGAAACATTTGGGCTGCTGTATATTTGCAGTTGTGTCTCTACACCTCCTGTACAAGAATATTAGTTTCCTCTCAGGAGGAGCTAGTTGGAGTCTCTGCTCCATTACCAAACTGTCTGAATAACACATTGGGGAGTGCATTGCTTTTACAGGGGATAAGAGATGCCCATGTGATTGGCCATGACTGTTACCAGCCCCAAATGCACTGATAATGTATGATAATGGATTCTTCTTAATCCAAATCTGTTTCCGGGTGGGCCCCAGGTGCGCTTTGCACCTCCACCTGATGTCCAAAAATAAGTGCACTGCCACTCCCTCTGCGCATTGCACACTTAACTATTGTTTGTATACTGGACCTTGAATGAATAGATTATCAACCTTACTTGTCTACATCAGTGTGAATCACCAGTGAGTGTATAAGATTCAATGAGACACTTGCATAAAAATGACATGGAAATGGCAAACATAGTGGGTGTGCAATTTGCTGACTTTCTCCTGTTTTATTGATCAGGAACAGCATACTGGGTCATACAAAGTATCAAGCTGATAGATCAGAAATCCCAGAGAGTTATCACAGATCTTATACAGAATTTATCAACATTTCTTTTAAGAAAATTAATTAAGCTTATGTCTGTCGTCATAGGCCTGAACAAATCTGTGTGCAAATTCACTCGCTTAAGGCCACATGAAGCCATTTGAAATGCAGCACAGTACGAGTTTGTTATGATTTTATTCATCCAGATCCCAAAGATGCTGCGTTTTGGTATTCTCCTCTCACAATGTGTCTGTGTCTGATGAGAAATTTCTCTCCTCTTCCTACTCATCCCTCATTTATCTTCCTTTATCTTCAACCCCCCTCCTCCTCCCCCAACTCCCCTTCCGCTTCAGATGAGCCAGGCCAGTTGAAGATCTACCTTCCCAAGAAGCTGCTAGAGTGTCTGCCGAAATGTTCCTCCCTGCCCAAGGAGCGCCATCGCTGGAACACCAACGAGGTGAGAATGAGACGCACGCAAGAGGGAAATATCCGTGACAGTGAGACGAACTCAGTGTTTTTCGCTGGTGACTCATCTCTAGCTAATGTCACATTGAGAGATGAAGGGGAGGTAAACAAACACAATGGCAGCTTTTCATTATGGGACCCTAAAAAGTGTCACACCAAGAAATAAAAAAGGAAACAGCAACATGAGCTCACAGCTAAGAAATCCCACGGACTGTACTTTCCATTTGGGGTGCTGCTGTCTATTTCGTTTTGTAATCCAAACAACTCTGGGTTAAAGCGTTGGAATCAGGGGCTCCTGGGTCTAAAACTATATAGGGCTTACAGGCTATGAAACAAGAAATGAGGCTACAGATTGAATGTTTCCACTGCTGATTGTTACTGGGTTCAAAAGCCCTATGGTCAGTCGGATCAAGATTGTTATCTGAACCTAACGTTGTTGCTATGCAACCATAGAAAGCTGTTAAATGCGTGGCACGTTTCTGCTCATGGGTGCTTTTCTCTGCTTTGTGGTATGTGTGAAAATGATGCTCTAGTTACGTTTTCTAATGTTGTCCTCCAAAACAAAAAATAGAGGGAAAAATGAAAAGCTGTCTGTGAGGTATAAACAACAAAAGCAGTGATCATGCACCCAGAGGATTTGATCATAAAAGCGAGTTAAGTCAAAGTAACTTCAGGGCTTTTTGCACTTTGCTCAATGTAACCGCATTGTAGAACTTTAGTACGCTTCGACTGTTTGAAGGTTTCACATGAACTCATGGCTACCACTTATTAATATAGGGCTGAGTTTGCCCTGCTCTGGGCCAAAATTAGCATCATATTTAGCGGCATGAACAATAGATATCTTAAATAGCGCTGCTGGCCAAGATGGTACAATGTAAAATGAGGCCAAATTAGGTTGGGACAAGTCTTTACTCAGGGCCAAAGATAACCCTGAGCTAAACATGTGGGGTGTGAAAAGCTTTTCAGAGTTGCATGTTGTTCCAGACTTAAGCTGTTAGCTTAGGGAAGTGTTTGATGGGTGAAAATGGATGCAGGCATTTATCGTCAACAGCTCCTTGTTTATGCATTGCACAGCTCTCCACTGGTGGTTTGCTCCATCCATTGTGATGTGGTTGGCCTCTGCTGAGACATTTTCTCCATGTGCAGGCTGTGCACTCCATTATGGATGTGTGTTTGTGTGTTTGTGTTATTGATTACCGAGTCCAGCATTATTATGCAATGCAAAGCTGATTTGGCCTGTGGTTTTTCTCTCAGGAAAGTCATTACATTTTTCATGCAATCCATCTCAATGAAGGTCATACTGGGAGTTAAGCACGGCGCCTACTGAACAGTGCGCTCATATGAATAGGCAGTGTGTGTGTGTGTGTGTGTGTGTGTGTGTGTACGGTTCAGAACAACGTGACTACTGCTGGTTAGGGACTTCCACACATCTGTCCAGCCAAGAGCAATTGTGCACCAGGCGCAGGGACCAGACCAAAGCACCTTGTTGCTGCCCCCTCTCCTGCCCTGTCTCCCTCTTTCTCTCCATCAGTCTCCCTTCCGACTCACGATCGAGTACTCTCTATCTTTATCTTTCACCCCCCCTTCTCTCTTTCTCTTTCTCTCTCTCCATGGCTCTCTCTCTCTGATGAGGAGGTACAGGCTCAGTTCAGGGGGAGGTTGGGTGTCCCTCGGCGAATTCCTTCAAAGCTCCTCTTCCACCCAGGCACAAAGTTTCCTGCATACTTAAACACTCCATTGTGTCTGCTGCTCCTCTCACTCGCTCGTTGCTTTCATAGGGGGAGCTATGTGTATGCTGTAGTGCATGTATGTATTTCAGTCTGTGTATGTGTTTCTGCCTTCTGCCTACGTGTGCGAGTGTGTCTGTTAGGGACGTGCCCAGCTCCAGATTATTGCGGTCGATTATTTTGTAGCTGCAGCAACAAAAGAATTGATTTTTTTCTGTTTGTTGATTTCTATCTGTCTGTATTGCAGACATTGCAAGAAGTTTAGTTTCATAAGCAGCGGATTGAGAATTGAAGTCATTACTGGCCATCAAATATTACACGTGGGATCTGTATGTCCAGCATATATTGTAGTGTAATATAGTTTTATACATTGGATTTATAGACCAGTCGGCTGTCAAATTCGAAGCTTTCAATTAATTTATTCAGTCGCATTACCTCAGTTTGTGTGCATCTGTGTGTGTGTTTAAATATAATACAGTTCTGGTCTAGGTGTTGCTCATGAAGTGTGGCGATGTGTTATCGACAAATGGTGGTATAAAAACAGCCAGCAATTATTCAGTGTGTAGCGCTTCTGTGTACGTGTATGCTTTTGCAAGTATCCATAGAATTTTTAATTTCCATGCACTTACGCAAAAGGAAACCAGGAATTGGTTTTGTGTTTCGTCATCCTCCTTGTTTGGGTGCTGGGTTTCTGCATGCTGTTTATACATGTCTGCATGTAGAATTAGGATTATCCTTAGCGTGTGTGTGTGTGTGTGTGTGTGTGTGTGTGTGTGTGTGTGTGTGTGTGTGTATGTTTGAGAGAATGAGGAGAGAGTGATAGATAAAGAGATTACCATTCTGTGTTTGGATAAGGAAGCCTCTGATTAAGTCCGACCCAATCTTAACAAGTCCTCATCTAATATGTCCTTATTCTCACCTTTTTCTTGGCGTGTGTGTGTGTGTGTGTGTGTGTGTATTTGTTATCATGCACATGTGTGTGCATTGCACATGATCCTCTGATCTCTGTTTTGTTACGCATGGCTCCCCCCGACACCTTGGCCTCCCACGAGCACTGAGCTGTGACCCCATACATTTTTACCCCGTGCACTCCTCATCCTCCTTCTCCTCCTCTTCTCTGTCCTCTCCTCTCCTCCTTCCCTCTTGTCCTCCCTCTCTCTCTCTTTTGTGTATCTACTGATGTGTGAAATTATTCTGGGATGGAGGGATGGATTCCTCCCTGAAGGGCTGAGCGGAGGCGTGAGCCTTTTGTTCAATAATAGATTGGGGGTGTATGTGTATCTGTCCATGGTAATAGACTATAAACTAGTTTTAGATAACAAACCACACTCAGGTGGACGGACTGATGGTAGAGTCTGTTTTATCCACCCATCAGGAATAACTTGTTGTTTCAACAAATTCTACAGAGCACTAAAATAAGGAGGTTATCAAACTTTTTCTTATGTAGACAAAGACAAACTACAGAGTCTGATCCTGGGACTCCAGCTCATGAAAAGATATAATTGCTCATGTGGGGACCCTTGACATATGACTCATATTTTAAAAAGCCATACTGAGATAAAAACAGTAAAATTCCCTTTCAAAAGCTCAAATTAAAACAATGAAACATGCGCTCACACACTGCGAAATGTGCACATCGTTGCATGATCTAATGTGCATTTTAAAGGCTTTTACTTCAGAGCAACCCCCCCACTATGATTCAAATGATGCAACTGTCAAATGGGTCGGTGCAGACTTCAGTACATCACACAGACGACAGCTGTCTGTGCCACAATGCTTCTACATGTGAGTCGGCTCCACATGTCGCTCAACTGTGCGGCTGCGAAGAGTGTTAGAGGATTGCATTATTTTGGTACTAATGATATGAAATAATATTATACGAAACATGCAGTGTTTTATTGCAGAACTCCGCTGTCGTCATGCAGTGATATATTGGTCGCTGTGTGGTGTTAAGGCAGCTAGTTGACAGTTCACACACGCTCATGTCTGGTTGTGCCGCTGCATGACACTAACATGATTGCTTGAATGAGAAGCAGATCAAAACGCAGCATATACATTTTAGACCACTGGCCCATCTGCCTCCTCTGTGCGTGTGTTCGTGCATCAAGGGTAAGTGTTGCTATGGTAACAGATTGCGTGTGCGCGCGTGTGCATATGCATATTCTTGCTAATGGTATGATCGATGCATTTGTGACACAAGCACTGTTTGGGATTGTTTAGTACATCAAAGGTGATAAGAGAGACGTGACATAGGCTACTTGCAATGCCAAGCATGTACGATGGACACAAAACAAGAAAATAATCGGTGAAGGACAAAAGCTCTAAATCTCAGGTAAAAATGTCAGGAACCCACTCACACTCACCTGTGTATGCTGCCGCCTCAGTTTCTAGTCCAAAGAAAGCTCTCTGCATGTGTGTTTGAGGGTCTCTGTTTATGAGTGTGTGCATGTTTGATTTATTATTCATGCTATTATTGTTGTTTGTGAACCATTAAACAGATACATTGAATTAAATATGCATGCATTGTATTCCAACATTTCTTCGTAGAGATGCTTCCTTTTTTTTATTCCTATAGGTAAAATATGAGGCAGGAGAATTGTCTGGAAAATAGGTTACACAGGAGGGATGATGTTAAATATCAACTACCAGACTACGTGAAAAAATACTATGGATCCATTCTGAAAACCCAGAGCAATACAGTTAGCAGACAGCCAGCAGCAGGCCTCAATGTTCCATTTATACGTTGGTGAAGGGTGCCCTTGATTTATGAATTTGATGTGTGAATTGCTAATGTCCAGCTCACACTGGCACAGGGCCAGCAGCGGCTGACACTCTCCATTTTGTCTGCCACATTAGAACAAAGACAAAAGTAACACGCCTTTAGAAACTTACTGAAAGTTTCATTTTAAATTGAAATGGGTATGCCGTTCATGCATTTGTTCACTAACGTGTTCGTGAGAGACTTGGTGTATGACTGCCAGTGTGTGTGTGTGTGTGTGTGTGTCCCAGAGCCTGCCTATGGCTGTAACCTCTCCAGTTGACATTGAGCTCTGTGCTGTTGCCGTTTACCAGAGTAAAGCATAGTTTAATGAGGGGGCAAAGAAGCCAACACACACTCGAACGTGCACACACATGCTTGCACACATGCATACACACACAGACATGCACACTCACAGTACCAGAGGGGTGTTTCACAGCTCCTTATATTTGATTCCTATTCTTTTATCTTTAATCATTCTTCTGTCTTTTGGGTTGAGAGATATTTTATGTTTGGAGAGCGCCAAGTTATAATCACTAATTAGTCCTCGAGGCTCTCTCTCCCTCCTTCTCTCTTTTTCTCCTCCTCTTTGTCTATCTCTCATCTCTCTGTGAGCCAAGTGTAGCCCAATTAACACCCAACGTCATTTTGTGACTGTTGTGACTTCCATTTCTGCTCCAGACATCCATACTGTCCTGATGACTGAACTGTCGATTTGTACCAAATGTGCAGCAATGCAAAGAATTAATTAGATTCATTCTACTCATGAATGTAATTTCCTTGTTGATACATGTAAGTACCCAGCCAGCTTTTCATTGGCAAGTGAGCACGCACATGATAAATTAGACATGTTCACGCATAGATGCCTCATAGATTGTCGGCATTTCAATGGAGATATTTCACCACACACAAGTTCACTGAGGGGCTGAGATTACACAGCTTTTACAAGTCTAGTCAGGAAAAGCCAGGTGTCTGAGGCAGGAGTAAGTGTTTCCTCTCCTCTCCTGTCCTCTCCTCTCCTCTCCTCTCCTCTCCTCTCCAGCCCCACATTTTCCTCCTGTTCTATTTTCTCAGTGTCGCACAGACCCACTATTTATCTTGCCCACTATAATTTGACACAAAATATTGTTAACTGGAGACACAGAAATATATTAAACAGTGGGAATGTGTGACTGTGAGTGTGGGGGTGTTGTGTACGTGCCTGAGTTCGTTTATGTGTGCCTGCGTGTGTGTGCATTTGAGTGTGTCTTTGTGTTTTAACTTCCTGGTAGATTCCAAGCCCGACCAAAAAGAACTGAATGACCAGCAGTGTCTGCTGTAATAAGAATCCAGGCTGTGCAGTAGAGACAATACTTTTTGTATCCTTAAATGTCCCCACATAGAACCTCTGTAATATCGGAGTCCTGTGTAAATTAGATTTAATTCATTGGAGACAGATAAGGCATTAAAATGTGTATTTGTGTGCACACACACACACAAATAGTCCTTGTACTCCTACTTTGAGTGCTTGTATTGCATGCGTGGAGCTCTGTCTAGATAACTTTATTTAACTTGGATAACTTTCCCCCACTCAGACTTAGGAGTCAAAGATATTTTACCGCAGCGCAAAGCAATTTTGCATGTTTACATCCCCAAATAACAGTTAGATGTCAACAAAACATCACACCATAAATCAAGCACCACAGGTGCTGGAACCCTATTGATTTTGACTGAAGTTTTTCTTTAGCGTTTTCTGACTTAATCATAACTGTTGGAGCTTAGAGACTTATGAAGGAATATGCCTAGTTCAGGATTTCTGAAGTCAATACATATTTCATGCTCTCTGCTCATGTTTTACGAAGGTAGGTTTCAGTAAAACACCTTTTTTTCATGCAGTTTCGGCTTGTCCTCTTGAGTTTGATGCAAATAAATATGCAGAAATACTTAAGAAAAATATCAAAATATCTGGGAGTCATTCTCACAAGTCTTGGTATGTATTTCTAATGGTTGCTGGTCTAAAACACACGGTCAGTGCTACCCTGATGGCCACAGTTTTACTCATGCTCATGTGCTGATGCTTACTCAATAATTTACCAATACTTGACTGTAAATTCATAGGATCAGTATGCACTGAGCATATCTGTGGAGACCTGAGACGGCATGAGTGGGGCATGAATCATTTGAGAGGTTTTTACTGATGATTGATACAGTGTCATTGTTGTATAAGAGTTATGGAGTTGTCCACCAACAACAGTGGGCGGGAGCTGCTCCGACAGCTCTTCCTTTTTATTACATGTTTTGTGGATATATTTAAAATCTCTCAGACCACTCAGCCAAGCCTTTCTGAAAACATATCAGCCAGACATTTTCCCTATACCATGAATCCTAACTTGATAATCAGTAAATTGTGAGCCCTCAGACTTTTGCTAAACACAAATTCAAAGCGCATCTCAATGGTTTCAGTTCTGCATTGACAGCATTTATCTATTTTTTGTGTTTATGTTTTTGTTTGTTTTTGCTGTTGCTGGCATAATGTTGATTCAGTCTCCAAAGAATTTTCCACAGTGCTTATTTGGACAAATTATGTTATGGCTCTCTGATTTTTATTGCAACATAATATTTATATGCTTGTTAGAAAAACCACAATTTATACAAACATTGGATGTTCTCCAACAAGTGCACACTTGTGTCTTCCATGCAAAGTTGCCCCTGTGCAGTTTACACATAGCATCATTAACTGCCTACCTCATGGCTAATACAGACACTTAAGACATGTATTTTTTTTGTGCAGGACACAAAAATGAAGAATTTGTGCAAAACAAAATATTTAGTACTAAGGCAATCAAACTTCATAGACCTGATTGC
Source organism: Diplodus puntazzo (assembly GCA_963678695.2). Lineage (NCBI taxonomy): Eukaryota > Metazoa > Chordata > Actinopteri > Spariformes > Sparidae > Diplodus > Diplodus puntazzo. The sequence continues at coordinate 22,947,957 of OZ023157.1, read as the reverse complement.
AAAGGGGCTGAAAAGTGTATCAGACCAAATGTGTTTGTGCTCCATAAAGTTGCTGTGAGGTCAGTTTTGTTGATGTGATATGGATCTGAGTGTGTTGGCCTCACAGGCTTCAACCCACTAATGGCCATTTCCAGGCTGCAGCTTTATTTTTAATTAAAATTGGTAAGATTACGTGATCCTTTAATTGCAAAATCAATGCTGTTTTATTGCTGTACAAAAATACAATATAATTATAAGAAATGTCAAAACACTTTAATTTATATCCACTCGTTAATAATTTACAGTTTTGATTTGTTAAGAGAGATGTATATTTGGGAACACAAGCGTGAAAATCTTAATGTCTAACATTCACTGGTGGCTTTATATGTTGATGTCTGTTTTTCCCTGTTAATGAGTTGAGAAGTCATATTATCACGGAGCTCTCCTGCCGTGTTTACTGCACACTGTGAGCAGTGTTCATCAACTGGATTTTGGCCTCATGGAGTTTTGTTTCACAATTAGAGGCTTTAATTTTGAGGCAGCACTGCTCCCATCCATGTTGTTATAACTGGATGTATGTGTATTTGATGTCTCTCAAAAATGTTATTGGACATAACTGACAAATTACAATGATTATATTACAAGGTACATCTCAGATGCCCTTCAAATGTAAAGAGGCAAATACGTGTCAAAACATTACCTCTCGTACAGTGATCACACTATAATTCAGGGCAAATGTACCAGACATACATTCAGGCATTATGATGTTATAACGTTACTCCGTTCGATCTCCTGTGTCTTACAGATCTCAGTTTATTGCGGAAGCTGGGCCAAAGGAGTAAATTGGTCTTCTACTATATAATATCCACAACAAAATACATAGTGTGAGAACAGTGAATCTCATGGTGCTGCGACTAGCATTTTCCACTAACATTATCCTGGAAATGTACACATTCACAAGATTTACCCTGGGAGATGGATACATTTACTGGTAAATATATACATTCCTCACATTTACCGTAATAGACACAGGCGGGACACAGTGGGCCTTCAGTATATGTGTGTGTGTGTGTGTGTGTGTGTGTGTGTGTGTGTGTGTGTGTGTGTGTGTGTGTGTGTGTGTGTGTGTGTGTGTTGCATTCTGCTCAGGAGACCACAGTATGTATCCAGTGTTTCTCGTCTCAAACTGCAGTTCTACCCACCATCACGTACCTCTCCGTCTCCGTGTCTCTACCCTCTTCTTCCTCCTGCTCCCTCCTCCCTCCTGCTGATGTATGGAATGTCTACTCTCATATGGAGTGTGTTTGTAAAAGTCACGGTAATCAAATTTTTCTGATTCCCGGGGGATTAAACAAGGTGGCATTTGTGTCCCTGTGTGTTTGTATGTGAATGTGTGTTCTATCTCAATATTAGCTGCGTACAGAGTTGTGTATTGTAATGCAGCTGTGTCATTAGTCTAATACCAGCTCAGCTGTTATATATCATCCATCATCTTGTACTCAAAGGAGGTAACTATATAAGGAATACTGATGGTATATTTGCATACTGACAGTGCATATATTTAAGTGTTTGAATGAACAGTGTAAGCAGTCAGTGGAGAGATGATAAACACTTAAAATGGAAGGCATAGCATCTCACTTGTTTTTTGGCCAAGTGATAGAGATTGAGAATGGTGTTCATTCATGTCTTTTGGTGTTTGATGGGAAAGTTTTGCTAACAGTATCGCTGTCCCCTCTGTGATACTTGAAACAAAACCACTCTGTCCCAAAAAATATGATTGTTATCCAGTGGAAGTGTTCGCTCATACTCCAGCAAACGGGAAAAAACATGGCAACAGCAAGATTTCCCAGCCCAAAAATAGGTATTACCCAGTGTTAAGCCTAACTGCATGATTGCCTCTTGTTGGCAGCATATACGCGCTGGCAGTATGTTTGTATAGCATGCCAGCTCGCAAATCTTAACATTGTCCAGCACATGACATCAGCATCTGCGTCTTAGCGAGGCTTTAAGCTCCAGTCTCTGTCGGCTCGAAGGTGTCATTGCATGTTGAACGAGAAAGTCACAGTCCATTACAGTTCATATGAGGTGGAAAGTTAGCAGGACAGCCCGGAAAGCACAGACTGATGTCTGTCTCCTCCTCAGTCTCTAAACGTGCATTCAATTAGAGCAATTAATAAATGGCAATTGCTAGAACTATATGCATTTAATGGAGGAAAACAACCAGATTGAATCAAACATAATGTCTCCCAGAGGTCATGATAGCTTCCGTAGACAACAACAAAGTTGGAAATGGCTCATGTTAAAACAGTTGGTTATATTTCTCACCCCAACTGTTATTTATTTATATACATGTATCTTACATTATATAGAAGTTAAAGATAGCTAACATGCTTTTGCGCCCACAGCATGACTCACAGTGCTTGAATAGAGGATGATGACTCTGGGCTCTACCTTGAACGGTGCATCATCACTGTAAAAATACTGTAGCCTCAGTGAAGAGGAGCCCCTTTGGATCTATTGATAAACTATACCGTACATTATTAACTATTAATGGCATAACATATGTTCGTCAGATATTATCACTTACACGACTCATGTATGTTGTTAGCTATGGATGAGCACAGCCTGTCCTTCATGCAGTGAGAGTCATGGGGGTATTTCAAGATGGATCGGTCTTGATCAAGCTGAATTCAAAATGTAACAGATCCATAATTTTTAACCACAAGTTGCAATAAAGAAGCTCCAGACTCTGCCCAAATTCTGCTGACTCCTGTTTTGTGGTTAAGACAACAAGAAAATTAGTTAACCGTTGCTGAGATTTCAAAAATAATGCTTTTAGCCAAAGAAGAGAATAGCATCACTTTAATCAAATGCAGCTGCAGTTAAAATTAATTCTGTGGGGAAAGGCTTACATATTAGATTGTGCATATTTTTGTGTTGCAAATACTATTGTTTAGTTGACAGTCATCAATGGCAGCGGGCCCATCAAAAGTGCACCATTTTGTTAGCTTTTAGAAAATATTATTTCTGAGCAAGAGGTGGATTTTGCTCATTCGCTCCTTGAAGCACAAGCTGGCAATCATCAGAATTGGGAATGCATTTGGGACTCCTTTATTAAACTATGTGAAAGGTATATCACATTTTGCAATACCCTGAAAGAGTGAGTACAAGGCCGAGAGTAACAAGTCTATTCAGGTCTACAGCCCAGGGCTTCGTCCTAGGCAGAGACAGATCAAACAGTGGAAGCCAGTCACCGGAGCATGGTTGATAACCTTTAATGTTTACTTTTGCTTATGATTGTTTTTAACTCCACCTGCCCGTCTCCCAGTATGAAGCCTCCAGGTCTGATGTCAACGGAAAAGATAATCCTGAGATTGCAGACAATTTGTTCATCTTTAAATTGATGCTTGTCTTTTGCAGTTTGTTTTTGAGGCTTGAGGAGAGTTAAATATGCATGACTTCAACATGGGTGGCTCCAAGTTCTTTTTTCCAAAACAACAAATAAATGACATGAAATCTTTATTTGGTGGAGAGAAAACAGAATTCTGAATTGATTTTTTTAGAGAGACAACTCCACGTTAGCTCCTGCAGTTAACTAGATTTGTTTGTTTCTTCTGGAAAGGAGCTACAGTGATATTTACTGAGGCACGCACACGAACAGGTGCGTAACCTCAAACGCAAACATACGCACACACACATATGCCCCCATCTTGAGTTGGTTGAGGAGGAGACAAACCTAAAGATCGCCACAGAGACCCATCTTTCAAATTTATTCATTAAACTCCCAAATGCTCCCCTTAACGAATGTAATTAGAATATGGTAATGAGAGAGGGCTGAACCAGGGAGTGTTGTAATACGCTTAGCAGCACAGAGGGAGAGAGGAAGAGAGAGAGAGACAGAGACAGAGAGGGAAAGAGAGTACGGGAGTTAAAGGAGAGAGAAATAGAGAGACTGACTGACAGGGTGCCAATTTATGTCTTGTTGTAAACAAGTATTTATGCCAATGAGAGGTGGCACATACTATTTCTTCCTCTCTCTCTCTCTCTTTCTCTCTCTCTCTCTCCCTCTCTCTCTCTCTCCCACTACATCGCTCTCTTCCTCGCTGTCTCTCTCTCTTCTTAGCATACCAAGCCTCCTCAGTAACAATAACATCAACAATAGCAGAGCAGAGACAAGTCTCAGAGGGCAGAATGACTCACAGTCAGATGAGGCATCAGGGGTTAACACAACCACTGGAGACTCCTTCACTGAGACCCCCCAACACCCTCTCCCTCACCCTCTCACTGTCTTCTTCCACCTCCCACTGGCAAACACACATTCGTCATTAGAGATTTCAAATATTCTTGAGTGTGTGTGTGTGTGTGTGTGTGTGTGTGTGTGTGTGTGTATGTGGGTGTGTGTGTGTGTGTGCACCCTCTCCCGGTTAACTTTGTGGGAGTTTTTGAGGACTCTGACAGGCTTTATCCAAGACACCGTAGCGCAACAGGGGTCCTGGCATTGTGTTTGACACCACACACCTGTTGCCGTCTTTGATGTGTTCTCCCCCCCCGCTGAGAGAGAGGGGGCCGTCTCCTCAAATGCAAATACGAGGCAGGGGGAAGAGGACAGGTAAAGTGCGCAAGAGGGAGGAAGTCTTAGAAAAATATGATTGATGTTCCCTCAGTGGATTGGGGCTGACTCTTCCTAGCTCTCAGGTCTCTGCTTAAAAAGTTTGTGCTACTTTCCATACTGTGAGTGTGTGTATATACATATGTGTGTGTGTGTGTAGCCGCTCTCACTATTAGGGTTTCTGTACATTAGCAAAAGGGAGATGAGAGGGAAATGAGACAGAAAAAAGAAGGAAGTGGGTGAGCAGGAGGGGGGAGAGAGGGGGGTGAAAGTAAAGAGGTCAAATCAAAAGGAGAGGGAGCGAGGGAGTGAAGGAGAGGGGAGAGTGACTATTTCATTATAAAGCCGTCACTCACATGGGCAGCAGCCACCACACAGACTCTTCTGAGACCAAGCCTCTCTGGGTCTGCGTGTGTATGTGTCTGCATACACTCGCTGTTGCCTGTGCACCCATGCATTCGTTTAGACACGGGAGGTATTTTTGTAACCACGTATGTCCAAGTGGGTGTGCGTGTGTGTGTGTGTGAAGGCTGTGAATGTTGCAGCGTGACAGAGATGGATGTAACACGCATGTCTCTCTCTCGACCAGGTGACAGGGGCGGGCCCCCTCTGAAGGTCAGACCTTGTCCTCCAATGATAGACCAGCATTAATGTGTGTGTGCGTGCGTGCGCCATGTGCGCAGCGTGTGTGTCGCTGAAAGAGAAAGCCGGGACAAGTTTTGTTTTTATTTATTTATTTTCTCACACAAGCGACAAGCCTTGTGTATTAATAGACGGCCCATTTGTATGCGTGTGTGTACAAGTCTTTTATGTCCACGGACGTGCATGTGTGTGTTGCCCAGTGTGTGATGAGGTGTTTATATGATAAACACAAGGCAAGCTTGAGAGGAATTCTGATCAGGGGCTTTGCAACAGTTGTTATGGAAACAGCATTAAGCAGTTGTATTAGCCAGTGGAAGTAATATAAAGGCTGTTGAAAGTAACACACAGTGGGGAACAAGGCAGTTTGGGAATATAATACAAACTACACATTATTGCTCGGGTTTACAATAGGCTTGATGACATTTTATTGTGTGGCTAGAACAGAACAAAATTATCCTTGTCGTAACTCGTTGTCAGCGTCTCTTTCTGGTGTGAGCTACACATTTTAATTAGCCAACTTAGAGGAACATGGTGCAAACAAGACATTAATGGTCTGGTTTTCAGCACAGACAGTATAATAAGTGGAGGGAGCTCCTGGGTCTGAAAACTGAAGTGCCTTAAACCTGCCTTTAGGAGATTCCACTGGTTGCCAAAAGAAATGTGGTTGTATAGAAGCTTATGAGAAAATGAGCCTACTTCTTACTTAATATAAAACAGTAAACAGTTTCCTAGACAGTTTAGGGTCTCACATACTAGTTTCAAGTCTTCTTCAAAGCAGCTGTTAATTTCTTAAATTAAGATCCCATGTAGAGTAGAGTATAAAGCGAGGTAAGCTTCAGGACATCGCCACCTTGTGATTGACCAGTGGTTGCTGTGGTGTGTCCTCTGGTTCTCAGTCAGACCCACACAGGATATCCTCCTCAGCTCCACCCTCTCATCCAAGTATGGTCACTTCTGGCTCCAAAAAACCAACATGGGGACAGCCTTAAAGAAATATTTCACCACTGGATGGATTGCCCTTGTGTAAAACTGAGAAACAGAGAAAAGGGGCTGTGGAATTCTCTTTTGCGCGGAAGGTAGAAAACCTACAACAAACAGAAGACACTGCGTCACACCAGATCAGTAAACACTGTTAGGTGACGTACTGCGAGTAGGAAGGTGCTTGCTTTTTGGCTATGATTCTTTTTTTAAACAGAAAATAAGCTGACCAGCTAGTAGCAAACAATATGTTAAACATTAGACGTAAATATAAATTCCCATGAAGCCCTAAATTCTGCCAGATGACAGGTTTTGAACAAAATGGACTGCTCCGGGTGCTGGCAAAATGGAAAGAAGTCTAACATTGTTCATTGTCTTTTACTACCAAAATTGGTATGTGGTGTCCACAGTCACTATGTCTAGTATTTTATTATACAGTCTATATTCTACAACAAGAGTCACGTCAGTTAGGTTAGCTTTCTAGTTCTAACATAATTTAAGTCTTAACAAAAACAGCATCCATGACATTGGTGATTTTAGAGGTCATTCAGGACTGTTCAAACATTACAGGCCGGATTCTAAGAGATTTGCACCCGTCACATTTCTGTCAACAACTGTGGTTAATGACATGCCCACAGGCACCTCTCAGTTCTAATGGATTATTGATTATTACTGTTCAAATCAGATTGTGTAGGTTTAGCATAAAATTGTCTTTGTTATGTTTAATTTACATGATGAGCCTTTGATGGAGGCATGTTTAAAAATAGGCCACGATCAATAAAATGTGGGTTGAACAAATGGCTGAGATAGTGCTCTAGATCAAAATAAAAATGACAGAGAAGCCTGTAGTCTGCGAAAAAAAACAAAAAAAACAGGAGGCAATTTTGGATAGAGTGTCTGTCAACGTCAGACACTGACAGGGTTGTTCTGGGGAAGAGAGAAGCTGTGGAGGTGCTCGGGAACAAATTACAGCATCAGCAGACCTCCCTTGGTAATGCTAATGCTGTTCTTTTCCTCATATATGTATACAAGACTTACCACGCTCAGAGAAAAAGGCTGAAACGGATTCTGTACTTGAAAAAGGATGCCTCAGTTTTCTACTTTCCAACACCGCCAAAATAAACTGCTCAATACCAAATGATTTCTGTGGTGAGAACCAGAGGCAGCCTTCATTTCAGGCTCTGCGAATGGATGTGACAGTTCCAGTTTACAGACAACTCTGTTTCCCCCAGATCTCTGTCGGGGTGATGCTCATCATTAAACGTCAAATGTGCACACGCACATGCACTCTCTCTCTCTCACATACGCGTGCGCGCGCGCGCACACACACACACACACACACACACACACAGTAGCCTGTGGCTAGACCCTATAACGGAATCTCCCTGGGGAAAGCTCCTGGATAAGTCTGTTGCAGTGTAGGCGACCCCCCACCCTCCTCTCTTCTTCTCCCCTCCCTCCTCTGGAAATCTCCCTGAGGCCTGTGTGTGTATGTCAATGTGTGTGTGTGTGTGTGTGTGTGTGTGTGTGTGTGTGTGTGTGTGTGCATATGTATGTGTCTGTCTGTCTGCTTTTCTGTACATGCCACCAGTTTCTTGGAGGGAGATGGTCTCAGTGATGCGTGAGTGGGAGGCTGATTTCCCCAACTGCACCGCTCGCTCCAATCTAACTTCCCACTCATGCGCTCTGCTTTGTTAGATATTTCTTAAGTAACTCTCTCTCTTTCTCACATTCTCTCACACACAGACAGTCAGGAATAGGTGTGTGTATGTCGGGAAAAGTGTCTGCGTGCATGTGTGTGTGTGTGTGTTTGTGTGTGTGTGTGTGTGTGTGCATTCAGCCGGGTCCGTTGTAATGTATTATTACGTAGACTCACACAGACATGCAGAATGTCTGGGTTTCTAGAGTAGATCCCTGGAGAAAGACACTTGTCCCTGTCCCTGTGTCTGGCATGGCTAACACACACACACACACACACACACACACACACACACACACACACACACTCACAGTATTCCTGAAGGGTCAGTGTGTCGCTAGGCATGCTCAAAGCGCTCCATCACTGGTTTCCATTGGGACAATAACTGTGACTTCCTGAGGATCGACCTTCACCATCTCACTTCTGTCACTCTTCACATGGGTGTGTGCGTCTGTCTGTGAGGGAGTGAGCAGCAGTGTGTGTCTGCAGTGAGAGTGTGTGTGTATATGTGTGTGTGGGTGTGTTTTAGAGTGTGTGTGTCAGGCTGCCGTTTCAGCTGACTCTTCTGTTTCTGGCTTTTTAATGGCTCTTATGGGGCAGGCCTTTAATTGCAAGTCTCTCTCCCTCCTCCTTAATCCTCCCATCCTTCTGTCTCTCCCAGCCCCTCGTCTCCTCTCTTCTTCTCCTCTCTCCTCCCACCTCCCACTGGCTGACAGTCACTAGGGGAGCCCGAGTGCCTGGCCGGGGCTATGGAGGCCGTATAGGATATTGACTTGCTGCGGAGTGGTTTGGGAGGAGGAGAGGTGGCTGCCTGTCACAGCTAATGAATAGATGCATAAGTGAATGAGGCACTCCTCTGTGTGTCTGTGTGTGTGTGTGTGTGTGTGTGTGTGTGTGTGTGTGTGTGTGTGTGTGTGTGTGTGTGTGTGTGTGCGTGTGTGTGTATGTGTGTGTGTGTGTGTGTGTGTGTGTGTAAGCGTGTTTGTGCCTAGCTTTGGCTAAAAAGTTTTATGTGCCTCAGACAGACAGACATTAACGGTGGCCGGCTTGATAGTGAGAATTATTTAGGGGAATGATGAAAGCTCCTCCTTCCCAAACACACACACTCTCTGTCTCTCTCTCTCTCTCTGTCTCTCTCTCTCACACACACACACACCAAATACACACACACACTTGTATGTATATGTATATATATATGTAAACACACATACAAATGCAGGATGAGGCAGTGGGGGGTTGGGACATGACGATCGAATGGAGGATACTAAAAAAACAATCCAGTTAAGTGCCAGCACCCTCCAGCTGCTCTCTCTTTTAGTCTCTCCCTCCCTTCCTTCCCCTCTCCCTCTTTATCCCTGTATCCCGTCTGATCGGTGCAGAACTGAAGTGCTCTCATGCCAAACTGGGACAAATACCTAAAAACGCACACATGCGCACACAGAAAGAGATAGAGAGGCAGAGGAGGTCTGGAGAGGAGGCTGTTGATCTGAAGGGGCAGATGAAGGAGTACCTGAGTGTTGATGTCTTCTTCACTATTGCTTTGTGCCACATTTCAAACACTGATTGCCTTAAGAGGACAATTTACATTTCATAGTCGTTCACAACAAGTGTGTGAGATGGGAGTCAGAGATGTGGAGGGAGAGAGGAAGAGTAGAGAGAGAGAATGATGTTTCAAGGAGGAAGCCAGGGGTGAGGGAGTTCACCCAGCAAAGGGAAAAGGCGGCTTTGCATGAGCAACTGAAAAGCAGAAGGTATAAACAAAAGTTTCTTTTCGTTGCATCTGTGTGTATCTGTGTGTGTGTGTGGACGTTTTGTTTTGCCGTGCTCTCGGTAGAATGCACCTGTTTGATTTGAACTTTCTTTTTTTTCCTTATTGGATTCATGTGAGTGTGGAAGAAGAATAGAAATAGTGTGGAGGGGAGAGCTGAGGAGATGAAAAGAGAGCCCCAGGAATTAAGAATCAAGTTAGGAGCTGGCTTTATCTGACGGGAAACTGTGAAACTGCAAAGTACAAGAAAACTTTTCCTATCAGCGCACTCTCTCAAGTAGTGTATGGGTCTGCACCCCCAGTGTGTGTGTGTGTGTGTGTGTGTGTGTGTGTGTGTGTGTGTGTGTGTGTGTGTTTATGTGGCGTGTGTGTGTGTGTATTTAGGAGATAGCTTTTCCTCCTCAGTGGAGGGAGACATCAGTGTGTCGGTGAGCGTGATTGGTTGTTAGCCCTTAGGGTCTGTACTCTATATCTGTCTCCTGACTGGCTGCTCTGTGACCAATCAGGCGCCCAGACCTCACCGTGGCAATCAGATAGTGACACACTCTCTGTGGGCATCAGCAGGTCATCTGGAAATACCTGTTATGTTTTATCTCCCTGTGACACACACACACGCACACACACTCATGCGCGCACACTCAGATATAACCTTTCTGTCTTGTCTTTGTCTCTCTAGGAGATTGCTGCATATCTCATCACTTTTGAGAAACATGATGAGTGGCTGACGACATCGCCAAAAACCAGGTGAGGAGAGCGCAGACACACTCACACTTACACACAAACGTACAAGCACAGCATCATTCAATCATCCACGTTGGTTTAATCCCAATGACTGAGTGCCTGTGTATGATTAAAACATTAGTGATGTACGTCGACTGTCTCTGAAGGGTCCTGCTGACGGCCTACTCTACATGTAGAGAACGCTTCAGAACATGGCCGGACTGTAAAGCACCTAGTCAGCTGGAAATGGAGTATTAATGAATGTAAATGTATTAGGATAAGTGATGTATAATTCAGACATAGGAGGGGAGGGGGAGTATGTGTATATAAGCTGGGGTGTGAACAGGGATTCACATGCCAGAACTGAATATTCATTGATCTTAACGAACCATAGGTAGCTCTTTTCCTAGAGCGGGGAGAGGTTATAGTCAGGAAGGAAGATAGGAATGAGGGAAAGACAAAAATTGAAGAGAAAGGGCAACTTGAATTATTGATAAATTGACATTTACTTTAGTTAATACAGATGTAGGTTTGTTAAAGGAAAAAGAAAGAAGAGGGGGAAAGACAAGAAAATAAATAAAAAGTAAAGCAAGTGAAGAGGTCACCTCATGGCCCAATTTCTGATTACTGACACTGCTGAAAGCCCGAGGTGATGCCTCTGCGCTCCTATTGTGCGAGCTGAAGGACTCTTCTCAGGAGCAGCCTGAGGCCAGCAGCACAGTTTATGTTGTGGATGGATTTCTCATTGATTGGTTGTGCTGCCGTACAGCCTCAGCCTCCCAGCATCAGCAGCGGCGGCAGCAGCAGTCATATTGGTGTTATTGAGCAGCAGTTAGATATAATCCCATTTACACATGACACGAGGCACGATTAGAACAGATTACACCTAATCCCATCAGATGGAAAGGAGCTCAGCTAACGGAGCCAATGACATTTATGTATGTGCATGTGTGGCTGTGCAACTGTGTGTGTGTTTATCCATATGTGCGCATGCGTTTGCACACTTGTAGGGGGTAATATTAAGATAACAATCAATGACCTTCAATTCTCCACCTCGGTGAAATACCTCATCAGTTCAAAGTAATGACTATTACCTCCTCTCTCCATCTCCTTTCACTTTTCTCATCTACTCCTCCTCCTCTCCTCCCTTTACCGGACTCACTCACTCGCCCACTCCGTCTCTTTATCTTGCCGTCTCTTTTTTTTTTCTCCTCTCCTCCCCTTGCCTTCTCTGTTTTCGCTCTGCTACACTGTGGAACGGTGGAAAAGCTTTTTATATCCCACACATCACAGCCCAGTTACAATCAATAGCATTTATGTCTGCGTGAAACGGAGGGTTTGCGAGGAACATGGGCATCGTCCACGTGAACGCACCTCCACGCACGCCTATGAACATGCACGTATTTCCCACCCACACACACATACACAAACACACACACACCGGCACACATCTGATCTCATCCATCTTCTCCATAACATAATTAGAATCAGCAGCTCCGAGATGACTCACACTGCTCGAGACAGAGACTAAACTCGGCTTTGATCGGAGGGTGGGGGTCTCCACTCCGCTAAGAAACTGGCAGGCTCACCCCAAAACAGAACAGATTTAAGATGTCAAAGAAAATCAGCTCAAAGTAAATTCGATTTCACTACACACAGTGTTCTGAGTAAATTGCAATCATCTCAGTCCATATAGATGTGTCTACATCACATTCTAGTAGAGAGGAGGGGAGAGGAGACAGACAATAAAAGAAACATAGTTTAGCAAAGAAGCACAGAGAAGATGAGAGGATGATAATATGTGTAAAAGAGTAGAGAATAGGGTGGCTGGAGAAGCAGTAAAGTGAAAATGAAGAGATACTGCGATAAGAGGGATAAAGACTGGAGGTTGATCGAGAAGAGGAGGGCAGGGAAAGGAGAGAGGAGGTGTGTAAATGTGCGTGTGGTTGTGTGCATGCATGTAAGAGCAAGAGAGGGAGAGCACTTGTGAGTATGTGTTAGTTTATTGATTGTTAACTGGCCTGTTCTCTTTCTGTTGTCATGAGATAAGGCAGAGAAGCATTTTTCCTCCACCTACACACACAGAGAAACATGCGCACACACCTGTCCTTAACATTTTAGAAGTGTAATGATTGATTGCTGAGCAGCAGGTTTGACATTGAGCCCAAAGAACACACGGCAGTAGGTCCTGCCATGTCTCATATCACAATAGCATCTCTGTCTTTCCACATGTATGGCTCCTGGCGCGCGTGCCTGTGTGTGTTTGTGTGCACGCATGTTCATCCCACCAGGTGTATATGGAATGGGAGCTTAGAGGCCAATGTACTTGCTGTGCTGATAAATCACCCTACTAAAATATTAACACGCAGGAATGTGAGTCTATGTATACGAGGGGAGGGGGTGGCCTGAGACCAGCTAACTCGACTGTGGGAGGGCAACATTGACGTCAGAGTGTAAACCAAGAGCATGTTTTTACTGTTTTTACCGTCAGCAATGCAGGAGAATTTTAATACACTTTGAAATGACTGGATGAAAATTGGAGCTGCAAAGATTAATCAATTTGTCTTAGAATATTAAATTAGTTGGCAACTATTTGGATAATTGATTTAAAGTGAAAATTTTCTGATTGCAGCTTCTTTAATGTGAATATTTCCTGGTTTCTTCACTTCTCTATAAGGAGAAAAACTGAATATCTGACATTTGAGGATGTCATCTTGTGCTCTGGGAGACACTGATAGACATCGTTCAGTCTTTAAAAATGTTATAGACCAAACAACTTAAAAATAATTGCCAGATTTCCTTGGAGTTAAATGCTGTCCATTTTAAAGAGGTTACTGCAATATTTCTTCTGTGTAATAAACATAATGAAACTCTTTATCCTGTCCTCCATCAGGCCTCAGAATGGCTCTATGATCCTCTACAACCGCAAGAAGGTGAAGTACAGGAAAGATGGCTACTGCTGGAAGAAAAGGAAAGACGGGAAGACCACCCGAGAGGATCATATGAAGCTCAAAGTCCAGGGAGTAGAGGTGAGAGGCTGTGATGGGAAAAACAAGTCGATGATCGTGCTTGGCGCTGAGCACGGTTTCACTGCCAATATGGTCCTTAACTTACTCTCCTTCACTCCGAGGAGACTCGCACATGTAACACATATGTACACACAAACACACAATTTGAAGCTACCGGCCAACGTGTTACCCGAGAGCGAGTGGTGCCCCTCTTTCTTTACCTCCCTCCTTGCCCATGCTCCTGTCTCCCTTCCTCTCTATGTCTCCCTCTCTCTCTCTCTCTATCTCTCTCTCTTTCTGAAGGATAAGAGTGTGTTTGGCCCGAGGCCAGGAATGATGTCAATGCCTCCTTCAGCAGAACAGAGAGGGGTATCGATCCAGTCTCAAGGCAGCGTCTGTGCGTGAGTGAGAGTGTGTGTGCCTGTGTGTCTGTGTGTGTGTGCGTGTGTGTGTGTGTGTGTGTGTGTGTGTGTGTGTGTGTGTGTGTGTGTGTGTGTGTGTGTGTGTGTGTGTTTGAGTCACATCAGCCAGCTCAAAAATTGATTATTCAGCAGGAATATACCAAGAGGTGAGAGGAGTGAGCATGCATGTGTCAGAAGCAGAAAGAATGAGGTAGAAGGGAGAGCGAAGGAGGCACATGGATGTTTGCTGAGGGCTCAGTGGTTTTGCATTAAAGGTGAGCCGTAGACAGACAAAAGAGACACAGAGGTAGAGGGAATAATTGAGATCAAGTATTCCCATCTGCACCTCTATTATTTACAACCCCACACTCACATTGACATTCATCTCAAATTCATTTTTCTGCAATCGTGCAGGAATATATACTCACACACAAGTGCACACACACACACACACACACACACACACACATATATATATGTATATATATATATATATATATATATATATATATATATATATATATATATATATATATATATATATATATATACACAAAGGCAAGTGTTTCTCTCCCTGGTAGTTGCTCAGTAATTGTTTGTGTCACGTCTTCCCAGGACCCCCCAAGCAAGCGAGCAAGCGAGCAGTGTGTAGAGCAAGGGGACGGGAATGAGCAGAGCAACGAGATGAGCAGAGGGAGAGAAGGAGGATGGGGAGAGGCAGGAAGCAGGGGAGAAAAACATAACCCTGGATGGAGAGCCTCCTCATATCGAATGGAAATATATGGAAATGCACTCTGCCTTTGGCAAAGCACACTTTAGATAGAGGGCGGGCTACTTCTGAGAAGAGGCAAAATGGCGAGAAAATATAACTGCGCGCAAGTGTGTAAGAGAAAGAAAACGGCCGAGTTGTAAGTGTTGATTATATACGGGTTGATTGCAAAGTATTTGTGCGTGTGTTTGAGCAATTTTGTCTTTAACCACAACCAATTTATCACCGCCTGTTTGGTGAGTTTGTGTTTGTGAAATGTGTCTGAAAAAGTGGCAGGGATGACCTTGATAGAAAGCTTCTCTGTCATCATTTCATCGTCCCTCTGTCAAACACCACACACACACACACACACACACACACACACACACACACACACACACACACACACACACACACTACAGCTGGATATTGAATCTTTGTACTTTCTGAGTATTGACCAGCATATTTCCATAGCAATATCAAAAACTGTCAGTATACTGAAATGTTGACTTTGTTTACTTGACGTTTACTTGTTTAACTAAGAGTTTACTTCATTTTGGAGTTAAGATCTTGTACAGTTTCCTTCAGTTGAAATGAAGAAATGGTTTTATAGCAAAACATTTTATCATTCTTAAAAAAAAACATAGTTTTGGTATAATTGGTGTTCATGCAGTGTGAAATATTTTACACTGCACCCAGTGCTTCACAACACACAAAACATTGTCTACACTCTGAGGTCGTTGTTAATCTGTAAATCAGACCTACTTGATTTGCAGCCTGTGGGCCAGATGCGACCCTTTAACAACCTCAGCTCGGCCTTTTGATCATTTTATTAGTAGGCTAATGAGCCCATTTATTAGTTATGTCTGTTGTTAAGCGAAGAAACACCCTTATTTCATTAAAAAGTTTTAATCCATGCTGCATAAGCAGAGGGAATTTTGGAGAGTCAAACTGAATAAAAGAGGTTGTTAAATGGAACATTGTGTTTTAAGATCGGACTGTTTTTTCCTGTACTCTCGTTTACATTATGAAGCATATAAACAAGGTGAAGGGAAATGTCAAAAAGATTCATTGTTTTAACACCTTTCAGACATCGGAAATGTAGATGGATACTATTTTGTAAATCTGGTCAATCTAAAGAAGAAATTGAATAGGCCTGCTGTAAATCAACCTCTGACAGTAATGTAATAATGACAGTTTTTATACTCACACTCATGCATACACTGTTTTGTATGTATGCAAGTGTCCTCTCCTCTCCAGGATTGAGTCCATACTGAACATCCTCTTCATCTTGTCTACCTCGACACTTCACTCTCACTCTGTACTTTCCTGGCTATTTCCTCCTCTTCTTTGTCCTCCTCACTGTTACTGATCTCTCTTGCGGTGTCTGTAAGCTGACAAGATTGTGACTTTTTGTGAATTCCAAGTGGGTAATGTCTAGTCTTGCTGAAGCAGTACATTTCACAGTCTCTTGTGCTGTAATTGTCAACATCAGATTTATGGTATTTCAGAAAAGACATTAGGGGAAAAAAACGCATACAGCATGTTTTCAATTTAGTTTTAGCACCGCAATCAATACAACCTAAGTGGGTATAACCTAAGTTCTCCTCTCCTGTTCTCTCATTTACTGTCCTCTCATCTTCTCCTTTTTCACATTTTGTCTTGCTTCCTCCCTTTTTTCTTTCCCCGTTTACCCCTGCAATCTCCTCTCCACTCCTCTCCTCTCCTCTCCTCTCCTCTCCTCTCTCTAGTGTCTGTATGGCTGCTACGTCCACTCCTCAATCATCCCCACCTTCCATCGTAGATGCTATTGGCTGCTGCAGGTAAGCCCGCCCCCCTTCCCGACCTTGCCTTTTCTCACACATTTAGACACATACAAAACGCTATTTTGACAAAATCTATAGTGTCATGATATTTTGTTATAAGTCATCATTTATAGTTGCTAAGATTTTTACTTCCAGGTATTTCAGTCTCACATTATGACCCTATGGTAACATTTATTCCAGCTATTAAAATTACTTGACTTACGATTCGACACAAAACTGGACAACCAGAAAATAAAGTGTATGTTATCAGTTTTACACAAGTTTCCTCTGTAAAACTGTCCATTATACTTTCAAAACAGAAACACTTAACCATAAACCAGCAATAAACATCCTCCTCCTCTAAATTAATGAGGCAGACTACAGTAAAAATACTATCACAATGCTGAGGTCATAATAAAACTGGATGTTGTTTGGCTGAGTGGAGTCTCCCACACACACACTCACTCACTCACACTCAGAGTTTTGATCTGATTCCGATACCTGAATCCGCCAACTGATATTGATTCAAGCTCTCTTTTTCTTGAATATCATTATTATTTTGATGACTTTCATTTAAATTGTTGTTGGATTGAGTAGATAATGACTGGATTTCGTTTGTGCTGGGGTGATCTTATCCTTTAAGCTGTAATTATCCATGTTGCACTTCTAAATAAAAAGCAAAATATAAACAAAAATGCGTACAATTTAAATGTACCAAGCAATGTATTTGTATTGTAAGTTAAGTAGGCTACACATATGCACAGGTGCTGGAGAGCAAATTACTCTGAGAACAAATCAAGTGCGAAGCAATGCATTATCGACTACTAGTAGTAGAAGTATATACTATACATGAGTTCAAAAGTAATAAGAGAATTCAGAGTGCAATGGGAAATTATCAATGAATTCATCACACTATGGAATCTGGATCAGTACATGGACCAATGGCGTTAGTCCAATACTCTGTATAAGAATTATGTCAGTGTCGGCAACCACTGTGATACTGGATTGGATTGGTCCCAACTCTACTCTAATATGTCTATAGGTCTTGTATATAGCCACTGTAGAGTGTAGAGTTATAAAAAACATTTTCTTGCCAGAAGTTGACTTCCTGAGCACCTTGTGCCAAACAACCCTGACTTTCAAATACTTACTGTATAGTAATCATCAAGGACTCAGGTGCTAGACTCTATGTGGGCCTCCTCAAGAAAACACCCTGGAGCTACAAACAACACACACACAACACACTCACACCAACACACACTTATAGGTGTTCCTTGTGTGTAAAAGCATGTTGTTTTTCATAGAGATGTTTGACTCACTCTGTCACTCATGCGAAAGACAGCAGAGAGCTGAAGTCTATCTCTCATTCACACACATACACACACACACACTCACACACACACACACACACACACACACACACACACACACACACACACTTGTCTCGGCCTCTATTGGCCATGCAGGAGATGGTCACCAGGACATCATCATCTTCAGACGACTGGTTACATGATGAATCTTAAACACGCCGGAATACATTTACACTGCCCCTCTCTTCATCTTCCTCTGTTCATTTCAAAGAAAATATTGAATACCCAGCGATGTTCATTTAAAATATGGAAATGCATACATATTTATGTATTCTCCGCCAGTATTTCCTGCATAATTTGTCACATGAAATTTACAAGGACATTCCAGCCACCGGCCATAAATTGAATATGCCCTAACCCAATATATTTTCTTTTTCCAGCATGCCTATAGTTAGATCCCTGCAGTCGGAAATTATGAAGGGAAATTCAACTTGCTTTATCTGTAAAGTGGCCATTTTCTGCTCTTTTGCGCAGGTATCAAAACACATCAGTGAATATGATCATAAATCAGTCTGTGGATGCTGTTGCATTGCACAGTGTGGTGCTGTAGCAGCCCACTGTGCCATCCTCTTTTGGAGAGAAAAGTGTTCCACCTCAGCAGGTCCTCCCCCTCACCTGAGTCTGTCTACTGAATCTTTCATCAAGAGGAGCCTCTTGCTCTCTCTCTCTTGCTTCTCACACACACATATACACGCACACACATAGATGCGTGTGAACGCACCTGTTGAATCATTCATGGGGTAGAAAGAAATTCCATAGGTCTGCAGGTGGCCTACAGTATACTGAGAGCTACTCTCTCTCCCCCTGTTTTCTCCCATTCTTTCTCTACACACAGTATATCACAAACACACACACACGCACACGCACACACACACACACACACACACACACACACACACACACACACACACACAAATAAACGTGTAGACACTTCCACAGGCTCTGCAGGGTCAGAGAGAGTGATGAGTGGGCTTGAGCTGTTAAATCTTTTATGGGCAGGTGAGAGAATCTTATCTGACACGCTATGTCCGACCTCCTCCCTGACCTCCACGCACTCTCCCGCTTTCCTTCTCCATTCCCCCTCCTTTCCACTCCCTCTGTAAATACACTATCTATCATTTTATTCTCTCAATACCATAATGCCGCTAAGAACATGACAATGAATTGATAAATAAAGGCCATGTTTAACTAACGCCACATGTGTGCATGTCTCTGTGTGTCTGCCCTGTAGAACCCAGACATCGTGCTGGTGCACTATCTGAATGTACCGGCGGTGGATGATAGCGGGAAACCATGTGGTCCCGTCCTCTGCTCCATTAACACAGACAGGAAGGAGTGGGCCAAGTGGAGCAAGGAGGAGCTCATTGGACAGCTCAAACCCATGTGTAAGTTCACTTTACCATCACTTCAGCACTCACCTCAGTCCTTCTCTCAAGCTCTCATGTTTAGCCATGTTTAAGTATGATTCACCTTCAGTTGATAACAATGCTGCTCGCAATGGAAGACGATAAAAACCGGCGATGAAGTACCCTGACAGTAATGTGTGGGAAACCAGTGTAGTAAATCTAAAACAAAGATAATTTGGTTCACTTGCTCACTTGTAGGTTTTGTAAACAACTTGGCAGCCGAATGGGGCACAGTCTGGAGCCGTGCCATTGCTTATCAGATGAGACAACAGATGATTTCAGCAGGGCAGCGGAGATAATATGAAAATTTCTCTCTTGCATTAAGGAAAAATAATCTTGGCAGTGGTGATAATTCAGAGGCAACATCTTATTGATGTGTTGCTGAAGGTAAAGATCAATCAATAAGTGTCAAAAAGTGACTGCTGGCCTTTCCAAAAGGTGTGTTCATTGTATGAAGTATTAAAATTTTGATGAATGAAGATTTGGAACATGGTGTCCCCTCTGTAAACAGAATAACAACACTTAACAAAGAAATGCTATATTTAAAGACTACATTGTCCTTGGAAAAGCCATCTTATGAAGAGACATCTATACATCCCATTCAGCCAGGCTTCATACAGATTTAGATTTTGTTTTTGATGTTTTCATGCTTTCAGTTACCGCCATGCTGCCACCTAGAGGTAGATACACACCCCTGAAAGGGAGGGATAGAGGGAAAGAAGACAGAGGTGCCCGAAATATCCAACATGTATTATTCATAAATGAGCATCAGGGAGTAGAAAACTCCAGTACACAGACTGATACACATACACACACACACTTACCTCATCTCAACCAGCTTTTGATCTGGTTTGGAAGGGCAAATAGGGACAGCTGCCCAAAACTAAGTGGCTTGTTGACTTAAGTAGCACCTCACTTCTCACTCTCCCCACTGACTCATATTCCCCCTTGCTCTTCTACCTGCCCTCATTTGCTCTCCCAAAACAGATTTATGCTTTTTCCTTACCTAGTGCTTCTCTCTGAGTACTGACTTGATCCCTGTGTGGTCATAGATGTTTTTATTGGCATTAGGTCTCAGACACTTTGTTTCATAAATCCCCAAAATGTAAATGAAGACATCTAATTTAGAAAGTGGAAATACCCTCTGATGTTAGAACTGAAATGTCTTGTAAAAGTAACCTAATTATATTATGTGTTTAAAGTTTTTGAACACTCAAGCATGTCACGCAGTGTTATCAGAGTATTCATGATCATGGTTTTTGGTGTACATTCTGAACACTGGAGGGCGCCATTACACACTGTCAATTATGAGAGATAAGGTTACATGACTACAAAGATTGACCTGAAAAAATAAAGGACAGAAAATGAAAACAGTTTGCGTTTTCTTAAATTCCATTTGTTTAATTGTCTTTTCTGACAGGTGCTGGGAGCAGCCTGCATCAGAAATGTTCCAGCGTCAAGCAGCGCATCATCTCATCCAAGCAGGAGTCTGGGGCAGCCACAGGAGGTGGAGCTGCCGTGGGTACCGGTGTAGCGGCAGGCCAGAGAGCGGAGGAAGCAGATGGCACAGAGGTCCAGAACAGCGATGTGTCAGAAGGCCAGACGGAGCCCAGTCCTGGAGGAGGCCGGAGCAGAGCGGGCGCAGCAGAGAGGAGGAATGGCAGGATAACCAAACCCTCCCTGCTACCGCAGAGCAGTATGGAAGTGTCCTCATCTACCTCCACCAACCAGGTGGAGGTCCCCGACACCACCCAGAGCTCCCCACTGTCAATCACCAGCGACATGGCTGATAGCCCCGCTCTTGCCATTGGGGCTGGCTTGTCACAGAGCACAGCTGTGTTCATGTCAGAGGTCACTACGCTGACTGGGGATTCGGTTTACTCTGCTGGCCACACCCACCTGCTGGCATCCACCCATGAGAGCCCCACTGCTGGCATCCTGTTGGCTGTTACCCCTGAAAACCAGAGGTTTGCATCATTTCCTGGTGGCGTGGGCTTGGGAGAGGGAGGAGAGTTGGTGCTATCAAGCTCTCTGGACTCTGGTGGAGGAGTCAGCCTTCCTGAAACCACCATGACCTTTGACCCTGATTGCTTTCTCAACAACCCCAAGCAGGGCCAGACGTACGGAGGAGGTGGAGGAAAGACTGAGGGATGTAATGGTGATGATGGAGGACTCCACTGTTCCTCTAACGGCTTTGTCTACAACCCAGCTCTTGTCAACAACATCAAGACGGAAACTACACCCCTGGAGCAGCCGCTGGCCACTCAGAGTAGCTATGTGGGAGAGGGGACAGGCCTCAGCCCCAGCACCACCCTGGAGCAGATGGACTTCAGCGCTGTCATGTCATCAGCCTGTGTCCCAAGCCTGACACAGCCTACCCACCACCCCTCTCCCAGCCTCTTCCTCCAAGCCTCTCCCCAGACAAGCCAGCCCTCCCAACTGCAGACCAACGGCACTGAGGCAACCCAGGAATCAGGCGAGTCGCAGGCTTACATAGGCCTGCCCACGGTGCCAACAGACTCTCCGGTCACAAATGGGGACCCACATACACACCTCCATCAAGCCAGCCCAGACCAGCAGGGCATGTGTGGGAGGAATGGGCAAGGAACAGCAGTGGGCTCTTTTCCTTTAACACCACAGGACACGACTGGCGACCAGTCAAGTGGCAGGAGACATCGAGAGTTAGACAAGGCTTCAGAGAACAGAGGGGAGTTACTCCTCAAGCCTGGGGATCCTCATGAGGCCTACACGAGTGTTGACGCAGAGCACTACCTGCAACCCACAGATGACAATGGAGGAGGAGAGGAGGGTGGGGGAGGTGGTGGTGGTGGTGGTGGAGGAGGAGGGGGTGGAGGAGGAGGGGAAAACGAGATTCTCTGTAATGGTGTAAGCTTATCAGGGGCCAGCAATTCAGTGGTGGCCAGTCCCCAGTCTATGGCTGCTGGTGCAAGCATCGAGGGGGCACTCTACAGCTCCCCTCTCCCCCAGCAAGGTGGAGGGGTGTCAGCTACAACAGCTGGGGCAGGAGCAGCCATCAGTCTGGAAGGCTTTGAGGCTTCATTTGGGAGCCAGTTCTCTGATCTTATCAATGATTTCATCTCAGTTGAGGGGTCTGGAGGTGGGGTGGGGGCAGCTGTCACTGGGGTTCTCATGCCCCAGGAGGGGGCAGCAGGAGAGGAGCAGGGCACAGGACCAGGCCACCTGCAGGGCTCGGAGGTGGAGCAGGGAGCTCTGGGACTGCTGCAGGAGACTGGGAGGCTGTTTGGTGTGACAGACTACTCCCCAGAGTGGTCTTATCCTGAGGTTAGTAAACCGAACATGATTATCGTTCATTATTTATTCATCATTGTTCCCTGCAGGAAAATCAGTCCCTCCACCACATGATTGACGATATACGGCTCATACTGACGTTAAACACTGAAATCACGCTCAGCAAGATTTGTGCTAAGACCACCAGCCTGGCTGTGTGGTCATTAAGGAGTCAGAATATCTTAGACTCAGCTGATTGGATTTTGATGAAATCTCAATATTGCACTGATCCCCCTGGGTGGCTTCATTAATTTACCCATGTACCACTTCTAATTTCTCAGACACAAGTGTCACTGAGTTATGATGAAACCTGCGGAAACATAGCAATTTACCACCATGGTTTTCAGAAACACAGTTACTTCCCATAGCTGCTTAATTCAATAAGTGGAAATAAATGTCAAAATGAAGTTTATTAACCATCCAAATAGTCAACATGGGCACATATTTTGCTAATATTTTTCTGCAACTTTCTTCCAGGATCATCAGTGTTACACCATACTGATTACTCCACACTTTTGAGTTTGTTGAGAAAACAACATAGTCTTCTTCCCAATGCTCCAAGGGGTGATGGTATAAGATTTAGAATTAATTAAAAGGAGCACTGCACATGCCAAAAAGAAAGCCCAACCAAATGCTGGTAAACAGCTTTAGAAATCATACATTTTTTCTTGTTGTATACTCTAATTTTAGGACTCCATTTCTAGAGGACAATATGTTGTTTATGTGTTATTCTTAGCTACACTAGAGAAAACACATGGCAGTGTTGTCAGATGGTTCCAACTACTTTGTTCCACTTGGATGTAAGGAGCAGCACAGCCTCTAGGGGCTGCTACCAGGCCTCTCAGACTCATAGCTTTGCCATTAACAAAATTATAACCAATTTGTTAATGAGGCAAGTTATAAAACCAGTTACCATCAGTTTAGAGTCATACAGTAGAAAACAGAAAATTAGGCAGCTGGACTCCAATGGGTCCTTAAGATCATTAAAAGTTTGTGACGTTCAGGGAAATCAATGCTTTGAAAGTTTTCTGAAATGACAAACAATTGACATGATTCATTAATGGTGTACATGGGCCACATTCCACTATCTGCATGTATGTGTTTCCATCACTTTTCACTGCAACACAACAGCACAGATGAAAAATCAAGCCTCTCTTTTTAATTGTTGTCTGTGAGCCTCTGTAAAGCCTTCGAGTTCTCATAAAAATGTTAGTGTCGTAGTAATTAAACATTATATGTGTCACAAACTGTGCCATTGGGCCCTGATAGTCCTTGAAAATTCAGTTAGTTTGATTTTTTAAGAATGAAGGTTTAAGAAAGTGTGGGAACTCATTTACAGGATATTTAATTATAGCAGGACTTTGTAGCATGCATGCAGTGATGTGTCTTGTTCTCACAAAGTCTCTAGTTATCTTTGGTATCTGTGTTTAAACCTACACTCAGAAACTGAGTAGTCACACTATGTGATATAACATCAAGATGTGTATTGTGTGCCTCAGGGTGGAGTGAAGGTCTTGATCACAGGTCCATGGTTGGAGTCGAGCAGTGAGTACAGCTGTCTCTTTGACCACATCAGTGTCCCTGCTGCCCTCATCCAGCCCGGGGTGCTGCGCTGTTACTGTCCAGGTAACACACCTGTGTTAACCCACACTTTAACACAACGTACACTCCCTATCACTGTCTCATACATGGGAAAACACCTTCCTTTATTTGGAGATTGAAACCATACCCCAACCACCAGCTCACTAATCCCTATAATTAGCAGTTTCTAGCAAAAATATTTCTTTTATCCACAAAAAGGAAGAGCATAATGATGGTTGCTGTAGCCCTGTATCAAGAGATGCAGTGTCTTCTATATAGGAAGATAAGATGAATTAGAAAAAAGATGAGGAGGGAAACTGTCTAGTAAAATTGGTATATAGTACATCATTATATAGGCCAAAATGAGAAATCACAACATCTCATGGAGCTTTACAACCTCTTCAGTGTACAGGAGGAGGTATCCTCTTCCAGAATGGGCACACATGTACAGAAGAGACCAATAAAAACTCACAATATACAGATTACTATGACAAAAGTTCTGATATAAGTAGATTGTAGAATATCTGTATAGGATGAGGATCCAGAAAGCCTTTTTTCAGGAGCTTGAGGTGTCGCCAAGTGGCAGCTACTTCACACGACCTCCTCTCCACCATAGTGACTGAAAGAGGACAGGCCACACACTGAACATGAATAAAAACAAAACAGAATGTATACAAATTATGAGGACAATAATACAGATATATGCAAATTCTAAAACACAAGTGAGCAATAATCTATACAGAGGCCCCTGGCGGGCGACAATCCAGATCTAACATCTGCCTAAATAAGTTATACGTGACTCGCATTCTGCTACACTAAGTGTGATCAACTTCAACTGTATTTATTTATATAGCAATTTTCATACATGAATGCAGCCCAAAGTGCTTCACAGAGCAAACTTAAAAACAATAGACAACAATAATTCAATGAGTAAAAAGCAGACAGACAAATAAATACAAAGGCATAGAAATAACAATAACTATAAGAGTGATAAAGGGCTAGTGGATGAATAAAAAATAAAGTAATTAAGTAAAAACTGAAAGGCAAATCATTTCTTGCAGGCACTGATGGGCAAAAACAATACAAGACAATGACAGTATGTCAACATTAGATCAATCTCTGCACACAGTCCACCTCACTCATTACTTAACCTGATGTCTGTTTCCAGCTCATGACACAGGACTGGTGATGCTGCAGGTAGCTATGGGTGGTGAGGTCATCTCTTCTTCTGTGGTGTTTGAATACAAAGCCCGTGACCTTCCTGCCCTGCCATCATCTCAGCATGACTGGCTGTCCCTTGACGGTGAGAGCAGTTACACTTTCATTGCCTGGTGTTTTTTACTCAATAAAGAGCATAAGCCATAAACAAACTGAGACAACATACTTTACACGCGTTGTATGTTTAAGGTCTGTCGGATCTTTACCCCGAACTATCATACAAAATGTGTCCTTAACTTATTCTTTATTATTTTGCTTTTCATATTTTTTTGTACAGCCGGATCAGCTAAAACTTAGAAACCTTTCTGTGTGAGTGTGTGTGTGTTTGTGCGCGCTGTCATTGGGTTGTCATGCCTTGTTGCGTTATGAGATGTTTTGTCTAAAGATGTACTAACCAGTATGATCTCATGCCTGCACAATACTTTTAATTGTGTTATTCTGAGCTTTGGTGCAGCTGTTTTCTTTTGTTAAGCTATTGATGCTCTCAGCCTACATGCTGATTAATTCAAGAGGTTGTGGCTCAGGTTGTGGAGCAGTTGTCCACTAATCGAAAGGTCGCTGGTTTGATGCAGTCTACGAGGTGTCCTTGGGCAAGATCCCAAACCCTAAATTTCTCCCTGAGGCTGTTACATTTGTGTGTGTGTGTGTGTGTGTGTGTGTGTGTGTGTGTGTGTGTGTGTGTGTGTGAATGGTTATCTCCTGATGAGCAGGTTGACTTCTGCCATCAGTTTATGAATGTGTGTGTGAATGCATCAACTTGTGTCATAAAGCACAACTCTGAAGACGAGGCACAGTTGTCGAAACGTTAGTCATTTAATAAAGTTTGTTGCCTTAATCCGTGTGCTCCAGTATACACTGAACTTTATTCCTGAAGATTTTCCTGATTCTTTTGTAAAGCGCTTTAGACGGTAAGACCCCAAAAGCACTAAATAAAAAGGTTCACCTTAAATCTCAGGCTGGACCCCACGCAGAGGGTGTAAATAATGCCTTTTTAAATAAATTCAAGTCCTATCAAATCCATCCAAGTTGTTCAGGGGAAAACTGCAATGCTGAAACTTCACCAAACATTTCCATTGGCATGAAGCTGGGCAGATAATGACCGAATTTTCATATTTGTGTAAACTCACCCTTTAAGATTGGCAGTAGTGCAGTCAAGTGGGACCCAGGGATCAGAGGGTGGCTGCTTCAAGTCAAGCATGGACATGGAGCATGTACTTGTAGCTGGAGAGGTGCCAGTTCACCTCCAGGTCACTGCTGAGGTTCCTTGAGTGCGGCGCCTCACCCCTCACTGCTTGGGGGGCTGCGCTATGCGGCAGACCCATCGCTCTGACACCTCTCTCCATGAATCTTAAGTGTAGGTTTCTGTGTTTGCTCAGACCTGAGTGTTTGTGTGTGTTTAAAATTACAAGCAGAGAAAAAAAATGGTTTCCTGAAGGGGACGGATAAAGTTATTCTAAAAAAGTCTTGACACCTGTTCTGTGAAAGGTGAGTGTAAACCTACACTTCACCCTCAGTCATGGAGGCTTCAGTCGTTGTCTTGTGGGACTTCTTTAGGGCACAGTTTGGTATTATGGAGCCGACTGTGAGTGTTTGCTGTTGCAGAGGAATCTATTTCATCTATAGCATCATTTCGCCAGAGCTGTGTATGTTAATCAGATCAAAACATACTTTGAGCTGTTAGAAGACTATTAAATGTTCTTCGAGTCAGCTCTGGGGGCTGGTTGCAGATATCCGCAAAGCACCAGGGGGCTTATCTTGAGTGTGTAAATAAATCTCCTGATGCAGCTGCAGCTGGGAAACACGCGGGTCTCCTCAGCGAGGCATGTCCTGGGTTACTCTGTTCGCCCCCGTCTCTGCTGCGTTGCGCAATGCGGCAATGCGGCTCTCCACAGTCACAGCGGGCTGGCTGTTCGCACTGGAGTGAAGGGCAAGGACATCACTGGCACAATCGCGGTCCACTTGACAGTCAAAATGTTGGGCACCGCTGGCAGCGTGCTGTGCAGCCTCACAGGCGCTATATATAGGCTCTGGCTTTGACTTTCAGCGATGATACCGAGACCTGGATCTGCGCTCGGTTATTTTTCGCTCAAGCCCTTTGTTTGGCTTCAAAAGCGCAGCAAAGCCTCGCGGCCTGGCAGAAATAGACAGAGATAAATATGCGTCAGCACACGACTTTGTCACATGTCATTGTTCCAACTGAGCTTGTGTGCGGTCTATTATTGTACCGGTGACGACCGAGCCTCCCGCAGCTCCGAGTCTGGCGGGCCGATTTGAAGCGTGTCTGCTCCACCAGACACAACGTGGAGACGCCTCTCTCTCTCTCTGTCTCTCTCTCTCTCTCTCTCTCTCCCTCTCTCTCTCTCCCTCTCTCTCTGTCTCTCTCTCTCCCTCTCTCTCTCCCCCTCCCCCCTGCACTTAGTTGTGTTTTGCTCGCTCGGAGTAGCGATGTGTGAGCCGCACACTTCAAACTAACGTGGTTGAGCAGAAGCGGGAACAAAGAGAGAGCAGCAGATAGAGAGAGTCGCAGTTTGGGTTCGTAGCTGATTTGATTTTAAACCGATGATAACTTCACAACGCGCTGATTTGTTGGCGTTCACCTGTGTGGTGTTGTTGTTGCGTTTTTGTGTCATGTTGCTGTAGATGGACATAAATGTGTGTTGTCTTAAAAGTCGAGCTCGTAGCTGTATAGCCTTGAACAGCATTTCACGTCTAAATGTTTGTGGGACATGTGGTAGTTCAGCATCTCTCGATGTCAGACAAAGGGGTTGTGAAGAAATGCCACAAGTCCTCCAGTACGTTGTTTGCACGCTAGATGTTGATGCCGCTCGCTTCATGCTGCAGACCTGACTCTAACAAGAAGCTTGTTCAGTCTTATCGGTCGACCTGATCCGTTTTCAGCACCAGCACGAGTGGAGAGCGCCACTGAACTCTACATAACAACAAATGCTAATGTGGCTCCTGTAGAGGCCCAGGTAATAACAGGCCTGTAGGCACAGACATGTGGGCTTGTTGTTGATCAAGGCTGAATTGATTTATTCTCCATCTTTATATTTTTCATGTGTACTACTGAAAGTTTCTCAATGTGAACCCTGTGTGTGTGTGTGTGTGTGTGTGTGTGTGTGTGTGTGTGTGTGTGTGTGTGTGTGTGTGTATTTTCTACTAACTTTGACTAAACAACTTTGTGAGTCAAACACATTTAAAATGATTTTGATTATATTGAGAGCAATTGGTGTGCATGTTACAAATGGAATTTGATAAAAAGAATATGAAAATGTAATGTAGAAAAATCCACATTAGAAATCTGATTTGACTTAAAGGTTAATGCCACCTATTTACACAGTAAAGTGTATTTACAGGTCTTGTCGAGTACTGCTGCATATGTGCAAATGAGTAGTATAATGCCTTTTGTGGCTTCAGAGGAAGCTGCATGTAATCGGATAAGTTTTCCCCAGTGAGGTCATAAGGTGGATAGGTGCATTGTGGGTAATGTAGGCACACAGTTTTGAAAAGAAGCCCAGTGCTATAACACTGTTGGACTCACTGTGGATACAGTAGAATCATTCCACACGTTCTTGCTTTTCAACCCTAGCCCTTACCCATAATGCAACTGCAATTTGTCAGATCACTGGCAACTTTCTCTGGAGCCAAACAAGGTTTTATATACTTCTATTTTCACAAATGCAGCTGTACTCCCCAAGATCTGTAAACACAGCTTAATATGTCCAGTTTACATTAATATATGTAATGCAACTCCATTATTAATTGTAACCTTTACAAACAAAAGCTTGACTAACTTTTAAAGCGGAGTATTGTGTATTGGTCAGTGGTCGGAACATGTGCAGAACCTAATTTATTGGATGATAATCAATGGAAACAAAGCATTATTGGGGGGGGAACATGTCAATACAAAGCTGGTCATCCTGGTACCCAGCTCACAACCTTAAGTAATCATGAAACAAAATTTTAACAGCACTTAAATTTGCATTCAAGAGTAGTGATCTGTACAACAAGGCGGCTCTGCCTTTAGTAGAGTAAAGTAGAGTTTCCCCACCAGAATATTTATTATATTTACATATTTTATTTATGTATTTATATTAATTGTTTTTTTGGTCGATAATAATCAATTTACTTCATGAATACACTGTTCGCTGTTTCTGAAATAATGTATTACATTTGCATTTAAATTGTTTGGGTTAAATACTATTAGCAAAGATATAATAACTAGTAAATGACGATGAATGCATTCATTTTTTTAATTAATTCCGAAAAATTATTTTTAAAGAAGGAGTTTCCAGTGGCCTGTCTTGTATTATTCTTCCTTCATAACATGAGCCTTGCAGCATCTAGACTCATGTAGCATGTGTTGCAGGTGATGAATGATTTTGAAAGCCTGTTTGAAAGTCATTTTACAAACACATTTCAAATTCAGTTAATTTGCTCGTCAGTTAAGGAGGGTAATTACTTGACCATTGCATCCCTGTTATATTTCACTAATTGCAATGATTATTTGTCAATTTATAATGAGAATTAAATACATAAATTAGTTATTATAAAGGGAAAAAGATGGGGGGAAATGGGGGAGAAAAATCCCCATATCAGATGTCAAACTTCCTGGTCTTCTGAGTCAGCCTTTTCTATTTTCAAATGTTGCATGTTTGTAGGCATCACATGTTTATTTTGTAACCACAAATCTACCTTATTTTGCAGTAAAGACGGGTGAGGACAGCTATTTCTAATGTGTTTAGCAGCTCTAACAGTGGAGTGTTTTGCTTTATATTTAAAGAAGCTGTGATTCTGCTCTCCTTCTGATTGGCAGAGTGAAGAGGGAGGAGCCTGATACCTTGTGTCGCTGTCATGGCTCCACCTTTTCAGCTCAGTTTGTGTGCTGCAGGCAGCAGAAAGAAAAATAGGAGTGAAATGAGAGGAGAGAAAAACAGAGAGACTGAGTGAGAGAGCAGCAGGTGGGATGACATAATGTGCACTGCAGCAGAACTGCAGCAGCAATGAAACAAAGGGTCACATTCACACACAGCCATGAAACACACAAAGCCTATATTTGTTGATAAATGTGTACTCTTTCACATATACACCAGTACACACAGTTTATTTGGTTTCCAAATTCCCATTGTTGGTAGGGGGATTTATTGGATTTGGGTCCTGATTTATTCTCCAGTATTGAGCCCCACAGAGAACGGCCTCTCTCTCTAAGCCTCTCTAAGTAGGATTTACTGAAACATAATATTGATTTTCTTAAATGCAACAAACAACTAGCAAATGGTTACAGCTCCATGTGTCCAACCTTCATTTCGGTAGATACCCAGTTTAGGATGTCCATCTTGGAGCGTCTTGAGCAGATGGAACAGAGGATGGCTGAGATAACCAATCAGAACCCCAACTCAGAAACCATGGCAACCAAGGGCGGTGGAGTGGAAGGAGGGGGAGCCACTGATCAGCAGTCTCAAGTAAGGCAGAAAGTGAGAGTGAGCAATTCAGGTTAACCACATGCAACAAAACAGAAATGTCTTTAGTTATGATTAAATATTTAAATAAAGTCTTTAAAACCATGTTGATTCATTTAGATTAAATTTGAAGACATCTTGGTGATGGTCTAATGGTTTTAACTCCCACCACAGGTCAGGCTTTTCCAGAATGTTTGGAACTCTCTAAACTTCACATCAGTTTATTCAATAGTACCCGAAATATGTGCAACATAATGCAATAAGGAACAAAATAGCCTCTAACTTTAGATTCAGACAAGTGTTGTATTATTCTGACATAGTCTTGATAAAAAATGTAACCAATATTTAGTAGGCCTCACATAGACTTGTTGCTGGACATTCCAATTCTCTTTTGAAAGATTATGTTTCAAAAACAGACAGAAATTCAATAATTTCAATAAATGATTGCTTGTAACATTGTAACAAGACCTGGCTGAACAGATTGGATGGTGAAATGTAATGAAAGTAAACATTTGCTGTGTTCTACGCTGTGTTTTGAGCTTTGCCACTATTGAGTTTTGGTATGGATGGCTGGGTGTAAGCAAACTTAATAAAAGTAAATTAATCAGTTTACTTTGATTATGGATCAATACAGATGTATTGTATACACTATGTTTTGAAAGTGGCAAGTTATCCCACAGTGTAGAAAAATAAATCAAGTGTAGGAGTCAAATATGTTAATGTATCAAGATGCATTGATAATCATTTTATAATTGTATCGTAGCCCTCTGAATCTGGATCAAATCATGAGATGCTTTGAAATGTTTCACCCCTATATTGAAATGGATTTCATTATCTTGCAAGGGTGTTTCTTTTATTAGGTTGCCCCCCTGATTAATGTGTTAATGATATAACAGCCTAAGACACTCAAGGAGTCAGAGGCTCTGTGAAGTGTCTAACACTACACTTTTTAGTAAAACAATCTTTGTGACCTTGAAAAAATGTTCACACTCCTCTAGCTCAAAGAGTCACTCTGCTCCTTTTTGTCTCTCCAATCCTCCAGATTTCTCCAGATCAGGGTTCATTTGAGGGCCGTGTGGTGGTGGTGTGTGAGAAGATGATGTCTCAGCCATGCTGGGCTTCATCTAATCAGCTCGTCCACAGTAAGAACTCCAGAGGAATGACCTTACTGCATCTTGCTGCAGCTCAGGGCTACGCAGGCCTCATTCAGACACTCATTCGCTGGCGGTGAGTAACACACATATGTGACACACTATTGTGCACGCACAGACTGTGTCAGTTAATTTCACTTTTGCTGTCTCTACAGCACAAAGCACGCCGACAGTATTGACCTCGAGCTTGAGGTGGATCCACTAAATGTAGACCACTTCTCCTGCACTCCACTGGTGAGTGATCAATATTTCTCAATGTTGTTTGCACTATGTGTCTTTCCTTCCATGCCTATGTGTGATCTGTGATTTTCTCTGGCCACCATAGATGTGGGCATGTGCTTTGGGCCATACTGAGGCCGCATTGGTGCTTTACCAGTGGGACCCAAGAGCTCTGGCTATTCCTGATTCGCTGGGACGCTTGCCGCTCAACATCGCCCGATCCCGGGGACACACTCGATTGGCTGAGCTCTTAGAGCAGCTGCAACAGACTCCTCAAGCTCAGGGCCAACCTGCTGACACTTGGATGGACCGGTGGAGAGGGGAATCACAGACCAGCGGAATAAGCAACAGCCCTTCCCCCAACCCTAACTCAGGTGGGAAAGCCTGCTATTCTTGTGGTTTATAACTCTCAAGGAAAGATTCATCTCATGTTAAAGAATCAATTAATATAAAATACGTCTCCCACTCCCAGAGGTTCTTAAAAACACCTGCAGCTGATTAGCTTAGCTCAGCATAAAGACTGGAAATAGCTACCGTGACTCTTTCCAAAGATAACATAATCTGCCGTCTAACACCTCCAAAGCTCACCAATGAATTCATTTAAACTCTAATAAAACAGCAACCCAATGTTTTATAATTTGGGTTCTACACATTAAACAAACAAGATATAAAGTGTCAAATAGTGAGCTTTAGAGGTGGTGGTAGGTGGATTGTGTTGCCTGCAGACAGAGCCCTGTTTCTAGACTTCATGCTGAGCTAAGATGAGCTTAAATTACATAATTACAAGACATATACGAGAGTGGCAACAATCCTCTATTCTAACTTTGGGCAAGAAAGTCAAAGTGTGTATTTCCCAAAATGCAAAAAACTATTCCTTGAAAAATTGTATTTGAAGAAAACTCAAGAGCAGTGTCTCTTTATCCACACATGTCTCAGTGGACAGTCTGAAATTGATCACCATTGCTAGCTATTTCTAGGTGTCAGTGGGTATTATATTATTTTTTTGTTTGGGAAAAACTTATCCTTCAATGAGTTAGCGTGGTAGTAATCAAAGTTGTCATCAATAGCCTTGCTGTCATATTCCACCATTTTTTTCAACAGAGCTGAGGAGAAACAGGGCAGAGAACCAACCAGACCACCAGAACCAGAGCTGGAGTCAAACAGGACACGGAGCCCAACAGAGAACCCAGGGAGAACAGGGAGGCCCGCCCCCAGCCAAGAGACTCAAACCCAACCCAGACACCCAGCAACAGCTAGCTAACCCCACCCCTGCCACCAACACCCTCAACTCCATCCTCAACTCGTCCTCCAGCCCTAACCCTCAACGCTCTCTCCCCCCCAACACCCTACAAACTCAACCCTCCAACCTCAGCTGTCCAAACGCACCTCATGCCAGCTCCAGCCCGAACCGGCCTCAGCTCCCCAGCGCTCCATTCTCCCACCTGCAGGCCAGGATAGGGAGGTCTGGAGGGGGCGGTAGGTGGAGTCTGAGACAGACTCTGGGGCAGCGTAGCTTAGCCAGAAGGATTCTAGGAAAAGAGCGACTGGCCATTCACCTGCGCCAAAGAGTGCTGTCTGACAGGGGAGAGGAGACAGAGCTGCTGACCTATCAGGATAACACAGAGGACTTGCAGGTAGGCGGGGCAGGTTGTTAGGGGCAGTTTTCATTTTGTTCATGAGCCAAAACCAAAGATTTTCTACTGTATGTGAATAACTAAGTGTACAGCTTGTTTGCATGTGTGCCATGTTTGTGATAAAATACATGAAACAAGTCGTTAAAAATATACGAAAACAACTCTCCTCAAACTTTTACCATCAGTGTGAATAAGGGAAAACTCCAATGAAAACCTAATTAGGTTAAAAATAAGGAGGACAGCTGGTGCAGGGGCAACACTGCCATCAGTTACTCCCACGCACACAGACACACCACGATGATTGATCAAGTGCACTTACAAGGAAGGGTAAAAAAGGGCACACTGTCTGATTTTTTAATGGCCTTGTTACTATCTAAATGCAGATATTGTATCATTTGTTTTAAACGCATAGTGTTAGTGTGAATCAAATGATCGATATTTTTGACAACCTTTAAGGCATTTAGGCAATAATAGGCCGCCACAAAACGACGTGCTGTATTCTCTGTTATGCAAGTAAATTCGATAAAGAGACAGTGCAAGCCCATTGTCGCATCAGGCATAACAGTTAAACACATGACGAGAGGATAACAGATGTATTACATGATTAAAGTTTGTTGTTTTGGTCAAGACTCTGGCCAAACACTCCCATGATTTAACCAGAATAATGTGATCATACAGGGCAAACCACAGAACAAACTTTCAAAAACAAAGTGATAATCATAATCGACTTGGGTTATGTGCAGGAATTTAGGGGAAAAATATTTTTGTGTCATCAATATAAGCATGAAAACAAGTCCAACATGAAATGATTCTTACAGGTATTATAAATGTGAAAGTAACCTGCACTGCATGTCTTGTAGATGGACATTACGATGCTAGCTGATCACATCATGGAGGCTTCCACTGGTAGGCTCAAGCAGGAGGGTATGGAGACTGAAACGGAGCCCAGGAGGTTGGGGATCAGCAGTGATGTCAGGTTGCTGTCTGGTTACCTCGGTGAGGTGGAGAGGTGAGTCAAAGAATTCCCTGAATTCACCGCATTTAGTTCACCCATCAAATGTTTTGTGCTATAAAACTACTTTTTGCTCTCTACTTTTCTCTAGGTTTCTGAACTCCAAGCCCCAGACCTCTAGCCCCAAACCAAACTCTCTCTCAGGGCCTGAGGATCAGCAGAGTCCTCAGGCTAAGCAAGCCCTGTCCTCCCCCTTTGACTGGAGCTCCTTCCTCTGTGCAGCTATGAAGGAGGAGAGGTTGAAAACTGACTCGTCCTGTCTAGCCATGACGGAGGCAGAACAGGGAGAGTTGTATGAGACCATCAGGCATGCTCTGCACTCCCTCAGAAAACACAAGGTATGCATGGCCTCTGCTCACACACAAAAAATTCAAAGTTTGCCCCAGAGATAGTAAAATAATTATTCCTCTGTATTTCTATAATTAATCACACAGGCTTAAAAATAATTTAAGAAAGACTTGTCTCCATCCTCAGGGTCCCATTCAGGAACAACGCAAAGAGATTGCAGCAGTGATTCAGCGCTGCTATAAGAGATACAAGCAGGTAAGGGTTAACAACCAGCTGCCTGCTATTATGTCGGGCCGACACACAGTCCATCACTGAATTAGATATTCAGAAGTAATAGCATCAATAGATTTGCTCCCTCACTTCTTCTCTGATTTGTGCCAAATTCTTCTTGTGAATTAGAAGTTAGCTGAGTGGCTTATTTCCTTTAAATGAACTTTTTTTTATCACTCCAATAGCTCTAATGTATTAATCCATAATGGAGCCATAATGCTTAATTATGTCAATTTACTATGTGACTCCATATTGAAATTGTTCACTTCATTAATTTTGTTTGTGGTAGACAATTTTATTCTCACTGGAGTTAGCTTTATCGGCCTTTGTTGTTGGTGCTTCAAACAGCTTAACGTGATATATTATGGTCATCTATTGACAAAAACAAGTTCAAGTTCTTAAGGTGTGATCAGTCATGATTTGAGGATGCAGAGTGAAACATTTATATTTTTTTGTCACTTTAAAATGTGCCACCACAGGTTTCCAAAGCTGGTCTAGCAGACTGAGCACTTTAGAACATGATAGTTTTGCAAACATTTTTAAACGGACACACACACACACATCTGATTAGGGTAGGATTGTATACTCAATTGCGCACTGGAAATTCACGGGAGAAAAGCTTAAATATTTATGAGTTGAGTTTCCTTGTTTGGCTGCATTTTCAGTGTATTATTGAGTTTATTTCCTAAGTTTATCTCACTTGTTTTATTAATTTGTTTTATTCTGTAGCAATCCGGTGTAGTCGTGATGCAACATTACAAAACCTACAGTATGTCACATGTATGGTTGTTGTAATGGTTATAGAAGGCTTTACAACATGCTGCTGTCTTCTCTCTCAGTATGCACTTTATAAGAGGATGACCCTGGCAGCCATCCTGATCCAGAGTCGTTTTCGGAGTTTCCATGAGCAGAGGAAGTTCCAACAGAGTCGTAGAGCAGCGGTCCTCATCCAGCAATACTACCGCTCCTATAGACACTCCCTCAGGTAGTTTACTCATACACACACACACACACAAACACACACTGCTACATTTGTGAGGACCCTCTTGACATAAACTTCACCCTCTCAACCAAGTCTTTCAAACATCCACTGTCAACTTTCAAACAGCCCTTCAGTTGTGTAACGGGCAAAATGTCTTCACATCTCCATAGTGTCCTCACTCTGCTGGTTAAAAAAGTACAGCTACACACACACACACACACACAGAGCATAATTATGTACATGTTGTTTCTTACTCCTGTGTCTTCGCCTACAGCAGTCTCCTAACAAAAAAACAGAACCAGGCTGCTCGCAAGATCCTTAGGTTCCTGCTCAGATGCCGCCACAGGTGAGTCATAACACTCTTCACACACCCTTGCACACACAACTAAGGTCACACAACCATACACATTAGCCACACACACTTAGAGCCCACTGCCACACATGCCGTCACTACACTGGTGCTAATAGTTGGTGTTGTTTTACTGTTCCTGTGAAGCCCCTTGATGGACCATAGGCCTCTGAAACGGGTGAGTCGTCCTTCTCTCTTCTCTCTCACCCTCTCTCCCGGTGGCTGATGCCTGTTTGCATGTCAGCGGAGGGAGGGGGAGAGGAGATCCTGGAATATCACCATTCCCTCTCTCTCTTGTTGCTCTTCTTCCCTCCCTAGCTCCCTGTCTCTCTCTCTCTCTGTCTCTCTCCGAGGACTGCTGAATGATGTCGGCACTCATGCATGATTGACAGATAGATAGAGGAGCGGTTCTTGCATATGGTCTTCATGGGGGCATGTTCTGACTGACATCAGTAGGGGACTTTAAGTGTCTTGCTTGGCCTGCCAGTCTCTTTTTTTATTTGTGCCTTGATGGGTGGGGAGGATAATAGGATGGTGTGTGTGGGTGTGTGGGTGTGTGTATGCACTGGGTGGGAATTTCAAAGGGTCTGGTAATACGTTTTGGTTTTGCTCTGAGTATGGCCTTTGGATATGAAAGTGGAAAAAGACATGCACAGTCACACACACATATATTAATACCCCTCTCTGAGTTTGTCTCTAATTTGTGTGTGTTTTTTCCCCAGGGCCAGAGAGCAGAGAAAGGCCAGGGGTCCTGAGAGCCCACCGCCAGGCCCCACACACAGCCCCCTCAGCCTGTGAGCAATCGATAAACCCTCCCCTCCTCCATCTCCTCCTTTTCCCTTTCATCCATCCTCCAAAAACTCCTTTCCTTTCCCATTCCCCAACCTCTTCTCCTGCCCTCTTCCTTCCCTTCCTCCTTCTTCCTTCTCTCTCACCCTCTCTCCCCCCTCTTATCCCAAGAGGGGAACAAAAAAACTCTTCCCAGACAGACTGAGGACAGGATAGGTGTCCATCATGGCAGCTCAGACAGACAGACTGCTGGGTAGAGCCCAGGGACCTGGCTCTGCCCACAGCACTGATCCTCCTCCACAGTTTCACTGGGAGGCCATCACATTAACCTCATGGCATTCTTTGCACTCTTCATGGGTATGTTTCTTTGCAAGAGCGAGTCGACGAGTCAGACAAGAGGATACGAGGAAGGACGCTGACATCCAGCAGCGACTGGATATGCAGAATGGCTCCTAAGATGAACAGCTGGCTCCAGATGAAGGCTACATTGACATACAGAAAAATATACAAAACTTTTTTGCGTTTTGTATCCAAACAGCGATCCATGAAAGAATAAGAAAACATAAACCAAAAAACTCACTTCTATGTTGCATTTGCATGCAAGATTTTTTCGCTTATTCCTCCTCTCCATCATCCCGAAGAGCTATAGTGGCAAGTCATTCAGCTGATATCACAAAACCACCAACCACTCTGACTCACAGGCTTTCAAACCTATTAATCAGTCACCCGATCAAAAGGGGAGGAACTGCACTTGAATGTAAGAGGGGCATTGTTAGATAAGGGTTGGGGTCTGAATAACGATGTCTTAATTTGTTACATGGACTTTGTATGGAGTCGTTCTCAGAGGCAGCACTTTGCTCGCCTGACGTGGTGTGTCCGTGTTTGTTCAATTCAATGCATGTGTTTGAGCTACGAGCTCCTGCATGCTTGCCAAACTGCTTTAGTGTTGTTTCTTTTGTA
The DNA here is from genome assembly GCA_963678695.2 of Diplodus puntazzo. NCBI lineage: Eukaryota > Metazoa > Chordata > Actinopteri > Spariformes > Sparidae > Diplodus > Diplodus puntazzo. The sequence continues at coordinate 22,909,603 of OZ023157.1, read as the reverse complement.
TTTCTATGTGTAGTTGTGTCTCACTTACGTCCTCATCAACTTATCCTTGCCCTGTGTAATGTGAACTGTGTAAGGACAAATGACTTATTTTGGGTGCTTTTTTTTAACTATTTATTTAAGGGTCTAATTATTTATTTAATTGGCTCAAGAGTGGTTCAGCTTGAGACTGGTTTTTCCCCCTTGTGTGGTAAAATATGACATGTTCCAATGGTTAAATGTCTCTGTTAGTTTGTTCTTTGCGTGAACCTCTAAATCCTAACTGTGGTTTTGAGGAGAGAGTCACATACCATTGCCTTGACTTCTTCTTGACTCTGAGAGGTCTCTATGCTTGCTCTGTACAGGACATGGGTCCTATACCTGCCCCTATCCAGGGCACTGGTCCCCATATTAGCCCATATGGGCGATCAAATCCATATTTTGGACTATTGCATATTCCTGTATATAAACTGACGAGGTAAGGGGATACGGGGACCCTGAAACTTTTTCATAAGAGGACTGTATTTAAGATTATAAATTATTTTACTCCCATAATGAGAACTTAAGACAGAGACCTGGGTACACAGGATGGCTGTATTGCTTGTAAATAATGTAGATATTACAAACGGAGTAATGTGCATGAGATTTAAGACAAAGAAACAGCAAAAAGAACATGTTAGTGGCTCTGGACTGTGAGAGGATTTTAACTGCTTCACTTTAAGAGTATCCAGTATAAGTGTTACTGAAAAGAACATTTTGTTAAAGCATGCAACTGAAAAATCTAATGTTAGAATTATAAGTGGGAAAAACAAAGTTAGCTGAAACAATGATCATTCAGACAAAACATTTACACTTTGTGCTTTTGTTTCTTGGCTAGCAAAAATTAAACCCTTTTTGCCAGTAGTGCCAATTATTATGAATGCTATTTTTGCCTAACAATATGTTACGTTGGGGGAAAAAACAACACCCTAAAGATATCAGTTAGATCCACAGAGGCAACACACACAGACAATAAACAGTAGAAGAGATCTAGTTCTAGCTCAACCGTAGACCTACAAGTTCTGAGGTTTGTTTAGGGCAGACGTACGTGTAGATGATGACGATGGTGGTGATGATGCAAGTATGAAAATGACACTAATGGTGATGAAGACGATGACGCTTGTCTTAATATGAATGCAATGAATGATGATCCCAAAAAAAAAAAAGGGAAGAGGGCGCTACATTCTTTACAATGTGGTTGTGCTTCAGCAACATAACTAGCTTTTATTAAGACCATTAATCACACCTACAGCGGATCCAGCCTGGCCTCCAGTCAAAGCTCTTCATCTTCGAACAGAATGTCTCCTCCCTACCTTTTTTTTAAACATATCATTTGATTAATTTCTCTCTTGTCCTCATTGTCACTGCCATTAATTGTACGACGTGTACTTTAGACTTCTGGAAAGCTCTGTTTAGAAAGTGCCTGCTCAATAACAGAAAAGTGCAAGCTAATATCAGGAAATATCTATTGTATGTCCTCCAAAACAGTTAGCTGTTTTCTTTTTCCTAAATTGTGTGTTAAAAATGACAGTGTTGAACTTGATCCGAGTCTAAGTTAAAAGCTCTAATTTGTCAGTGGTATGAATGGATGCTCATGGCCTGATTGATGCTGCGTGTTGCTCTATGAGACATACCAGTAATTACAGTATCACTTTATGCCCCCACTTGTGTGTCAGTTTTGCAGTATTAGAAGAAGAAAAACCATAGAATTCAGCGCCTGTCTATGAAAGGCACTGTCAACGAGTCTATTTCAATGTCCTGGTGTCGCTGCTGGGACGAAGATGTGTTTTTTCTCACTTTGTCTGTCTTTCCTCAAAAAATGTTCATGCAGCTTTTAAGCGAAGGCAAAAAAAAATTCCAGAGGACAAAATAGCTGTCATACACACTTTCTTTCTTTCTTTCTTTCTTTCTTTCTTTCTTTCTTTCTTTCTTTCTTTCTTTCTTTGTCTTTCTCACTCACTCTCTCACACACGTAAACACATACATGCACGAATGTACACGTTCAGTTAACACAACAAAAAAAGCCACACTCTTTCTCTCTGTGCTTATGTCTTTGGGAACAATTAAATCTCTCCCTTAGATTTTACTCAGGGTTGAAGAACAGGGAGATGGTATGTGGAGTGTGGAGTATGTGACGAGTGTAATGACGTACCACTACTGCTGACTGTGTACATTCGTGCGTGCGTATGTGTGTGCACATATTTGTGTATGTTAGGGATACTCCAGTTGTTCATGCACTTATCCTAAAACTAAACCTTCTGATTATTCCAGTCTCATGTTGTGAAGCAACGAATGTGATCTTCATCCAAGCATCACTTTTTCTACAAGATAAAAAAAAAATAAAAGGTCCAGATCTCGTATTTTATAGGATTTTGTTTGAATATAAACTAAATTCAAAGCGAGTACGAATTTCTATTTATACACTTGCTCTTGTCTTAAACGCACAAGATTCTTAATACAAACAATTCTTAAATAATGCAAAAATAGGTAGCGGCCATGTGTCGCCTCAATTTTCATAATTAAAACAAGCTGTAAGAGATAGTATATTATAAGATTTACAATTGGAAGATCTCTATTATGTGTGTTTCACGTCTTTTCTGAATTTTCATCACACTGAGAGACAGCCACGGTCAGGACAGCGCTGTCAGGAATATTCATGCTACGGTATCATCTGAACCTCCTCTTAAACTGCCCCTCCTCTCACATCAGCACAACTGAAGTCACAAGGAACACTGCTCTGGACTCTCTGGACTTTATATATATCATACGCACACACAGACAAATATCCACACACTCCAACAGCCAAATGCTTGCGCTTATAAAGACACACACACAGCGTACACACACACCAAACTAGACACACAGATTGCAGAAAATCCATCAATATGTTCATGTATTTTGGAGAGGATGGTGACTGTAAAAAATTTTTTTAAAAAAAGTATGTAGATTAGAAGAAGAAGTTAAAAAAAAATAATAAAGAAATATTGCCATAGTAGACAGTTGGTAGACATGCACAGAGATGGCCTCTGTTCTCATAAGTCCGCCTAAAAATGAATGGTATAACCTTTCAGGCCTTGTTTTGAGAGGGCGTGGCCAAACACCACATTGCATGCTAGAATGGTAGATCCTTATAGATAATCTATGGCTAGACCTCTCCTTGCCTTCCTCTTCTTTCACCCCGTCTTCCCTCTCTCTTTCTCTCTCTCTCTCTTTCTCTCTCTCTTTCTCATTTCCTGCTGTATTCCCACCCTGCCTGCTGTTGTGTTCTCCATCCTCTATCTCAGTCCTTCATTCCTCTTTTATTTTTTTTGTAGCCTAGTTTTTACTTTGTTTGTTTTACAAACGTGCATGCACAGGCATCACTAAATTGTTGATGTTTTTAAAAAGAATATTTTGTTGCTGAGGCCATGCAAAGTGTTTTGAATATTGCCCTTATATGTGGAAAATGTCTTCTGAATGCTTTACATAATTTCTGCTGTAAAATGAAATCAGAATAAAAAGAAAATTTGCACTTTAACTTATTTTTTTTTGCCTGATTTTTATTTCTGCAAGAGAAACGTTCAGTCTGTCTTGTTAAGCATGCTGACTGTGTAAGCTGCAGGGAGAAATCTCTACAATTATATGACCCAAAAACACAACAGTGTCCTGAAAATAACAGAAAATCAACTGTTTGGTACAGTGACTTGCTCTTATTCTGACATCTTATATTTCTGAATTAAAATTTTCCATTTTCAGGACTGACTGGATTTTGACAGTGCAGAAGTGGACGTGAACCTGGATGAGGTGACTAAAGTAGATAGCTTTCACAGTTGTAGTGGGGCAGGATTGTTAATTTTTAATGTACTCAAACAAAAATATTAATCTATCAATCTAAACCCTGATCAAAAGAGGGATTAAGCCATACTGTTAATGCCAACATTATGAATATGTATTTGCACCACAAATACACGTTTGTGCCTATGAGTTTAAGGGGTTGTCCATGGAAGCAGATTTCAAGTTTTTAATACATTCTTATTTATGAATAATTGAGTCGGCAACATTCATGAAAAAGATTTATTTTAAGCATAAATTCACATATAAATAATCAATTTAAACCCTGGTCAAAAGAGAGATTAAGCCTTTTTGTGTATTCCAACAGTATGAATATGTATTTGCACTGTAAGTACACCTTTGTGGCTATGGGTTTGTGGGATATCCATGGAAGCAGATTACAAGTTTTTATAAATAATCTTATTGATACATTTTTGTGTCAGCAACAGTCATGAAAAGTCTAAATTAATCTATAAACCTCACTTATACGAATCACTTGATAAATCTATGTCTTTTGCTTTAACTTATATGTATTATGATATTTTACACGTTTTATATTGCTATAATGTTTGTGGTGTAAATTACCATACAAACATGGGAACCAGGGTTTAGAGGCTGTCCATCTAAGACTGGGATAGTTATTACAACTATTGAGCTGATTGTGAATATGATTTTAATTGGAAGGGGGCCCTTTTCATCAAATGTGGCTGAACTTATGCAGACTAATACGCTGTTATCAGACAAAATTTTTTTTTTTTTTTTTTTTTTTTTTTTACAGCTGTGTTATAAACAAAAGCAACACACACACACTCACAGGAAGAGCAGGGAGGCAAACAGTGGACAGGATTAAGCATTCACTTACACATACACACAATGTGGAGTAGTGTGCGTGATTATTATTTGTGCTTTAGAATGTAGCCGTTGATAAATGATCAGGCAATAACCTTTTATTTCTATGATTCGCTGCTTTTCACAACGTTAATGCTCCTCCTAACTATCAAAAAACTAAAACATCTGTGCAAGATAGCAGAAACCAGTCATATGACTGTATATAAATATATACTGTATGTGTATGTTTATCTGTTTTAGGTTTGTCCCTAGATTGGTGGAACATGTTAGTGCTGCCGGAAAATTACTGGCATATTACGTCACGTGAATTTGCTTTACCGTAAAAATGCTGTTTTCCCATTTTCCTTGACGTTAAAAACGATGCCAAGAGTGACTCCACCAAATCTTTCGATAATGGAGTCATCTTGTAACAATTGTGAGTTACATTTATGGCTCCACGATGTCCTCATTTTAGTTTAAATCGTGATAAAATATGGGCTCATGTCTTTGCGCATCGCGGTAATTACGGTAGTAACCGGAAATGCCGTCAGATTCGCAGCTGATATAAGGACGTGGTTGTTCCGGTGAAAAGAGGATTTAGCTGCTAGAAGACAGCCGGTTTTACAATAGGATTTATTATGTTTTAATCAACAAATGTACATATTTTTAGGACTAGGTGATATAACTTAATAATATAATGAGACATTTGTGTCTTTCTTCTGGAAACCCGGCACTGTGACGCCTTCTACTGCTGCCTAGCTCTCCATCGACTGAAGAAACAATGCAGGCCTAGCTAGCATCTAACGTTAGCTAGCGGAAGCTAATCGGATAACGCTGGTCCAACAGACTGCAGTGGGATTTAAACCTTGAAGCAAGCCGCTTTTCGACGCTGTAAGAACATCCGATCCGGTATGTTACAACGGTTTCTGTATTTTATGTTGCTTTGCTTGCGGCCCGTGTCATTAATCGTAACTTTATTTGGAGAGGTAAGCTGCTTATTATGTAACGCCATATTTTCCACAAAGTTAACGTGCTAGCTTGTTAGCATTAGCGAGTTAACTAATGTTACCTTGTTGATTCGATCCGAAAAGTATGTCGATGTCGGCAGGGTAGAGATGTGTTGACAAAATGACGGCCTAAGGTATAACTCCATTTTCTGTCAGCTGGCTATATGTCCATTTGAAAACAGTGGCTATTGACTTCACCCAGTGGTGCATCACAGCAGCTCCCCAGTCAGCCTCCAGCTAAGGTTATCTTTGAGATACACAGCACATTGGTATTTGTTTTGCTGCACAGTGTCTGAACATGTTGACTGTCTTTCCTCCTTACAGACACAGAAGAGAGAGAAACAGAAACAATAGAATTGTTATAACATAGACAACACATCCTCCAGTCCAGTTTATATTGTATTTTACCTGCACAAGTCACAAATCACGTGCAACAATTGAAAAGTAAAAACAATAACTTAAGAGACAATTTGCTGGAAAAAAAACCATAAGGCCTTGTCCAGTGGTCTTCCTAATGTGAAACATTTAAGACAAAGTTTTTCAAACAATGCATGACACGGCTACGAACGTCAATACTAGAGTTTATGAAAAATGTGGTGAATAGTTTCTGGTCATAATTTGCAGACCTAATGGGGAGTTGGGGAAAGGACAGATCGTTTATTGCAGTCTCTCTCTTTAAATAAGTTTTGGACAGACTACAACCACGTGTAGTTCCCACTGTACTGTGAGAGCTAACTATCATCTCAGGTTGGATGGCTTGTAGCATTTCCAGGTGTAAATTGCTCAACGTTTTTGTGGCCTATGGCTTTTTGCTGTGCATTTTCACTGAAAAGAATACTAATAAATGATAATAATGTTACTTTTGTGACAAATATGACCATAAAGTGTAGTTTGACCAACTGAATCCAGACATCGATTGATATTTTTGCTTGGAATCGGTTGATTCTTAATATTGTTGCTGATTGATTGTCAGTCATTGAAACAATCAGTTAATTCACTGCTCATTTCAGATTTTTTGAAAGTGCTTTACAGAGGTGTAACTAAGGAGTCTGTAGTTTGAAGTGCTGTTGAAGTATATTGCAGGTCCCTGTGTGAGACGTGGCAAACCTACTCCATGTCACAGAAGTTACAATCCTGCATGTAGTCCACACTTACAGACAGGGTGGACTGTTGCATTAGGCATCACCAAAATAGTGGAGCATGTGGAGCATGTGTGGCACACATGTAATACATATGTTTATTCATAATCAAAGAAATTGTTCAGGTGATTCAGGTTCTGTATTGCACTCCTGTCTAATTCTCATCAATCTCTTTTCAGCTATGAGCTCTCAGCTGCAGGTCTTCTCTCCTCCTTCCATCTCCTCCAGTGCCTTTTGTCGTGTGAAGAAGCTGAAGGTGGAGAGCAATGTTTGGGATGTGTCCACCACTGAAGCGTACAGCTCTATAGCAGGCCAGTCAGCATACACCTTTGCACCAGCCCTGGCTGTGCCACCCTTTGCACCATCCCTGGTCTTCCCCCCTGCAGCACCTGGCTCCAGAGGTCAAGTGGTGGTGCGGGCAGCTGATAGCACTGGTAGTCTTCCCCGAGGATCCAGCCGGCGTGTCGCGGAGCAGGCAACGTCTTCCTCTTATGCTCATGCCGAGGTGCCCTCTGAAACGAGGGGGCACAGGCACGGGCAGAAGAGGAAGATTGAAGAAGCCAATGAAGGCAGTGGCAGTGGATGTGGCAGTGTCCAAATATTAGAGGAGCTCTCTGCTCCTGCAGCAACTTACTCCACCCGTACAGGTGGTGGTGGAGGGGGAACAGGCCAGTCTATACCCCACTCAGCTCCAACCACCAAGAGCAGCAGCTCCAATGGTGAAGGGGATTATCAGCTAGTGCAACATGAGATCCTCTGCTCCGTGTCCTGCAGCTATGAAGTGCTGGAGTTTTTAGGAAGAGGCACGTTTGGGCAAGTGGCAAAGTGCTGGAAGAGGGGCACCAATGAGATTGTGGCTATCAAGATCCTGAAAAACCATCCGTCATATGCTCGTCAGGGCCAAATCGAGGTAATCAAACACAAATTTGTCCATGAATCATTTTTGTATTCTGCATTGATAACCAACCTACATGAACAGTGGTTACTGGTTTTATTTGATAACTGTGGTTTACAGAGAGCTTCTCATCTCACAGCAGTAATCCTGCATCGCTAATTAAAACTGTGTATTTGGCTGTGAGGGAATTTTTTGTGTTTTTTTTGTTTTTTTTTAATAAATGTAGGCCTGGCCAATTTATCAGTCCCGCTCAAGAAATGTACAATTGAACAGTCAGTGCAGAACATTTGGCAAATCTGTTCAGTCTGAAAGTTTTGTCTGATATCCCGACTTAATGGATTTAATCAGATGCTCTTTATCAGTTTACACTTTGTGAATGAAATAGTTTCATATACAAGTTATTCATGACTCCAAGATGCTCTCAACATAAGTCAGTTTAAGCCAAATATAATGTGGACGACTGACTCAAGATTTATCTTTACAGAAAAAAAGATTTGTGCTCACAATCATAATCAAGTGTTTAAATGTTTTTAGCTCTTTTTAGCAGCTACAGTTTAATGTATAGTGACAAATTGGCTCTCACAGACCAGGAGACGTTTTCAGACTGTCTCTCCTGTAAGGCATGTTTGTCATCATTTACTCAGTTATTCACATGAAAAGAGATATAAAAAGTTGCATCAAGACTGAAAAAAAGAATCTACTCTTGGCTTAATATCAAGTCAAATGTAACAACACTGTGTTTCTACCTGTCATTTGCTCCTTTTTGTATTAGATAAGGCCAGCTACACAATCAAACTAGGATCGTGGTATTGTGTTTACTTGGCTTTCACCTTTTCTGCAAATGATTTATGAGGTTTGTGTTGATTAGGGCCATTTGAAGTGCAGCTGATGGGAAGTGATCCCATGACAGTTGCAGTACCACTGACATGCTGCATTATCAATAATTATCAGCAAACAACAATGCCATAAACTAAAGCACTGTTGTGCACGTCATTGTATTGTCTTGTTATAAAATACTAGTGAAGCAGGACTTACATGGACTTACTTGGTTCTCTTTAATAGGTGGGCATCCTCAACCGGCTGAGTGCTGAGAACGCGGATGAGTACAATTTTGTGCGTTCATACGAATGCTTCCAACACAAGGGTCACACCTGCCTGGTGTTTGAGATGCTTGAGCAGAACCTGTACGACTTTCTCAAGCACAGCAAGTTCAGCCCACTCCCTCTACGGCACATCAGACCCATCCTACAGCAGGTTGGTGAAAGCTTTGACAGACATTCATGAAACCATTTGAAAACTTGAACCAGAATCATAGAACTGTTCTCATATTCATATTACTGCTGGATAAATGTGTGTGTGTTTGCATCTTTTAGGTGGCTACAGCGCTGATGAAACTGAAAAGCCTGGGTCTGATTCATGCAGACCTGAAGCCTGAGAACATCATGCTGGTCGACCCCCTCAGACAGCCCTACAGAGTGAAGGTCATTGACTTTGGCTCTGCGAGTCATGTGTCCAAAGCTGTCTGCTCAACCTACTTACAGTCCCGTTATTACAGGTTGGTGTGGTTTGTGTTTTTTAAAAATCCAAATTCATTTTCCATATAATGTCATTAGAATGGACCTCAGTTCTGTTTTTTCTGTACGAGTCCTTAAATCTTCTCTTTGCTGTCCAGGGCTCCAGAAATTATTTTGGGCCTGCCGTTTTGTGAAGCCATTGACATGTGGTCTTTGGGTTGTGTGATTGCTGAGCTGTTTCTGGGTTGGCCTCTCTACCCAGGAGCCTCTGAGTATGACCAGGTCAGTATTAACATTAATGTGATATGCCTCATCTCTGGAAATGAAAAGATGCTTAGATGCTTGGGAAAGGCTACACTATGAGTGAGAATAGAGTCTGTAAGCAGGTCATGGAAGTACTGTAGGTGCTCTGTAGAAACACTGAGTGCTGCTGGTAATGCTAAAAGCCAGAGATAACGAAGTGCTTTAGAAGAACAAACACAGCAACAAGCTCTGAGGGACATTTTAGTCAAAGCTATGGCACTTGCACATTTGTCTCACTGTGATTCTTAAACTTAAATGTTTTTTTGTTTTGTTTCCAGATCCGTTACATTTCTCAGACTCAAGGCTTGCCTGCAGAGTACTTACTGAGCGCTGGCACTAAGACCGTTCGCTTCTTCAATCGAGGCCCTGATTCCAGCTATCCACTCTGGAGGCTCAAGGTTAATGTAACCTCATACTAATCCTACTGTAGTTTCAGGCTATTAAGTAGCCTGTAAATGATTATTGAAATATATTTAAAATATAAGGAATCCTAAATGATTTTATTATTTGATTTGAATTGTATGACCTAATGTCTATAAGAAATAGCTTTGGCACATAATGTGAAACAGAATTGGCTTCCATTTTTCAGACCCCATCAGAGCATGAAATGGAGATGGGCATCAAGTCCAAGGAGGCCAGGAAGTATATTTTCAACTGCCTGGATGACATGATGCAGGTAGATGGAAATTTCTTTACCTAACTTACTTAATTAACACCTAATTAGGTGCATTTTTCCTTGTTGCACTCTGATTTTTCTCTGTACACCAGTATCGCACACACACAAACAAGATCTCACGTTATGTATTTTATTTTATTTTTTTACACGTTTGGCTGGTTTTTTGTCTATTCCAGGTCAACTTGTCTTCTCATTTGGAGGGGACGGACATGTTGGCTGAGAAAGCTGATAGACGAGAGTTTATAGACCTCTTGAAACGGATGCTCCGTCTGGATGCCGACAAAAGGATCACTCCAACAAAAACTCTGGGTCACCCCTTTGTCACAATGAGCCACCTTGTGGATTATCCCCACAGCTCTCAGTAAGTGTGTCATATGAGGATGTTCTTTTGGGCACTGTTGCACGTATATGTTGTGAGTAAAATATTTAATGGCAAAACTGTGAATTCTCTGCAGTGTGAAGTCCTGCTTCCAGAACATGGAGATCTGCAAGCGCCGGAGCTCCTACGATAGTAGCAAATCCCTGTACTCCACCAATGCAGTCCCCAGTGCTGCAGCAGGCAACCTCACTGTCACCTTCAGTAGCCAACTCAACCAGCATAACCAGGTATGACCCCGGTCCTTACCATACAATCTTAATTGTCTGCAAGTTCAGGAGGGTCCGAAAGTGTCCAGATAATGCTTTAGATAAGTAATCCAAAGCAGCAAAATGTTGGAAATAACATGATTTTTTTGTTGAATTTATGAAAGAGGTCAAAATGTAAATTATACTAAACCGATATGCACAATATGTGTGACATGTGGAATCATCCTCCTGAAACTAGTATTAACAGGACTACCACGTGTCCATGGTGTCTACAGCTGTCTGTGTATGCATCAGGGAGTATAATCCAGGCCTTAATCAGTCCATCTTGTTTGATTTCTGTACCAGGTGCCTTCTGCGGGGGGAGCGGTGCCTTTGCTGAACTACCAGCCAGCTCTGTACCAGCAGGCGACTATTAACATTCCTGGGCTGGCTCAACAGAGTGTCCCGATTCCAACACGTCCCGCTGGGCTGTGTAGCCAGACAGAACCCTTCCAGCAGACTCTTATTGTCTGCCCTCCCTCCACTATTCAAGGTACATTCAGACTGACAAAACATCACAAGGTGGATGACCTATCATATGCTAAGGAACCTCACTGTGATTATTAGTAAGGAATTTCTCGGTGCAGGTGCCACTTACAAATTACTCTTGTGTGTGTGTATATATAGAGACTTGAATTGGAAGCTTATATGCTGCAATATCCCCATTTCCTTATTTCTGCAAGAGGATATATTTAAAAAAAAAAACAAATCTAATCATCAAAATTTTAATTACTCATTGATATACATATTTGGGATTTCTTTTTTCAGGGCTTCAGCCATCCAGTAAGAGTTCCAGTTTCCCTGTGAGGATGGAGAACTCTGTACCCATAGTACCTCAGAACCAGTCTGCACAGTCGTTGCAGATCCAGCCAAGTATGCTCACACAGGTAAGAGTTTGTACAGTCTCTAAATGTGTTGTCATAACATAAAAAAGGGAAATTTCCTCTATTTTTGTGTCTGGTGATCCCGTCTCCAGCACTTTTGTTGACGATTGACAAAGGTGGACATAGAAACTATTCACATTATGACCTAATCAGAGGGTTTACCTATATAGACAAATAAAAATGCAACTCATACTTAACTATTATTTGGTCATTTTTGCAGTGTTCTGTGTAATTATCTGGTTTATTGTAGCATATGGAACTATGCTTCAGACTGGAGCGTTGGCGAACGGTGAGAAGCAGAGTGACAGCTGTCTCATCTGAATGGGTCCAAAGTGGGTCGAGCGTGCATCACATGCACATCTCTTGTAGAAAAGGAGTGTTCGGTTAGGTCAGGTTCATTTGTGGAATTTGTGAATGTATAGATTTGTAGCATTAGGTAGGCCGATTTACAGCATTATACACTTGCATAGATATACAGCTAGTAATGATATATATATATAGGCTCGATTATTTACCTTGGTGAATACAAACAAGCACATGTTTTTGCCATTCAGAAACCTAAATTCAGGGCTGCAGACCAAAAATATGGCAACGTCAATGACTGATACCATGTTGTTCGCACCAAGCTGAGAGCAGTGGTTTCCAGGATTGCTTATTCATGGGTGCACTGAGTGCACCCAAAAAGTCTCCCTATTGGGGTGCTTCTTTCAAGCCCCCCTCTCTGTTTGCTGCCAGCAGAGCAAACCAACGTTTAGTGAGGACCAGGCTGAGATATTTTCTTAAATAAAGAGGTTTCCCTTCAGTGGAGATGCAGCTGTATTTAAATCAGTTGATACCATTGACCTGTGAAATAACAGTCCATGCTGTTTTTTATCATTTGTGTTTCTGTTGATTGCGTTTCAATTTGGATTTCCTCCCAGGACTGATTTGGACTGCCACATAGCGCCAGGCCTCCTTCATTCCCACTCTCATATCTGGGATTGAGGCCAGATGTTTAATGCAGGGGACACATCTGGCTAAAAAAAAAAAACAGATAATTGCTGTTTGCCAAAATTAGGAATAATTGCTGCACACAGCAGAGGTCAGGTTCCCAGATGGCCACTGGTACAAGTGTGTGTGTATGTGTGTGTATGTGTATGTGTGTGTGTGTGTGTCTCCTGTGCAGCTGGTTTTATCCTCTCTGTCCCCTTTTTTTTTTTCCGTCTGAATCAGATACAGCCTTGAACTGCCCTAACCCTTCCCTCCCCTATCCTCCCTCCCTCCTCCAGGGTTCCTGCACACCCCTGATGGTGGCCACCCTGCACCCACCCTCAGCAGGCATAGCCCCCCAGTATTCCCTGCCCCTCGGGCTGGGCGCCGGGGTGGGTCGGCCCACCCTCCTGGAGCACACAGCCACAGTGCTGGTAAAGCAATGATGACATCCGTGAAGACAGACATGCACATGCACACTCCCTCTACCACTAACAGTGCCATCTCTCTCCTGCCCCTTCCTCTTCCTTTCATTTGTTTGCAACTGTCCCTCTCCCTCTGTGCCACACATCGTATGGGGCTGGTGTTTATTTATGCATCTTTTGCGTTATGCCTTTTTACATCCGGAGTTGTCATGGTTGTCAGAATCATGGTTGGTGGACTCTTATTTTTCGATCTGGTATCATCAATATTGGGTTTTTTTTCTTGAATTCCTTTAAAACCAAATTGACAAAATGTGCAATCTGTTTCCAAAGGACAACCCCTCCCCACAGCATTCACACACTCTCATTCCCTCCCCGCACAGTCTCTCCCCATAGGTGTGCTGAAGGCATGGAGCGCATGTGTTGCCGCGTTGGTCTGTGCTTAGCTTGAAGCTTCGCTAGTCCTGTCCTTCCTTGGTTACAGCAAAGGAGATTGCAGCTACAAAGCCCACTAAATCCCCTACTCAACAACCCGACTCTCTGACACACATCTTTTTGTTTCAGCCCCAGAACATGTGGCATGCCTTTCCCCAAGACAGCTTATCAACAAACTGTTCGGCATCAGCGAACTAAACTAATTTTCTTCCCTCAGTGTTTCTTCTTTAACAGGCTCCATGGTTCTGTGTATACTTGTCTCTATACCAGATCTGACCGTTTATAGTGCGTCATTGTTTGTGCTTTGCATGATTTCATCTTGTGCATTTGTTGCAGGGCAATGCTATAATAAAGGAATGGCTTGGGAAAGATATGCTCGCTTATCTGGCTTTGTGCTTTTTGCCTGTAGACAAGATTGGCCAGTTGGTTTTCCGTATTTCTCAGCATGGCTCAGTTTGTCTGGCCCATACCAGCACTGAAATAATTTGTGTTGATTCAGTAAAATATCATCATTGATATATCGTGTACTGAAGTGTGAGTGTCTTGTTTTTCTGTTCTCAGCAGGCCTGGCCCACTGGCACCCAACAGATCCTCATCCCATCATCATGGCAGCAGGTCCCAGGTGTGGCCATCCACAGCTCCGCACACCAGTCAACTGTGGCTGAATCACCCCTGGAAACGCACGATGCCTCCACAGCACAGGGACACAGCTGGAGGTGGGTCAACTAATGGCAAAAAACAAAAACGTAGCACGAGCATCACAGATGCAGCGCTGAGGAGTTCAACAAAATGGCTTTCTTTGTGTGTCCTCATTTAACCTGTGGCATCCACCGCTAACTTGCCTGATCTTTGACCCTACAAGGAGCACAACCCAAGCCAGGACGCAGCAGGAGAGGAAGAAGGTGAAAGCCCGACGTGGAGAGAACAGGAACAGGTTTGTAGAGCCCTGCAGTTTTTATCTCTGATTTTTATGAATTGATTTTTGCGCTGTCATCAGGGTTTGAGCTGTCACGCCAAATGACAGATGGCTAAAAAGAGCAAACCAAAAGCACAGCAGCAACTGATTCTCACTTATTTTTTATGTGGTAGATTGGAGTTGTATTATTCAAGAGGATAATTCTAGTTCCAAATATCTGTTTTTATTACATATAATAAATCATTTTAAGTTTAAAAAGCAAATCCATAATTGACGAGCATTATGTGAAAATGTATCTCAACCATCCCCAAAAACACTTGTTGTTGTTGTTGTTGTAGTAGTAGTAGTAGTAGTAGTAGTAGTAGTAGTAGTAGTAGTAGTAGTAGTAGTAGTAGTAGTAGTTGTTGTTCATAGCTCAAAATGATTTTTTTTTTCTCTCTCTCTCTCTGTCCAGGGGTATATCAACTGCATCGTTACTCAGCAGCAGTGGCGTGACCCCACCTAGCGCCAGTGCCACGTTGTCCCAGCCAATCATCATCTCAGACACACCCAGCCCAGCGGTCAGCATCATCACTATTCACAGTGATACCGACACAGAGGACGAGCGCAAGTTCCATCCCGCCAGGTGAGGATAAGCAGCTTCTCTGAACTCCTGTTTTTTTCAGGATTGCTAATGCTTCAGCTACTTTGAACATGCAATATATGCAACATAGCCACAGGTAATTCCAAAATTGTCTGACTAGATTACTCTGATATACTGGTCTCTTTTTCTTATGAAATAACGCTGTTTCTCTGTTTGCACAGTGTTGGTTTGAGCCAGCGCACAAACGTCATCAGCTGTGTGACCGTTCACGACTCGGACTCCTCTACAGCCAGTCCCCTGACTCCTCTGCCTCGGGCGCTGAACCCAGCTAGCACCGTGTCATCACGCCAGGCAAAGTCTCTGGCAGTGGTGGCACCTTCAGTTAAAACCCAGGGCTCTGAGAGAGGAGCAGCCTCACGCGCACGCTTGGAGACAGGTGAGAGTGACTGATAAACTGCCAACTGTGTCTAATATGAAATACATCTTATTTTAGGTGTGTAACACATAATAATAATAATAATAATAATAATAATAATAATAATAATAATAATAATAATAATAATAATAATAATAACCACCACCCTGTATTAATAGTGAACTACATTAAGCCGAAGAGATCATCTAACCGACAGCCCTGCAGTTCAGGGGAGAGCATGGATCGTCATGGACTGGTGCCAAGTCAATCACATCCTTTAAACCTCAGCCAGGTGAGGTTTCTTTCAACTGTCATGTTTATATGATGCCATAATTAACTTTTATGCGCCTCTTCCAGTGAACTGTTTTCATTGTACTGACATTTTAGTGAACATGATTTAGCCAGACACTGCAGGTAAGATATGATCACTGTGATGGGAAAGCGAATTCAGTGTTTAGTAACTAGTGATGACTGCTGCTGTCAAACTTAAGTCAGCGGTTGATACAAATATGAAGACGTTTTTACCTGGAGGACACTTATCGATGACTTTTTATCACCACTTCAACATACAAACTCTTTCAATGAGTAATCTTTAACTCTGGTTATCAAGAAGTTTCTGAGTGTCAGATATATTTACTATTGATTGTGTCCAAAGTGCTCTCTGCTGGACAAACAATGTAAATGCAGTTGAATTTGTCAATGACCCAAAGCAAACTTTTACTGTTTGTGCTTTGGATCTTTTGTACAGGTTTTAATAATCATCTAAACAAACCCGACTGTGCGGCATACTGTACTAGTGATGTTCTCGTTGTTGCGCACATACTAATGATGTTTCGTTTCAGGTTCAGCCTGTGGTTTCGTCTTCTCAGGAGCGTTCGCATAGTGACTCATCTTTGCGGCGCCAGCAGATGTTCCCTCCAGCCGTCTCGGCCTCTCACTACAGCTTCTCCGAGGTGTCCGCCCTGGCCTCTGCCTCTGCCTCCGGCCCAAGCCTGTACACATACCCAGCCTCCACCGCCCTCTCCACAGCGTCTCAGGCCATGGAGCAGCTGCTGGGCCGTGGCCACTGCAGCCACGGGCACTCCCCCTCCGCCTATGCAGCAACGTACACCTCATCCTCCTCCTCCAGGAGGGACTCGGCCAGTCGTAAGGATTCTGTCAGTAGTCTGCTGCACGGCCTCCCCGCAGCCTACCAGCATCAGTTTGCCACTGGTTCTCCCTACGTCAGTGTGACGCCCCGGGCCGAGGCTTACAGTGCCTACCAGCTAAGCCCCAGGCGCCTCACTCAGTACCCCTACCTATAGGGAGCTGCACACACTCGGAACAAAGAGGATCTACTTCCCCACATGCTATCACAAAGGGACATTTAAACTGTTTCCAGTACAATAACTGTTGGTCTCTTATTTGTTTGCTGCTAAAGCGGCACTTCACCTCCAACTCATTCACATGCTCTTTTGGACTGTTTTTAGTGTTTTTGAAATGTCCTTTGGTATCGTTTGATATTGTATCATTTTATCTTCCCGTAAAACTATTGTTTATAGCCCTTATTTTATCCCCATTTTATCCAGATGTATAATTAAGGCGATGTGTTAAATGTATTTTACTCCTGTTTATCTTGAGGTTTTGTGTGAAGAGAGATTATCCTCCTGTCACAAACTGCGACGACACTTTAGGCGAGCTATTCGACGGGGCTAGCAGACAAAGAGAGTTACAAGTCGTTGGCTTTTTTCAAGAGCCTTGTTATGAAAGTTTTCACACTAATCCAATGAGGCCCTGTGTTTTAGCAAAGATGATAATGACTGTACCTTAATCATGTCTCTTTATTCACAAATATGTCATTTTAATATGTTTTAAATTATGTTTTTTTTGTCAGCGTGAGGTAGGAAGAGGAAGGTCCATGAAAATGTCGAATAAGAGGACGGTGTGGTGGAAACTGTGATGGGTAAATGTTTAATTTAAGTGCACATGTGATAGTCTGTTAATGTAGTGACAGTGTTTAGGCAGGATTAATCATATTCCTTATGCAATAGAAACTTTCTTTTTTTTTCCCCCAAAACTGCATCAACTGAGTGCTGAATGTATTTATGAAGTACAGACGAGTGGGATCACCATCCTGAGGAATGACGTGAAAAGTTTTTGTTTGAAATTGTTTTAAGAAAAAAGAACGTATTAACCTTCTTTCCTTCTTTCTCTCCTTATTAAATATAGAAGAAAAAAAATTTATCTGTGAATCCTGACTGTGTAGGACCTGCTCATCATGAAAACAGAGTTATGGCCAGTTCTTACTGTTTTATATTTTTTAACTAAGCAGAATTCTTGTCCTGTTTTCACTCGCTCACTAGGAAGTTGTACCAAACCACCCACACTGCTGTATGATGACTGATGAAACTAAGAATGCAGTCTGTTATGTAATCGGCCGTCTGATCAGCTACTTAATGTCTGATGAGAAGCTACTTTAGCAAGTCAGTCAAGGTGGTGCTGTTGACTAAACGCACATCTCTTTTTCTCCCCACAAAAATGTGCAAATGTGGCCATTTTTGGCTTCAGTCATGTCTGAATATAATATGTATTTGTTTTTCACACATGGATTACTATGGTTATCGTTGTCTGAATTCAGAGAGCTGTCTCCTGCCACCGTCTTTACTTTAAGTAGGGAAATCTCGGGATGCTTTCTGTGAGTCATGAGAGCTGTTTTTTTTTTGTTTTTTTTTTTAGTAAATCCTTCCCTGTTGTGTTTGCATCCATTTTGTGTTGTAATGTCTGAATATTTAACTGTATTTCATCTTAACATAGTATAGTTAAAGAGGCTATTTGGTAGAACTAATTCAGGGAAAAAAAAAAGGTGTCATCCCAAATAATCCACTGTCACTGTTTTCAATAAAATAACCACAAATTCACCACGGATTGTTTTCATTATTCCTCACTACCTGGTCCAACATCTGGCAACGATCTTATTTCCCTCGTTATTCTACATTGTAACTGCTGATCATGCTGATTTAACAGCGCTGTGCGATCTTTGAACCGTCCGCACAGTAGCTGGCATGAGAGCACACAATAAAACCTGAGATAAGGGCCGTTCCAACCTTTCCAGTAAATGTTGAAAAGGGTCCAGTGAAACTCGTCTATGAAAATGAAGTAAAAAGAAGTTATTTGATATATTATGAGCTATCCACATGGAAAAAAAAACAAACATATAAAGAGGTTATTTAAGCAAACCAGATTTAACTGTGAACTTCAGATGTATTTAAATCACAAAAGATCTACAACATATCGATCGACACCGAGCCAGATAGATTCAGCCGGACACTGCTGCTTTAATATTTTACATAATTATAATTACAGTATACAGAAGGACTGTTTAACTGTTTTTTAAAAGGATAGAGGGGATCGGAAACTATTTAAGGAAACTTTAAACATTTAAACTAAATTACTAAATACACAAAAACATATTTTGTAAGGTTTTCTAAAATTCACACGTTGCTCTGAATCTTATTTTAGTCATCAGACACATTTACAGTTTAAAAAAATCCTTTGATAAATTAAATTGTAAATGTAATTGCCATGTTATTTTTTTTATTATTATTATTTTTTTTAAAGGTATCAATCAAAATTACTGTATCAAAAAAATCTGTTTTGGATTGCAGCTCTTAGCAGTTGTGTGACAAATCCTGGTCATTTTAGTAAGCCA
Organism: Diplodus puntazzo; assembly: GCA_963678695.2. Lineage (NCBI taxonomy): Eukaryota > Metazoa > Chordata > Actinopteri > Spariformes > Sparidae > Diplodus > Diplodus puntazzo. The sequence goes on along the minus strand of OZ023157.1, from coordinate 22,890,480 downwards.
TTTGTGTGTGCTCCTCTGAAGTTAAGCCACACCACTTCCCAAAAAAGAAAGAACTTGACAAAGCGGCTTCAGTCTGCATTTGGTTTGGAGGCATTTAAGTGTTTTTATTCATGTTCAACCTTTGTAATAACAATTACTATAATTGTACAGGTGTGCTTTCACCCTGGCCCCGCCAGACTGAAGATTAAAGACATTTCTATACAAATTAGTTTGAGGCAAGAGGAAAACAACACTGAGCAAGAGACACTTTAAAAACAACATTTTTATTAAAACGTTGCCCATCTCTGGTTACTGGGATGTACAGTAGGACTTCACAGATTATGATTCTCGGCTGATTTAACAGTGAAATGTGCACAAGTGTGCCTGAGTGTGAAGGACAGTCTGCTATGCTGCTGTTATGCCTTTATCTATGTTAAATAAATCAGTTAATTTATGTATGTTAAATAAATCAGCTTATTTATGTATGTTAAATAAATCAATTAATTTATTTATGCTGTATAAATAAGGCTGAGAGAAGACGTCTCAGAGTTCACATGATTGTTTTCACACACGTATCAAAACACAGGTGGGCCACACTGATGCAACTTGACACACATATAAATATAAAATCAAAATAATTTACAATACTTACATAATACACAAGTAAACACTGCATCCCCCTTATACCACAGAAATACGCGCTCGAATCAACTCAAATTAAAAAAAAAGAGAGCTTCATTCTTAATTTGTAGATATTAAGCAGTTACTCCAATTGTGGTAGATTAAAAAAAATCAAGGCTTTAAAACAGTATTTAATTCACAGCTCAAAAAAACAAACAAACAAACAAAAAAGCTAGTCACATCCAGCAGGTGCAGAGACTAACAGCTTGACGCAGTCTCCAAACTTCACACGGAACTGTCCGAGCTCCTTCACAGACACAAACTTCGGACCTGTGGCCGCACTCCTCAGGTCTTTTCGAGGGGAAAACACGATGGAGGAGGAAAAAAAAAACCCAAGAAAGCTTCTTCTAATCCGTCAGCAGCGCATCTCGTGTCCCTGCAGCAGCACGCAGCTGAACAGCTTCTGGAGCGCGGACCTGAAGCCGGGCGGGCTGGAACAGGGTCTGCGGGGGGGCAGAGAGCGAGACGCGGCTTTAGTCGAGCATGAGTGATCAAGATGAAACCACATCTTCATGTCAGACAGTTAATATATAATATATTTTTAAAAAATGTGTTTTTGAAAAAGAAAAAAAAAAAAAGACCGATGATGATACTCACAGCGATGAATTTATGAGCTGTTTCTCTGGATATTTTAAATCCTCCAGCGATCCGTGCCTCCTCTTCTGCAGCTCCTCCTCTGCGATCTGGTCCCAGATGTCCGTGTTGACCCACAGGGCCCCGGGCAGGGTGAGGCTGGCCCGGGTGCAGGTAATCCAGCGGCACAGGGGGCAGGAGACGCTGCAGATGATACCGTCGATCTTGCACATTCTCTCCAGGCAGGGCGCGCAGAAGGTGTGGTTGCAGTGAAGGACGCGGGGGATCCGGTCGCTGCGTGAGTACTCGTGGCAGCAGATCACGCACTCGAGCGCTTCGTTTATCATCATGGTGACTGGAGTACTGTAGTACAGCGTGTATCCTTCCACTAAAGAGCCTTGAGGTTAAAAAACAACAACAAAAAAATCAGTGAAGAACAAGAACATGAAATATTGAATATAAGAAATGTCTATGGAATCATCCAAGAGGTCTCCACGGTCTGAATCCAACAGCCCTCTGAGAGGAGTACTTACAGTCAGTGCTGAAAGATTCCTCTGCTTTACTTTTGAAGAACAGCTTGTAGTGAGACCTCTGTCTGTGTTGCTCGTGTGTCTCTGCCGCTCTTTTAACATTTGCAGGCGTGACGGATCTTGTCACGTGTGGATTCCTGCACTTCCAAAGAAGTGCTGCCTCCAGGTAAACAATGTTCTGTGGAATTCCACTGGGACAATAAGTTGGGCGCAGACTACAGCGCAGTACCGGCTTTACAGTCTAATAAATGACTATAGCTTATATAAAGCACTTTTCAATTTGATAAAAAGATAAAACTCTGACCAACAAACAAGTCATTCAATGTGTGAGGACATTTTAAGGTGTGATTTGTCACAGAGCAAATGAAAAGGTTTTCTAAAATGTCCTGCCAAGCAGGGTAATTTATTTGCATTTACTATGAAAACATACAATGTCACACAAGATTAACTGAAGCATGGAAATGTGGGCATTTGCTGTATCATCACACAAACCCACTCCCATCACCAGCAGTTTGTCTTTTTTTTTTTTTAAAAGATGGTGCCAAGAAAAGAGCGATAGAAAGGCGAATCTTCTGCATTCAGACCATTTTTCTGTTGAAACATTAGATACACAGTAGAACCATCTTTACTAAATGCAATGCACAACAGTAAAATTATCAGCAATTATGTGAGCCTGGGCCACGGCCTGTCTGCGCGTTTGCCTGCCCTGCTTAGCAAACACCAGATGCTTCTTATGAACACCGACGAGACGAGCCGAGGCCGTTTCTATAAATAAAGAGCACGAAACACAAAGAAAAAAAAAATGATCAAAAAGAAAATATACAGAAACAAAATGTCGGTTGTCTTCACGTGTCTCCTTACTTGGGCCTACACAGAGTGGTGCTATATTGGTCAGCTAAGCCAATTTGATAAAAGGTACAGGTCTCTATATACTTCTGTGCAGACACTGGGTTCACGGCTTGACTCATGGGTTGACAGGAAAGAACATCTGGACTGTGTATCTGAAGCGCTATCACAAACATGCCAAATTGGGGTTTTTCTGATTTTCCCTCTCGATATAAACACACTCACTATACTCTGTTGTAGAAAGACTACTTTCTTCACCCTTTGCCCAGCCTGGGATGCAATCAGGCGAAGAAAATAAACCCTAGCGTTGAGATAAGGAGGTGATGACGAATGAATGAGGTTCTACTTGACTTCCATCTTTGTTCGTACTGTTTTTTTAAACATGTTTCACTTTGTTTGTTTTTTTCCTTAATAGATGTGACATTTTTCCACACTAGCCGTTCACAGATCACGAACTGGGACATTTAAGCCTTCCTGCCTACCCTCCCTGTTTGCAAAACTTGATCCACAAATCAAGAACCCGTTTATGCAATAAAAAAAAATAAATTTTTTTAGCACGTTACACCGCAGATGCATCACTAGGAAAGCTACTGAACCCGTGATAAAGAGACAATGAAGGCAGAAAAACCGGTTGTTGAACTGCCGCTGAATGTCGACGAAACCTGATGCCTTGATGCTTTGAAAAAAAGAAGAGTGCCAATAACTAAGTCGACCTGCTTCAAATGCACAACATTACTTAGGAGAGCAGCACACCTGATCTGTGTAGCGCTCCTATTTCTCTTTTAAGGTTAAAAGCATTTGCATTACGTCACACCCTGAGGAGTCTTTTTGATCTGATGATGGGAACACTGCAGAGGGGAATATTTTCGTAAAGGTGATGAGCCGGCGCACACAACAAGCCTTTATCAGTTATGTTCATGATGGCGCTCATTAAAGCGTATCTGTGTTGCTGTGACCAGCCTCCAGCATGGTGCAGCAAAATGTCACCTGCACGCCCTACGCTCTCTCTCTTCCACAACCCATGAGCCAAGCTTGGTCCTACTGCCGACATTAACCACTGAAGCACAAAGTGGATCACAACCGTTTTAATGAGCCCCTCCAATCCCCCGGCCCTGCTGCCACTCCCGCCCACTCCCCCACCTCCTCTTCCCCCTCCTCTCAATCCTTCCTGGGTGGGTCGGCTTTGAGTTTCCTATCTTCCAAAGTCCATGGTGGTGGTGTTTGTGGTGGTGGTGGTTGTGGAGGGGTTTAACCCAGGACTGAACATCCCTCCCCCACGTAGTGTGTTTGTAGAATGTGGAGTCCACTAGCTGGCTCGCCTGCAGGGGGGAGCATTGCCCAGCTACACCGGCTCCTCTCACTCCTGGGCTATGCTCCTCAGCACGTATTTGACCGTGTAGGCAAACGCCGCGAAGCCTACGATCACAAACAGGTTGGCTAGAGCCCCGCCTAGAAGTCCATGGTTGCGGTTGGCCTGCTGTAGGCCGGGGGCGGGGTTGGCGGCTCCAAGTGGGACGGGACCTCCGTTGAGGGCTGGGAGGCCGTAGTGGGCGTGCTGAGGGTCACCGTCGGGCACCACGTCGGGTAAGGGGAGGGGCTGGGTGCGGGCGCTTAACTCCTCCTGGGCCTTCTGTTTCTGCTTCATCTCCTGATGGAGGGGAGGAGAGAAATGAGAGAACGTTAAGTAAAAGAAAAACACTGAAAAGAGGAAAAAAAGAGAAGAACTCAGAGGTCAGCTCATACGTACATCGACTACATCAGGAAACAGCTCACAGAACACTTTATCCTTGAGGTTGAAGGCCAGGCTTTGGGCTGACAGCTGTCTTTTCTGGAAGATAAATAAAATGAGCATCAAACATCGGAGGCACCACAGGTCGTCTGTCACCTTGTTCTGCATTCATGGTCATTTGTTTGGACTCACTGTGTAGTCGGAGGTCTCGATGCTGCCGAGGGTGGGGCCTTTCTCCACCATGAAGCTGAGCAGACCTGTGAGGATGGTGGAGACGGACCACGCAGGGTTCCACGTGTCTGGATGGAAGTCTGTGATGGACAAACATAACCTGTGGAGGAAACGCGCACAGTTACAATAAAGAAGCTTAGTGGTTCTGAAGCTCTTTAAATCCTGAATTATCATTCACCTCAAAAATGAGACACTCCATTCTCACCTTGTATTACACTTAAATCTCCCATTTGGTGTTATCATATAGATACTGGGTGGCTTAAAGGGAAATTCCCGAGGAAATATAAGTTTTCCATGATAATATCCTCCTGGACAAAACAGATTATGAAGAAAGACGTTATGACCTCACATGAATAGGAATATAAAAAGACTGACTGTAAAAAGAAAATGTGACTCAGCTACAAAGCGCTGGCTCGGATATGACCGGTTTGTTTATGGCGGAGATCAACATGAATCAACTTGTTAGAAATTTATAAAAAGATATTGGAGCCTTGGTTAGTTAACTGGCGGCAGGCTTTACCTTCATAAGGAGTTTTCTCAGGACCTCTCACTACGTAGTGCCTAGAGGAGACAGACAGAATTCTGTGAGTGACAGAAAGAAACATGACAGACAAAGGCTTAAATCTCTCGTGCCCTTCGTGAGTATTCATGTGCTAGCAATGACCTAGAATCAAACACTGCTGAGTGTGTTACTGTAGAGGCAAGTCATGGAAGTGCAACTTTCAAAGGCCCTTGATATGTTTTCAGATCACAAGAAGTATATCTGCATAGAAAGTAGGGATGTCCCGATCAGGTTTTTTTTACCCCGATCCGAGTCCTTTAATATTTAGTATCTGCCGATACCGAGTCCCGATCCGATACTTAGCCTTAACTAATATTTTCCTGGATAATACAGCTGCATTAAGAAAAAAAGTACCTGCATCCAAGCTGTTCCTTAATAGTATTTTTATTTTGTTGAAATAAAGTATATACTTTCATATGGCTCTTTCTTATTCTGCATATGGTATTACAACATCGGCGGACCACCTTCCTTGTGTTAGCAGGTGAGTCTGTGACGCTGCACTGTGACAGCAGCTCGTGTACAGCAGCTGAAGTGTGAGAGACGCAGCCCACGCTTGGTTCCTCCATATCATCCACTGCTTTTTACATATTCCTTACGTTGACAAGTAAAATGACCTGGACGTGTTGCTTGTCTATTTCACAGTGTTCAGAATCTCCTCTATCGCCCGTTTTACATGCTCTGCTCTATGACCCACGAAACTGGTGCGCAAACCGGCGCGTTGTAACTCGAAAGTGGAGTCAATAATGTAATGCAGAGATGGTCGGGCATACCGGGGATTCAAAAACTCCAGGTGACGAAGAAAACCCTGATCCTCTCCCACGGAGATAGCGGAGAATTCAGTTATCTTCTCTGTAATATTTGTGGCCATGTCGCTGTCTCGAGGATATTTCTCTTTCCTTTAGAAAGTATCCGCGAGTGTTTGCTGCTTCGGTGTTGTTGCCTGTACTCTCGAGTGAACACGTTGTATTCTCTGAGTTTTTGTTTTGTATATGCCGTATCAAATGAGTAGTAAATGCAGCTCCGCGAAACAGCCATATTGCAGATGTTACATGACGCCGTTGGACTACTTTCGCTTTCTTATTGAAGTTATTTCCACACTGCTGACATTTTATCCACAGGTTTGCCAGAGTAACGTTACACACGCGTCTGCGTTCTTCCACTAATTGTGCTCTGACGTAAAAAAAAAAAAAAAAAAAATCGGGCCTGGGTCCACGTTCAAAATTGCCGATTCCGATCAGCGGAAAAATGCCCAGATCGGCCCCGATCCCGATCCTATAGATCGGCTCGGGACATCCCTAATAGAAAGAGATTGCAGATACTTTCTGCTCTAGCCTCTTAAAGAAACAGAGGTTAGCAAAGACATCACATGTTGGATAACAGCACAATATCACCTAAACGCCACAAAATCCAAAATCTATACTCCAAATACTTTTTCAGTTGGGATGTTTTTTAAAGTTTGGACCTCGGACCTTAATTTCAGCTGTTGTGTGAACTACCACCGTTTGCTTAATTTTTTCCACTAAATTGGATTTGTACCAAACATCCAAGAATCTCTCACAGTAACTTGCATGTATTTCAGTAAATTGGTCAGAAAGTTGAACATTAATCTAAATAACCCTAATTATGTATTTTTACCCAAATGATGGATGTTTAATTATTCAGAATGTATATCTCCACTAGTTTTCACTAGAGCAAACAATTTTTAAAAGTGTGTAGTAATATTACAGTTCTGTAACATAAACATAACAGTGCAACAGATCTCGCTAACTGTAGCTTCGGAGCTGAAACACTCACTTTTAAAAAGATATGACTGTATATTTTCCCAAGAAAGATTATTCTAATCTTTTATGGTAGAGTTAATATTCATTTAGTATACATATTAAAAAAGTAATGCGTTATATTTCTCCATTACTTAAAATACTTGATTTTTCGTACATTTCACTGGCTGTTTTATAGGTTTAAAACAAGTTTTCTCTGTCTTTGTTTCATACACTTTGAGACTGTATTTCAACAGATTCAGCAAATTTGCAAGTCACAGCTTGTTATGGTTTGAACTATTACATACTAGATGGTGCCATCCTGTTTACTGTTTCTAAATCTTGTCAAAGTATTAATCATACTTCCTCTTCCGTACTTCCTAGCTTTTTATTGTCATCAGCTCTGTCACAAGAAAGCCTCCTATTATCTAAATACATTAATATTCAATGTAATATACAGTATATATTTAAAAATGTACAGAAAAACTGTACACAGGCAATGAATAAAAAAAAATTTCTTTCTTTTTTCTGAATTCTGGTAAGGCCGTTACACTAACTTCAAAACATCCATTCTCAATACAAGGAGCGAAAATACCTGAAAATGACACTCAATCCAAAGAAATGCTGAACTACGGATTAAGAACAAGACGGCTGAGATGTAATATTAATTCAAATATCACAACAGATACTAGGTCACGTTTTCAGCCCTGAAAAACAAATGCCACGACTTAGGTGTTATGACATGTAGACTGGAAACGCTGGCATTTTAAACTGATGAAGTTATAAATTATGATGGTGATGAGTGATGATGTGTAAAATAATAGCCGTTTCACATGAATAAAAAAAAAAAAGAAAACCCGGAAGAGATCCAAATAATGAATGATGACAGCAACAAATGAGAGCTTAAGCAGGCAAACATTGATCAAAGGTTTTCCCTGGAATCTTGAAATATGGCTGCAACTAAACTGTTTCCGTGTTTGACTTTGCCTTGCAGGATTTTATAAAAAAACATATTTTTATAAACCAACCAACTCCCTCTGTACTGCTGGGTCACCTGTGACTTTCTCCCGAAGAGGATCAAAAGAGGAACATCTTAGAGGTATCTGGCCTTGCAGTTTTGGTTTTATTCATCCAAACTGTCAACAGTTTTATCTTTGAAGTACTACCAGAGAAATACTCTGTATACACAGTTGGTAGAGTGCTCTGTCAATACGACGCGTCACTATTTTTGGTATGTCATGGTTCAATGCTGTTGGTACAGCTCACAGTCTCACGCAGGCACATATCTTAACCTGGGTAAATGAAACTAAACCTGTGTTCACTTGGGTAAAGCTGCATTTTAATCAGGAACCTAAAGTAGGTCAGTATCCAGTATTTTACCAAAAATTAAACATATCAGATCAAAGTCGGAGAGGACTAAAAAAAGGTAATTAAATAAATATTTAAACAACAGTGTTTGTTGCATTGCAAACTGTTCATTTCATCATAACTTAGAAATTCGTTTTTTAAAGAATTTTACTACTTTTCTTCTAAAAACATAAAAAAAAATTGTAACGAATATAGAGCCCTGAAAAGCCAGATATTGCCCTGGTTAACCTTTCCAGATGAGACCTTACCATTCTAGGATGTTGGAGGGGAGAGGTTCTGCACAGATGTAAGGCACAGGGTCTTTCTTTATCCTGAGGTAATCCTGCTTAAGTCGCTGTGTGGCTGTGGTTGGAGCTCTCTTATTCCCGTTGTTGTTCATCTGAGGATTTAGAGGAGATGCAAAAGGGACAAATTTAAATTTATCTTGACATGATTTGAGCTTACTGATACACAGTGGGAACACTATTACAATATATTTACTTGCAGTACCAGGTCAAAGTGGGCCTTTTGATATTTGTCTTTTCTTTTTGTGCATGGCTGTTCTGTATTTGACTGATGGCATAGTATTCACGATGCTGCAAGTGTCTTAAACAGGCTCAGACTTTATGAACACTGCCTAATGTAAGTTGTCAATAAAATTCATGTAAACTCCACAGAAGAACAAAGTCACAGAATAACAACAGCACACAGTATGACTAATTGCTGATCTTTTGAAAAATGTTCCTTTGATATTAGAGATCATTTATTCTACAGTTACAGAGATATCATGATGTATGAACAGCCCCATCTTTAAAGTAACAAGGATTTACCTAGATTGTCTTGATAATCCATTTATGATTCAATTCTGAGGACTGGTCCCTTTAGTAGCGAGATTTCCTTTTTATTTCAATGCTAGACTTCAACAAATGACTGATATATGAATCATCTTTTAACTGATCAATTAATAGTTTAGTCTGCAAACAGCCAATTAACAGTTGCAAACTGTTGCTCAGAGTCTGATGGAAAATCAAATGTCACAAAAGCAGCCGATTAACAATGACTCAAAACAAAGACAAGCAGCAAAATCTTAAATAATCAGTAATTCAGACATTTGTAGAATTTGAAGAATCAGGTGACAATTACTATAAATAGACCACCGATGGCAAATTTAAACGACAGTGATATTTTCCGTACACTAGTCAAGTCAAGACAAAGCAAAGTTATTTCTAGAGCATAATTAAAAACAATAAACACAGGGACATTATAGGAGCGTGTTCACTGTTTTTAGGCCCATTATCTGCAAATTTGTCAAATAAATACAAGTAGTAAGGAGCCCCAAATTAATTTGTATTTGTGCTGTGCAAATACACTTGTCCTGCATAGTCAAGTACAAAAGTACATTATCTCAAAACATGTTTTAAAAACAAACACATATTTAAAACATAGTGGAGATCAAGTATTGACTCCTGGGACTGTAATTTGCTACATACATTATGTGATTTAAATTCATTTTTAACCTGTGCTCATTGAAAACAATGAAACTTCAATTTCAGCTAGCTGAACCGCTGCCTCCTGACATAATGTCATGTGGCTGACAGCTGACAATAAAATGCTAATCAGCTGTACGTGAACTGTAGCAGCTAACGTTAATGTTGCAATGGTGTCAGTGTCACTTCCTTATAAATAACAGGCCAATTGGCGTTAATGCAATGTCTGGTTGCGGTGGCTAATCCGCTACTTTGTAAACTACGTTACTGTTAAATATGTGGCTAACTGAACTCATCGATTAGTTAGCTCGATATCCGACAGTTACCCAACTTCCGCCTGTAAACAAACAGTGCCGACCAACTTCATGCGACATATTTACATTAAATGTGACCGGAGACTTTTCTATTTATTAAATCGTAGCAATACTGTCCACCCACACAGGCTAACTTGCACGGCGATGTAGATAACGCTAGCAGGTACAGTTGATGAGAAGTCCTGTCGTTGTGTACTGTGTTAGCCACCAGCTGCTAACGTAAGCTAACGTAGGCCACAGCAATGTTTAGCTACCTAGCGTTAGCACGGACAGTTCTGTTACTAACGAGGGCTGACAGCCACATCTCCCGCTTTTACCAACTGGGGAGAGTATAGTACAGACATACCTCTCCAGAGACCCCAGTGGAAATAGGTATTCGTGGCTGGACACGAAATACGGCTGTTTTTTCTGTTGCCAAACCCCAAACCGATAAGACGATGACACCGACGTAGCTTTAGCTATCGCCACAGGAGGAAAGCAAACGCTTCCGGTTTTCTTCTTCATTTGTTTTTTAGCGGTTGGAAAATGACATAGAAAACGCATTACTGACGCCAGCCTGACTGGAATATTACACCTGCTAACAATCTTTGAAAAACAGTCCAAAAATGTTAAATAAATACTGTCAACTTAGTATTAAATTCTTTGTAATGATAATATACTTCCTTTTATAGTCTATTAATCACCAAGGCACATTACAAAGTCATCTGTGACTATTCTGAGGACCTTTTTCTGTAACTTCGCAGCCACCACATTGGAGGTCTTCTTGCGAATGCTTAGTGCTGTTGAGTAAAGTTTCTTTTTGCCATTAGTCACAGTTTGAAATAGAACATATATTGGAAAATACACAAAACACACACTAAGGCTTTTATGTCAGGTTTATTTCATTTAATCTATTTTATTTCTGCCACCAGTTGCATTACAGTTTTTTTTAAAAATTCATAAGAGATTGACAAAGTAAAATGATACAAAACATTAAAGAGGCACTTTATCGATAAACATCAAGTTAAGTTAACTCATCATAGAGAGTACAATGAAGCTTTTGGAAACATACATGCATGTTTCATGTAGCTCTGGAGGAAGCTTTCTCATCACTAAATTCCCCAGATGATATCATCAGGGCCTTGGAGAGGCATTGAACGTGAAAAACAAGGACATTAATCTCACAGGGAGGATCTAACAAAATATGCTATTGTGTGACATCATAGCGAGTCAGTGTTTTGGGAGCTTGAGCCATGCTTCAGTAAAAGACTATTTAATATATCTCATGGTCCACCAACAGTATTTAAGTACAAGCCTAAATTGCTGGAGTGCCTCTTCACAATCAACTTCAGTACTTGTGCAGATGCTACAACTTGGCTGCTGATACATTGTCATTACCAAAGCTGGTGTCATGTCATGTTAAAAAAAAACACCTGTGCAAAGGAACAGTTTCCACTATTTAACATTTTAACACAACCAAGGTCTTTTATCTTTGCCTTGTCCAACCATATTAACAAGAGCAATTGAGAACAATTACAACAATTTTATGAAATAAAAAGGCAGCAGCTTTCATCAAAATGTCCATTTTAATTGCATGCGGTGGCCTCCATGTTGATCCTGAAGTGACTGAAGAGTTTTCAGAGGAGGTTGTGGTCAGTGGTCACTCTGGCTTCTTGCAGTGGCTGAACTGTATGCTCCTTCTCCTCAACTTCTCGGGCTGGAGAGACGCGATGAGAGAAAACTCGCGAAAGACATCAGCACAGGAGATATCACCTGTAACAGGGGATACTGAAGTCAGGCGGAGAGGGGGGATGTCCCACTGCAAGGCACCGTGGAGGATGCAGTGACCAATCTGCTGGTTTTTGTTTACTTTTAACACGACTGAGTGATAGACTAAACCTTTTTAATGACATGGCACACAGGCAATAACACAGCAAATACTGCAACCTCCAATAACCAGCATTTCACCTTTAAGGAAGAAAGACAGTGCAGATAAACCTCTGCATGAAAGAGCAAAGCCCCCAAAGCATCGGGATATAGTGAAGCGGCTCAGTCTAGCTCAGTGGTATATAAAGAATTTTTACACACTGTATCCTCTGCAAGAGTTGACCCTGGGATAACCTTAACCTTTGTTCACTCAAGGTTAACCTGAGCCCCACTTCTCTTAGCCTGAGGTAAAATGTCTGTTGGAACAATGGTGACGTGTGGCTAATCTTTTCACATTGACACATCCTAGCAGGTGTTTGCCGGTTTTGCGAGTGATAACCCTGCATTAGTGGGGCTAAGCCTGCTCTGGAGCAGGGCCAGCTACAGACCAAGGCTAAAATTGGGGTAGTCCACTTTGACAGGATTGTGCCAGTGTAGACGTTTTCTTAGTCTGGTGCTTAGAAGGTTCTATGAATGATTTTAACCCTGGGCAAAGCGCAGCGTCAAAAGCCATGATGCCTATTCATTTAGACCACAATACGGGAATTTTTCTTATATGTATTATTTTAGCACAGTTTCTAAAATCACTGTTCTTGTAAGTGGTTAGTATGCAGAACAGAAAGTCAGAAACTTGCAGGGAAAGAGTGGTGAGCATCCTGTCCATTTCATCCTGGGATCCATTTTCCTTTCTCCTTCCACATACCATGTGATGACAGGCTACCTGGATTAAAGAGCTTGTTGTTCTTACTCAGATTTCACAAGTGTGTTGTATGTACTTACCCACTGTATGTGACCTAGTACCTACTAAATGAACGCTGCATTATAGCTGGGTCTGCAGACATCTTCGGAGGAGGACACAATACTCTCTTCCTGTGTTCGTCTGATTGCCTCATTTCTTCCCAGGTGAAAAGAAAGACTCCCAACTTTAATGGAGGACCAAATATTTTCCCCAAGTATGTGTGTGTGTGTGCAAGAGAAAAGGCCCCAAAGCAAGACACCTTAAAGATCACAACCACCAGAGCAGAGGGAATCACAGTAGCCCACTGATTTTCTATAAGACGGCCCAGGATGCTTCACTCACTCTATCCCGACCATCCTTGGGTCTAACTCTCCTGCTGCCCGTGGCAACCCCTGTGGTAACAGAAGCAATGATATGTCAGTCATGGTTTATTTCCTCAAGTGGACATATGTTGTTTGCCTTAAAGGTCCCATATAAAGTTAACTAAACATTTAATTAAATTGTTGTTAATGTCCAAAAACACATTACTGTCTGCAGCAGACATTCTCCAGCATCTCAATTCACTCTGTCCAAACGCTGTTTCAGGTCCTCTCGCTTTAAAGCCCCCCTCCTGAAAAGCCTGCTCTGATTAGTCATCTCTCACAGGCCTGAGCAGGCACCGATGTTTCAGCATCAGCTTTGTGCAGAGGGTGGTGACTGTGTAGTTATTCCATTAGAACCTTACAGAAGTCCTTGCAGCTTATTTAAAAGTTTCTGAATGCAGTTCGTGAGTATTTTTACGGTTTCAGTACTTTCACATTATTTATGTAGCACTTATGCCTGATTTATAATCAAAGAGACAAGGAAATCTCGTTTTCTATCATATGGGACCTTTAAGTATAAAGCGAGGAATTAGACATTTCTGGCATGTGAGAACATTTTAAGTGATGGTGTAACAATGCACGTGAGATCACATAACTGTTTTACAAACTGGAAACACTGAATTATTCAAGGCACAGCGTTCCTGATGCAGGCTAGAAACTAAGGCGCTATTTGAAACACACAGGGTCCCAAAGACTGAAGTTATCTTTAAAGGTCCAGTGTTTTGGATTTAGTGGCTTCTATCGGTGTGTTGTTGCAGACTGCAACCAACTGAACAACCCTCGTCTCACCCTTCCTTACAGTGGCTACAATAAACATGGCAGTAATACATGGTAGAGTCTGTGAAATAGGCCAACCACACAGGGGCCAAGAGCGCTGGGCTTTGAAGCCAACTTTAGACAGTGGCCAAACCTTGTGATTACAAGAAAGGTGAACCTTTCTGGCTTCATGTGCAACTGAGTTACTTTCATAAGAATGAAGGGGCCCCCGCCTCCAACGCTGTATCCAGCTCTCATGATGCATCCATGGGAAGAGGGCCTGCTCCATCTTTAGATATGAGATGCTAGTTCTAAGGTAACAAAACAATAACGGTTCTAATTTTCAGGTGATCAGACACTAATAATGATAATGACATATCATTATGCATATTGTATTCCAGTTTTGTCCCTAAATCCTACACACTGGACCTTTTGAATGGTGAAGTTGACCTGTAAGTCTGGAGATGTCCAAGTGTGCACCCCCTTCTTTTAACTTGTAATCATGAAGGACCCATTTCAACTGCTTTGAATAAGCCAAGTGCTACCCAAAAGTTTGTTACAGACCAAAAGACACACCAGACCGGACTATAAAAAAAATAGCATTCTCCCAACATCTGACAATGTTTCAACACAGCTATATTTCTTCAAATTAGCATTGTATCAATCGATCACATAGAGTAATGACATTCTGTTAATCATTTCAAATATATTGCTGCGATGTTGAGAGAATGTTATGCACCAGAGTTGAGACAGGAAACAGAAATTAGAGCAACAAGCAAGAAGCAGGGTTAGTTCATCAATATTTTCTCAGTTTTATTGTATGCATTTTGTTTTCTTTTTTTCCCCTCAGTGCTTCTAAAGACAAGGAAGAAAGTATTCCAAAGATATCCAAATGTCAGTGAACAGAAGAACGCCTCTGAGTAGCGCAGAGCTGTATTACAGCTGCGCCTGACAGGTTGTGTTTTTTTTGTTTTTTTTTGGAAGAGAATAAAAAGACAAACATAAAACAGATCAGACAGTCAGGATCCGTGATTGAATGCTGAGAGGCAGGCAGTTGGCGTCGAGTTAAAATACACAAGTGTACTATTTACAGCATGTTTGCTTTGAACAGCAACTTTAACCACTCCTATGTCAATACACACAATGGACACAACATTTAATAACTTCCGCTAGGGCAAAGGCCCCTAACAGTTTGGTCACAGTAGCATCACATCACCCCCTAGACTGGTTCTACTTGCAGTACATTGAACTATTGCAAAATTTCACCTGCCATATCAAAAATCTCTCAGCTCTGTCACATTTCTGTAACCTCTTTTGAACATGTGAGTACACCAACAGTGTTTCTACCACTCTGTCACTTCACAAAGCATGGTAAGACTATGCTGTATCTACTCTGAACAGTTTAAGTAAAAGAAAATTAAAAAAGAAAGAAAAAAAAACGGTGATATCGTACAACATTGTCAGACACTTTCCCTTTAAAAAGTCTTTGGCAGAGGAAAATAAACCACAACATTAAAAAAATAATAATAAAACTACTGTCTGTAAGCTTTTATGGAAACCAAAAATAGACAGGAATGAGAAAGTCACCACAGATTTGGTCCGTGCATGAGTGATTGGCACAGAGGTGCAAAACGTAAGAAACACCAGAGGGGTCATCATGGTGGTACATGCTTATTCCACAGGACTGCACTGCACGATGTGATCAAACCATAGAAAGATATTTATCATGCTCAGAATGCAAACGATGTTGAACCTCCCATAAAATAACTCTGGCAAAGCATGCAGAGAATACTGCCAGCATTGACCAGTGAGGAAAGCAAGATATAAACGTCCTTTGACCCCAACAAATGTGTTTACCGTTCATAAGAAATGTGCTCCTTTATCTCACCACAGGTATTGTAACATGGATGAGTATTTACAACAAAATGGAGGTGCCATGAGTCACGGTTGTTCAGTATTGAACAGTGGAATTATTCAAGGGTGAGATCCAGTTTCATACACTCCCTCGCTACACAGCAAGACTCGCTGCTCCTGTTTTTCCTGGCTTCAGCTTCAAAACTTGGCAAGTTGTCAACCTCCGATTTACAAAAACTGAATGACTGCAACTGATTGAGTAATGATACACTAAAAAATTCCATTGTAAAATCTCTTTCTGTGTGGTGTGATTTAACACTAATAATCTGACGGAAGCAATGTAAGGCCGTTACAAAGAGAATATGAAAGCAAAATGACTTTTATGAGCGCCATTACATGATGTAAAATGAAGTTAACTGCTATAAATTCCATGTGATGCTTTCAGATTAAAATGACAATCATTAATAAAAAATGCAGAAGTAAACTGCATCTGAGAATGCATTGCACTGGTCCTCTGGGGAGATAAATAAAATAGACAATAGATAGATGGACGATAACTAGACGAGAACAATGTAAAAACTAACTGAATGAAAATAAAATTATAATACTGTAGATGGGAAAAGTGCACAGTTTCTTTTTTTTCTTTTTCCTTTACATAATATCATATGATTTAACTCTGTCTCTCAGTATTTTTTGACACATGCACTCATTTACTCACTCACGCACTCATCATGTCACAAAGTATCTTACAAAGCAGGCGAGGGCCTCTTCTCCACGAGCCCTTCAGTATTTTTGTCACAGTTTTACATTTAATTTCCCTTCCTGACTCCTCTTTATACACGGTAAACACCCCTGCCTACCTCTACTGCAGCTCGTCAAGTTACTCTTTTTTTCTTTTAGTAAAGGAACGAATACCATTATTTTTTTCACCTCATGCCACAGCACACAGTTTAAAGATTACCCATATAGCTTCTAAATACGTATATTTACATCTCCGATTGAGAAGAGATGGTTAAGTTGGATGTCACACAGATGGTCTGGGTAGATAGAAAGTGTAGGGGGTTAAAATGCAGCGAGATTCTTCAGAGGTAAGAGCTGTTAGGCACACCCTCGCACAAGAGGTTACAGCCGGTTATGATAAGTTAGATAATAACCCCGTTAGCAAAAAGCAGATGTCATTTCACTGTGTGTGTCATGTAGCCAGCGTAGCATGGGTGGTGCCGAGTAATGGCAAGCAGAAACATAGTGGTGATGCAGAAAAAAATAGAGTGTCAGTAGAGTTAAAAAGGTCCATCAGGGGTCTCAACGCCGCCCTATACATGAGCAAGTGGCACGCTCCTCTCTCCTCAGACAACCCCAGGAAGTTGCCCGTAAGCGTCAATCTAACAAGTAACAGACCCGACATCAGCGTCTAGGGGCAACTTCGTCAAACATTACTTCCCAGTCAGGAGGAATATATATTTGTATATATGTATAAAGATAGAGAGAGAGAAAGGGAGAGAGAGAGAGAGAGAGAGAGAGAGAGAGAGAGAGAGAGAGAG
Organism: Diplodus puntazzo; assembly: GCA_963678695.2. Classification (NCBI taxonomy): domain Eukaryota; kingdom Metazoa; phylum Chordata; class Actinopteri; order Spariformes; family Sparidae; genus Diplodus; species Diplodus puntazzo. The sequence goes on along the minus strand of OZ023157.1, from coordinate 22,873,287 downwards.
AGAGCGCAAGCTCCTGGATACAGAAGTGACCACTAGCATTCCTCTATTGTGAGACAGATGAACTCCTGGATGCACTTCCTATACTGCTGCTCAGTGGGGCTGCTGCTGTGGTATTGACCTGGTTGACCCAAGGGAGGCTCCGCTTCTCGCATTTCCTCGTTCATCCGCGCTAGACGCAATCTGGACAGGGAGAGAAGAGTGACAGAAGAGAGGGGACACACGGGAGGAGAAATGAGCAGTGGGACAGTTAGCGGACGAAAGGCAGGTGATTACAAATAATTGAGATGTCGAGGTGGGAGGAGACGGTGAGCATGGAAAAGTGGTGAACCCCAGTGGAGAGAAGAGGATGAGAGGAGGTAGGAGGGGAGGGAGAGAGAGAATATAGATAACAATGAGGGATACAATTCAGACACCAAGAATTCATCTCAGTTGAAATCTCCATTAAAAGCAAATAGACCTTGAGTAGATTGTCTTAAGGTGACATATTATGCTCATTTTCACATTCTTGATTTTGCATTAATTTTGGGCTACCACTAGAAAAGGTTTACATGCTTTAGTGCCCAACAAAAAAAACAGTTCTCTCCAGTTCTGCAGCTCTGCAATGATTCTCTGTCTCAAATACTATTTTTTTTCCGCTCCTGCCTCTTTAAGGTCCCCTCTCTTGAATACCCGGTCTGCTCTGATTGGTCAGCTCACACACGCCTGACCAAGCACCACTAATAACAAAAGAACAACTGTGCCAAAATCTACTCTTCTGTGGCAAACTAGCCGCCAGGCAGAAATTTTGCAAATTACATGGTGACCTAGTGCAATGTCACAAAGGCGTAACTACTGACGTGGCGTTTCAGGATCAGTGTTTTCTGCGGGAGAAAGGAGCTCCTGTTGGTGCAGACTTTGACATTTTTAACTTTGAGGACCATAAAAAAACAAACGGAATGAAATCATAATAGGTCTCATTTAAACATTTATGATATTTAATTCTTAATATATAATTTATACTCAATATTTGATATCAGCTTTCTTATTTAAAAACACGGTAAACATCTGTCTGAAAGTGGCACTCAGCTACAGTTATCATAATTCATTGAATAACAGTAAACTGATTGCGTAATATTGGGAGACGTTCTGGCAGCTTGGAACATGTGGAAGGAATTGAGTAACTGCTTTTGATGAGTCAAATTAACCAACAGTTCTCAAGCATGAATGGTGTGTTTTTACGGGTAACCTGTCTGCAAAAGTATTTTCAGTTTCAGAAGAATGAGGTTTACTCACAGGGTAACGATGTCTGCGTTGGCAGCCTGGACAGCGATACTTAGGGGGTCATGTCCCTGCTCGTCCACCTCCGTCTGAGAGGCTCCTCTCTTCAGGAACAGACACACTTGACTGCGCGAAACAAGACGCAGACACAGAGAAAAGGGGTGAACACAAGAGCTACTGGCTCTGCTGGGTACACAGTGAGAGTGCGGCGTGAAAGACATTGCATAGTATGAATAAATGCACGTAGAATAAATAGCAGAAAGATAGATCAGTTAATTGTGCAGTTAATTTATTGGTCTAAACAGGGATATTTTAATCCACTTCATGCTTTAGTCAGCTACGATTTCACGGTTTGCTTGAACTCAGGCCAATCTGAAGTGACATTCAGTGAGCATGGCAACAGTGCCTTGCCCTTTACATTTTTCATTGTTAAAGTGCAAGAGCATTCAGATATTTGGCAGGGACTAGTTTCAGTTAGCATTACAGAGAAACAGGATGCCAAAGGAGCCGCTATGGTTATTCATTTTTACAGGATTCATGGAGCAACATGACCCGCCCATCACAAATGAAGTGGGAGCGAAACAATGTGTAATCACTTCCTCTGCCTTACTAGGAATTTCTTACCCAGTGTGTCCCAGATAGGTGGCGTGGTGCAGCGGGCCTCTGCCTCTCATGTCCCTCTGGTTCACGTCGGCTCCGTTCTGCAGCAGGAACTCACAAGCTATCAGAGAACCCTGAAGGAGACAGAAATCGTTGTTTATTTTAGTTTATTTGCTCTGAGAAGTCTAATTATTGCAATTTCAACAATATTGAGGCCAATGTTTTTGTTGTTGTTGTTTTTCAAAAAACGTTTTACGACTGCAGATGTTTACGGCTGTGTTTATGGCACCTTCAGTGAGTTGTCTGTTTTTAATGTTTAACCCAGACTGTCTCCATTCTGTTATGATGTTAGCACAGAATGCCATTTAAACATCTAATATAAGGTTCAGGAAAACTCACCCCGATCACGGCCTGAATGAGCGGCGTTTTTGCCTCCTCCTCCTCACTTGCAGCGTGTATGTCAGCACCGTGTGCCAACGCCTCCGCCATCAACGGCAGGTTGTGTAGACGTGAGGATCGGTGGAGGAGCGCCCCCGGATGGAGCTCCCTCGGGTCTTCGGGGTCTGAAGGTACTTCTTGTTCAATCTCCACCTCGCCACTGGAAGACTCTTCTGACTCCTCCTCTGAGAGTAGGTAATGCATGGTTTAATTCAGGGGATGAAGTTAAAATTAAGGATGGTTAGGCTGCACCTGTGCTTTACATGATCCCTGTCAATACACAGTGCAAATTTTATACAATTTCTGAGACTAATTGCTACATCCTGACAAGCTAAAACAACAAAAATTAAGCATTTGTTTATTTATCCTAATTTTACTGATTGTGTCAGGGGACCCGAAAATATTTCAGGCTGTTTGAATGAATCGTTGATTGATTGGATTAGACATCATATCCATGTTTTTCTTCTTTAAGACAACATTTTAGTGGTTATTTTTGAGTTTTGACATTGACCCTTGTTGAATTGACGCTCAAAACAAATATGGGGCAGCATATGACAAACTATAGCAGCCAACAGCACGTTAGCTCAGCTAACAGCACAACAGTCCGGACTGTGAACTTGGGACACCTTGTGTGTTTACACGGCTAACAAGCGAGCTTTGGACGATATTACAATATAACTTGTAAACTGTTTATACTCTTATTGACACTGTATTCTCCTTCACCTCCTCAACATGATGTTATTCATACCAAACACACATACCTTCCTCTGTGACACTGTCCACCACTGAACCAAAAACCAGGATGTCTGTGCTGCCGTCAGTACTTCCTCCCAGGCCGCTGTCACTGCTAAGACCTGCAGGGCCAAGCATCGCCAAGCCACGGACACGTTAATGATTACATGGCACATACTGTACAACTCACACAGACAACCCCGCCATCACTGATACAATTAGTGAGAGTTCTTACTATATCTTAAATGCATGAGGCTCTATGTAGTGGACTTACTGCGCGGACCGGAGCCAGTGTCAAAGTAGGAAAATAGTGAATCCAGCTCATCCGGACAGAACAGGGAGTCCCGGCGAAACTTTGCTGCAGCGGCTGCCAAGGGACAAAAATAAAAAAACGTGATTTCTATTTCTGTATTGGTATAATCTAAATATACATATATCTTTCCACTCTAGGATTAATAAGCCACACGCTAACATTGATGACAGAGCATTTAATTCTCCACACTGACCTGCTGAGAGATTTGCAGGTGAAGCGCTACCCGGCTCGTAGCGATGGTATTTCCGGCGAGCCCTGTTGGGGGCCCGAACAGAGCTGTTGTTTCGCTGGCACTTCTTCACAGTCCAGGGCCGCGCCTTCCTTTCACCCTCCACCAGTGCCTCGCTCCCACTCATCTTCTTCAGAAAGCGTTTCTCCACGTATTTAGACTTGATCCAGGCCTCTTTCTCCTGTCTGAAAGTAGATGATCACAAACCGAAAGAGAGTTGCAGATAAGTCAGCGTAGACAACTTTTTTGGAAATGGTGCTCATATTTCTAAAGTAAAGGACTGACCTCGAACTGGACGGTCCGGGTTTTTTCACCCCCTGCTCCTCGCAGGCTCCCTCATAAATCCGATTGATCACAGTGTTCCCCAATTCACACATCAGCTAAACATGAGAGAAGGAAGGAAGGAAGACAAAGATGGGAGACAGGGACAGAGAGGGGAACAATTAAAAACTTCTTAAGGAATTATAAATGCAACTCTGTTGGGGGGAAAGCAAAGTTAAGAAAGGAGAAGCTGTAGGCGATTTTGTTGGGGAGACGTACCTTCAGTAATTCTGGCTCCCATGAGTCTAACGTCAGTGAACGCACTTTAGAGCAATGGACGCCTAAACTCCTGAAAAAAAACAAGAAGAAAAAAAGATTATACACATTTTTTCTTTAATTTTGACGATGTTATCACAACTGCCTGAAATTTCAAACTTTATTTTGTTTCTCTGCTATCTTATCTTACTAACTGCATCTGTTGGTACCTTCACTGTACTTTTCCTATGTTTGGACTGATGAGCTGATGTCAGTGGAATAAGAGCATATCACTGCAATATTTATGAGTGTAATGTGATGGTTGTGCAGATAATGCAGATGTCTGTTGGTATGAGTTGTATAAATAAAACAAGCCAAAACATGACAAATGTCACCGAGGCGTATTGATGAGGAATGGGGAAGTTGGCTTATTTCAACCTAACAGAACTAGTTCATAAGTCAATGCTACTACAAAGAACATTCATTGTTGTGTTGATCCTGCAGCCCCTATGGATAAAAGATGCAAAGTAAACTTTGTTTTAGTGTCGTACTGTAACACCAGACAACAGAGCAACTTCTTTCCTCAGCACTCTGCCATAAAAAAAGTTTTTGTTACTGTGATTTATCCAACCTGGATAACAATTCTGAAAACTCGGAGCACATCTATCAAAAATGAAACTCCAGACCGCCAAACTCTCTCAGCACAAATCAACAGTTTTTCGATTAAAGTAACTATAGTTACTTGCTGAGAAACTGACCTATAGTTTCAGGGACACTTTCCGACAATTGGGAAAAACTATAAATTGAGACAATTTCATAAATCCGTTAAAAAGTTCCACGTAGGGTGTGAAAAAAAAAATGCACTTAAGCTACATCATGCAGTTGTTCTTTCCTCCTCTGAACAAATATCTCATATTATTAAGTGTAGTTTACCTGTGGATCCCTGAGCACTCGATGCAGAGCAGCACTCCCAGGTTGATGGAGGCCCAGCAAGGAGCTGCTTGTCCGCAGTCACAGCACAGCTCGTTGCCCGGCAGGCTCTGCACCCTCTGGAGGAGGCTCTCCCCACCTCCCCTGACTCCCCTCTCTGCCCTCTCCCCTCTCTCTCTGGGCTCGCTGGCAGAGTCGATGCTGCTGGTGGAGGGCGAGGCTGTCCGGTCCAGACGCTGCAGAGACAGTTCAACAGGTTAGATATAGTGAAGCTGCACAATGAAGATGTGACTAGTGCTGTGTGTGTGTGTGTGTGTGTGTGTGTGTGTGTGTGTGTGTGTGTGTGTGTGTGTGTGTGTGTGTGTGTGTTCATACTTCGATGTAATAATTGTCGGCGATGTCTTTGTAAGCAGAGGCGATGCTTGCTTGGACGGCTTGGATCCAAGCCTGACGCAGCTTCTCAGACTCAGCCTGCAGCATACAGCTCCTAAAAGATTTGTAAATGTCAGTTTTAATACCCGCGTGTTACTGTCTGATGCTTAGGAAGCTAATTAGTGTTTAGTAAATTCCAAAAGTAGATACAGTCAAGAATTTAACAACTGACAAGTGAGGTGATAATCCAAGGAAACAACATAACAGCAAACATTTTTAAAAGAAGTTGGATGTTTGGATGAGACTTGATCTTGCAGGGAACAACTCACAAATACACACTTACTTAGTAGGTGAAACCACCTCGAAGCAGAACCTCCTCTCATTATCTTCACATGGTTTGACAGAACACAGCCTCAGGTCCTCCACCACCACTGTTAAAGAGTCCTGTCAGTGGCAGAGATCACAATCACAATACACACCTATGCGAGCTACACAAAGTATGCTATATTAATCATATATATGAGGAAGGGCAAGTCTGCACACAGACTGCACTCAGTCTTCTGCACCAATATGCAAACTACTAATACTAAGGGCCACACCTCCACGCTGTCAGACATTGCTTTGCAGCATGTTTGATTGAAAAAGGGGAAAAAAAAATCTGTACCTTGAGTTTCTTTTGGTAGACCAGCTGGCTGTTCTGTATGGAAAACCACCGCCTTGAGCAAGAGAGAAGGTATTGAGTTAGACAGATTGTGGGAGAGAGCCACATTAAATATGTGTACATTGAAATTGACCAACCTGTCCTCACCATACCTCTTTTGTTAGTATTATGTTATCATATTCTTATGTGTGTGTATGTGTGGAGTCAGAACTTCCCAGTATGACTAAGACAACAGATTGTCTTTTGAACTGTATGTTGACGCCCTCCTCATTTCTCTTTTTTTACCTGTTCCAGGTCTTGAATGCATTGCTGGCCCTCTTAAAGAGGTAGCCCTCCATGACCACGCCATTGGGTGCGTCCACGTTGAATTCCAACTTGGGGTCATCATAAGAAAAGTCCTGGAGGGACACACATAGATCAACATTAGGGTTGGGCTTTCTATTACCTTTCTATTCTCATGATTGTAACAGCCCAGAACATCATTGGTGCTCTGCTATCAAGCATTAGTGTGATATCGGTGAAGTGAGATGTTTGCACAGAGCCCGAAGAATAACCAAAAGACTAATCACTTAAAGTTCACAATGCTGCCGTCTGACAAAAGGTACAGAAGTATCTGCTGGTGTACCACCAGACTACGGAGCAGCTTCTTTCCTCAGGCTGTGAGACTCCTGAACTTGTTCGCTGCTCTCCACTGGATAAAACAGTTTGTTTTGTTTCTCTTATACAGGGGCTGAAGCTCATTTTGAATGTGCAACCCTGGTGTTGTGAAATGACGAATAAATGAACCTTTAACGTCTATGCCTCGTCAACGCATTTCGAAAGAGTGGCGAGTCAACTGTCTAAAATCAATGTACTGCCAAGTTTTCATGATTTAGCTTGTTCTCGTATATACTCAAGCTTTTCACAAACAACACCAGTGACATCATCAAAAACAACAATCTTTCATGTCATTCTCGCAACGCCGTGAACCATAGCACTCAAGTGCTTCCAGTGTAAGTGACGGCATTGTCCTGTGTAAAATGCAGCCAGGTCAGGTGACATTGTGAGGCAATAATTGTCCACCACAACACATCAAAGCGGAAGTCAGATAGCACGTTATCAGCACCACATACTGTGTTGACACAATGCTACTGCGAATCAATTCCTCTTTTATGTCACATTTTCTTTCTGAGATCTGTCTCCACAAAAATCAACATCTATCCGCTCCATGTGGGCCATCTGTTCATTCGTTTACCTCAGGTCTAAATCTGCACCTCTCCACTTGTCACGTAAGAACGCCTCTGTTCTCTTATCTGTTTCCCAAGAAAGGCATTTAGAGCCAGATGCCAACTACTCAGCGAGGTGAAAAAGACAAAGGACCTGGACTTAAAGGAGCCATGGCTGAGGTGAGGTTTCACTATTGTGAGAGAGGGCTTTGGTTGGGGGCAAGGTAATACCGCCATATTGCAGGCTGTGCACGCAGGCAGACACATGCACACATTCAACCACACTCTCTCTCACTATCTCTTCACTTGAAACGATTATTGAATAATTCCTTGTGTTCTTTCTAAGTTCAACTCTTGTCTGGACAGGCGCAAACAGCTCTGAGTCAAACAGAGAAGTGGAACGTGTGACGATAACTGCTACGAAAAAACATGGTGGGATGTGATGCAGCAGTCTGTCTCCCTGTGGGCTGCTGAGGCAATCAGGGCTCAGAGGTGTTTTCCCAGAAGAAACGTCACACACACACACACACACACACACACACACACACACACACACACACACACACACACACCAGATTCCAGTGACTTCTTAAACTATGAATGGTTACTGCCATTGTCACAGCACTGTTTATAAAAATATTCATGTGTTTTACATTGAATGTGGCCTGATCGCCAATGTAAAAAAAAACAAAAAAAAAACAAGAAAAAACAAACGTGTAAAATGATTAACTTTCTGACTAAATAACTGAGTGGGGTCAGTGTCCTTCATGTGAACTGAACCTTAGTGAAACGAAATAAAGAGCGCCTCTCACCAGGGTAAAGTCCAGCCTGCCAAATATCTTCATCTTAACCACACAGGCATCCAGCAGCATCTCAGACTCAGTAAAAAAAAAAAAAAATGTAATTGAAACTTAAATAATTAACAAATAAAATGGTTGAATAAACTCTGACAGATGTTCGTCAGAGAGAAAACAGCATCTCCAGGTAAATGATCCCGCGGATTATTCACGTGCAGCAGCCGAAGAACCGGGAGAAACACACGCGCATCCCCTCACGCGTCCAGACCAGACTGTCGGCCAACCGCAGCGTGCTCCTGGGGTTCCTTCACCCGCCACCTGCACACTGTCCCGGCTGCGTGGATCTGGCGCGAGCCCTCATTATCATACAGCTGTCACTGTGTCCTCGTGCCCCGCTGACCCTGCCGCGGCTGCCGCAGATCAAACATGTTAGAGAGAGATTGGAGGGGGGGCATGCCGCCATTTCAGATCCCCTCCAGCTATTCTGACGCCCGGGTTTCACCCACAGTTCTGAAGGAGTCAGCTTTCCATCTGTCTGCGGCTCCCAGCACTGTTCCTGCCTAATCAAGCCGACATTATTGCTCCCCAAACACCAGCCTGGAGCCCCCTCTTCCCACCTTAAATCAGCTGGGACTGTGGAGGATCGCAGCGCGCCAGTGTCCGGAGGAACAGGCGGCTGCGAAACGTCCTTTCAAAAACATGGACCCAAAAGATAAGGGATATTTACGGCAGAATTCATTTTTTTTTTAATATAAAATATGTACGCTGAGATTAATTAAAAATGTAAGTCAAAGGGACAGTTCGCCCAAACGTTTAATACTGTCATTAGCTCCTCACCCTCCACAAAACATTTCTGGAGCTTCACAGCATAACTCCTGTGGCCCTAACTGAGGATAACTGAGGATGATGGAGACTTGTTTTCAAACGTAAAACAAACAAACAAAAAAACAACAACAGAAAAACATAACAAACTAAAACATAAAATGACTCAATTCAGCTCATCTGGTGTAATCTAAGTCTCTGGAAGCCCAGACAACCCCAACTGTTAAGAAAAAAAGATATTCTTTTCACCCTCGACACGACACTTCAGTTGAAATGTGCGCTAATGTTTTAGCTTAGCAGCTACAGTTAAGATTTCGGCTTGTGTATTTTCCATCAATTTGGGGTCTTGTTTTAAAACAAGTCCCCATCTACTTCAGCTGTTACGAGAGTGCAGCAACACTGTTTTGCTGTGAAGCTCCAGAAACGTTTTGTGGGCTACAAAACTTCACCCGACTTCCTGTCGGCATGAGGGCGAGCAGATAAAGAGTTAATTCAAATTCATGGGTGAACTGTTCCTTTAAGTAATGTAGTCAGGAATATGTATTTAAAGTGTTAAAGGTTGGCTAAAAGTACAGATGTCTCCTGCAGCTGTTTTATTATTAGGCATTGCATCATCAGATGATTATTCATGTGTGCAAAAGCAACATGTAACTGTTGTAGTTGGTTGAGGTGGAACAAATTTCTTCATAAAATTGACTGATTGTTTGATTTGTGCCTGCATTGCACTACTGTTTGTGAACCTGTGTCAGAGATGTTTATTCACAGATATGGAAATCTTTGAATAGATCTTTTTTTAGCTGAGACGTTATAGATTTGCATATAACTTTGATTGCTACAAGTCTGGGTGAACCACATACCAGACACTTCCCTTCCATCACATGATCCAACACAGCATTGGCACACATGCCTGTCAAATGACTTGAATGACATATATCATACTTTAAGGTTGGCACGTTGCTGAATCTGTCTGGAGAACTGGTTTGAAACATGCCATTTTGCTGCTCTTCAGAGTTGCATTTTGGACTTCTTCCAGACAGAAATGTGCCGGGAGAAAGAACAGATCAAGCAAAAATGTTCTTTGCAACCCCTTATAAAATGTTTCCACTCCCCCTCACTGCAGTTTTCTTAGAGCAGTTTTTCTTTTACGTCTTTGCCGCCCTCTGTTTATGTCTCTCTGACTCAAAAAGCTGCACAGCCAAATGTTGTAACAATAGAGGAGGAGAGCGCCGAGGCAACAATCCCCGAGGGAGCCACAATGAAGTCCTGCACACATGAAAGACTGCTGTGAGAGAAAAGAGAGAGGAGAACGAGGGGGAGGGGGGCGAGGAAAGGTAAAGATCATCAACAACAACAACAACAACAACAACAACTACAGAAAAAAAGAGAAGTAGAAGAGAAGTGACAGATCATGAAAGCACAGAGAAGGGATGACTAAAATAATTGCTGCTGATAAGATCAGTGTTTTGGCTTTACATGCATGAGAATGTCACACAGGACTTTTTTTTATCGGCACTGATCATTTTCTTTTATTACTTTTACAGCTAATTACCCGTCTTTATAACATTACTGAGTTTATCACGCACCTCTTCATTTCCCTGTTATCCATCTTCCCCCACTGAAAAATAACTCGCCCTAAGTTACATCTAATTTAGCCCCAACTACATTCATAATGAAGCTACCTTATTCTCCTCTGAGTCTGACTGCTGCACTTACTTAATGGCCTATTAATAAAGGATGTATACCATCTATAATTCACAAACGCTCTCTCGGTCTTGTGGCTTTATCTTCCTGCACCACTGCATTTGCATACGGCGGGGGCAGTTTTTTTTTTTTTTTTGTTTTGTTTTTTACAAAATCTGAAGATGAATCATGGATTCCTGCATTGTCCTCCTTCTTTCAGTAAGATAGAGGGAGATGGAAGACTATCTTCCCATCTGACCGAAGGCAGCAGTCCAGTGCAGTATCTGAGATTGTCTTTGATAAGAGAGTGTAACTCCCTGGAAAATGCTTGTTGTTGTGTGTCCAGCATTGAGTCAATGTAGTGTGTAATATGAAAAAGTAAAGACTATGTTGGACTTAAATTTAAACCCATGACATTATAAAGATACAGTGAAAGAAGCTCAAGTGATTTTTTTATTTCTAAATAAAAATATGACTTAATTCAAGTTACAAACGACGATTAATCAAAATCTCCATTCCGCTCAGGTCATTTGAGAAAATCACAAATATGAAACTGTGCAGGCATGATAAAGATAATAAAAGGTCTGCATTTCTATCTGTCCTTTTCTAGTTGTCCGTCTCTGTCAACCAACTACTGTCATCGTAACACCATCTGTTGACTCTGGTTGAGCTGGCAGCAGACAGAGGATGAAATGGGCTGAGGCTGGCGTCAAGCACAGTCAGATCTCTCCAGCCTCTGGTGATGCAGCTGACCTCCCCAGCAATGTGAATACGAGATCTGGACCAACAGTAGAGGACAATGGAGCCAGCTGTGCTCAGGACATCTTACTGCCGCACACGTATGCTTATTTCACTGGGTTAAAAGATTAATTCCTTTCTGAAACTGGCTGAAACAAGGACTGTGAAGTCTAAAGGCTGTTGGAGGCTTCATGGTTACTTGTCAATATTTTCCTAACGTCTGATATTATAAGATAAAGCTGGAGCTGCTTACTTATTCTATGTACATAAACTTTAAAGCACTGACCTCACTCATAAGGGTACAAATTCCAACTGAATACCATACTCAGCGCGTTTCTTACTGTGTACTGCCCTGTACTAGCTTTGTCAGTCACAGCCTTTCATCAGGAGAAAAGAGATGAGCATCATAATGTACTGTATGTTGCACAATGTAAAACATACACCAGGCATGCAAGGGTGAGACATATTGATCAATTCTGGAATGTAACCCTGCAGATAAACAGACTTTTCATCCACTGCAAACGAACAGCCCAGTCGCCAGGATAACATGTCGGCAGCTAACTATTCTGCAAACCACGGACACTTTCAAATTTGTACAGATCGAAGGATATGTATCGCATTGACATTTCTACAAAATGTGTCATATCACGTTCACATTGTAGGTTTACTACCTGACTTTCATGTCGGGAGGAGGAGCAGGGGAAGGACAGTGGAGAGGAATTACAGCGACAGAGTTGGACTGCAGTTCAGGTCTGTGTTACAACATTCGTAAGTACGACACCCCTGGATATCCTTAAGGATACCTTAGGACAATTTCCAGCTGTACTTGTTGCTCCAAAAAAACAGATATTTTGAACGGGAAGTCGGGACATCTGCAGTTAGGTTTGTGGCGACAAAACCAGGTGTAACTTGACAAGCCTGAACCTGACCAAATCCTAAGCACAGCGTTGTGACAAGAAGAAAAGTAAAGTTGCAACCTAAAGTAAGGCAAAGTTATAATGTATGTGTGGTTTTTTGCTTTCATTAATATGCCAACATTTATTCTGATGATCGGTTTTAATTTAAAATACTACCAATTTATTAGTTGGCTGATTATTTCCTGATACTGGCCTATCACAGATCACTATCAGTGCATGTTGTCTGATATGCAACGATACAAACATTTCTCCAGAGATCATAATGATGAAAAAGTTGTTCAGGTTATTTTTTTTATTATTAAATTCAAAGTGAAGTTTCTTGTTTTAGTGCACTGAAGTACTTTTAAATGATAAAGTTTATTATTAAAATGCAAATTATCATGTCTTTATTACATATCTTTCTCACAGGTGCTTGATAACCACATCAGTGCAAAAGATAGGTGTATATCGGTCGATTAAAGAAAAGCTAAAATGGAGTCAACTTCAGTGAGAAAAGAACAACATAATAATGGAAAAGCACAAAACAAGACATCAAAGTGAGGAAACTATTTTAAGCTCCTACTTTGACAACTCTATCTCCTAAACTGGCTTTGCTGACATGCTGACAAATCCTTAGGGTGACATTTTCAGATGAAACACACCGGAGCAGCACCGCATAACAGGAGGATGCTTGGGAGAGCTGTTCTCTTCAAAGGGAGGTGTGTGCGTGCATTAATGAGAAACAAGGCATATGGCTGCCTCCATGCATGGGTGCATGTGAAGGACAGAGAAATAAAGGAACAGCAGAGAGATCTAGGACAAGCGACAACATCAGTGACACAAAAAAAACCTCAGGGTTTGCACAATGAAAGTCCCTAAAACGAGTATCACATGTCAAAAGAATCTAAACTCCTCCACCTACACACAGTGGAAGAAATTCAGTGGAAGACGCACAATGCCACTGAACAGCATTAGCGAACAATGTTTTGACTGCTGTATCCTGTGTGACTCCAGACAAACGCATTCCTCCCACATTCATTCTTCAAAAGATGGAGGGATCAGACTGCACAGACAAACACAAACACACAGCCTGTTGATTCCTACAACAGGAGTCAGCATGTGACGACCATAAAACTGCTCTCCACACATCAATCACTCATCGGCTCTAAACAACTTCCACACACATCTGCCGGTCCACATTTTATGAGCTACCATTACGAGTGCAAGTTGAAGTTGGGAGCTCGATGTAAACACATGAGCCTTTAGACCAGGAAATGTGTTTATGTGAGGAGCGATAAATCTCAGGCGGGGTTTAAGCTTTAACCCGGGCTACGTGGAAAAAGATTTGTTTGTTTATAGATGCCGTGATCAAGGCTGACAACGGAGCTTGTCAAATTTCAAGGACAGCATCTGAAAAACTAGCCCTCTTAAAAAAAATCCAAAACGCGTTGCAGCACTCCTCTTCTCCTTTCAAACCTCTGAAACTGTTAGTTTGGGACTGTCGTAAAGGTTTTGCACTGCAGTACAGGCGGTGTAATTACTTCACACGAGAAAAAGCTGGACAAGGGAGAGATCCAACTAAAGCTCGTCAACTAAAGCTGTCAGAGAAAGTAGTTTAAATAGTTTATATAAAAATGATCTACTGACCACATGATGTTCATGTGATACAAAATTATAAATAAATACAAAATGACACTCAATCAAGTTTACTTCCCACTTGTTCACAGGTGATACATAAACCCCCCAAAATAAAATACCACACTATTCATGGGGAAGTACAAGTAATGTCGGCTTTGGCCAGACTAGAGTCCATGTCGGGGTGTCAGCCTGTTCACTTTACAGGATTGCAACAACTTCTTTGAGCATTTGTAATAAATAGCCATTTTTATGCCTAATTGATACCTAATATACGGTATATTCAAGTTGTTTGCAGTTATGAGTAGTTCACCTGAAAAAAGACAACTCTTTCACTGTAGTTTATCATTCTGGAGGAAATACAGATTACTCAGTGTGGGTTTAGAAAAATTAAACAAATAATACATAGATTGGTTCCCAATAAACATTGCTTTATGATTTAGTGATTCTTCTGCTGTGAAACAAAAACAGGAAGAAGCATTGCAAAATGTACCTAAACTACTAGTTAAATTATATGTAGTTCACTACTACCCAACACTGAGTCATGGCAGCTTGTGGATACATTCAAGGGGCTTGGATAGAAAAGAAGAAAAATGTAAACTCACCTGCATCAAAGTCTGGGAGAAGAACATTGTCAGGTGAGGAGCAGATGAGGAGAGAGAGAGAGAAACATACAAGTGTTAATACAAGGTCAGCACTAATTGAATTTCACTGCATGAAGCCAAATATGTTAATGAGAGAGAACACGTCCAAGAAGGTCCAGAAGGTCTTTTCACAATGATGTTTAATAGCTTTGTCTCATTAGAAATCCCTTTGACTTTCTAGCGAGGGCACATTAGATATGAGGTGCGTTCAGCTTAAGTATCAAACTATCATATCAATAATAAAATCAAGTGGCATCAGTCAGTCAGAGCGAGGCAGTCAGATCAAAGAGGAAGTGGTTGCTGAAAGGCCATTAGGTTGGACATGGAGGTGCGCGCTGCGTCTGGCAGGACGCCTGCACTTGGCAACTAAATCAATCAGAGGGAAGGGCAGAAGTCGTTCTGGCATCTCTTCAGGTAACAGATGGATGAGTTCTGTGCATCTGTGTGTGAGCATGACTGTTGAGCAGGGTGAGGGTTTGATAGAATTGTTTTGATTTAGCTGAGTGACCCATAAAATAAATACATCAAACCGTCTACGTGGGGACTGCTTTTCTACTTTAAACTTTTGAGCCTGAAAAATAAAAACTGCACTCTACACTCCATAAACTCTCTATTTCAGATTTTTTTTTATTGTTTTTTTTTGTGCTGATGTGAATTTACAAAAAAAAACGAACAGACGGAAGCTCAAGTCACGAAATGGATGATGTAAAAATAATCCCAAGCTTCTGTGGAAAGAAAGTATTTTGATGATAACTTAAGATATGTTTTTGTGATGTAAGATCATTTTTGATCTGAGATAAACACATTTTCTGACCTCAGTTTTTTAGTGAGCGTGTTCCACTGAATTATGAGGAACCTGTCACGCTAAGTGAGAGGGAGAGATGTTGATGTGGCTTTTGTGTCGGTACAAAAATGTAGTTCAGTGGCATTTCAGGAAATCGTTCTGACAGAGCTTTGAAAACAATAATGTTTGATTAAAAGCAAGCGTTTGATTGTGGCCTCGGTCTTGAAAGGCTCTACGCCTGATTTTGAAAGGAATAAATGCAGAAGACAAACTGTCTTAGTGACAAACGTTGTCTTAACGTTTCACAAACTGATGACTTCCTGCACACATTTGTAATGTGTTTATCAAAATTGAAAAAATGCAAAAAAAAATAGAATCACTTCAGTGTAAAATAAAACACTTTTCTAGATTTTCAGTGAATTCTTCAGTATTTCTTTGCCTAGTTCCCCTGTATTTTGATCTAGTTGTGCCGCAAAAGTCCCTGGAAGTGATTCACTTAGATAAGTGCTGCACGTAGGGTGACAGAGGAGGAAAGAGGAGGAGAGATGTGGAGTGTGCTGGCAGTGAGGGAGTGAAGTTCAGAATTATGCTGCTGTCTCACCCTCTGCTGGATGAGGGCGTGTTTGTGCTCCAGCTCCCTCTTCTCCATGGCTGAGTCGATGACCAGCTGATCCAGCTGCACAGAGCAAAGAGACGGCAGAGGTGATGAGACGTGTGAATGAAGACTATGAAACACAAACGCACTGACAAACCGACACAAGAACTAATGTTTTATGCTGATATGAGCTCTTCGGCAGCCCAGTATATCATCTTACAAACACTTTATTGGAGGCGACACAGGACAAAAATACATCTGCTGTATGTTTGTTTGCAAAAGACGTATATGTCTCTAAATGACCAGAAAGAGGAAATAGTTCACAGACTGAAGATTTCTCTGCACAAGCGATATCAAGGTTAACACTTACATGTATACTACGGATACTTAGTATCAAACTATAGTTTGGATGATTAGGACAACTCTAACAAATCACAGCATATCACAATTTCCCAAATGTTTGACAATCTGACTGAAAAAATGAACATTAAAAGAAAATTGATTGCCAGTTTATTATGAAAATGTTCAAATAAAGAATCAAATGATTCACAACTCGCTGCAGCTTTAATGGACGGGTGAAGGAAGAAGGGTGTTGCGTATCTGTATCCCCAAATAAAACTCCTCCCTCTGCCTGTATTTTGTTACTATTTTGCTGTGTTTGTGACGTTTCTCAGCGTCAGCGATTTTGCAGAAAGAAAGCTGATTGTTGGGTCTCATTCCCCTGGTTCTCATTCCCCCGGTTCCCAAATACCGCTGCTCTGGGTTGGCTCGCTGACAATTTACGGCCTGATACGCTGCGATGAGCTATCTTCTTTAGAATCACCTCACCTTTAAATGGTGCGTTCACAAACAGCAGCTCACAACGTCCTGCAACGTGCGCCTTTAACCTTTTGTTTTGAGTTTTAAATCTCCAACAACCATTGGCAAGCTTCCAATACTTGGTTAAAGTCAATGAAGGCGACAGTGGAATGTTGTCTAAAGAAGGATGCTGAGCAAAATGCAGTCACAAAAGAAGTGTGAATGTATATTTTCTCTATTTGCGTGTGACTTTGGTTTGTTAGTTCCGTCTCACCTGCGCAGCCAGCTTTTTCATGTAGGGATCGATCTCATCCAGGATGTGAAAGCCCTGCTGGAACAGTGTGTACTGGGCACGCATGAAGGACAGCATCTGCAGGAGACACAGGGACACAAGGACGGTTGAGCTACACCACAGGGACTCTACATATACATGCCAGACACAGACATAAATAAAGAACACCATAATATTGTTGTTCAAGGATCTGGGCTACTCACTGCATCCAGGATTTCAAACTTCTTCTTGGCCTGAAGCACATTAATCTGCCAAAATAAAGAGGAAGAGCAAAATGTAGATTTAAGGCTGCATGTTTGAGATGTGTTTCCTTTTCTGCATCTGTTGCAGCCGTTGGGTGTCAGCGCCACCTATTGGACGACACTGGTAACACAATCTGAGGTTTGTGTGTTTCACCTGCAGTACATAGTCGAGGGCCAGGTGCCTGAAGGCTTTGCGGCTGAGGATGAGCGCCTGCGTTGCCTCTTCGGCCTCGTGCACCTTGTTCCTTGGCGCCTGGGCGTTCTTCACCTGGGCCAGCTCCATGTCCTCGCGCACTCGGTCAAACTGCTTCTTGGTGTCCTTGAATTTGCGCACGTCCCTGAGGGAAAGATCACAAAAAGCATGTAGGTTTTTTTGTTCAAATGCATGATTTATCCTATTACTGGTCACTTTCTGCATGCAACCTATAATAACCAGACAAAATATTTGAAAATGGGAAGATAACATACCAGCATTCACATTTACATTTTAGACATTTATGTCTCACAGCACTGATATGGTGGTTTAATATATTTCTTAAGTCCACTTTGACACATCACACCCTTAAATATCACCTTAAACATGCAATACATCTTTCTTTGTAGCAGCAGGAGAGAGATATATTAAATCATGTTTATATACTCACTCTTTAATGAAGGTGTGCAGCTGCTGCTTGATGGACCTCTGAGCCTGATCAAACAGAATCTGTGCACAGAGAAGGTGACCGAGGTCAAAAACACGAGGGTTTCATATCATAAGTGCACACAAAGTATATTAAAGAAATAACTGATTAGTAGTTGCTACATCTCAACACAAGATGGCAGTATGACCCCTCCCATCATACAACTATAACAGATAATGTCACAGGCAGAGAGGGGGAAGGAAAAAAACCATGTGGACATGCACACATGTACACTCACTCAGCTGCTGCCTCAAAACATTTTTAGCCTTGCAGGGTCCCAGATTTCTCTTTGTTTTAACTGTGGGATTCCTCCTCCTCTTCCTCCTTCTCCTCCTCCTCATCTCACACACTCCTGTCATTCAGCTGTCCTCCACGTCCTTCACTATGTTTTTTTCCCTCCATTTTTTGTGCAAAGCTCACTCCATCTAGATGAGCGTTTCTCGTCCATTTCTGTATTTCTGACCGCACTCCAAAATAAAATGAGCACAGAGTGGCTGCTGTTAAACAGAACGTCCATCTTTATTAGGGAAGTATGTACGTCTCGCTGATTTATCCATGCGTATGGAAAACAGAAGACCTAAGTGAATGCGTCAATGCCCGCACAAAACACACACACCCGCACTTGAATTAGATTGTTTCACCACAAACACACACAAACAATGTATACAGCAATCACTGTTGACAGCCTGTGGATTAAACTTCCTATAGCAATCCCAAGTTGATAAACATACACACTGAGGATTACAGGCTTAGTCTGTGTGTGTTCATCCATAAGATGTGTTGATCTGATGACTTCACAGATTTGTTTTCTCTGGTTTCTTGCTTTGGTTGATGCTTTACACAGATGAAGTCTGCACTCATTCTGGGACAATATATGACCTGCTGCTCCTGCAGTGTTCATAAATGGCTTTTTAAATGGCTGCAAAAGTGTGGCGGAGCTCCAAGAGGTCAGACACTTCCCTCCTTTTATGTCTCTGCACCTGCAGTCCCTTTCTACAAATCTATTGTTTGCTGTGATATATATTTCACATTGAAGGAGGCAAAAGTTACAATATATTAATACATTTTAGGGATGGACCTTATGGATTTTTATTAAGCCGATATATATATTTATATACACATATATGTATATACACATGTATATTCTCCTATATTATCAATATCTATATAAAATATAAATCCTAAACTAGCATGACTAAAGTTCTTCTCGACATAACATAAGTTTAGCTGGCTAGCTAAATAATAGACATTTCTTTATGTGCAATCTATAATATACGAATAATACCGTTTTGAAATTAAAGATGAATAAAAATGTATTTGGTTTAAATTAAGCAGTACTTTCAAGAAATTGTCACTGTTTTTTTAAAAAAAATTTTTTTTTGTCTATGTTTAATTACTTTGAAAACACCCAGAGAATTTGCTTCTATGATCACACTTATGAGAGAGGGCCAGTGGTGAAGGACACTCCCTGCTCTTTCACACGCTGCTCACTGATTGTACTTGATATAACTACTCAACATGTGTCAGGAGACTGTTAGTCACTGTATGCTGCACAAAGTGAAGGTTTGGTACTTTCCAGGGGTGGTATCAATATGTCTGCCAGTTGCACAGGAAACAATTAAATCCCAGAAAGAAAAGTTTAAATCAGTTCCATCAGATAGACTTTGACCCACATGTAACTAATCCAAATGTTCCACCCAAACCTGTTCTGGATTATGGTGCCCCGGGTATGACCCAACACAACCTACAACTACACTCAGATATCCCGCACTCTTTTCAGCCAAAGATCATACGTAGCTACTGAGGACTTCAGTGTACCTTCAGTCACCTCTCCTGTATCTGTTCTGCATGAGAGAGACAAACCAATATGTGAATTTCGCAGGACTAAAGCCATCAAAGCACAGAAAGTTAATTGAACACATTATAATCCCCACAAAAAACCTGTTAAAACCCACAGTGGTATCACTCTCAATCTGCTAACATGAGGAGTAGGAATCCTGTATATTTAAAAGTACACACATTTGCTCCTCAAGTGATTTACCCTGAGATTCATTTTCCTGTTTGAATGGCTTCTTTTGTGTCTGCCGAGAGCTGACAATGTGCAGGAAAAGGCATCACCGGGCTGGTGGAACAAAGACTGATTTGCGTTCACTCCCCTCCCTCCATCCCTTCATTCATACTGTCTGCCAGAGAAGCTATTAGTGTAATTCCTGGGTGTTAGGGTGGAGGAGCGGGCTGGCGGTGATGAAGGGTAAGTAGGAGGACAAGGAGGATGGGTGGCTGAGCACAGGAAAACAGGTGGTGACAAAAGAATAAACAACAATACGAAATTGTTAACAGTGGCGGGTTATGCGAGAAGGCAGGAAGCCCGCGCAACTAAAATCTCGCAAACGTGTCGATGGAAAGAGAGACATAGAGGAAAAGAGAGGAGAAGATTCCCCTGGATGGACGTCACGCAGCTGATGGATGCTATCTAGTGCGCAGGCCTTTGATTTGATTTAAAAAGGGATTTAAGGTTAAACAGGCTTGACCTTGATGGAGTGGAACAGAGTCAGTGAAGGAATGATAAAAATAAACTATATGGGGAAAAGAACAAGACCGATTAGTGAGGAACAAGGGAGGATCAACTTTTTAAATACAAGTGTAAACAACCACAAAGACGCACTGTGATCACATCACTCAAACCGCTTGTCGAGACACATTTGACCACATGTGATAGGTACACGACAAGGACGTCATCTATGCAGGACGTGCCAGTTGTTACAGTGACAGAACGCAAACCTACGTCCTCTGTGTAACAAGAAGAAGAAGCCCTAACGACAGGCAGAATAGATTACCCACTGCCTGATTTCCATTTGCTGCACTGTAAGGCAAATGAAATGCCTTGGCTCTCTTTCCTGCCACTGTAAGCTGCAGATGCTTGTAAAGAGACTGCCACTTTCAGCTGATTTCATTCTTCAACTGGTAACCACAATATCCCCAGAGTCCCCCCAAAAATCGCACAAATTTGTGAACGTTGTTGAGAGAGGAGAACCTTCTTTGTGACACAGCTACAGCAAATTCTAAATCTTTCATGCCTTCTTGTAAATTCGGCATTACAAGCAATAACTGAAATTGCTTCTTTTCCGTGTAAGAAGCATGGGTTTATTATGGTTTCCATGTGTAAAGAGTGTGCCTGACATCCAAACATTTAGCAGCTGTTTTAACCCTAAGTTCTCAACTGATTTCACCATTTACGTTAAATTTATGAAATAAGACGGCATTTTATTTATGGCAAAAAATTATGCCTTTTTTTTCTACAAATACATTAAACAGTGACTAATAAAGACTGTCACCGGTGGAGAAACTCCCCAGACTCCATTAAAAACAGATCAATTTTGTGAGTTACTGAGTTCGGAGAAGCTTTATAAACATTGTGAAATGCTGTCTACATCAAATTCTGAAATATTTGGACCTTCTTGTAAATTTAGTATATGTTATACACAAAACTATTTCACCATCATGACAGTTTTTCCCAATAATGTACATTTATATTTGCGGAAATTAGATCACAAGTGGACACTTGTGAAACAAAAGTAAAGATGGGTTGAAATGGCAGGTGTGAACTTTGGGAGTTAGAGATGTCAACTTGTGATTGGATCACTCAGGACTGATGTTAATGCAAAGTATAAACATACTCTTGGAGTCTCTGACGAGGTCAAACCACAATACAGATTTGAAAAGGGGAAGATAACAGATGCTGATACGCGTATTTTAAACACTCACAGAGGGAAGAAGTACAGCACCATCAAACAATAAGGTCCTAAACAGCATATCTGGTCCCATATAATCGCATTTGTCACGAGACCAGTGATGCTCTACGACTAAAAATAATGTAGAATGTAATTTACTTAATTCCTTTTTGCTTGCTCCTTCCTCCCCTTCTTTTCCTTCTGCAGCACTCTCTTTTATCCAGCTCACTTTCCTTCTCTCTCCATGTTTCGCTGTTACTAATTTCAACTTTGTGTTTGACAATTTTATTCACACAGTCATGCACAGACATGGATGAGTGAACGCCTCAAAACCACAAACACTTACTGTATTACACGTATGACGTGTTAATATGTACGGCGAAAAACACTCCAAAATGTCATCATGTATCTCTTAATCTAGAATTCTCTTCAGGCTTTTCCAGAAACTTCAGCAGATTCCCAGAAAAAGGGAAATTAATCACACTTAGTCACGAGGAGAGAGTCATATGAAGACAATCTACGTGTACGTGTTTGTTTGTGTGTGTTTGTGTATGTGTGTGTGTCTTATACGTGTGTGAATGTTTCTGAATTGTAGCTGCTGTACACATCTGGCGAAGCATGTGGTTTGAATCAGACACATGCATGTGGACCTGCCTGTGTAGCTGTGTGAATATGTTGCATCATAATCTTTTATTTTTGTGAACATTCTCAAAACGTATGTAATATTCTCCACGTTGTATATGTCCATGTTTCTGTGAAAAACAGTGTTAAACCAAATTAAGTTTCTTTATGGTTCCGTGTCACCTGCTGTAGCAGGGGGGGACATCAATTAACGGTACACAACAATGCTAGAGCGACGTAGCTCTGCCTTCCCGGCCAAACTTGGGAAGATTTTGCACTGGTAAGAGGTGTTGTGATGCTCTCACAACTGTTGGCTAAGTTAGCATAACTTACTCTGTCTTAAACTGAATATAAACATGACGATATCATTGCTAAAGCACTGTTAAATATATTTACGGTTGTTTTGGCCGACGAAAACCGCTGTTTATTTCGTTAAATTTGACGGAGATTTTGCCCTCATTTGCATATTTTATGACCCACTGCAGGAGACTGAGAGAGAGCCTGAAAGCCTGCATGTGTACTGACTGTGTCCCTCGCTGCTCCTATAGGTGTGTTACAGTATAAAATTGTTAATCTGTATCTTGTTGTGTGTTTTTATGAAAGACTGTGTAGTTTAAGTGAAGACAAGCCATATATTAGAAGTGAGATTTATTTTTCTCATAAAGAGATTATTCCTGTGTTTGTCACTTTATGAGTGTCAGTACAAGAGCATACATTATTTTGGTGTGAACATTTTATTTGTAGAAGTATTTTTTTTTTTATCATTATATTTTCATTTTTATATTATGACAAACTTGGGAAGATTTTGCACTGGAGACTGAGAGAGAGCCTGAAAGCCTGCATGTGTACTGACTGTGTCCCTCGCTGCTCCTATAGGTAAAATAAATGTGCAGATCCCGATTCCTGGTCTAAGTGGTGTCCTTAAATCCAAAAGCAACCAGATTAAAGCTGCTACATAAAACTGGTGCCGTGACCCGGATCCATTGGTCAGCCGCCGCCGATCACCGAGGTTCAGCTGTGTGCTTGTGACGTCTGGAATGCCAATTTGGTAGACCTGTGGATTCTGTTACCTTCTGAAGTGGTTGCTGATATTCTGTATATATATATATATATATATATTCTGTATAGATACAGGCACCCAGAGTAACTCATTAACTCTACAAAAGGAATCGTATTAGCATATGTTGTAACTTTCTGTGAAACCTCCAACACTGATTCTATTAGTGTTGTTTGCGACACCTGTATACTGTATGTCCATGTGATATGTTAAATATGGCAGGCAGAAGCCAGGACACTTTTGATGTTTTCACTCCCATTATTGGGAGAGGCAGGGCCTTGTTTAACACAGATAGAGCAGTCTGGAATAGAACTGCAGTGTTAGCTAGTGAATATTCAGACGACATCGCTGACATCCCCCCACTTGAGCCTCAATTTTCTACTCCTGCTGTGAGCAATGAGAACACCACCCAGCAGTTACGTGATCTCATTGGTGAGTTGAGCAGCCAGATAGGTGAATCTATAGCCAGTCGCTTACTAGCCAGTCAGCCTCAACTCATTCCAAAACAGCCTTCATCGGCCAAATTAATTAGAAATGAGACACCAGACACAACCATTGACCTCTCCAAAATGAGCCTGGTAGTCAGATCCGACATCAAGGAACCTCCCATGTTTCGTGGTGATGGAAACGATAAATACACCATACAAGAGTGGATTGACATGACGGAGGTGTATCTGCACAAGAGAAACCTGTCAAGTGACGAACGAGGAGATGAGATCCTGAGCCATCTTCTCGGCAGGGCGAAAAGTATTGTCAAAGTAGGATTGAAAAGCAGTTCAACATCTGGCACAGTTGTTAATCCTGAGACAATTTATAGTATATTGAGACGCTATTTTAGCGAGAGCCCTGGGTCCTGTTTACCACTAGCCGATTTCTACGCCACACAGCCAACAGCGAAGGAGACACCAGTAGACTACTGGGTTCGACTGAATACAGCCGCTGAAGCAGCTGACAGACGCTTGCGGCTCCAGGGGAGCAAAATGGATAATATGGACGCAGAAATAGCCATGATGTTCATCAGGGGCTGTCCTGATCCTGGTCTCGCCTGTGTTTTCAAGTGTAAGCCAAAAAGCAAGTGGTCACTCACGGAGGTGCAGGAGGCTATTGACGAACACCAACGAGAATGCCAGGTAAAGAAAACAAACGCAAACACAACCAGAGTACATGCCCTCCAAGTAGCTACTGCCGTAACAGCTATTGGTTCTCCAGAACCAGGAACTGACTATGCCAAAGTGAGCACGGCCAAGTTAACTCCAAGTAATCCGACCAAGTCACACGAAGCGGCTGCTTCAGAACAGAGTGCTTTAGAGCGAGTGCTGAGCATGTTAGAGAGAGTGCTAGAACGTACCAGCCAGCCTGTTCACACTGCTAAACCCCAGTTCCCTAATTCAGCTCATGTTACCCCATGCCAAGTCTGTGGAAACAGCTCTCACTCGACACGCACACACTGCATGAGAGAAAGGAGATGTCTAGGTTGCCTGGAAGTGGGGCATCAGAAAAAAGACTGTTCTAAAACCACTGCCCAGCACGACAACAGCTCACCCAATCAGGGAAACTAAGCCACTCACACTTAGGAGGGCACAGTGTGAGTGACAGTGGTGAGACCCTCGACTCTAGCGAAGACATACAGCATGCTTATGCAGAAAGCCTTAAATCTGCCCCACCTGGTGCTGTTGTTCTGTTCCAGAACATAACCAAACTTGATAAAGCTGACAGTCTGTTCTACACTAATGCACAGGTGGACAATAAAGTCTCATTGCAAGCCTTACTTGATACTGGCTCCATGGCCTGCACCATTAGTGAGGAGGCTGAACAGATGCTTAAGGATGTTGGATTAGCATCAGAACCCAGCACCGTTTATACTGACATCGTACTCGTTGGTTGTGGTGGAATTCAGGTCAAGCCTAA
Organism: Diplodus puntazzo; assembly: GCA_963678695.2. Classification (NCBI taxonomy): domain Eukaryota; kingdom Metazoa; phylum Chordata; class Actinopteri; order Spariformes; family Sparidae; genus Diplodus; species Diplodus puntazzo. The sequence goes on along the minus strand of OZ023157.1, from coordinate 22,848,114 downwards.
ATGCATTCATCATCTGAAGATGGAGGTGTATGGATGCACGTTTAGTGTACCTGTCTTAGTGGTTCCGGGGCAGAAAGATCAAATGATCCTGGGCACAAATGCCATTAAACACCTCTTGAAGCAGTTCAAACAGTCTCCTCACTTCTGGCAAGTTCTGAACAAACCTGAGTCTGCAGATGTACCCGAGATAGTACAGTTTCTTAACATGTTGGCAGGCATTGATAGATGGAAAGGTGATACAATGCCTAACTTTATTGGTACTGTCAAGCTGGCGCAAGCAGTAACTCTCCTACCAAAACAAGAGCACCTGGTTTGGGGCAAGCTACCTGCATCCTCACCCCTTTCTGAAGGCAGTGCCATATTAGTTGAACCATCAAGGACACAAACACACAAGAAAAATGTCATAGTCTGCAGGTCTGTAAGTTCTATGAATGGTGACAGATGGATTCCAGTCAGGGTCCTGAATACGTCTGACAAAGCTGTCACCTTAAAGCGTCACACCAAAGTAGCAGATGTATCCACCTGTATAGCCATTGAGGATTTGGATATGACCCCAGAGCAGAAGCCAGCTACAGAAATCACAGTGCAGAGTCAGACAGTGTGTGGTGAAACAGCAAGTGGTCCATTCCCCTCTCCATGTCCCAGTTTTCGTGACAGCCTACATAGCCTGGGATTGGATGATCTAGATATTGAGTCATGTGAAGTGTCAGACCACTGGAAGTCGCAACTACTGCAGCTGATCCACAAGTATGAGGATGTCTTCTCAAGGAGTAAACTTGACTGTGGACTGGCTAAGGATTTCGTCCACCGTATTCATTTGTCCGACGAAAGGCCATTCAGACTCCCATATTGGCGTGTTCCACCAGCACACTACCACAAGCTCCGACAGGTTCTTACGGAGATGGAGGAACGTGAAATCATTCGCAAGTCTAACAGTGAGTGGGCATCCCCCATAGTGCTTGTGTGGAAGAAGAATGGGGATCTAAGGATATGTGTGGATTACCGTTGGATGAATGCACGGACGATCAAGGATGCACATCCTTTACCCCACCAATCCGACTGTCTGGCAGCTCTCGGAGGTAGTGCCATATTCAGTGCCATGGATCTTACTTCTGGCTTTTATAACATCGCCATGGCAGAGGAAGACAAAAAGTTGACAGCCTTCACAACACCTATGGGGCTCTATGAGTTCAATAGGCTTCCTCAGGGTCTATGTAATAGCCCTGCAAGTTTCATGCGCCTCATGATGGGCATATTCGGTGACCAGAACTTTATGACCCTACTCTGCTATTTGGACGACGTACTCGTGTATTCTCCCAACGAAGCCGAAGCACTCAGGAGGCTTGAGACGGTTTTTGGCAGGCTGCGTACTCATGGGCTAAAGTTGGCCCCAAAAAAATGTCAGTTGCTCAGGAGGAGTGTCAAGTTCTTGGGACATGTTGTGGATGAAAGCGGTGTGTCAACGGACCCTGACAAGGTGCAGGCTATTGCTTCAATGGTGGAGTCCGATCTTATGATGGAGGATGGTGTTACGCCGTCTCAGAAGAGGATCAGGTCATTCTTGGGCATGGTCATGTACTATCAGCAGTTCATACACGACTGTTCCCGGATAGCCAAGCCACTGTTTGCACTGACCGCTGCGCCGAAAGGGAAGAGGGGACATGCACGAGGTGCTGCTGCATTCAGGAAGTTACACTCAAGTGATTGGAGAGAGGAACATCGCAGCTCTTTTGAGCAGTTGAAAGCTGCACTCCTAGAGTCTGTCGTGCTTGCACATCCCGATTTCAGCCGACCATTCATTCTGTCTACAGATGCTTCACAGGATGGTTTGGGTGCCGTATTATCTCAGGTTCAAGAGGGTGAAAGTAAGGCGCGCCCCATCGCTTTTGCCAGCAAAGCACTCAACCGTGCTCAGAGCAACTATCCTGCACACCGCTTGGAGTTCCTGGCATTGAAGTGGTCCGTCTGCGATAAATTTAGCCATTGGCTGAAAGGGCACACTTTCACTGTTTGGACAGATAATAATCCACTGACCTATATTCTCACGAAACCCAAACTCGATGCATGTGAGCAAAGATGGGTGTCCAAGTTGTCTCCATATAACTTCAGCATCAAGTACATACCTGGTAATAAGAACATTGTGGCTGATGCTCTGAGCAGGCGTCCCTTTGTCCAAGGTCGTGTTGGCCAGAGGCTCATGGAAGAACCGTATGAGGTACTGCTGGAGGAGTCGCAACAGGTCCAAGAGGACATGGTCCAGGAGTTATTTAGAGTAAGTACCAACCACCAGAGTGTTGAGTGCCCATATTCACCAGAAAACTTGGAACATTGTTCTCTGACTGATGGTGAGGTTTCCGCAATCTTGGCAGGCCATGTTGAGTGGGATCATGGTTCTGAACAGAGAGTGGTCTCTTGGCTCGCTCAAGACTTGAAGAGGCTAGCCCCACCTGGTCTGAGTGCTCTCCCTGTCTTCTCACTCCAAGAGCTCCAAGACGAACAGAGAACAGATGCCACACTGTCACAGGTCATCCTGTTTGTCACCCGTGGGAGACGGCCGTCAAGAAGAGAGAGAGCTGGACTGTCGTTGAAAGTGCTGAAAACCCTTAAACAATGGGAGAAGCTGAAAATGCTTGATGGCATCCTGTATAGGGTGTGTAAGGACTCTCTAACTGGAAAAAAACGTCATCAGTACGTGGCACCCTCCTCCCTGCTCAGTCATGTTCTGCAAGGCGTCCATGATGATGCTGGCCATCAGGGTCAGATCAGGACTTTGTACCTGGCCAGACAGAGATTCTTCTGGGCTGAAATGGAGCGTGATGTCAGAGAACATGTGAGATGCTGCAAGCGCTGTGTTGTCAGCAAGACTTTGGAACCAGAGGGAAGAGCCCCGCTTGAAAGTGTCAAGACCACAAGCCCGTTGGAGCTGGTCTGTTTGGATTTTTGGTCTGCAGAGGATTCCAAAGGAAGCAGCGTGGACGTGCTAGTTGTGACAGACCATTTCACCAAAATGGCCCATGCCTTCAAATGCTCTGACCAGTCAGCTAAACAAGTCGCACGTCAGCTCTGGGATAGATATTTCTGTGTCTATGGCTACCCACAGAGGATCCACTCGGATCAGGGTGCGAACTTTGAGAGCCAGTTGATTCAGGAGCTGTTGCAGATTGCTGGTATCAAGAAATCAAGAACAACACCTTACCATCCCATGGGAAATGGCCAAACCGAAAGATTCAATAGAACCTTAGGGAACATGATCAGGGCTCTGCCTCCCAGGGATAAGCAGAGATGGCCGCAGATGTTGCAGACGCTGACCTTTGCCTATAACTGCACAGTTCATGAGACGACTGGGTTTGCCCCTTTCTTTCTAATGTATGGGCGGATTCCCAGACTGCCAGTTGATGTTATGTTTCGCGATGTGGTGAGAGACAATGACATCACAGACTATGACATCTATGTCAAGAGGATGAGGGAGGACCTCAAGGAGGCTCTTGTGCTGGCTCAAGTTAATGCTAATTCCAGCCAGCTGCGCCAAGCGGACCTCTACAATAGGAGAACAAAGGGCATAGACATCAATGAGGGAGATCGAGTTCTGTTGGCAAACAGATGTGGACGTGGTCGCAGGAAACTTGCTGATAGGTGGGAGTCTACCCTCTACACAGTGGTCTCCAAAGACTCAAGGTGTCATACTTACCGCATCAGACATCCCAGCACTGGGCAAGAGAGAGTTGTCCACAGGAACTTGCTTCTCCAGGCTAACTTCCTGCCAGTGGAAGTGGAGCATGAAGGGGAATCATCCTTTGATGGTTCTGAATCAAGTCAAGAACACAGTAGAGTGGTCGGAAGTCTCCTGGTGACTGAATCTGAGGTTGACCGGTCAGAACGCACTGCCGGCTGGGTAGCAGAGTCAGCTCCCTTAGAAGACTCTCTAGATAGAGAGCATGCACCTCCAGACCCCCCTCAAGTACACCCTGATAATCCTGACCCAGTTGTTACGGAGCAACAGACAAGTGGTAGTGTTTGTTGTGTGACTGAACCAGATTTTATGGCTGGTGACAATGCCAGAGATGAGTCAGGGCTCCACACTGTAATAGACAGAAGCAACGACAGCGAAGCGGAGACTGAGAACGGTGGAGAACAGTCAAATCCAAGGGGTCAGGCAGCCAGGGAAAATGCCAACAGGGCAGCTCTAAAACCAGTCAAGCCGCCACCAAGTAGCTCAGTGAGCCACACCAGGACGAGAGTAGGCAGGATTGCAAGGCCAGTTAACCGGTTAATCCAGAACATGACGCAGAAAAACGCAAAAGTAAACAATTTGTTCAGTGAGTTTGCAAAGACTATGTTCATGTAGGTGACACCTAGTTGTCATGTCGCCAGAGTAATCTTAAGTTCGCTGTGAATGTGAAGTTTTTTTGGGTAAATTCGAGTAAGGGTAACAGCTATTTAGTCATCAGTATGAGATCGTGTATAAGGCACTTTCTGCTGCAAGTGAATATTAGAAGTCTGGCCAGCTTCTTTATGTCACTTTCCCTTTGGTTGGGAGACACTTATGTTGCACAGAGTGACGTGTGTTAAGAAGTAGTAACAAGCTATGCTAATGTTGCTCATACTTCACCTATTACCCATGGTAGGACAGTTTTGAGAAGTTCAGAGGGGAGTATGTAGCTGTGTGAATATGTTGCATCATAATCTTTTATTTTTGTGAACATTCTCAAAACGTATGTAATATTCTCCACGTTGTATATGTCCATGTTTCTGTGAAAAACAGTGTTAAACCAAATTAAGTTTCTTTATGGTTCCGTGTCACCTGCTGTAGCAGGGGGGGACATCAATTAACGGTACACAACAATGCTAGAGCGACGTAGCTCTGCCTTCCCGGCCAAACTTGGGAAGATTTTGCACTGGTAAGAGGTGTTGTGATGCTCTCACAACTGTTGGCTAAGTTAGCATAACTTACTCTGTCTTAAACTGAATATAAACATGACGATATCATTGCTAAAGCACTGTTAAATATATTTACGGTTGTTTTGGCCGACGAAAACCGCTGTTTATTTCGTTAAATTTGACGGAGATTTTGCCCTCATTTGCATATTTTATGACCCACTGCAGGAGACTGAGAGAGAGCCTGAAAGCCTGCATGTGTACTGACTGTGTCCCTCGCTGCTCCTATAGGTGTGTTACAGTATAAAATTGTTAATCTGTATCTTGTTGTGTGTTTTTATGAAAGACTGTGTAGTTTAAGTGAAGACAAGCCATATATTAGAAGTGAGATTTATTTTTCTCATAAAGAGATTATTCCTGTGTTTGTCACTTTATGAGTGTCAGTACAAGAGCATACATTATTTTGGTGTGAACATTTTATTTGTAGAAGTATTTTTTTTTTTATCATTATATTTTCATTTTTATATTATGACAAACTTGGGAAGATTTTGCACTGGAGACTGAGAGAGAGCCTGAAAGCCTGCATGTGTACTGACTGTGTCCCTCGCTGCTCCTATAGGTAAAATAAATGTGCAGATCCCGATTCCTGGTCTAAGTGGTGTCCTTAAATCCAAAAGCAACCAGATTAAAGCTGCTACACCTGTGTGGACACATTTCAGCGTCGCAGTGAGGTCACAGTCAAATTGTGTGTAAGAGTGTGTGTTTGTGTGTGTGTGTGTGTGTGTGTGTGTGTGTGTGTGTGTGTGTGTGTGTGTGTGTGTGTGTGTGTGTGTGTGTGTGCGTGTGTGTGTATGCGAGCTGCGCAACACTGGACCCAGGAGGGACTGGATGTCTGAAAGACGTTAACATGCCAAGAGGACCTGGGCGTGTCGGAACAACACTCTACCTCGACCCCTCGCCTGTTTCCAAAGCTGATGTGTGTCTCACCATGTGGTAGTTGACGATCTCCTGGAGGCTTTCTCCACACTTTTCAAGGCATTCCTGCAATGTTGACAACACACACACACAATGTAAGCACACAAGTTTCCATACAAATATAAACTTTTTCACATGATAAACAATAGAAACATGTTTCCAAACTGTCCCCGTGTATACTGTCATGTCCAGAGAACTTAGTCAGGATTTGTTCTTATAAAATAAGCTAAGACAATTATGTCTCCACTGTTTCACCCCAAAGCTACCAGGGTGACACCCGTACCGACAGGAAATCTAGTCCAAATGTTTTCCTAAGAGAAAACCATAAAGCAGGTTTCAGATCTTGCTGCTTCCAGCCATGTAAACTATCAGGCATAAACATCTCCTGTCTGCATGTGGCCACATCTGTAATGTTTAAAAACAGCTGGATGACTGGGTGTCTGGACAACACTGTTTATACTGCTCTGCTGTTATTATTCATGTGGGGAATCACAGGAATGTCCCCACAAAGATAGATGAGCAGTCATTTGTTGAGACGTTAGGACGTTACGTTGAGAGCGAAGGATATACAGCTCTGAGGTCAGTTTCAAACTCCTGCTCACCGATATCATCTCCTCTTTCTTGCATTGCTGGGACAGGTCCTTGATGCCATTGACAAAGAGCTTGTTGGCGCTGACGTAGGCCCGGCCGGCCTCGATCATCCCGCTGCACAGCTTAACCAGCTAGCAGGGACAGAGAATAAAAATAATCACTTTAAATACACAACAAAAACACCATCTATTTAAAGAGTCACATGTTTTACACTGTGTGATGCTGGGATATTAATAGGTACAGTGGTGTCGTGAATCAAAAAGGAAAGCTTAAAATAATTGTTAGTCACATCTACAGTCCAGGAGGAAGCTCAAATTTAGAATAATCCTCATGTCTGTTTCTAGGACAGTGTTGGCATTACTGAAGCGAGTGCGGATTTATAGCAGTGAACATTCAAGAAAGGCAAACGATTAAAATGATCAGGGGAACATGGGTTTATAATCTCTGTCTGTCTTCCATCAATCTGACAGTAAACCTACAGTCCAACTTTGACTTTATCCTTTACTCACTCACGACTCCCGACAGAAAAAAAACCCCTCTCAGTATTTTTTTCAATGCTGAGCAGTAAATTGAGATTTAAAACACATATCAATAGTCACACCATCACTGATTGCTGCATAGTCACATCATTGTCATTGGGTTAGTTGTTTTCTGTTTTACTTTGTGGTTATATTCTAATGAATCTTGTGACTTTCCACTTCCCCTCTTTGTCTTTTTCCTGCTCATTTTCTTTGTGTTTCCTTGGTTAATCCTTCTTGTGTATTTACACCTGTGTTTTCCCCTCATTCTTCGCTGGAATCAGATGCGTTTCTCGCCCGTTCCCTGCCTCCTGCCTTCCTGTTGTGTTTTACGTGTCCTCATGTTATACCGGTTTGTACTTAGTTTTGTTTTGCTCTTGGTACTTACTCCTGTTTTATTGCCAGCCTTTTGGGCTGCCTTATGTTGCGTGTATTTTGTATGTTATAGTTTGGACTTTGGACATCAGCTTTTATTCAAACTTGCTTTCAGTTTTTTAACCTGCCATGTTTTGTGTTCTGCATTTGAGTCCTCTTTTGACAACCCTGACAATAACTGTGATGTTTAATAAAAGTATTAAGCATGTCATTGTTCCACTGTGAGAATTTTTTCTTGACTATACTGTATATTGGTGGCTCTCAATGTGGATGCCAAAGCATCCTGGGGTGCTTTAAGGATGAGCCAAAGATGTATTTTATGCTAGAACAGAAGAAACAAGTAATAATACTGAAATCAATGTGTTTAACACCCTGTAATATTCAAGAATGTTCATCTACAGGCTTTCAGATCCATCACTGACACTAAAACTGGGAAAAGACAACTTTCCCTCCTAGCGTATCCAAGTTGTACTATTGTTGGCGCCGCTTTCACAAATCAACTTGATCGCTCTTCGTCGAGTAGCAACAACCAACAACACAGGGCAAAATATGAATTCATTAAGTCTAAAAATGAGCAAAAAAAAGCAGATGGAAATGGTGCCAGGCTACCAGCCTGCCTTTATTTTCCCAAAAGATTTCGTTCCTGGTGGGAGACAAAATAGTGTAGTAAAAGTGAGGTTTAAGCAAGGGAACCAACCCACATGCCAGCGGTGTCATTATTCTATAGCCATTACATTGTGTGATCAACACTTACTTAATAGTGATATGTTATAAGGCAAAGAAATTGTCTATGCCTGCTTAAAGAAACCAGGAGTGCTTGATGAAAAACAGAATTCATTCATGGTGTCATACGTGCATGTTTCTGTGCACGTTTTGGTCCTTGAAAATTAAATGTATAACATGATATTTAGCAAACCTATTGTTTATCGGTTATTTCAAGGTCAGTATCATCTGCAAATCTGCACACAGACTGCACATAACCTGATGATAGCTCCGGATGAATGATGAAACAGTCACAAAAGTTATCACATGTCATCCTCAGGGGACCAAGAATGTCTGGACCAAAGTTCACCATCCAGTAAATGTCACCCTCATGGTGGAGCTACAGGAAATCAATGAGATTTTCCATGTGGGCACCAGGGATATATTTCCTGAATTTCAAGGCAATCCATTTAATGATTGTTGAGAAATGTTATTTAAAACTACAAATGGTGGCAGAGAATCCTCTGGGGGGCAGAATCTATCTTAATAGTTGAAATATTTTAGTCTGTACCAAACTGTCGACAAACCGACAGTGGTATCCCCAGAGCCTTGACTATAAAAACACTATCAATAAAGGCAGTCAGAAAAATGGCTAAAACTAATATAGTGCACATACTGTGTAGTGGGTAGCAAACAGGGTGTGAGTCCAGCCGTAGGAGAGAAGAGGCCTGATTGTAAACATGTTATATTACCAGGTGCAGACAGTTCACAGCCATGGTATGTTCTCACCACATTAACTGGCAACCGCCACACTTTCCCACTTCACGGGTTATATGATAAGCTACAGAGCGGCACACTGTCATTAGCGCTGCACTGACTCAGCTGGCAGTGTGTTCTACAGAACGAGAACATGTGTGTGTGTGTGTTGGTGAGGGGCGGGGTGGAAGAGGGTATGCTGTAGAGAGAGTTGAGTAAACCTTTAATTATCTCATTTGGTGCAGGAGTTCCCAAGGTTGTCGCTATGTGAGTGTGGTTAGCTAGGTGGCTGACAGTCAGACTTTGACTCTGCATGGTTCAGGGATGGGAACCGACAACTGCAGAGTCTATCACATGATGAGTGTGTGAGCATTGCTGAAATGAGCAGTAGACGCTGATTTGCAAAAATGTACACTGTATGTATAGATGTTATCTGATATGCATCATACAGTATACGCGTTTATTGTCACATGTACATGACTGACACCATTATTGATCCTCGCAAAAGACAAGGCAGCATGATTCCTGCCCTGCTGCTGCTCCCAGGCTGGTCTGACAACATATCTGTCAACAAATTGGCCGATATGGGGGAAACTGATCTCATGGTGTTCTGTGCTGAGCCCCCAGGGTCCGAACACAGCCATTACAGGGACAGTATATGTGTCAGGAATTTTTGATAAATGGGCTTGAAGAACAACAGGGGGTCCACTTGCAGTCAAAATGCCACATCTGGTACCACATGACAGACCTCGCCCTGTTAATCGACTGTAACAGTTACAGTGTAATGCAGACGTCCTGCTGGTCAATGAGGTGTGGGATGTGAATTTTTGTGGGGGCAATTTATGATCAGTGTATAGTTGGACTGGGCAATATGGCCTTATTTTTATTTTTTTACAGTATTTTAAGGCTATACTGTGATACACAATGTATCTCCATGTTTTGGAATCTCATCAAAATCTATTTATAAATACTAGTACGTGGATTAACAAGCATCAACTGTGTGTTAACAAAAATCCCCCTAATAAGCTGCAAAGTCACACTAGCCAGGATTGAAAGTATTACAATCTGCATCAGTGAATGTTTTCACAGCGGTCATGCAGGTCAGCATCACTGCGGGCAGGTTCAGCTGTCATCTATCTCATAAATGTCCTCCTTTAAGAGAGTGTCCTCCGGCAGCTTCTCAGCGAGGACCCCTGCTGAACAGAACAAATCACCCTGATGGAAACCTCTCTCCCCCCGCAACCTCGTCATCTTACAATGGTGTTCAAATGGAGCTCAAAGTTCAATGAGAGGGTCCTGACCTGTTGGGGGCAGCAATAATCTGTGCGTGTGTGTGTGTGCTTTTATGTGTGTCGGGATGAAGGGAAGGACATTTGTTTGAAATGTCAAAGTGTCGCCTGTTGGTTTGCTCTTATAAGAGATGGGGGTTGTAACAATGTGGAGCTGTTGATAAAGCAGAGACAGACTGCATTAACAAGAAAAGGAAATGAATATGTTTTATTATTTACTGGCTGCACGAGGTGGACTGTACACTTCTAAGTGAACCCGACTTCAACATATTATCGATGTGAAGAGGCAGACTGAATCAAACGAAGAAGAGAGAAGGTGCGGTCACCACTTAACAACATTAACTCTGTCTCATCCTCTAAAGTCTATTAGTTTATCTGTGAAGGCATCGTCTTAGCTCATAGACTCCCTGGAGACAGTTAGCCATCAATTCCTGTGGTCTTCCACCAGAGCCAGAGCTGTAAGTAATGAGATTTAATTTATGGTCGTTGTGGTCACTAAAAATCAACTGCAGAGAAACCGTTAATGATCAATTAAGAGCTGTTGCTGTGTTGCATGTAGCATTTTCTTTGAGCAAGCAGGTCAAACAAAGACATCACATGCTCAGATAACAGAGGACAGCTCCGTGATGCTGTCACACTGCAGAATATAAAGCTTCCTCTGTGTCATTAATCAGTGTTTACTGAGAGTGTGTGCCTGTGTGTGTGTACATGCTTGTGTTTGTTGTCTAGCAGCTATTAAATATAATAAGTCATGTGTGCAGTGTTTCCTGGTTTAAATAGCCTTGACATTTAGATAAGAGAGTGAGGGACAGACGGAGGCGCAGAGGGCTTTCTGATCATTTCCACAGTATCTAAGGAAAATACTGTTTATAGACGAGTCTCCCTTTTAGTGTTTCAACAATGTGCATAATGTTTACATACTACACCAGCTTGTGAGTGATTTTCATGATGGAGGAAGAAACATGCAAAGGGAACGTACACACCCAGCGTGTTAGTCGAATTGGCTGTTCTTAATGAGAATCACAGAAAAATTATATTAACGTGGTTCATACCTTGTCGAGCTTCGCCTCAATCTCCACCACGTCTGTTTCCACATCATCAATTCCAGCCCTGTAGAGAAGATACAAAGTCACACAGTTAATCAGACAGTAACGCCCAACGCCTGTACAAACCAGAAAAACTGTCTTTCTGAGGGGAGGAACCACACATTAATCTGAAAATCGTTACAGACGCAGTCAGAACAACTCTCGGAATAGTGATAAACCATGAGGTCATAGTGACTAATGCCGATGTCCGACGTCATAATATTCAAGTTTGAAATGTATTTGTGACATCTTAAAAAGCTGAAAAATGACGCAGGGGGAACAAAAGGCTTGGAAAGATGAAGGCATGGTGAAAGGATGACAGGAAAGTCACCAAGTGATGCAACAAGAAGTATATTGTTCTGTGTATTCAAACGCGAGCCTCCCACCATCTTAGCATTTACATTATCTGTTTCCCCCGCCACACACGCACACACGCACACACACACACACACACACACACACACGCACACTGAAAATTAAGCAGCAATCAGGCGCCATGCATCACAGTCTCGCGGACTTGATCATTAATCCTGATGACCGGATCGACATAGGCATCACTCTGGAAGATTAGTGGCCATGGCTGAGCTGCAAAATCAATGAATGACATCATGCAGAGACGGAGACAGACACTTAAGTATCCATGAGGTGAGCCGTTGGAAGAGGGCGGCACAAAAGGTTTCATGAATCCGGCATGAGCAGAAGGGAAAAGAATGAATAAAAATGCAATCCAGATTTAGGTGACATTTTAAATACACACTAAATATGAAGATAACTAGACTTGAGGGCCTCACTAGGGTAGTGGAGTGTGTGTGTTTGTGTGCGTGTCAGGTGGTTTGGGTTGGCGGGAAACCTTTACCATCCTCTCCCTAGGGGTCTTCTTCCATTAACGTGCATGCACGCACACACTCATTCACATTTACAGGGTCAGTTGTTATGGCAACTCCTTGTATCTGGGCCACAGAGGCTGTACTTCAGGTCCCGCCATGTCAAATTGTTTTTCTTATTCCTGTGACACGCAAACCTACATCCAGCGAAAAAGGTCCAAAATTAATCCAGTGAGAGAAAAGCACAGAATGACTCATTACGTACATACACATGAACTCCTCGGGATCAGCTGGAGCTTATTGGAGACGATCGAGCTGCCAAGCATCGGCGTCACGCCCTGCATGTGCTGCAACATGTCAACCATAACCCAAAAAGCTCTGGGAGATGATGATCTCATCAAACAGCTTCGACTCCACCCTCTTGTACAACGCTTTAGTGGAGGAGTTGGATGAAGAAAATAAAAAAACGCTTAAGCAACAACACCTGCTCGGCTAGTTTATTCTACAAAGGTCGTGACTCGGCCTGTTTCTGCTTCAGAGGGGACGTGCAGGGCGAAGGAGTGGAGGGGGGCTGAGATGTCAGTATCTGCAGCTTTAGCACCTGCTCCAGAGAACAACATTCACAGAATTCCTTTCTGCTCCTGAGCTTTTCCACAATGCTCGGAGATGTTCAGCTCATTCTTCACTTGTGTCCGTCTTCTTCTTCTTCTCTCATCCAGAACACACACACTATTTATACAGACTGCACCACAACACGACACTGACACAGCAGGGAGACGTGTGTGTGTGTGTGGTCTGCACAGAAGGCTGATTTATATTGTTTCACAGAGCTGGAAAACAGAGCTGATGAGACCCTTCATTAAGCAGTCTGAGTAATTTGCTGCACTTGAGAATTGTTGTTGCAAAATGTCTGGCGTGCAGAGTAATCCATCAAACTGACTCACAGTTTCTCCTCTTTTGCCGCATGTTGATTAGAAATACAACACGGCACGTACGTGCTTCATGTTCTCTGTTATAGTAAGTCATCATGAAGGGAACACGTTCAATGTCAGACAGCAATCTAGAGGATAAGCTCATTACAAGTGTGCCGTGTCTCGGGCAGCTCACGCTGCCAATAAACAGTTAGTGGTGCACAGACAACATTTAATACAGGGGCAGCCCATACACTATTGATCCAAGCTCTCAAGTTCATCACACAAGAAAGTAGGATAACTGTGGTGCTGGTGCTTTGCAGGTCGGATGCATGTAGTGTTGACATGCATGTTCTATCTGTTCTATCTTCCTACAACAGTGTTTCTCAATCTCGGTGGCCTCTGGACCTGCGTGTTTTAAATGATTCCCTGATTCAAATGAACTGGTCGTTATCAGGCTTCAGCAGAGCAAAATGTGTGCGCAATGAAAAAGCAACGTCCAAAAAGCAAACGTTCACATCATAAGCAAGCTTTTTGTTGCTGGGTTGCTTAAGGCTACATACATGTGCTCCTCAGACGGTCCGACTTCCCAAGTTAGGAAGTCATTCTTCCGACTTTGTTGCTGGAAATTGGAATGTTTTTGTAACTGGTGTTGGTGTCGTTTCTGGAAGATCATCATTAAAGCTGCTCCTGGATCATCACAGCAACTGAAGTGACAAACTCCACAATGGGAGCAGGTCATGATGGATGGATGGGACAAGCACAGGTCTATCACCCAGGACATCTGGTATTATTGTTGTGCTATTTCAGATATTTTTTCCTTCAGTAAATCAATTTTCTGTTTGTCTGTAGTTTGGTATAAACTATTGCTTAGGTGTATCTTCTGGTCATAGAGCTCTTACATCACTAAAATGTGGTTGGTCAGTTGCAATAATGGTCCTGAAGCATCAATTATGATGTTGTAGGACATGATGTTGTAACACCAACACATTTGTGCGTGTATATCAAAGTGTGTTGGGAATTATGCGCAGCTTTGAAAATCAATACACTAAGAAGGTTGTCACCTCGGGCAAGGTTAAATATTACAAACAACAACAGCAAAAACACTACACAGGCAAAAGTGTGTGTTTTGAGCATGTGTGTGAGCTTATATTGTTGTCCTCATTTGTCCCCGAAGAGTATCAGCTATTAATGTGTTTCTTTAACTAAGTACACCAGAGAGTTATAGGATTATTAGATTATGGGTCAGGCTGCAAGACAGGATTGTTGCTTGCAGATAGAAAGGCAGCAAGGAAGAAGATGATACGCATGTGCTTTCAGATTTGGTCTCAATGGCACTTGCTTCCTGTGTGTGCTTAGTGTGTGTGTGTTAGAAAAACTGGAGGAACACCCCGGAGCTGCACCGCTCATGATGGTGACGGTGATGGAGCTTGTGATGGAGCTCAGTCCGGAGGGGGGATGGGCTCATCCTCGCTGCCAGTTGTTGCATACTGTACGGGCTCTGACATCACCAGTAAGGGGGGAAGGGGAACGTCACATGCACAAGCTCCACATGCACTTCTATCAGCCCCAACAACCATCCACATTAGAGTCTATTCTTGTTCCCCACGCTGCGTGTGTACTCGAGCATGAAGCTTGCGTGGCTATCCTCTCGCATCTCTTCATACGAGAGCCCAAACACACACACACATACACACACACACGCACACACACGTCCAGCCCAGAGACATATCTGAGCTCCCCATGTCTTCCAGACTCGATGTGTCACATGGCATTACATCCACATCAGCATCACTCCAAGGACCAGAGGGACGATGGCAGAGGGACCAACAAGTCCTCTGATACCAGGACCAAATGGCTGAAATGGTCGCGTGCAACGAGACGTTAGCAAAGACATTCAGTGGAAATGACATGATACATGTCTGATTGAGATAATGTGCCTTGAGTAAAACAAACACTGGACTATGTAGACTCAGATGAGAAATGTTAAAGAACACGTTAACATCATTATCTACTCGCCACCAAAGTCGGCCGAGCTTTGATTATGAAAAAACTCCGGAGCTTCACAGCAAACCAACATTGCAGCACTCCCCTGAACAACTGATTTAGATGGGTACTTGTTTTACAACATAAAAAAACAGCAGAAAAGTGGGTCTATGAGCTCTACGTTGCGTTGAGGGTAAATACATTTTTTTATATCAATTTGCAATCTCTGGGCTTTAACTGAGCAATATCTGCTTCTAATCAAATGTAATCATCATCATGTAAGCATCACTGCAAAGTGTGTGCATGCATGTGCATCCACGCTCATCCTCTGTTGTGCTTCCTAATCTGAGCCACTCACCTAAAATGCGTCCATATGAGTGTATTTGTGTGGCAGATGTGCAATTTGTTTATTGTGCACAAGCATACTGCCCTTAACTATGAATTTATTGCAAAAAACACTTTAATGTATCATCAACAGTTATTTCGTTTAATTCCTCCATCTTTTATTCTGCGTTATCTGCGAGCTGACTCAGCAAGTCTGGCTGTGAGGGGCATTGACCTCATTTCCTACTAACATCAGGTGGATGGAAAGCAAATCCGCGGTCTACACACACCCACACACCCACACACACATATCCCCCCCCCACACACACACAAAACCACACACTCGCACAACTAATCGTAAATAAACAAATGAATGGGATGTCGGATATGACAGATTGAGCGCACATACACATGCACACACACACAGAGACAGAGAAACTGAAATAAACAAATGAATCAGATGGAGAATATAACGGACGAAAGACACACACACACACACACACACACACACACACACACACACACACACACACACACACACACACACACACACACACACACACACACAGACACTGACCCAGAAACCTACTGCACACACAGTTTCATCTACAAACTCTCGACCTACTAGGACACGAGCCAAAACTGCGCTCCACCCAAAGGCACAGGTAGCTACATGTAACTTTCTGCTAAACAAAGAGGATGAAATAGCCCTGAAGTCTTTGCTACCGTGTGTTATTTGCTGACAGCTTGATCATTCATGTAAAACAACATGCTCATTGGTCGAAGAAAAGTAACCATAAACAAAGTAAATTTAAAGGATCGTCATGCATGTTTTACTGTAGCAATAACATCTTAAGGTTGTCCTATACGCATGCATGCATAATGACAGATAATGGACATGTTAGACGTGGCACATACAGCTGTAGTGGTGGGTGACAGGAGAACGTACAATTTGGTCAACCATTTTATGTGAGGTTGTATCTGTAAGCAATGAGCGTGATGTCTTTATGAAAATCGTGTTTATTTGATATCAGCAAGCATCAATGTTTTGTGATTTCTCAGCTGCTTAACTCGTTGGGTTAACCAAAAACAGACGTTTACATTTCCCATGTTTTTTCCATATTACCCACCAAAAAGTACAAACTATATAGGGACTTGACAGATGTCTTTATATTGTGATATGGTATAAGTGTTGTCTTGTCCTGCTTTAAAGGCTTCATTACAGTACGGAGACTTGTTCTAACAATTGTCATTTTGGCATTATGTTCACATTACTCAGAACTATTTATCAAAAATCTTATTGTATAAATACTCTGTCAAAGTACCAACAGTCATCCTACCATCATTGTTGCAGTATCAAGATGTTATAATTATTTTTATTTCAAAAAGACCAGAGAAGGGTCTGTGGTAACAGTCTCTATGTTGCCTGTACTGTACACACACACACAGATTCAAACTATACAGTCTTAATTATACGCTTTCATCATCCTCGTCCCACAAATTCAGACCACACACACACATGCGCGCCCCAAAACATCCCCTTCCCAGAATTCCAAGTAGCGAGCTCCATGGCAACCATTCATTGACCCCAATCACCATGGCAACAGGCATCAGCATTACTCACGCTTTTTTTACTGACCAATTTCCTCTTTGTGTCTGATGTGTCTGTCCCTGCATCTCCCTCTTCGTCTCACCAGCTCCCTGATTTTCCACTGATACGTGCTTTTTCCGGGGAGGACGTCAGCCAAAAGCCATCAACCTGCTGATACAATCTTTGTCACGGACAGGCAGGTGTGTAACAGCGGTGAGCAGGTGGCTGTTGTGCGGCCTGTGGTGCATCTGCTGTGCCCGCTGCAGCAGGCAAAGTGCCCTTGAGCAGCAGACTTAGCATGCTGATCCCTAAGAGCTACAAAGGCTCTGTGGTCAGTCTTGCTCACTGCAGAATCATCAGTCATAACATCAGTCAGTCGGTCTATATTGATACTACTTATCTGCACTGATTCCCCGTGTTTCTACATGCCATCACTTGTTGCAAGAGCAAAGATAAAATCACTGGCTTTGTTTTTGGAGAATTAAAACCATAAATAGATGACATGTATTGAAAGAGTGGATCATTCTGCTCGGTCTGAGCAGACGCAGGTGGTTTTTGGGGTGGGGACAGTAACTGCAGCCCATCCTTCATTTCTTTGTTCTTACACCCAAAACCACACTTACCCAGCCTTTATATTAAAATCAATTTTGGTCACTTCAAACAAACATTTGCAGCTTTTAAACTGATTCTCTGCACAGTCAAATGCTTCTATAGAACAGGATATAACAGACCTTGTCATCATATTCTGAAAATTAGTCTCTGTTCTTGCTATAATTTTTCTCCATGGCAGCCGTTTCCCCCCCAGAAATCATCTATTCCCCCATCGCTCTTTGTTTCATTTGTGCACGCCTCCGTCTGTCCGTCTGACGATCTCTCTGTCTGCCTGCTGTCTGTCTGTGACGCGCCTTCATTAGCTGCTGGCATGAAGCTCGGGATAGTGTGTTTTTGTTTTTGTGTGTTTTTAGAAAGAGAGAGAGACAAAGGAGAAAAGACAAAGAGAGACAACTACAATAATAACGACTCCAAATTTAAAAAAAGCTCAGTTGGTGTTGTTCAGTCTCGCGTTGATGCACAAAGTGCAACTTGATTCAAGTCGCCACGCACGTGTGCAGACTCAATTAAAAGAGCCTCCAGTAAATGATCCTCTCACACAAACAAACACACACACTTGCCTTAACAGACCGCCTTTTCACACCAACAACAAGCCAAGTCAAACACTAGTATCTTATGTGTGGCTAACAAAGAAGCCTTCACTGCTTCCCCTTAAACCCCCCTCCAGACACACAACAAACATCACACTCATTCCCTGAAAAAACATTTGACTGCGCCAATGGCCGACGAGACAAAGAGACCTAACATGATGCTGACAAACAGCACAACCGTCGCCTGTGTCCTCCTCCAGTCTCAGTGCGATGGTATTACACGAAAACGGAGCTGAATGAGACAAAGTAATGTGCTGATCCACTGCTTGTCTGCAAAACGAGCCATTCAGGCACATCCTTTAATCCGAAATCATAAAGGAATAGTTCCGCATTTTGATTTGTACGCCCTTTTGCAGAGAATTAGATGAAAAAATGTATACCACTTTCATATTTGTATGCTTAATACAGTCAACAGTGAGGTAACTTAGCTTAGCATAAAGACTTGAAGCAGGTGGAGACAGCAAGCCCGGTTCTGTCCAAAGGTAACAGGATCCACTTACCTACACCTCTAAAGCTCACTCGTTATCCAGGAGGCCAGAGGAAACTCCAGGAAGTTACTGCACCCCACCAAGAAATAGTCCCTCACATTACCCCCATAAAACAACACTGTCTTGTTTTCATACTTCTGGTCTGTGTATAGACTAAACAAACACACTGTACGTCTCAATTTGTGAGCTTTGCATGAGCTGGCAGAGGTGTTACTGTTGGAGAGAGCCAGGCTAGTTTTCCCCCCTTGTTTCCTGTCTTTATACTTAGCTTAAATAACCTGCTGCTGGTTGCAGGTTCATTTTGAACAAACAGATGTGAAATGATTCCTCTCAGGGGGAAAAAGAAACGGTTTGTGAAGGGACTTTCTTTTCTTTGACATTCTGGGCAAAGATCAGATAGTAATAAAATGTTCACAGGGGTTGCAACTAACAATCATTAACAATTAATCTGTCAACGACACTTTTGTTTGAAAGATTATTTGTTTCATTTGTAAAAAAAGCTTTTAAAAAATGCCCATGTCAGTTTCTTGTTGCCCAAGGTGACACATCCGTGTTTTTTCCGACCAACAGTCCAAAACCCAAAGACATTTCATAGTCAGAGAAAAGCAGCAAGTCTTCACCAACCAGTCTTTAATTTTTGCTTAATAAAAGACTTAACAAGTTATTTAATTGTCAGTATTATTCCTGATGATGTTTCTATTGATTGTGGAGTAAAGACCAAAGTCCAGCTATGGAAACCTTTAGGTGCTAACAGTGATCTAGTATATTACTCTTGCTAGAGCAGCAATGATTAGTCGATTCATCGGTTCATTGATTGAAAGAAAATTAACCGCAGATCATTTTGATAATCGATTCAATCCATTTTCAAGCAAAAATGTCAAAACATTTGCTGGTCCCAGCTATTAAATATATGTAGTTGCTGCTGTTTCTTTGTAACTAATCATTGTAAATTAATGAATGAGTCTTTGGGTTTTAGACTTTGTTACGCGATTAACCAGTTCCTCTTGAGAATAATCATTAGTTGCAGCCTGAATTCCTGGAAATAAAACGTCTATTTTGATGTTTAAGCAGAGCATGTCTTGTGGCTGCATCGGTCAGGGATATTGGAGAACAGTGGCTACACATTTGTTTGAACAGCTACATAATTCAGCACAGCACCACCACAAACGCACCATTAGAGAGGAGATACAGTTTCTCTTTTCCCATCAGCTGTCAGACCACCTGCCTGCTGGCCTCACCAAAGCAGAAACCTACGGCCAAAATGCGATGTCTTTGTTATCATTACTAACAAGCAGCCGCTCTGTTCACCGCTTGCTCCATAAACACGATGCATTTATAAATATTTCTGGCCAACGAGTCTGGGATGTGGGAACGTCATTATATCATTCCAGAGTACATTCCAGCTACAGGCCAACAGGAAGTGTGCTGGAAGCTTCAGAGTGCGAGGCAGACAGAAATGATTTCTCTCTAATGTATTGTAACCGCAGCTCAAGCCAGGTGGAACTGCTTTTTCTTGGAAAGTACAACATTTTCTCTCCTGTCTTGCCAAGAGAGTGAAAACAGGGAAAACTCTGACTGTTTTCCACAGGAAGCCACTCTGCTGACTTTGAGAAATGCAACTTGAGTTACATCACCAATAGGAGACTTCTGCTGCCAGTCTTAAACCTGTGTGAGTGACAGAAACACAACCTTACTTTAGCTGTCCAAACACATATATATATACAGACAAACACACAGCTGTCTCCTTCCCTCCTGCTGTGCATTAAAGTGCGTGAAAATTTGAGCACATTTCTATCTTCAATCCTTTTGATTGACACAAAAAAAAATCCCTCTAAAGTTCTTTATGGTGTGATGTGTTAAGATTAATTTCACTCCATCCTCACAGCAGGAGGCACCACACTGAGCTCCATTATTAGATTGGGCCGTAGTCTCTCCTTTGACCATTGCAGATCATTTTTACACTGCAATATAAAAGATGGAAGATACAACCACAAGTTGCTGACCTCAAGCCTCTGATCCTCGGCTGGGACCATGCAGCCTTTTGCCCTGAGTCCTAAGGGCGAAGAGCTGTTCCCTGGGTGGAGTTTGGGTGTTTTAGGGCTCGAGGGCACGGTTGATCATGCTCCACTCACACTCTGAGGAATGCAAGCTCACAGACTCACAATAGAGCAAATGACGGGCCTCATCTTCTCAAATTAGGGGGTTAAAGAAGCAGTTGGAAGAGGCAGAGGAGAGCAGAGGAGAGAGCACAGAGAAGTCAAGCTTGTTAACATGACAGCAAACCCCCCCACCTTGTGCATTAACAAAGCAAATGTGGCATGACCCAACCTTAAAAAAAGACAAAAAAACAGTTGCAAATTGAGTTGAGAAACTGTGATGGCACAGCTCAGAAAAAACTGAGCTCCCACCACAGACTGAACGCAGCGGGAAGCTAAAAAGGACAGCCTGAAAGTGGGACCGTGAGCTCATCCTAAACTCCAACCTCTTTAGCCTCCACTGACCTCCCAGCGGGTAATAAGCAGCAGCCGACACGCACACACACACGCAGCCTGCTTGAGAAATGCAGGGGAGGAAGAGGACCGCCCGTGGTTTATAAGCACTTTGTTCCCAGGACTCTTTTGCTTCTGTCCTATTTGCATCCATCCTACCGGCAGCCAGCTGATTGTGAGGGACAACAGAGGACTGGTGGAGTGTAGAAATGGGAGTCACACTGGAAGACATTATCATTGTTCAGTGGATACTGGCTGCAAGGGTGACAGGGAACGAACAGCACAGACCCGTTTAGTGTCTCGGGTCCTGTACTACCCTGGCTAAATATTTACACCACATGTGTACATCTGTGTATTCGTCTGGGAGGGAATGAATGCAGGCAAAGTGTGATAAATATAAGCATGTCTCAGTGAGACAGACACAAGAAGCTATATGTAGTGGATACAGTAGCTCCCCATTGGCTATTGTACACACAGAAGAAGAGCAGTTCAGCTGGGCTGATGACCTACAAAGGATCAGTATCAGTCTGCAGTTGTACAGTATGTCTTTCGCTCATGCTTAAAGCTGAGCCATGAACTGAAGTCACTGTGTCTTTTGAATATGTGTCCAACTGCCTCTTCACGTCGGACAAAACAATTCTTCCATTTTTGAGAGCTTTCGTACACAGGAACACGGACAGACAAATGCATCCGTTACAAAAATGTCACGTGAAAATTGTCTTTCCACACTTGAAATTTCCAATCTTCACATGTGAATTGAACATTTTCATAAGCGATTTCAACATTAGCCAGCAAATGTTCACATTGCTAAAGCTGGCTAACATTAATATTGATAACGCTAGCTAGCTAACATTGGAGCAGAACAGTATGCTGGCCGCATTTAGAAGTCACTCAGTTTATGTCATTTCCCACAAACTGGCAACTACCAAGACTGTGTACTGACGAGACACAGATACCACATGATACCCACGGCGTTATACTATTGGCTTACAGACCTTTGTAGAAGATGGAACCAACCATCAGAATTCCTACACAGAGACAAACAATCATTTCGGACCTGAAAACATCGTAAAACTATGAATTCACAGTTCTAATACCATTTTTAAATCAAATAAATATTTTAAATCAGTGTATTTCTACAAGCTCTGTAAAGTTATTATTTTTTAATAAAGATTTGTCCGCATAAAAATGTTTTGACTTTTGTGGCGCAGTTGGCAGAGTGCAGGCCACACGTAAAGAGGCCCCGCCCTCACTGCAGCGGCCCAGGTTTGAGTCCATACGGCCCTTTGCTGCGTGTCATCCTCCCTCCCAACCTATCCCGCCTCCTGCCATCTCTCCTGTTCTATCCCATGAATAAAGCCAAAGGCAAAAAAAAGGATTGTTAATAATAATCTAAAAAATGACTATGACCTTGGGTATGTGATTAGCTTTTTGCAGAATTGAGCTAAAATTTTAGTGCAAAGAAAATGTCACGTGGCTTTTTCACATGTGAATAAAACATTTCCACATAACAAATCTACACAACCACATGTGAATAACAGATGTTTTTCACATGTGGAATCAATTCCAAACAGAAAGTGGATGATTGTCGCTGGCACTATTAGCTCTTTGTTGCAAATATTCCAATAATATCTCCACAGAGTAACACACACTTGATGTTCTCACCACAAACCGATGACTCTAGACTGCAAGAGCTCAACAGATATCATGATGCAGTGATGCCCATGACTAACCCAGCTATGTATCACAACCCCCACACGCCTGCAGCTGAAAACCAGAGAGGGAAACTAAAATCAGAATGAAAGTGCACGTTATCCTCTAGGGTATTCCAGCTCTTTCCTTCCATCAAAACAGGCTTTTTTCGATGACAAATGACATGAAGGTGGCAGCGAGAGACAGTATTCACTGAAAAGCACAGCAGTCAGCTGCAAACGTCACTAGTGATGATCAGAATATACAAACATTCTGATTCAAGCCACCACCGCAAAACACCTGTTTAAACTTGTGTTTACAGGAAGTAGAAACCTCTTAATACACCTGCAAAAAACAACTCAAGAGTCATCACCACTCCTACCCAACTGGTTCGTAAAATGTCGACACACAGCAGAACACAATACAGATATTACCTGAGTGAAACCTTTACAGGTGCGCTGAATAAGACTTCCACTGCATTTTCACAAGGAGACGCTGTTCTTATTAACTGATGACAGAACATGACCGATCTCTGAAAGAATGTCTGGCACAGATAAGGCCTGCCTTTTGTTTCAGCCCAGAAACAGAAACGCACGCACGCACGCACTCAGCACGCACGCACGCACGCACACACACACACACTATATATCAACTAAATGCAATCATTACATAAATTTTACTGAGTCAGAATTTTCATCCCATGTGGTGACAGCAGGACATCTCATATGCTAAGCAGAGGTCTGTTTAAAGGTCCTTTTTGTACGATTTTTAAGTCTCATTCCCAACTCGTTAAGTACTTGCGCTTTTAGTTGGCAGGTCGGATTGATCAACAACCCAAAAAATTAGTATTTGATGAGTTCATAATGACTCTCGTAAATCACCTACCTTACAAATAGGACCTTCAACTTGAAGAAGTATTTCACGGCTGGAAAGACGGCCCTGAACAGAGTTTCCCTTTAAAGTTTACTATTGTTCATATGCATATACTACGCACAGTTGAAAATCAGCAAAGTTATTGCTTAAATGTTTGATTTAATGAGACTTTAATCATTTGAACTGTCACTATAGGATTATAAATATTTGACGTGGAGTTGATGCTGGATTCATTGCACACGATGATTGTCTCGATGCAGTTCTCATGTGACGTTTGTGAGCTCACAGTAAATGTATTGTAGTTACTACAGCCTGCTTGTTTGGAACGATGAGATTACAGATGACAGGAAAATCTCATTCGTCATTTGGGACACACATATCGCCCAGGAAGCCCTCCAAACAAGAGGTCTATGTTGGTCTTGGCTGAATATAGAAGCAGGTAGAAGCAGTGTGACGGTTCTTGTTAATATTTGATTACATCCCTCTTCCCACACTAACCTACAGTAGCACGACTAAAAATATATGTTCCAGGCTGAGGTGTGTATTTATGGCTCTGTGTGTGTGCATGTGACGGAGGAGAGATGCCGCTTTGATCCAGCTGCGCACCAGAAGAAAGAAGCCTGCATCTCTCCTGTTATCTTTGGCAGCGCCGACTGAACACCAGCGGAATAAACCTGCTGACACCACAGTCATATCTGCCAGAGAGGAAACAACCAATGATTTACACTTTTATCCATCTGACTGAAAAAGATACATCGGTGCCAAAGACTCAGGAAGGGGCACATTCTGGCTGTCTGGTTGCCATTAAGTAATTACCTGATCGTGGACACCTCACTCACGCTATTTGATCAGATCTCGGCCACAAAGTAACCTGAGGTCTGGTTTTGGTTTTCTGGGTTTGGCTCCAGTACTGATATGCTGTTTGGGTTATTTGATGTCTCAACGCATATTTAAGTTGCTGAGCCTGAGCCCTGTGTTTACATATTTTGGTGTGTAAATGACTAAATGGTTACCAAATGTTACCTTTCAACAGTCACAGGCTCAGATTTTCTAAATGCTGGCAACGTTACAGAAAGGATTCCAGCAGAGATAGAGAGTATTGTTAAGGAGTAAAATCCTTTTTGTTTAACCAGAAACAGCCGCTGTGATGCTCTCGCCAAATCCACCAGACTCCATCTGCAGAAACAGTAATTTTATCACTGTAAAACCACTTCATTCATGCTCAACAGAAAACAAATTAAAACAATAAAAAAAATACTTAAATGCAAGACAGAGGTTTAAAAATAGTGGCATTCCCCTTTATTGAGATTATAATGGAAATAATGGAAAGCATTGCTTACTAATGCTGCCACCTTGTCTTACAGACAACAGACAGAAGAGGTTCATGTTCTGCAGTCGATGGCTTAGCAGATAGCAGTTTTCTCCCTCAGGTCAAAGGTCCTACATGTGTGAATATGTTTGTTTTTGTATTTGTGTGTAAGCATGCTGGGAAAGCTGTCAGCCTACTCTAAATATAATGGAATGTTAATGGAATGGAATGAAAAAAGCGCATGGATTGATAGTTGATTCACGGAGAGGGGGAGCTTATATTAAAGACAAACTGGAATTTTAGGAGTTGTAGCTCCTCCATGTAAGCGTACATCACTGGCTGCAATGATATCTAATTATAAAAGTCAACCAGTTTGAACTGTGAAACTATAATCAGGCTGTTCTCCTCTCTGCTCACACAGTGTTGTCAATGTGACACTTGTCAAATGTCAAAACACCTAAATTACTGTGAACACAGACCCTCACACACAGATTCAATGATATTGTCAGCAAAATAAACACTGGCCATGATCTCAAAATCCTGGCTGACCCGTCAGCAACATTTTTAAAGGTCGCACAGACCCGGATGCTTTCAATGAATGGCCGTTCAATAAAACGCTCACACACAGACACACACACACAAGCACACAAATGGTCCCTTATCATCGAGTGCATGTGCGTGATGTAAGAAAGGAGAAGGAATCTGCTGAAGAGGCCGTGTAGACAATCTGGGAATCACAGGACACAGAGCTCACAGACAGAATCAGTGTGGGATAATATAAAATAAAATCTAATGAGCTCTACGACCAAACAGCAAGTCCCATCACTTTTAAATGTGAGTGTCCAGTTTCTCTTTAAAACTAGTTAGAAGGCTATGATGGCTATTGAGGATACATATAACGATATACAATATGACAGTGTATTGACCACACGGATGTGTTGTATTGAGGCTGGGTAAAGAGTGTAGGGAAGGCTTCAGGGTTTGAGAAAGAACGAAGAGACAGGTTTACATTAACACCAGGGGTGGTCTTACGCAAAGGCCCCCGCTGAGACAGCTAGAGAAACAAAGCATGCAGGACAGGGAGCCGGGGTCTGGAACATGTATGGCAGTTACAGTCAAAGCGCTCGTGTGTATACATGTCGTCAGATCACGGTTCAACCCCGACAGTAAAATGTATTGGAATGGCATTTCAAGTCCCTTAATTACCTAATAACTTTCCACAGAGTTTCCTGAGAGGGAAGATTTAAAAAGGTGCCGATGATGGGTTCAGGTGATGAGTTGAGTTTTTTTCTTAGCACTGTGTTTATAGGCAGTAGTTCACTGCAGTATCAGATCATGCAAAAGATGGCCAAGCAGCTCATGTTACAGACCTGCAGTTGGCCGATCTTTATTCAAAGAGAATTTTCATACGGCTTTAATACACAAGCCTCCATCATGTCGTCCTCGTTCTTGTCGTTCACACACTCTGACACAGCTGATTGTGGTCTCAGCTGCTCTTCTACATTCAAACTGTTCAATTTTAACTACATGGGGATGACAAACCTGCAGGAAAAAGGTGCATATGCAACACTGGCCAAGGGTCCAACTCACTGTCTAAAGATTTTCTCAGAAATGTTAGACTACAAACGAACTATAAAATATAGACTTTGGCATTTTGGTCACATGAAGGAAATCCTTTCGAAGGAGCACTGACTCAAGTTATGCTTCACCAAAAGTGAAGTATGATGCAAAATTACACTTTTTGCAGTCTTGTATCATTTTTACAAGAGCTATGAAGTTTAAATGAGCTCTGCCTTACAAATGATGCTAACTGTTTCACACACTGTGTAGATTAATTTTTGTTCGGATATCATTTCTCTGTTGTCCAAACAAAGCCACCGTGAAACTTTGACTTATGCTTGTCTCATATGCAGTTGAGCCTTAATCTCCCTTCTCTCCGGCCAGAATTTCTCTTACAGAACCTCCCTGTTCAGCCAGCTACATCTGTCTGCTCCAGACACACACACACACACACACACACACACACACACACACACACACACACACACACACACACACACACACACACACACACACACACACACACACACACACACACACACACACACACACACACACACACACACACACACACACACACACACACACACAGTAATTCCCACCATGATTCAACACCAACATACCAGTGCAATGGTATATTGAGCATGGTCATCCTTCCTTCCTGCTGCAAGACATATTGTCCATTATAGACCGGTGTCTTTTGCTTCAGCTGTTCTGGTTTCTCCACTTGTACATGATGGGCGATCCATCCAACAAATGGAAGGAAGCACTCCCCGTGTGAAAGAGTGCATGTGTGCGTGTGTGCCTTTGTGGGGGCGGGAATGATGGATCCCAAGAAAGTGCAGGACTGCTGACAAAGCAGATGGGAATGTTTTCATTTGGTTACAAAGAATTCCACAGAGATCTGAGGCCGAAGGATGCAGGCTGAATAATGGAAGAACGGGAAACATGAAGAAGGAATCCATCTGTTTTATAAGAGGGCAACCAGTGTTCCTGTCTCTCTGAGTGTCTCTGTAGGAGATTGGCTTGTCAATCTCACATGTGGTTCCAGCACTGCAGGAGTGTTTGGATTCAGTGAGAATCAGGGCTGGTGGGCTGCCAAACGCGCAGTGAGCCTGCAACAACAACCTGCGAGGGAACGCTCGATGATCAGTGTTGCAACACACTGAAGCTGAGAGTACGAAGGGACAACTGAGGAGATGGAACAAATAAAAAAAAGCTTAAACAAATGATTGTGCATTAAAGGCACCGGAAGTTAAAGTCATCGGTCCAAAATTCTGAAGTAATCCAATTTGGCTTCCCCCTCCCAGCGTCACACACTGCCCAGGGCGACTGGGGCGCGGGCAGAGGAGAGGGAGAGACTGAAAAGAGTCGAAGAAGGCTCAGGAGTAAACAGGAAGCAAGAAACAACTCGCCGAAAATAATAATAGGATTGAAAGGAAAACTAAGTGAGCAGGAATAAAACAAAGGCAGAGAAAGCCGGGCCAAATCTGAACCAGCTGCTGACTGGATCCCAGATGTGAGAGTCAACACACACACACACAAACAAACACACACACACACACACACACACACACACACACACACACACACACACACACACACACACACACACACACACACACACACACACACACACACACACACACACACACACACACACACACACACACACACACACACACACACACACACACACCATCTCTCCTGCTAGTTTGCATGAGATGGTAATGAGCCAGAGTGCACCGCATGACTATTTCATTTGTCACCTCAGGGAAGCCGAGCAGTGCCGCCACTTGACAGGACAGCTGTCCGCTTCCTCCCACTGTGACTTTTTGTGGTAATTTGCTGGAAGTGTTAACAGCAATGTTTGTTTTTTCACTCATGCTTTGCTGCCAGGATGTGTGTCCAAAATGCAACTTGTGACGCATTCATGGTCATCAGGCCACCATGAACTATCAGGCAGGATACCAGGCACTATAGCAACAGTGAACAACTGTTAATCATGTTTCACTCTCTGTCCTCCAACATCAGTCTTTGTGTCCATCCATCTGTCCATCCATCAATTATCTTCCATCTCCTGTCAGTCATCTATCATCACCTCCAGTCAGACCAGTCCCTCCTCCTGTATCCTCCTCACTACCACCAGTTATAAAACAGGCAGACAGACCCAGGTAATCTACTGAAACCAAATCCGCCTCGCTGCTGCAGCCCTGACATTGATTCATATCCATCCCACATCCGCATTACCAATAATGGGCGGAAGGAGAAAAGAGAGAGGGGGAGGAGGAGCTAAAGGGTGAAAACAGGACAGCGTACCTGTAGGGTAGATGTCAAGAGAAAGAGAAAGGAAGACAAATGTGTCAACTTCCGCCGTGAAACAAAGAATAACAGAGTGAGCATAAGAGGCATGACAGATGCTGACAAAAGACCTCTCACTCTTTATCTTTTGCTGTCTGCCAGTTGGTTCAACCAGTTGGGTCGTTTTTGATGGCACGGAGGGCCCAGCGACAACACTTCATTCCTAAATTGTGTTCGGATGACAAACATCCACTTGTGGCTAAATGTCTCTTTCTACAGGAACACAACTATTAGTCATACCACTGTCAGAGGAAGGGATTTTCTTTGACCAACGATCAACCCGACTGATAAACAGATACACAACTGAAGAATGCATGTGTGTGTTCGTGTGACGGAAAGACAGCCTTGTGGAACTGGCTCGTCCCGATACATTTCAGGTTTTGGCTTGAGTCACTTGATGTAAACACTGAGGACTGCAGTTGATATTCAGTTTAGTTTCAAATGGTTTCCGCTGACCGAGAAATGCTTCGGGATGAGGAATTATTTACCGATCCTTCTGCTGTACTGTATAAAGACCTGAGAAATTGTGTATGACAAATCCAAAACAAACAAAAAGCCACCATGAAGTTAAAAGTTCTGTTTCCGTAGACAAAGACCTCACTGGCTTCGGAGACACCACGTTCTCCTCTTGGACCTTCAGATCCTGCTGTGTGAGAAACCGTTTGCTGGTTGACCCTTTGACCCTGCAGAATACAGTGTAACGGCTATGTCAGATTATAAAACCACAGTATGTGTACTGTATGTGCGAACACACACATGCTGCTATATGTTTAACAGATTTTATGCATGTGTGCACGCATGTACAAATGTCTTGAGAGGGTTAATCCATGCATGCCTAAATGTGTCGCCATCAGCACTGAAGTCTGGCCACATTCCACATATTATACGCCGGCTGGTTCTGCTTGTTTCCCCCAGTGCGATTTAACGACTTCCTGGGGAGTGAACTCTGCGCGGCAAGTTTCGGGGTTCACAGTTCAAACGTGGCTTCCATTTTGAGCACTTTAACGCCTAAACAAAAAGTCAGCCTGCTTGTTTGCAAGTCAGTCATCATGACAGAACATTTCATTTGGTTTTGAAACTCGAAAAGCCTTGAAATCTGCAGTGGAGTGAAGACAAGAGAAGTGTTTAAACCGGGCAAGACACCCAAGGATAGGCAAACGTTTCTCACTGAGAAAATACCGTGTCGTGCCAAGATGAAGAAAGCAGCCCAGGAACAAGATGCAGGCAATTTACTTAATAGTTTTGATTCTAGTTTCAACAGGCCTTGGCAGGATTTTAACAATCTCTACAACAAATCCTGACCTCAGTGGGGATTAAAGATTGCAGCGAGAGCTGTGAGATGGTTCCACTTGAGCGTTTTTGTTTGAGCTTCAGTTGTTAAAGTTAGGATAACTTCATCTGCCACACACCTACCTGACCTGAGTAGAGTAGTTTTCACATCTCCCAAAATCCTTTTCACCTTCACCTTTTCACCTTGTCTGCTGTGCCTGATTTAAACTACAATGGTGAGCAATAAGGCATAAGTAGGGAAGTGCGTGCCACTGCTGATGGTAATGTCTTTATTGAAGAAGTAATTACTTTAATTGTGAGGTCTTAATTAATTGCCTATCATCCTTTACATCAGTCATAGCTCTATAATTGGAAAAGTGATTGCAGAGTCAGAAGCATTACAGTTGTGATCATTAAATGACCGCTTGCTGTACCTCTCCCCTGAAAGGCAAGCGTTCAATCATAGCTTAGCCACCCGTAATCAGGCAGACTAAATGTTGAAATACTGGGTAGAAAGTTTGGAGGGTGGTGTCTTTTTATAGCCTTTACCAAACCAAAAACATAACAGCAAAGCAAGAGTGTCAGAAATGGATTAAACTGTGCGTTTTCTACTCTATCGTAAGGTGTGAATGCTAGCATGCAGGCTAATTGGCTTAGCCCAGTTAGGCTACTTCCAATGCCAGAAAGCATCTCATTAGCAAACTATACCACATCATACAAAACGTGCAAGTAGAATACAATAAACCGCAATCCAGATCAAAAATCCCATAGGATTATTGTCGAGGGAACCAGTTTGATGGCAGTCAGCCTACAAATATATGTCATCCCTGCAGCAATCTAGAGAGTGATGTAGCCAGTCAGATGGATATGCTGATTGGACAAATTACTTTCTCTGGTTCTTCTTTATGCGACGTTTTGAATTAATACAGCGTGAGTTATAGCTAGCAATATGGTGGATGGGGAGCTCGTGCCAAAAAAGAACTGTCTTTGATCCAATGTGTGTTTTAATGGTGGAAAAGGAAGCATGCAAAGGCTTTTTCTGATCTGACAACAGTCTATGGGGAATTTCAAAATCATAATTTAGAATGTGGATTATGATTGGGATTAAATAGATTGTCATATTTTTTTCACCAGATCGACCACCCCTAGCTTTGAATACAGAGCACATTCTAACCTGCTTTGAGGTTTAAACATCCGCCTATAAAGCCTGACATCCACCACAAGGACAGGTCCTAAAATAACCCAGGCAGGTCAAAGGTCAGATTGATGTTAAAGATAAATCCTTAAAGCCACGGCGAATGGCACCTGAGTTGAGAAAACATCAATGTTCCAAACAAGCACAGAAATCCTCTTTGCAACAAATCGAAAGGCTCACAAGTCCTTTGAACCGCAATGAGACGTAAACTGTGTCAAACCAATGTCTGCAATTCTACATTATCCCGCACACTACGGCTGAAAAGGAAGGGAAATTACATTGAGGTTCTCAGGCTAAGAGGCCGCTAGTGTGTGAGCTTTAATAGGGTGTGTAGGCTATCCAGTTGATTTAATCAGAGTGTGTGGTAACTGATAATCCCATTTCATATATGGGTCCCACACTAAGTCCTCCCGCCAACACGTGCAGCAGAGCGGCAGAAAATCTGCTGCGCCGCGGATTCAGTGGAAGTGTCCACGTGCTGGACTGATGTTCTCTCATGAACCTCTTCAACCTACTGTATGCCTGACAAGCTGGCAGGCAGAGGCAGGAATATGAAAACATGATTAGCCTGCATGCTAGCCAGCAGGAACATACATGTATGCATGCATGTGTGACACAAATGCAGACCAGAAAAAAAGGAAACACATATAGGCTCCCATTAGCACTCCAACCAATCACCGCTTGCTACAGATTTGGAAGGAAACCATCCTATTCTCTATCCTCTGCTGAAGACCACACTTTACTGTCTTTAGCCTCCAAGAACCAGAAACACTGGAAACAAAAAATAGCCTTGACTTTTTAAAAGCACAGTTGTTTAAAACCGGTAGTGGGTGAAGGGGTCCTGCTGAAACAGAAATCCCTGTTAAGCCTCGTTGAAATGTTGTAGGCCTAATTCAATCAATCATCAGTGACAGGAGGACCGCAGTGTCACACCTGCTCTCACGTGATGCTTTAGATTCGGGCAGAGCTCGAAGATTTCCGCTTAGGTCAAAATGCGGGGTTATCATTATCCTTCCTAAATACGGGTTATCATTATCCGTCCGATGTGTGAATTGGGCTTCTGTTTGAATGATCACTCTGGATTAAGCCATCACATCCTGTTTACTGGTTAATACTTAATCTAATGCAGGAAACGGAGCAGGAACTCAGGATTTGTAAGCGGAGAAGCAGTTGTGATGCACTGCACACCATGTGTCCAAGCGAACTGCAACCGCATAAAATGCTGTGTGGGCAGACGCGCAGCTTGCGAGCTTTGGGGCTGTCGAAAACTCTCAACTACTTCCTGGAAAATGTCATGAGCTCGACATCTGCAGCTACTGTGCTCAGTCATCTTTCTGCCTTTTTTCATTTGAACCTCTTTAGGTCATTTTGTGATGCCACATGTCTCTAATTTCCTGATGCATCGTGCTCATTTTTATCTGACATCATCTAGAGACATCAATCTGACGCACACACACTTGGAAAACAGCAAGGGTGCGGCTGCCCTCTTTGTCCAACTGGTCTTCTGTCTTTCAACAGTGAGTCTCCTTTGTTGAACAGAAGAGAGCCACAGATCTTAGTCAACACATGCATGCAGGCGTGCCAACAGGACCAAATCCATTAACCTCCATTCTCCTGCCCTCTAACACTACATCGCCGCTGTCACGACTCCTTTGAAGTAACCTCAATTTTTCGTGCTTCTGACATGAAAGACGTGCTTCCTGCAGTTCACAGTCGGAGCGTTCCACCAAGGCCCCCACCTTTACACACACAGTGAGAACTAAAATATTCATGTGAACTGATGGTGGGGATGTCAGATGTCTTTATGAGCCCTGACGCTCTGCATTGTCTTCCTGTGACACATGTAGGTTACGAGAGTTTAAAAGGTCAATTGGTGGTTAAATGGTTGCTTCCTCAGGGAGGAGGGAGACAGTAACCAAGCTCATCCCCAACATCATTAAGAGCTTACTAAAAACTGTCCTCTGTATCACTGTCTAACATTTCAGCATATTGGTAACAGAGTACAAGAAGGTGTTAATAGACAGCCCTTTTAAAGTTAAACACCAGGACGGATCTTTACAGCTGTTTTTAACGTAAAAATATGATGCTAACTTTAATATGTTACTTTTAAGGTTATTGCTTATTCATATATCATTTTATAATAGCTACACTGTGTACGACGGCATCTCAAAATGTCGCCTGATGTGAATTTTCTCTACATTATTTGCAATTTTGTTCAGATTATAAATGACTTTGTGTAAGACCCACCACAGAGATATAAAACCTGCAGACATAAATACATGGACAAAGGCGAGCATGAATAAATTGGTTGACCTTCCTATAGCTTCAAAGCAAACCTTTTGCCCTGAGGGGAAAATCCCTCAAGATGAGGGTCAAACGCAAGAGATTTGCTTGCCGTTTCCTGGTGTTTGCCAGCAAACACTGATGGAGGTTCTGGGACTGAGCGGTTTAGCAGAAACACAGAATTCTCAAGCGGAGCAATTTGGTTAAAGTCGTCTTAAGCATAACAAAGAACAGGAGCGATAAAAGCTTTAAAGTGGATGGAGGAACTCCATATATGGAGGGTAAGAGGATGGAGATTCTGGGCCAGCGTTTGGAGCACATATCCTGAATACGTGGATGCATTAGGGAGAGTGGTTGGGAATGAGTGTCTTGACATTAGCAACTTAATGTGAGTGGTCTGGAATCTTTCTAAACGTTTTGCCAAGGTCTTGATGTTTTGAGAGAGGATCTATTTCTGGTGAAGTTCAGAGGGTCACGGTGGCTCCGAAAGAGGTTTTTCTCCAAAAAGAGTTAGAGTCAAGCAGACAAGGACGTTGGGTGTATCAGTGACACCTGGCACGTCATTCTTTTGGTCCGTGACACTTCCCAGGTGTCACTGCATCGGCAAACACGCTGTACATCAATGTCAGCCCACTTTGGCAACAGGTCATCTTATTCAGCGTTTTAAAGCATTTTTCTTTCCTACTGTAAAAGCATCTGTGCCGTTTCGAGGTCAACTTGTACCGTTCCCTTTTACTCTGTGACTCGACTGGGCTCTCTCGGCTGGCACGCACCGAGAACAGCTGTGTATGTGTGTGTTTCTGTGTTGAAAGTGACAAATACCAGCCTCTCAGTACATCCTTGACCGAGGCAGAGGGAAGAGGGAGAGGTCATTACCATGGCTGCCAAAGCAACCGGTCATCCTTGGCAGCAGCAGCGTTAATATCCCTCCTCAGGCTAGAGGAGGCAGCGTGGTGCATATTTACATATTTCACAGGTTGCTGACCAATAGGAATTCATTATCTCAGACAGGCAAAGTGATGATGTATGTAAAAAGGAGGATTATAAGTGATGATGACATCGGAGCAGGTACGAGAAACCAGGGCACCTGATAAATATCTAAAGCATCAAAAAGTGCTTTAAAGGTGCACTGTGGAGTTTTGGAGAATACATTATATTCAGAAGGGGAAGACCTTCAATGGCTGATTTTAATGCCTTTATAAACTGAATAAACAAACCGACCTCAAAGGACAACACAAGTTCATACTGTTATACTTCGTTTATGTTTGGCGGACCCTGCCATCTTTCTAGTTTTAGAAAGAAGAAAAAAAATTACCTAATTAATATTGTAAATATTAACATTTTGATTTTGAAGTTTTAAAATAATATCACATGTAAGGGAGGGAGAAAGCCTTTTTTTTACATTGTGCTTTGAAACGTTTTACCAAATCCAGTTCACTAATGAGTTATATACACTTACCATGTTCCTTTATCTGACAATATAGAAACATTAGATTGTCTCTCTGCAGTTTTTCAAATTTCATGGTCTGATGACTTCAATTCTTCAAGGCTTCATGTACGGGCTACATCCCCGACTGGGAGTGGAAAAGCTGCACAAGCCACAGATCCATGGAGCGAAGGTCTCCAGGAGGGGAATGAAAAGAATAATCACCTCAGATCAGTCAACATAATAAGACCTACTTTGTTTACCTTTCCCACATGATGTGGGGTTTAAGAGCTGCTGATATCAAACTGGGTTTGACCTTTCATACGTTATTCATGCGAGTAGCCATAGCAACCACAGGTGGGCTCAAACCTGACAGCCGCTAAATAAGTACAGTGGATATCAGACGAAGACATGAAAAGTCCCCGTCAAAATTAACTGCCGGCAATGCTACCAAGGTGACTAAAGGATTGATGTGTGTGTGATTTCCAAAGAAGGAAAGGTGTCTTTTCCTGGCTGCACCGTGCGACATGAAGCAACCTGAAGCCTGACGAGATTATCTGAACATGAGGTAAACTAGCACGCAGGTTTGGCAACTTTGACGTGATATGAAGGCGGCGAGTGAAACACAATCCTATCCAGTCCTATGGGAAATCAATCTCCACTGATGATTACTGATAACAATCTGCATGGCCAGAACATTATCTTTTAAGTCATTCCTGTGCAGTCTTGTAGTGCTCTTTCACGATTCCAGTTTTTCCATTTCTTGATCTAATGTCTCCAGTTTATTAAAAACCTGTTGTATTTTCGTAGGAGTATAAGACTGTTGTTGTGTGACACATTTGCAAATGTGCTCTTTGTCCACCCCGCTGTCTCCTCTCACTTTCTGAGTCTCGTTGACTCACTCACTCAACCTGTCGGGACAGCCTGATGCTGTATATACCGTCTGAGGGTGGGATAAAGAGATGGCGACAAACAATATAAAGACAGGTGCGGCTGGTTCTACCGATCTGTGAGCTCCTCGCTGTACACTCAACGATTTTAGTTTTGTTTTTAGTTCACATATGACACCGACAGATTTTTGCAGGGGAGACACACCTGCAGTAAGCTGAGATATCGTTGCGGGGAGAGAGTTTCAACATGAGACTCTGGCACCTTACCAACCCTGCCAAGAACCACCTTTTCTCACAATAATTTACTTCCAATGAAATGTATCAAAACAGAAAGTAGAAGGATGGACAGAAAGCAACACCTCCTAGTCACGATGAAACACGTCTGTGTGGGAAATTAAAACTAATGACAGTGTCTTTTCAGAGCACCCACTCTGCTCTCCCATTCTTACAATTTCTGCCCTCTTTTCTCCCAGCTCTCATTTGTCTCACTTACAGCAGCAGTTGCTAGGCAACAGCTCACACACCCACATATGCATACTTATATCATAGAATATAGAATATAGTCAATGAAAGGACTAAATTTAAGTTGTGAGAGGCGCGTGTAATGCTTTCCTACTTGGTCATACACTACAAGGTGATTTTTGAAAAACATAAATACCGTCATGTTAAACAATCATAGAAACGTGTGTGTTTATTGTGTCATACATGATGCCCAGCACTGCTTATATATCACGAACAAGTCACTTAGTTTTAGTTTTGTGATGAGGGTCTTGTTGAAAACTTGTCATGCCAGCAAAATAAACTCACAAGCCCGATAACATCTGTGAACCTTCAGTGTAGACAAGCCAAAAACTGCCCCAGTTTCAAAGGGCCTCCAGGGAATCAGATTACAGCTGCTCAGTATACCAACAACTACTGTACGGCAGGTGCACAGCCTTCACCTAAGCTTTTGCTATAGAGTGAATATAAGAGGCAGGGCAGAGAACAATGAGAGAGATTGGAGTACAGTAAGACTGAACAAAAAGATGTGTGTTATAGACACTCTCAGGCATACCTTACAAATTCTTTCATGCTCACCCAATCATGCATACACACATGCAGGACTGGTACAAGTTAAGACCTGCAGTGAGAGGGTGTGTGAGAGCTGTTTTAGCACCATGTGTGGGAAGACAGACACGACCGGCTCGCTGCTGTTCCTCCAGGATGACACAACAAGGAGGAGAAAGAAAAAACTGTCGTTTGTTTATCTGTGACAGATTACGTGGCTGGTAAACTTTGAAAATTGTGCTTTGAAACTCGCTGCAGTCACGCAGCCGGTCCACAACGTCCTCATAATTATTCTCACTGTCTTTACTGTCACATCGTTTTCCTCTTTCTCTTATCAGCGGTTGTGTCACATGAGTCTGCTCTTTGGACAACACCTTCCCTAATTATTCATTGTTCAGGTATTAAGAATAGCTCCTGGATATTTGTATCTTTATAAAATGAGCTAAAACTGTGCTCTGGTTTGGAACTATCGCTGTTGATTATTTTTTTCTTTAAACAATGTGTGTGTTGATATATGTCAGGGCAATCAGAAACTACAAACCCAGGATGTGCATGCACAGATGATCATAAACCTGGAAGTAATCATGTAGATCTGCACTGAATAATCAATCAAAAGAAAATGAGTTCGCAATTAATCATTTCAGTCATTTTTCAACCAAAAAAGTAAAAACTTAGCTGCTTCCAGCTTCTTAGATGTAAGGATTTGCAGCTTCTCTTGATCATTTATGGCAGTGATGAAGAGTCTTTGGGTTTTGGACTGTTAGTTGGATGACTGAAGCAAATTTAAGACGTCAGTTTAGGCTCTGGGACGTTGTGATGACCATTTCTTACAGACTTATTCCATCAATCGTGGAAAAAAATCTACTGATTAATCAAAAATGAAATAATCGTTAGTTAATACTGTCCTGTATACATGTATTATTATCCTAATGTGACTCCAGAGGCTCCAGACTGAGACAAGTGTGCATGTTAATGTTCCCAGTTGCAAAATATTTATGAATATGGAAGAATTTTGGTTTAAAACATTTCAAAATTTACTTAATTTTGTCAACAGAATGTGAACACTTTTGACATTATAATTACTACATACTGTGCTGCAGAGCTATCTGCTGAAGATAACATGCTAACCAGTTAGCCCCTGGCCCACCCAAGTCAAAAATCGAACTACACTCTAACACCCGTTCGGTGTTAGAGTGTAGTTCGATTTTTGACTCAAGCTCTCCGTCCCAACCGCCAGCTGCACGGCTAACTGAGCTTACTAGCTAACAGCAACTACAGTTAACTGTTAACTCGAGTGTCATCTCGTGGCCACAACCCAAAGATATTCAGTCAACTGTCACACAGGAATAAAGAAACATTCACATTCAGAACTGCAATCAGAGAATTTTGACTTGTTTTCCCTTAGATAATACTCGGGGATCACTGTAATAGTTGGCAACTAAGCAGTTTATCAATTAATCATTGCAGCTCTAATCACCATCATTACGATCATGGTATTAGGCAACATTAGATTTTCCTCCTGCTTGTAAACTGGGAAAGGAAGGAAACATCCGCTTCCTTTGTCAGTGTTGGAATTTTCCAAATAGCGGTCTCCGTGAGACCCTGGGAAAGTGAACCAGGCAGAAAAAAGGGGAAGCGTCCCTGTGACCTTCCATCTCTGCCATCCATCACTGAGGTGGGATTTGAGCGCCAAATTGAATGCCTGTCTCCCTTCAGTCTCCTCCACTCTTTTACCCAGCTGTCTGCTTGCGAGCTCAAATCACAAACTATCTGTTAGTCACAAAATGTTCCACAAATGAGAGAAGTTGCGTGACGAGAGAGGAGGAAGCAACAAATCGACACACACAGAGAAGAGAGAAGCAAACAGGCTGCAGACGCTGACATGGAGAAACAGAAGAGGAGATACAGGAAGAAAATCTTGTCTACAAACAGAATCACATTCTGCTCCTACTCAATGAAACTGTGAATGATTGTCACTGGTAGCAGCCCATCTCCTTGGCGTAAGTAACAGGGGATCCCTGGCCTACATGCTGTTAGAATCTCCTCTGCTAGTTTCCCACCGGCCTCTACAGGAGTGCAGCCAGACTGGCACGTGGACCGAGTGTGGCTACAACCCTCCAGCGGCCATGCGAGGGGCCGAACAGGCTGGATCTGTGCCCGGGATATGAGCTCCGTCCCTGCAGAGAGAGGGTGAACTCTTCTCTCCCTGCTGCATCTTTGCCAGCCATGCAAGGCTGCTGCTGCTGCTGCTGCTGCTGCAAGGGCATCTCCTCTCCAGTCCCCTGCCACAGACCCACAGTGGGTGACTGCAGGACCGCCTCTACCAGCAAATGGAAAGGCTGCACCCAACCTGTATGCCATTCTGCAACACTCACTCACAGCAGGTTGCCCTAATGCAAACACATTGGGTATGATGCTACATTAAAAGGAGCAATAGTCTCTTCATCAGAGGATATGAGGGGCTGATGAAGGCATGACACCAGGACTGAAAATCACTTAATTTTTTACACTCAGGCAAAATGGACCCTCATGGTGCATGGCTATGAGTGCGCCTCCACTCACATGCACTGAGCTAAC
Organism: Diplodus puntazzo; assembly: GCA_963678695.2. Lineage (NCBI taxonomy): Eukaryota > Metazoa > Chordata > Actinopteri > Spariformes > Sparidae > Diplodus > Diplodus puntazzo. The sequence goes on along the minus strand of OZ023157.1, from coordinate 22,808,651 downwards.
GTCACAACCCACATTCAAAAAACAGTCACATCACATGTTCTCCAACAGATTTAGCACAGTCAAATAAATGATAAAACCAGATGTGACATTAAAAAAGAGGGGGGTGGGGGTGTGATCAAAATGCAAAAAAAAAAAAAAAAAAAATGCAAAAAAAAAAAAAATGAAAGAAAAACGGCATCCCGTTGTTGAACACATGAGCGGATCAGACATCATTCACCCTGTTGATGCCAACACAAATCCTGCATGAGCGGAAACATTCAGTCCAAGTGTAGAAAAAAAAAATCATGCGTAAAAGAAGGTGTGCCATTTTTTGCGCACCGCTGTGATGTGTCTGCGAGGAGCAGCGTTCTTACCTGAACCGGGGGGAATCTTTTATACATTCTTCAAAGTCCACCGTCATTTTAGCGTTTTTCTCGTGTATTCCCACTTCAGTCTGCCAATGTCATTGCCCGCGGCGGGATGTCGCTGCTTGAACCGTGCGGATGGTGACTGGTATCCCCTGACGCGCAGCAGTCTGTCGCCCCTCTCCCGGTGGCACCGTGACACAAAATGCGAGCTCAGCGCGCGGCAGACTGATTACTACTACACACTGCTGCCGCTGCTGCCGAGACAGGCGAGAGGCGTAGCTGCACCGTGGAGACTCACTGAGGAGAAGAGAGGAGAGCGCCGACAGGACACAACCCGCCGCAACACCACCGGAGAACAGGAGGAATCATGGGAGGAGGAAAGTGACGTGTGAGAGGGGCATCAGTAGGCTTTTGAGGAATAAGTTGTGCTGGAGTTTTGACTTCTTTAGACTGTTGACCTTCTCCATGCACCTCGGAAGTAGGTTACATTGTTTTAAAAAACAGATAAGCTACCATAAAACCAACAACACCCTCAACATATTCTGCACAAATAGGATAAAAGCTCATTGGTTCAATTCTGTCACCTCAAAATGTGGGCTACTTCCTCAATAGTTTTATATAAAGTATAAGACTAGTGAACACACATATTTTGCGGTTTCAATGCAGTCAAATATCTGCCCAAAGTGTTTTAGCCTTTGAAACTATATGAAAGAATCTTTTTTTTTTACTTTAATCTTATATTTCTGATCGTATTTAAGGCAATAATTAACTGAAACAAAAGAGAAATTAAGAATTATCAAGGATTTGTGTCACAAGTCTGCTTTTTCCTCTTCTAAGCCTCCTCCTGTGGTTCACTGTCTTTACTTCGCTTTCAGCTGACACATCTCTGCATCATAGAGTCTCTGGCTTCAATGATTTCAAGGCAGACTGCTCTGCGGCTCGACGACGACACACGCACACCCCCTCATGACGCCTTCAAAGAGCGACCAACGGGACTACAGCTGTGCTGTGTGCTCACAGACATCACGAAGAAAACGTTGCACATGTTAACTATACGTTCATGGTTGCGTTTGTGGTTGATTTTATATTACATATATCAGTCGGTTCATAAAGGAAGCACGTTGAACCGGCAGCGCGCGCTCAAACATGCTGTCAAAGTCGGCTAAAGGCGGGATGGTCGCGTGTGGTTTAGCTTGTGTGTCATGCTAACATTACATTTCAGTGTTTCGGTTCCGTTATTGAGTTAATAGAAACATGCCGATATAAGAGTGATACATTATACATATTAGAGTTACACACTAACCCGCTCTCTTAATGACTCGAGAAGCTTGAACTAACTAATCAAACCTTCTTCCGGACTACAAATCATACTGGTTCCGGTCTCATCTGGAACTTACGTACTGTGTCTGCTGTAGTCTGTCGCGTTCTTCAGCACATGAGTCCTTCACAAGGGGTTTGTCCTCATCACAAAACTGAAGTCCTCCTTCACGGACTCCGGCGTAAGGCTGTTTTAGATAAATGGTTCCCTCCTGCTGACACGAACAATATGACCATTGAGCGTCACAGACATCAGAGATCATGCACAACTGGGCACGTTATCTCATCTTCTTTCAATACATTGGAACAAAATACAGGTAGCGGTACTGCTGATCACTGATCACTGTCAATGATAACTGGTGTTATTGTTTCATTCACTGATCAGCATTGTTTCTGCAGTGGTGCGGTTAAAGTGCCTCCACATCAGCTGTGTAAGAAAGGCGTCCAGGATCACTTGGAGGTAAGTTTCACTACTGGAAATGATCCTATTGTCTTATCGTCCTATACACATGCACTCCTGCAAAACAGAAAACAAGCTAACACAAATTGCTTTTGGAGGTATAATTTTCCTTTTTGTTTCTGGAATGTGAGCAGATCTTATTATTAGTCTGCTTTAAGGTGTATTCCATTTATCATATGAATAACAACACATCATTTAAGGTTTTACAGTAGCATGCATGTCAAATGCTATGATCATTCCACTTTATTAGATACAATCTGATACAACAATCCTGCTATAACTTCTACCTTCACGAGGTTATTATTTTTCAGTTTTGTAGTTTTTTAGGTTGTGGTGCTGTTAAATGATGATGTGTTATACTGACAGGTGTTTCTATTATGGATGTTACTGATTAATCATTGTTTGATCGCTGTTTATTAAGTTTCAATTTCACTGATTTGAATTGTATTAACTGACAGAACTGATCAGAGTACATCAAAAAAGTGTCTTGTTACTTTCTTGTCAGATATGTCAAAATAAAACACAAAATACTGTCATAAGATATTGTATTTACTTAAAATACATATAACTGGTAGTTAAAAAAAATAAAAGATCTGACATTCAAACTTGGCAAGTTAATAGCCACAAAATGGATTTGATTTTGTTGGGCCAGTTGTTGAATGGCAACAAACAGGCTCCGCAATTAGAGTGAAGTCATTAATTGTTGTTATTTAGTTTATCATTCAAGCTACTTGGTGTTTACTTTATGTGTTCATGTAACTCCTAATGTGGCCTACTCTGATTTTACGTTGAACATGGATCAAGCAGTGGTTAAAATGAAAAATGTCAAACATATTTCAGAAAATATTAATAATTAACTGATAATCGTTTTTTAAGTCAGGTGACCATTATTTATGATGTTGCTTCAAATTTGCAACCCTAGTTTCTATAATTATGTTTACCCCGTTAACAACAGAACGGGTTGACTAGTCACAAAAGCATCTCTCGGTGTGATGCAATGATATTCATTATTGTACAAATATGTTTGAAAAAATGTATACTTCAACAAAAACATCCATCAGTGCTACAGACGGTGTCAAGGTCACAACTTTAACAGGTTTACATTCTCAAACAAAAGCCTGAGTGTTCACATGGTTGTATCAACAATGATAGGGATTTAATTACCTGTCATTGTTACAGAAGAGAATTTATGTCAGCAGTCTGAATGTTAGTGATCCTGTGACGTGAAGGACCGATTAACTAGAGGTAAACCTGCCTTGAACTGGATTCACGTCATTCCTCGTCACTTTCTCCCCTTTTATCCTGTCAGCTCTGTTTATCTAGTACTGCGTTTCTAATGAAAGTCATAAAATGGCAACAAAAAAGCACACACACAGGAAAGAGGAAAAAAGATCAGACTTTCCTGTCACATTGCGCTGCAGTTCACAGATCTATTTGATATCCCTTATATCTGTGTGTTGATGCAACTTACCTGTCCTACTATTTGTGACTTCAAAAGTTCAGTAATTCTTTTTCTTGCAATATAAAAACCCACATTTTAAAAATCTGTTTGATGTCTTTGATCTCTCTCTCTCTCTCTGTGCAGGATGCTATAAGGGGGCTGAAGCCGATCAACCAGGTCTTTCTCTCAATCTCCAGCAGGACAGACACAGGTGTCCATGCCCTCTGTAACTCGGCCCACTTTGACCTCCAACGTAGGAACGATAAGCCGCCTTTCCCCGAAGATGTTCTTGTTGACGCCCTGAATTTCTACCTGAGGTCGGAGCAGATCAGGTGAGTCAGTTTGAAATGTTGTTATTTCTTAAAGCAACTACACTGGATGTAAATTAATGTCACTGCCAGGGTTAAACCAACAGGTGCCTCTTAAGAATGGATCAAAGTATGATACCAGGAGAGGAAAAGTAAAGAGATCCATCATTCATCAGAAGGGACAATGAGGACATGTGGTCAGAACTGAACTTTACCAATAGATAGTTGGTCACATGGGATTTAGGACACTGTTGTGTTTAAAGGAGTCATCACCCGGAAATTGCAGTTTCTCTTGTTAAAACATGCATATTGGTGTTGGACCTCAGTTGAAACTTGCCTGAAAAGCTGGAGTTTGAAAGTGGCTCAGTTTTTTCGCTTTGGCTCTTTTTCCGAACAGGAATAGCGCACAAGAGTACGCATTCCTAAAGCACGAGATTTTGACTCTGCTCCTGTGGTGACGTTACCACAGGAGGCTACTTGCATAAGCTCGCATAAGCATCGGCTCACAGCCGTCCTCAGCCAGACTTCCTGAGTGAGCCTGCGGAATCTGCCTATTTCTCCGCCATTTTCACGCCATACATCGTGACCACCAGCATTAAAACTCAGGTCTTACATGTAAAACACGAGTGTGAAAAGTAAGAAGGAAAAAAAAAAGAATTTACCATTCAGAGACATCCTGCTGTAAAAGTGTCTCTTCCACCGTCTCTGCCTCTTCACTCTCCCGTTCGGGTTCCGACTCTGGCTCGTACATAAATGTCTGAATTCCGTAAGGTTCATCATTTAGTGTGTGCGCCATGACAGGGGGCTGTTTATGTTTTGGAGTCTGTGTGCATGCAGGCTAGCCCCCCATTCCGGCTCTGTCCTTCCTGCGGCCAATCAACGCGCGCCTCATTACATATTAATACAATGCACATCCGGACCAGTCAAAACCTCGCGCGTAATCTCGCGTGAGAAAGTCGCGGTATGAAAAGCTGTCAGAACAAGCTCTATGTTAGATTTTTAAAAAAAAAAAAAAAAATTCTGATAAGTTTTAAGAATTGATCCAAAGCGATCCAAGGGGGACTGGATACGTAAAAAACCAGGTGATGACTCCTTTAAAACATGAACATCATACAGATATATTGTATGTAGATTTATGACGTTCAGCACCCGGCAAATAACTTAACACTAAACAAATCCTGAGGACATCTTCTGAGGGTAACATCCACCCTATCGCCACCTGGTATTAAAATGTGATCTGTATCCAGATGTCAAATCTTGCCTTTGTGTTTACACTTGATGTTCTTAATGTGTTCTTGTTATCCTCAATGAAATGAGATCTCTGTCCTCCAGTGCAAGAACCTGCACGTAGGTAACCTGAGTTGGTGGCAATTCAGCCCCAGACTCCCTTAAAAAAACATGGAGTTTAGTGAGTTGTTGAGTCAGGGGGACTTTCTGAACTTGGTGAAACGCTGTCTTCGATAAATTATTAATTATTTGTCCCATCTTGTAAATTCAGCAAATGTAATACATTGAGATATTAATTTCTTTGTATAAAAACAATTGTTATTGTAAAAACTATTGCTCCAGTGTGTTGCAGGGCCGACGTGTGGGCCACTCTATGACTAGAAGATAATATGCCTTGTTGGCAGCAGGTCAGCAGCACAGATGTGAGCAACACACGTCATCGCAGACAGTCATTTTTTATCGTTTATCATTTTTCCCGCCCGTATAGCTTTCATTATTACGCAGTTTAAACAGTACTGAGTGGCATGTTACTTTAAGCCTTCTCACATGCTCATTCCCTAAATTAGAATCAAAACCTATAATTTATCTAGGCTAAAACAGAATATCTTCTTCAATTTTATGTTGTGTACAGATGTGCACAGATATTGAGTTTACACCTGCCTAAGATCTGAACATAATGTGAGCCAGACTACCCCCACAGACAAAATGACTAAATATTTGCTTTAGAGAAACCTGGGACATGTTGTTTAAACCCTTAAAGCACACAAAAACAAAAACAGCCATACATCTATTCTTATATTTATACAACCCTGCGACCACTGCCTGAGGACATGTTTCCTTAACAGTAGATCTTAGTAGATATAAACACTCCAACAGTCCACATATAGATGGCTGAGTTCACCTGTTGAGCATTTTGAAGGCAGAGAGCAGCAAGAGCTGTGTCTAAGTATTCCAAATCCTTGTTGGTAGTGTCCCATCTTCTCATTTCCCCCCTTTGCTTTTCTTCACCTAATCTTTTAATCCCTTTATTACACCTCAATGCATTATTCAATGCCATAGTGCCTCTTGTGAAATCTTTGCTTTAGACTGCTGTGATTGTGATCATCATCATTTTCGCAGCTTTTCTGTCTGAGACACAAACTGAGAATATCAGAGGCGATGGGCAGAGGGGAGTCGGCAAGAGAGGGTGAGGAGAGACGAAGTTAGAGCGCCAAACAGATATTGACAAAGTGTGGATTAAGACGGAGGAGTGAGAGTGTGAAACAGAACGAGCCATTCGGGAGACGGGGAGGGGAGAAAAGAGAGGAGGGAGGAAAGGGAAGCTCCTAGCATCCCGCTAATCCCTAAACCTGCAGAGAGAAGGTTAGAAAGGATTATCCCTGCTCTGCTTTTTGGTCTATAGCATCCATTAACACACACACACACACGCACACGCACACACAGACACACACACACACACACACACACACACACACACACACACACACGGATCCACTAACTAAATGGAAATTACCGTGTTGATTAGTATGTGAAACCTGCAGAGGAATATACAGCACAAACACACTTTTTGTTCTCAGCGGCGTTATACATTATGAGGACGCTTTATAAAACAGAATTATTAATGGGCTCTGAAGTTCCTTATATACACTGTGCCAAAAATACGCAACCGCCAGTAATGTTCACACACACTCCCTCTGTTCCGGTTGCATAGAAGATCTCGTTCTTGATCTGGTGATGAAAACACACTGTCAGATCTGGCGCCCCGAACCATCTTTTTCACAGGAGCCCAAAAGAGTGTTTTTGTTGCAGCAACAATCAGACTGTGGCTCCTGGCTCGTCGCTTTGGTCTGCCGCCTCCTGAGAGAGAGAATGAGTGCCAAATCAAGATTTAAACGTAGACTGCACACTGTAAAAAATGTCCCACCAGTCGTTGGGTTTCACTTGGCGTGAAAGAATGGCCTCAGTTAGCCTAAAAATGAATAGACCTTTCTCCTGTAAGGGGACACTGCTGAGTAGCAAAATGGTGCCATGCCAAACAATGCCCCAGTTCCCAAATGTGTGAGGCCACGCTTTGTATGCTGCTTATGAAAATGGTGTGTGTGTGTGTGTGTTTGTGTGTGTGGTTTAGGGGCTGTCACTTCACATTGCAGCATGCGCTAAAGGCAGACGCAAGGGTTTCCTCTGCCACGTGTCACACCCAATCTCCTCCCCTGGAAACGTAACCTAGTTTCTCTGACTGTGCGCTGGCACATGCACACACAGACTATACAAGCAGAAAATTAGGCGCATGTGCACATACATGGGACGTGTCTTCTAGCTCATCATTGTTTATTTCTATACGCTCCTACACGCTACCAGGCCCCTACCCCTTGACACCTCTTGCTTTCTCTAACATACAACACACACACGCTTGAATGAATGCTCACTCTTTGTTTAGTTCTGTGTGTGTCGGTACAAACACAATCACACGGCCACAGCTGGCTGCGGCTCTTTGTTCTGTCAGTTTACACATGTAAGCATTAAAGATTCTCCGCTCGTCACTGTGTCATCACTGTACTACACTGTACATCTCTGCCTTATTGACAAGAGGTTTTACTGTCTTTATCAGCTGTGAACATATGAAGAATCATAATATATGACCATTTAGGGACCAGCAGTTTTGTGTGGTGTTGCTCAGTTATGATTTGGACAATTTACATAGAAAATGTTGCAGCGGCGAGAACTGAAAACCCTCTCTCTGTCCTGGAAGCTCAAAGGTTATGGAACTTTTTATATTTTCAATTCCTAAAAATATCCACATTTGATACCATTTCAGGAAAATATTGACACACCATTGAGAACAAGTCTTGTGTGCTGTGATAGTAGAAGTAAGTAGATTAAACCCTTAAACTGGAGACAGACAACTTTCAAATTCCCCCTCATAACATTTTCCTGGGGTATTACTTTTGTTGCTGATGTTGCAAAGACGGCGTTAGCAAAATGCCTCTTGCTAGCAGCCTGGCTGGTGGGGCGGCTGTGGCTCAGGGGGAGAGCCAGCATTTTATCGGAAGGTTCGATTCCCCTGGTCTGCATGTTGAAGTGTCCTTGGGCAAGATACCGTACTTCAAACTGCTCCTGATGTGATGGTCGGCACCTTGCATGGCAGCCACCGCCATCAGTGTAAGAATGTATGTATGAATTATTGTAAGTCACTTTGGACAAAATGGCCTAAATGTAAATGTCCAAAGGAAAATACAACCATCTCAGTGCTATGGAAAGGCACTTGAAACACCTGGTTGTATTGATAGGTAGGCAGGTACCTACTAATCTTGTAGAAGGAATGATGGTTTTAAACCATCTTATGTCCCGGTGGTAAGAGGAAACTCTCATCAACGGGGGAACAGACTTTGACATAACACAGAGGGCTCTCAATCGAGTGAATGCCCGTCTCTTGTTTTACCTCGGTTTCTATCACTCTCCCTCTTCGCCTTCCCCATCAATGGGATCCTTTTCTACCGCAGTGTGGAGTTCCCACGGTTATTCCAGTTGTTTCTCCATTACTTGCGGTTAGCGACCAGAGGGAAAGAAAATGCCTCTTCCTGTTTTGCAAGCGTAATGGCAGACATGCTTCCTCTGTGCCGTAATGACCTTCAGCTTTGCAGGAAGAGTTGAGCCTGGTGGACTGAATAGTGTAGTGAAAGTGAGGTTTATAGGGAACCAATCTATACTTGTATGGTGTCACTTGTTTTTACAGCCATTACACTGTGCAATTGATAATTACTGCAGTTGTTAAAGCACAAAAGTTGAATGTGTGAGTAAGAACATAATGGTTTGTTGTGTGGGGAATGAGTTGCAGTATGCCATTTAACTTAACAAAAGTAATAAATTTCCATACGAGCTGCCGGTAAATGATTTATCATTTTCTAAAATTTTACAAAGTTGATGTTATTTGCCATAGCACCACTCATGAACACAGCTGGAATTCTCATTAAGTCACTTACAATTATCATGAAAGCTTGAACAGTTTTGAGAAGTTAGTTAAACCACACAGCCAAATATATTCAAATCTTTTCTTTGTTTAAATTCTTTGTAAAGCTTTGATGTTTAATACCCAGCACTGTTTGGTTCATCGTCTCAGCAGCCACACTTTCCACAAAATAGCTTCACTTACATGTGTCGGACTTTGATCAGGTGCCAGTTTTGTCACACTCACTCATTAATAGATCCACGCTGGTTGATTCAATCAACAGAGGAAATCGTGTCTGACTGCATTAGAGTTATTACGTGATCCGTCCCCGCCTGTGTGCACAGATACACAGGAAGTGTCCCGTGTCAGCCCTGATGGAGTCACATCAGAGAGCTCCAGCCTCTCAAGTCTGCTGTGACGCTGACTGTGTGAGCATGAGCGCTTGGCTCTTTTGGCTTCTTGGCAGCACTTAAAGGGCTCTGACAACGGGCGTGCTTTTGTGTGAAAAGCTGCAACGTTGGCATTTTGGACAATGACTTGTGCACTGTTTTTCTTGTTGGCAGCACAGACTGAGAGCGTTAACACCATCTGTGTCTGGGGACGGCTTCGGTCTGAGGGAGAAATGATGCACTTCTCAAAAACAATTGTGTCTGGTTGTCTAATGCCTGTGTAAACACTCAGCAGAATTAAAATGTTTGATATTATTTTCTGTGATTTTTGAAGAGAATACTGCACGTCAGACATACAGTAGAGCTTACTAGCTTTTGGATAGCTTTATATTGTGATATGGCAAAAGTGTTGTCTTTTCCCGGTTTTACAGGCTGTATTGATTATTGACCAAAAGTCTCTCTGCGTTTATATTTTTTGCCCATAGTCCTCTTGACAATATCAATTAAAAAGTGCCATATATAGTAATTTTAGTTTAAAACAGTATTAATAAACAATCATGAAACACATTTGAGAAAGAACATCAACCTATTATTAAGAAATAAGCATGCTGACATTATTTTAAAGATGTCTATGTATTGTGTTTCAGATATTAATTCTGAAATTGGCAGCACGCCTTTTTCAAAACACCACTCTGAGCTCCCAGCTCTGACCACTAGCTGCATGGCTAACCAAGCCAACTAGCCAATGACAGCTACAGTTAGCAGCAGTTAGTGGTACTCCGGTGATTGGCTGCCCCCTACTGGCCAATTCTTAAACATTGCACCTGATGCATTTGATTTTGCTGACCAGTCCTAGCATTTATGAAGTTCTTTTAAGCAGATTTCAAAATATCTAAATATATATTATTTGTGTCCCGGTTTTGCATAAAAATTTCGGAATATTATTTAAGTCATATTGCTCAGCCCTAGCAGAGCTCAGTTTTTCAGGCCTGAATAGAGGTCAGCTTTTAAACTAACTGCTCTTTTGTCACTCTGCCAGGGTCAACCGTGCCCACCGCGTGCCTGATCATTTCCATGCCCGTTATCGTGCCCAGTCTCGGACCTATGTCTACCGGATAGCCCTGGGAACCGGCCACCACTCTTTGCTTCCCCTCACAGAAAGCAATCTCTGCTGGACCCTCCGCAACACGTGAGTTATCCCACTTCACACACTGCTCCCCCCCCCATTCACTCATTGTCTTTCCATCCCTGCTTTTGTGTACATGATGATTTCCCACAAGAAAGGAAAAATCGGGCTCAGGCTCTCAAGCTCAATCTAACAAGTAGGTCCAGACACACAGACACACAAACACGCAGACACACCCTCAGTAAGCTCCCGCCAAGCCTTGCAGAAACAATGGCACGTTAAACACATGAATAATCCACACGTGCCACGCCGGAACTGCAAATTAGGGCCAGTCAAACCAAGTGTTTGATCTGAGCTGATGTCTCAAAAACAAACAAAGGACACGTAGGGAGAGGATGGAGATGGGGATGTGGATGGACAGAGCGCAGAAAGAGAGAAAGAGAGAAAGAAACGGGTGAAACGGCGAGCGCTTTATAGCTTAGGCGATGTTCTTTTAGCTGTGATTGGAAGGAGGGAGCGTGAAGAGACACATTTCAGAGAGCGCACGTATGAGTGTATGTCTGCGCTACACTTTTTTGGGGGGAAAGTAGGGCAAGATAAGCTGCGGGCTTATATACATGCAGAACAACACCCACGCACATTGCTTTGACTGTGTGTTTATTTCTCTCTCTCTCTCTCTCTCTCCCATCCTTCTCTCCACTACATTTTGTCCTTTTTGTCTTTCTCCATCCCTCCCTTGTTCCTCTCTCTCTCTGAGTCTCTGCCTCGTTATCCCTTCGCTCATTTTGAGCATCCATCTCGTGCCTCCAGCCCTGAGTGTCTCTCCCTCTCTCCTCTCTTTGATCTGCCTCTGCCTCATCATCGCACCCCCCCATCTCTCCCGCTGCAAAAAATATTCATCACTGCTTCATTTCAATGCTGAATTTAGTTGCGAAATCTCGCATTTGTTAGAACAAGTGTAGACCTTTTTTCATCTCTTTACTTTTTTGAGAATGTTTTGAAATCCAGTATATTATCATCATATTGCATAGCAGAGTTTTTAAAATCATTAATTGCATTAAAGCATGTAGGCAAACTTTTCACAAATTGTTCAAATTATTTATTCTCTTCCTCGGAATTTGTATTTGTATTGTTTTAAACATAGCAACTCAACTTATCTTAACTCAGCTCAACTTTAAATACTGTATGTAGCACTCGCCATACAAACAGCCAACCCAAAGTGACTCGTATAGCAAAACTGAAACAGCAAAGACTAAAAATAAGACTAAAAACAAAACAATATAGTTAGACAGACCAAAAAAAGCCAAATTAAGCTGAATTCAGTTAAATAAAATAAAATTAACTTCATCTTTAATCCAGAATGGCACCCAGTAGAGCACATTCCTCTGCCTAGGCCCTACAGTCCCCTTTTAATTCAATCAATCCTAATCCAGTGTCAAATAAAACTAATCTGTTAGATCTGGATTTTAATTTGGATCTGCCTCAAATTGTACTCACTCATATATACCAGCCACCTAAATATGTTTTATTATCAAGATCTAAGCATTATTCCCTGAGAAATTTACACAAATGTCCAATAACGTCCTATCTCGCAATCATAACGAAAGTAAGAAAGAATTTTGGTTTGGTGAAAAAAGTTTGGTGGGAATCCATTCAGTTGTTTTTGTGTAATCCTGCTGACAAACCAACCAACAAATGAACACAGGCAAAAACATGACCTCCCTGGTAAAGGTAAAAATATATCATTTTTGAAATGCAACATTTCGGAGGTTTTGAAAACCTTTCGCCAACAACCAATCCTTCGTCTCAAGGGCTGCAATGTAACTTAAACCTTAAATTGCTTGTTTTGTCTGACCATCACTCCCAAGATATTAAAGTGATAAAACAAAGCGAAAAGCAGCAAAAACTCTCATTTAAGGAGCTCGAATCAGATAATTTTGGGCATTTTTACTTGATAAATTGCAGATTCATTTTCTGTTGAATGACTGATCAATTGATTGGTAGTTTCAGCTCTGATCTCCACAAATAAAAAGATGAAATAAAAATAATTATAGGTAAACATGTGTTTGATCGAGATAGACATCAATTGGTTGATTAATTATCATCACACCATAAACCACATTACTCAACAAATTAAAACATTAATGTTATTGAATCTTGTGTATTACACCATATTGATGCTTCAGTCATCATCAGCTAAACTGTTATATGTTTTCCCTTTCCAATATTCCCTTGAAGATTTTAATACTGAGCCATGAAGGTGTCGACCCACTCGATCTGGGAAGGCTCAAACATCTCTTAAATAAAAGTTAACACTTGAGGCAAGAATCAATCAGCTGTTAGGAGTGTCATTTCAGTGCTCTGTCACATCTTCATTCATGACTCTAATGCTCAAGACTTTAATTAGTGAGTCACGCAGCACACTCCTCCGTTTCCCTGCTCGCTGTATCCCTCCCTCTCTGCCTCGCTCTCTGTCAGATCATATTTAAGCAGAGACAGAGACTGCGGAGAATCTGAGCACCGGGCCCACTCCCACTCGCTGCCTCAAATGAGCCGGTCGCCGACATGCTCCGCTCTCTCACGTGGCACTGTGCATCAGAAAACTTCGTATTATATAAGTCAGCCAATAAATTATTCTACTTTGAGAGCAGGAACACGGCGGCCTGAAAACCCGCCGGGCCTAATCTGCGCACCAAGTCGCTGCTGCGTGACCCGGCATGTTAGTGCCTGGGTCATGTTGCATTATCACAATTAATCTGCAGAATTTAACCTCAGAAGTATGTTAACCTCAGCTGCCTGTTATTAACACCTATATAAGATGTATTGTTTGTCATGATGCCTATTAAAAAGATGCCTGTCACCAGGGAGCTGGATGTGGGAGCCATGCGCGAGGCCGCCGCCCTGCTGGTTGGGGTTCACGACTTCAGCAGCTTCAGGGCAGTCAACTCTGACATGCCTTTTAAAAGCCCTGTGAAGACGCTGGATGTGGCCAGCATACAGCGAGGAGGCTCTTTCGCACAGTCACACTTCCACAGGTAGGCTAGTCGCACTAATCACATTGGCTCCCAGCGTTGATTTTGGTGCCACTTGAGGGGAAGTCCAACCAGCTGTCGACCAACCATTGACATGTTTTAACCTGATAATGATGCTATTCTCAAAAGTTAGCAGTTGCTAGCAGACAACGTTAGCAATTACACTCTTCTGTTAGGCTTATTTTGGTCTCCAAAATCTGTTTTATAGCTGTTTCCTAACTTCCAGTCTTAATGTTAAACCAAACCTACTTTCTCTTTGATTTTTTTATAGCTTGATATAATACCAAAATATTATCTGGGATATGAAATTGTTTTGGTTTTCTCATCTTACTAACAAGACAGCAAATAAATGTAATTCTTTAAAGATCAAACTAGTCCTTCAAAACAAGGTGATGCGGAGGCACATGGGCAGGAGACTAGCCTGTTCAGTTCAGGCAGCAGTACTTCAAGCTTGTTTGTGTGTTTTAATGTACACATTTGTAAGGATTTGACCTTTTTGAACTGCTCCCGCCTCTTCTTTTCATCTGCCAACGATAAGCTTTACTGGTTGGACTAGGTGCCAACAGGGACTGAAACCTAGGATGCTAGCATGAACCTCTGAACCCACTGTGCCCTCCAGCAAAGCTTATCGTTGGCAGGTGAAAAGAAGTGGCAGGCTGTCACAGAGATAGCACATGGCTCTCTGCAGCATCCCCAGGGCAACAGTGGAGTTAGCGGTAAGACGGTGAGCAGGAAACTGACTATTCGAAATTGAAGAAAAAAAGCCATGAAAATAAAGAAATTATGCATGTGCTTTTCCACTCCCATAAAGATCAATCTTGTGTTTCTCAATCTTGCATCAACTGATGCTCAAGAAGTTTTCCGAGGCAAAGTTTTGAATCATTTACAGTCACTCCTTTTAGGGAACTGTGCATGTACAGCCCCAAAAATCTCCCTTTGAAGCTTCAGTCGGACTCAGCGGTTGGTCCGATGTGATCGAAATCACAGATCAAAAAGACACGAAATGTATCTTTTCCAAATAAAAAAGCTAAAAAAAAAAAACTTCTATGTAAGAACAGCCTGTCCCAGGATCACTAAAATACTAAATAAATATCACTCACACAACATCACATATGTTTTTTTATTGTAATTAAAAAGAAAGAGAGAGAGAGCCATGTGGGCTTTGGGGGATTACACATCCAGGGGGTCACTCTGCATGCCAAATACCACTTTCACTGGCATTAATTATATGCCCTGAAAATATGGCGCACAATATGGACATGAGCAGCCGGTCAGCAGTTCAATGTCACAAAGCCCCTTTAACCCTCAACACACGTGGTGCATTAACAAGCTGTGAGCATCAGGGTTACAGATCTGGATTTGAAGTGTCCATGGTTTAATCTTTTCATGCAGCGCTGTGTGTTTATTTTGAATACTAAATTATTGAAGAGCAAAAGGCTGAACTGAACTTCTAAAACAGACAGCTGTTGTATGTGAGGATGAGTCTGATCACCGTTCAACATGGTGAACATGGGATGTTAATCCCTCCACAAACAGTTGATGTCACTGTCAAACAGACGTGAACAGTGCTCCATTCGAAGCATTGCGTTGGCCAGTGTGTTCTGGTTGGAATATATGGTAAATTTAGTCTTCAACCAACTGGAAACTAACTCTGAAAGTATGAATTGGTTGCATTGTACATTATACTATACTTAATATGTGTATGATATTGTAGGCATTAAGTCATCACATTTTTAAGTCCTTTTTCATTTAGAATAAAATGTTACACACTTAACTTGCACTTAATCACACACACATAGTTATAGTTATAGTTATATTTTAAGTTGATGGATTTATTGTTTATTCGCTAAAGTGAAAAAAGGCACATCACAACGCCTCAGGGCTGTGGGTAATAACTTTTAACTTATCTAGCACAATCAACAAGTCCATTTTATTTGTCCAGGAGAAAACTAATGACCCTCCCATCAGCCACAGCTGTGCTTTGTGTTAAGGGGAAATTGGCAAATGCTAGAATGCTAAAAGGCTTTATTATACCTGGTTAACATCGGTATGTTAGCATTGTTTTTGTGAGTCTGTCTGCATGGATTAGCATTGTTAAGCCACTTTTCCACCATTCCACCTAAATTTCAGTTTAGCCTTGTTACACTACACTTGTTACACTTAGGGTTAAAATTATATTTTTGCATGTCCATGGTCAGAAGTTGTGACTGATACATAAAATAATCATTCTAGTCCTGTTTTTGTTCAGTGTTGTTGTTAGCATAGCTCAAAGCACGGCTGAACAACAGCTCAGATATCCACTCACATCTTTTACTTTCAATTAATTGACAGCCAATATATTTATTTGATCTTATGATTATTAATTTTTCTATTTATTTCTCAGCATTGTAGATGTGAGCATATTAGTATATTGATGTAAGCATTAGCTCAAAGCACCGCTGTTCAGTCCTACAGTGCTGCTAGCATGACTGCAACCTTTTGATCATGTCGTTCGAGACCTGAACGATTAAACAATCGTCAAAATGGCTACAAATGTATTTTGTGTCAACTCTATACTTGATTAATCAATTCATAATTTTAGCTTAATGTTGGGCTGCTAATTTTGTGTATTTGTGTCTCATTCTGTCATTGCCATATGAAGATATTGATCAGAGAGACACACAAACGCAGATGCAACATGAGACACAGCCTTTGTCTGCTCATGAACACATACTGTCCCTCACCAGAGTTCAACAGCCCTGCTATATAAATCTGTCGCTGCACTCCTTATATGTCAAACATAATAATACAGCGAGCGATGACTCAAATTTGCATTTGACCCAATTCCTCCCATGTGCCTGTTTGCTCTGATCACTCCTCAGAATAAAAAAGTCAATCAGTCTTGGGGGGGGGGGGGGGGAGCCACTATTACTTTAATGTTGAAACTAGAAACATCAATGGAAAGAAAAATTGAATGTCAAATTTAAAATAGAAAAAAAAGGAGAAAAAAATAAATCACCATCGTATTTTTATGGTATTACACATAATCCTGTTGGGCCTGAGCTGCACTGGCATGTTCAGCATGTGACATTTAAACAAATCTGTGCATGAGGAGGGTCCCCGGCTCTATCTGATGTCTGGCATGAGCCTGAATGTCACATCAGCCTCCAACTCTGTCCACCCAGTGGGGGGGAAGCATTGAAATAGACAACAATAGAGAGATAAAGCAAAGACGTGTCTTACCATATAACAGACATTGGAGGCAGGAGCCAGGTTATCAACTGGAATGAATAATTCACCCTCAGAACATGGATCGGTCTTAAGAAATGTATTTTATATAGAAATATTTATCATTTGTAGGCGTCATTGTGATCCATACTTACTTTATTACATCCAACAGTTGTTCAAGATTTTTGTTTTTCTTCTGAAATTATATTTGAACGCCAGTGGGAAGATTTTTGACCATTCTTTAGACTAGCACAGTATTGCAATACCAGGTACTGTCATGCTTTTGGGATTTCATATTTTAATTGTAGTATGTCATGAGAAGTTTAGAGAATATGTTTTAAAGCCCTTTTTTACCATCTGCACCAGTGGGAAGACCAGGCAAAGAAAATGAATCTGTGGCATTTGTGCGAGTTTTCACACTAGTGTTGTTTATGTTTTCTTTCCAGAGAGCTACCATTCTGGGAGCTGACATTTACAAGCAGATCTTTTCTTTATAAGCAGGTTTGTTCCTCTTATTGTCCTCAATTACTTTGAAATCTAAGTGGCTCCATCTGCTGGTGATAACTGAAAAATATGCATCATAAATACAAGCCATTCAAGATAAATGGACCCTGAGAGAAATGTCCAAGATAAAGGAAAACATACAGTTTGATATATAGTTATGGATTAAAAGGTGTTAATTTGGCCCTGTGCTCCAGGTGCGGAGGATGGCAGGGGCTCTGGTGGGAGTAGGCCAGGGGCGGCTCTCTGTGCCTCAGCTGAAGGAGGTACTGGAGGCTCGGGACTCTTTGGCCTACCCGCAGGCCCTGGCTGCTCCAGCCCATGGCCTCTTCCTCACCCGGGTGGACTACAAAGAGACGGGTGAGGAAGCAGATCCTTAATGTCTAAAGTCAATTTTTTATCAATTTTGTATACATCATGACTTAAAGGTCATTTCGCTGTCTTAACTTGAATTTGCGAGGTCCTTATTGCCCCCAAATTGTGTCTTATTTAAGTTTGATCTAAATTATTTGTGTTTTTTTGGCAATGAGTCAAGCTCCTCTGTGTGAAAGTTTCTGATGATTTTAAACCTACCAATTAACCTTATATACTGTCTTTTCACTCTATGTATTTGCACTAACCTCGTTGACAAATTGTAGAATAACCTAACTCACTGTAAAAAAAAAAGGTTATATATGCCCTTAACCAGTGGAAAGGAAAGTTTTAGCACTACATTTTCAGGGAACTGAAAACGTGTACAGCAGCTGGAATGTATATTGTCAGTTGCCAACTGTTCTCTGCAGGAGCCCTGTCATGAATATCATGCTTGTAAATAGGTCTGTACTCGGGACTGTTTTCATTTTCAATTAATATGTTGATAAATTAAATCAGTTGGATAAGTTTCCTTGGCCCAGGGTGATATCTTCAAACATAATTTTTTCCACCCAACAATCCAAACGTCAAAGATATTCACATATTCATATCATCATATAAAACCAAGAACAAGCAGCATGTCCTCACTTTTGAGAAGCTGGAACCAGCTAATGTTTGCTGGAAAAAATAGTCACAATCAGTTATCAAAAAAGTTAAATAGTTTTGTTTCAACAAATCTTTACATCAACTTGCACAACATACAGTGCTGTGCTTGTAAGCACCATCAGTTAGGTGTTGATTGAATTCAGATATTTTTTAGGTTTCATTATTTCAGACTGAAAAGATTTAACAGATTTAGTACGTCTTCTTTTCCCCCCTCAGACCTGCAGCACTCACCACACACATCAGAATCATCCAGTGGAAACTCAGAGGATTGATGCTACCTCACTCAGTCACATCGACAAACTGTATTTCTATACTGCTGTATTCAATGATTGTATTAAAGTTTTATATTTATATGCACATTTCTTTTTATGGCAGCTTTACTTCGAGTCAGTGGCTCCACACACAAATAAACGTCAGAGCACATACAGATGGACATCTACATGTTCTTTTAATCAACATATTAAGAATACATAACTGTGTCCATGAATGCAGCTCAGCTACAGAATACCACACACCTTGAACCTATCAATGTCTATACATGACCTTCAGGTTACAACAGACAACTTGCTTCAAGCCTAGTTAGGCAGTATTACTCCTATGTATACATGTATGAACTGGGTTTTGGTAGGTTCTGACATTTATCAAACAAGGTATACAACAGGTGGAGAAGGGTGTTACGTTCTGTAGCAAAAACTGCTGTGTGTGTGTTTGTGTGCGTCCATGGCTCTCATACAGTGGTATTACATTATGGATCAACAAAGTGCACACACTCTTACTGATGATGTATACATCCAAATGTCCAAATAAAACTGCATACGCTGCTTCTTCACAGACCATTCTCGTGGATTTCTTGCACACTCCTACTTGCTTTTAATTTGGCTGCATCTGCTCATTGAGTTGAGTGATTTTCAGCAAGTTGTCTGTAAACAGTCTATTACAAGAGGACCACCACCAGCAGTCTTCTCAGTGCTGGTGGAGGCCAGATGAGGTTTGTACAAGGTTCAGAATGACCAATCACTGCCCTTAAATGTTCCAGCGCATTGATCAAATACACCAGATGTCGCACCGTTTCCATAAATTTCACAGTCACACACTGATGCAAGGTTAACTGATTTAGGCTCACCGTGATCAAGTGCTGCATCTGTCAAAAAATTGAACCTCATGAGGAATGTTTTTGCACTTCTTAGAAGTGTTCATAATTCAGTCATACTATGTCTTGAACCTAAAAATTTCAAATATGTACACAAGTACATGTTTTCTATCCATGCGACCATGTTGGAGCAACACAGTGAATCTGATTGGCATAGGTCCTCAAGTCAATTCAGCATTTGGTTTCAAGAAGAGAATTCACACATCCTAAAGACGCCCATAATTCAATATATAATCAAAATTTCAAGTGTTAGCCAGAATATTAAGCCCAATGTATTAGAATATCAGTAACAAAATCATATGTATATATAATGCACTTGAGGAAGGCATTGCGTATATATATTTTTTTCTTAAAACTCACAATCCTTAATAACAGCACAGTCTGGGTGAAGAATGTAGCTGAGCTTAACTGGAGACCCTGATTGAAAAGATTGTGTGGGACAGTGAGACACAAAAGGGGAACTGATCACATCAGACCTTAATGGCCACATTTTTTGATTAAAATGAGGTTTTACGAGACAGATGAGGGGAAAAAGAAGACTAATGATTAATGCTCAGTGGTGGCGCCAAGCATGTCCTGATAATGGCTGTGATCGTTTTTTTTTTTAAATGATATAAATAACATGCATGTGAGATGTGTGATGGCTGATGATCGACTGCTGGCTGAACAGAAATAATTAAAATGAGTTAGTAGTGTATGATCACTCTAGGCAGCCTTGTTTGACTACAGACCCTGATGCTAAAGTTGAGGTTAATTCAGGATTAATTTCTGTCATGTGAGTACAGGTTGATAGTACTTGATAATAACTATCACAGGTTGATAAGTTTGCATAGACCCTTGAAACCCAATCATCACCATCTCAATATCATAATCTTAATGATTAAACTACCACTTGGAGCAGCATACCCAACTTCACCCTTTGTACTTTTGGTCAATACAGAGCACGATAAATGCTGTCATAGTCTACATGATACAGTTACATTCAATTATACTTTGTTCTTTTTAAAATTAAAAACTTTGTGGCACATAGAATGGTTATTACTCTATTCAGGTTATTTGTGAATCTCTTTACAGAGTAGCTTGTATCATGCCACCACTACAGCCAACACCAAAAAGTGTTTATTAAGTCTGTGTGTGTTTAGTAAAACAGAGTCCACTATGGCTGCTTCTGCAGCATCACGATACACAGCAATAAACTGATTCACTTTATTCAAAGAGGTACAAAGAGTGAAATGGGGTATGTTCCAGAGACTTACAAAACATTTGTCTGAGAGGAGACATATCCACGTGTAAACATATGCTGTGTTTGTGGTTTTGCTCTTTCCTCCGACGGCTAAAAAAATAAAAGCATAAAACACTGTAGGAGCGTACAGTCCTTGGAGAGCGAAGAGGGGAGGGGGGAGTTGGGCCGGCGTTCTTCGTGCGATAAACGACGCTCTCTTTAGCTGGCGATTTTCTCAATTTCATCCAGATCATCTGTGTCTAGTTTTTCAATTTTCTTACCTGCAGAGGGAGAAACCATAAAAAAAAATGGGAGGATTGATTTAGAGGGTTTAAAAGCCACGATCTTCGTGAATTGAGTAATATTTTTTATTGTAAAGCTGTCGAAATCAATTTGGTCCGGCTGTTTGTGTGTATAGAAAAGTGTTTACTGTAGCAGCTGCAGACTTACTGAAATGCTCCTGGATCCTGTTGAGGATGTTCATGCTCATCCTGCTGTCCACCATGTTGATGGCCAGTCCCCTTTTGCCAAATCGACCCGTGCGGCCAATCCTGTGCAGGTATGTCTCGTTGTCTGGGTTACCATCCTTGTCTACTGGCAAGTCGAAGTTGATCACCACAGAAACCTGCTCGACATCAATACCTGGATGTATGCAGCAAGTGTGGAGGAGATAAAAACGTACATGGGTCATCCTGTTTTTCAATGATATTTAGCTCTAATCAAGATGTACCACAAACAATGCAGTGTGTGAGTATTTGAACAGTTAAGTTGTATCTCTGCGCTCCATCACATTAGATTTAAAATGAAAAGTATAATGGATTTAGGATGTTTAAATCCACATCCAATGACCCACACACTAATTGCCTTCTTTACACATATGGTCAAAAGGGGCTACAGCTCCTGCACCTTTGACCACAAATGAATGTGAAGACCCCTGGCTCTAAATTTGTAAAGGAAATCTTTCTCAAGTACAAAGCTGTGGAGATCATGAAATGGCCTTTTCAATTCACATCGAACAGCTAAACAGAAAATTACATGATGACATGATGCACTCAGAACTTACCTCGAGCACAAACGTTTGTGGTAACCAGGACCTTTTCCTTGCCATCTCTGAAGCGGTCGATGACGGCGGCCCTCTGTTCCACCTGCATCTCGCCACTGAGCAGCGCCACCTGGTGGCCCTCTCTGGACAGCTCCCCTGCCAGCCACCCTGCAGTCTTTCTTGTCTGAATCACAGAGAGGAACGTGCTGTTAACTACTTGCTAAATATGATAAGATTTGGACTTGCACCCATAGTGACTCTTGAGTCATTCTTCTCCAACAATATGGACCTAAGATATGCCTTGTGTTGATTGATTGGTTGTGATGACGACGTAGACATTAAATCCTCAGCTTAAACATGTTTTTTCCTGTTTAACCACTGCTGTGAAAATGATTTCAAGACCATCCTATATATTAATCTGGGTTTTGGGCTGAGGCTTTTCTCTAGTGACTGTTCAACAGATGTGTGGATGAATTCTTGAAATGTCTTGTTTTTTCATGATTATCTTACATTTGTTCTTCTGCTCATTGCTGTTACTTTGTCATTCAATATTACCACCTTTATGATTATCAGAGGTCCTTCTAAACTATTAATGCCACATTTTGTGTTTGCTTCCTCTTAATGCTTGACAATATGATGGTTCGTAGCTGATGGTACCTAATCGAAATGGTGTTTTGTACATATACACATGTATATGTGCACGGTACATTTGGTGTTTTTTGGGAACCTAGTATGTGTATTTTCTGCTATGCATCTTCTTTATTTAAAGCAAGATCATGTAACTTTTTTTTTAACCTAAAATAACAGATTCAAAATCATGCTGATGTTACAGTGACTTGTAACAGGGTGAAGCTGTCTGTCTCAGCCACTCCGCCCCTATCACTTGTTTCTGCACAATATAACTTCAGTGAGATCGCAGGACCAGTGTTACATACGTGATTACTTCAAGATAAGTTTTCGACATATAACATTGTTATGACATAATGAGTTTAGTTAGGAGTTTGCACCTACATTACATCTGACAAATCTTGCAGACCGGGAATTTATATTTTGTCAGAGGTGTTGCACAAAATGCCAATTTCTAAATAATGTTATAATGCATAATGTCATTGTTTTAACGGGCTCATCATTTGTCTCACCATCATTTCTGATCGTTTTGTTATGGTACACTTCAACAGGGTTTATTTGCACGTAAATATTGTACCCCTTTGTACAGGTACTTCTAATTTCATGTCTGAAGAAGGCGCTGTGAAAAGGGACCCATGGAGGTAATAAATGCTCATAAGAGCAATATCTTATGTGTAGACTCTATTTTTCCACATGTGATTCTGTTCAACACCTTGCGTTTAACTTGTTTAACTTGTTTTGGTGTGTACAGTTTTGTAACTGTTTTATCAACTTCTTCACCAGCAAAGAAGGTGTTCATGTAACCAAACATGCAAACACAACTTGGCAACCATAGCTGATTTACAAGACGGCCTTGGTTGGAAAGTGTTGGCAAAGTAAACCAGTAAGTTGGTTAGTGGTGCCAAGTTATTTATTCACGCAGAGGAAAAGCTTTACAAGAATAATTGAAGAGCAGCCGTTTTTCTTGACATTATGATACAATTACAGAAGACACACTTAACAGGGATTTGCATTTTCGTGAGAATCTTTCTTAACGCAACTCATGTCTGTAAATATGAAGTGAATGAACTCACATGGCAGAAGATCATGGCCTGTGCAATGGTGATGGCACCGTAGATGTTACAGAGGGCTTGGAACTTCTCCTCCTTGCTGTTGCACAACACATAGTACTGTTTGATGGTATCCAGCGTCTCCTCTTCTCTCTTCAACTTGATGATATTGGGATCAGGCACGATGCGCTGGGCAAAGTTCCACACTGTCTCTTCAAATGTGGCAGAGAACAGCAACATCTGGCAGTTTTTGGGCAGCATCCTGTGTAGCGGAGAAGAGAAAAGTCAAATTGGTCGAAATTTCCTCACAGGTACTTTTTATTTATTGCTAACTGCCATCATTTTTTCTACACTCTGTTGGTGTTTATTATGACCTCTGGATGCGGATGCTCTGGTCCTGATGACCCTGTGTGGCAATCATGACATCAGCCTCATCCAGCACAAACACCTTGATCTTCTTGGGTTCGATGAACTTGAGTTTACCGCACCAGTCAAGCATGGTACCAGGCGTGCCAATAACGATCTGTTCCTGCGGCTTCATGCCCCGCTGCACTGAAACGTTTACAAGAAACAAGCACTCATCAACACACAGGGCCGTCTCTCAGCCTTGTGTTTTCATCAGTACGAACCATTCAAATACAAGACTAAATTCAATCTAGTAACTAACAAGTAATTATGATTAAAACATTTTTTGGTGTATTTTAGAGTGTCAATGTTGCATTGTAGAGATCAGATAAGCCTTACATTTGTTTCCCCTGATGGCGTAGAGTAATTTGACCTCTGGGTAGTGTTGGCCCATCTGCTCAATTACCTTGCCAGTCTGAAGTGCCAGTTCATATGTTGGTGACACACACAGGCACTGGTGGAGAGAAAGAGATGAAAAGGGGCGAAAAAAAGATTTTATGAAGAGTTGATAAATGCTCTTGACATTTAGCAAAGGTTGTCATGGATAATAATTATTGCAAGAGATGGGTAAAAGTAGGCCACAGATTTGCCAAACAGCATTTCACATGAATCAAGATTTCAATTAGGGACTTTTTAAGCGAAACCAACCTGAGGATACTTATTGTTGGGATCTACATGACTGAGCATGGCAAGGACAAAGGCAGCTGTTTTTCCTGTTCCTGACTGCGACTGGGCAATCAGATTCTGTGGACTAAAAGTAAAGTGGAATCAGATCCCAAGCAAAAGAAGCGAAAGAAAGGTGGTATTAGTTTACTGTAACTAATAAACCCTTGTCAAAAGGTGTGATAAAATTGATTTCAATGTTATACAGAAACTATTTGGTGTGAGAAATTTCAGTCAGCCTCGAAAGACTTAACGCTTTGCTTAGAGGACTACATAACATTTCCATACAGGGCAAAGTGTACTCACGGTTCGGCCAGCATCATAGGTAAGGCAGTCTCCTGGATTTTGGATGGCCGGTTGAAACCCATGGCGTACACACCCTGAAGCAGCTGCGGTTTGCTGCACACAGGAGAATATAGAAATACAGATGCTATCCATTCAAAGATCAAACATTAAAACAAAACAATCAGAATGTTCTGGTGCAGGTTTAATTATAGCCTAGGTCCTGATAGGAACATCTTTTCTACATGCATCTATCATTACATCACAAAAACTGACTGACATCGGATTTTAAAAAATCAATATGCCAGGCAGCTAAAATATTGTCAAACAACAGAGATGAGTGGACAATCCACTTACAGTCGCAACTCCTCAAAAGACTTGACGGAGTAGAGAGGAGAGTTGGGATCCTTCTGAAGAACTTCCACTTGATTAGTGTTATTGACGAGATTATTCCGTATCAGCTTGTTTAGCAACGATTGTGCCGCTTTGTCCTCTGAAAAAAAATAATGTTTCAATAAGCGAGACAAATGATAACAATCGAAAATGTCAGGCAGCTTCAGCAGAGGATGGATATCTTAAGGACGTGTATGAGGGTATTAATGAGCTGCATACCTTTGTCGTCATCCTCTGCGTTTGTCTTGTTCTTCACCTCAGCTTCTGACTTTGCTGCTGCACTGCTGGAGTCTGTCGCATTTGCTGTCGTTGTCCCTGGCAATATCACAAATGAAACTTGTGTTTACATGCAAATCATTTTTTTTCTTTGTATACTACTGTTTTCTGACTTGTATTATTTACAAACATACCATTTTCCTCTGATTTCTCGTTTAGCTGAAGGTGACCGATCTGAAAGAACAGAAAGTTTACAGAGTTGTTCGTCTGAATAATTATATATAATAAAAACATTTTTTTAAAAAAGTCAGGGCTAGCCCCAGCTTGTGCCTATCGTGATAATACATACTGGCAGACAAAAAACTCAGACTGAGTCATGAAACTTTATTCGTCAGTATCGCTATTTTAGAGCCTCTTGCATCACTAGCTTGTTAGCCAGCTAACTGCTAACGCTAGTAGCTGAACGAGCACGCAGCGTCTGAGCCGAGGCTAGTTAACTTAGCTCTCACGACAGATCGAGGCCACCCGGTAGTTTTGTATGTAAGTCCATGTTAGAGTGCCACAGGAGCCTATTTAATCACTGACAGCGCTGCCGCTGAACAGCTACAACTGTAAGGAACAATACTGAGCAGCTAATCTGCGTTTACAGGTTGGCAGAACAGGCCAATGCATCATTAAAGCAAGCTAACAACACGTTAGCTCGTGTTGCGTAAGTTAAGGTTTACCGATTCCGCCGCGGCTTCTTGTTCGTCCACTGCCTGGGCCCAGGAGTCCGTAGCCATTGTGGTACAGTTTTCTTCTTTTGTTTAGTCACTGAGGTTAACTCAACTAGGAAAGCAAGCTCAGCGTGAGGAGTCAGTAATGTGAAAGTAACTATTCACCACAATGGCGTGCTGAAACGATTCTGGGCACCTGTGCAACCGCTCACAAGTCCGGGTAGAAAGTGCCGAACGATAACAGTTCCCAGGTTGTGGAAAGTTCCCACCAGACTCACAAAATGAACATGCGTGACTGTCAATTAATGTCAAACATTTAACAAAAACAATTAAATGTGATTACTTCAAAACCGCCATTTGAACCTTTTTGGGAAGATTGGCGAGACTGGAGGATTGAATGTCAGGAACCACTACACTGCTGATCCTGTGGGTGGCGCCAAATTGTTCTGCATAAACTCAGCCTTCCTGTGCAAATAACACGCACACGCACACACACACACACACACACACACACTGACAACAACGATGATGCAGGTTTGTTTATTTATATGCATACAAGGAAAGAGAACAAGTAACTCTGGATTACCAATCAGGAAACATGGGGAAGTGCTCCAAGGCACCTGAGCCTAGATGGCCTAAATTTTACACTCTTACAATGTGGCCGTTAGGTTGTAGAGATTTGATTTGTATGGTGGTGTGCCGTGCTGACATGCAATATGAACTGGATTGGTTAGGGCTCCTGCAATTTATAGGGACCTTGCCTAGGGGCCATGTGTCAAAATCTAGTTAAAACACCTGTAAATGTAAGATGATATCATACTTTCACCATGCATTTCCCCAAATAAATGTGTACATAGAGTAATGTAATGGCCCTACTCTGGAGGAAGCCTCCAGTTAGATGTGCTGAAATGAATTGAGTGAAGCTGAATGGATTCATGTTGGGTTTAAACATGTTTGTTGTTCAGTCACAGTTTCCAACATTTCACTGTTTAGAACGAAAATGTGAATGTCAAATGCGGTGCTGTTTTGATTATTCAGTTATTTCTGAGAGACATATTGGACAAGAAGTAATGGGTATTGGCAAATGACACATCTTTCTCTTATAGTCTTTCATCTGGTCCCGTATAAAACTGGTCCCTGTAAGAAAGGTCTGAAATCACACGACAGCCATAGTTGCACAAATGACTTGTTCAATGCATGTTTGTGTATCAGAAGCTTTGCATTGTTTATGTACATCGAGGACAGTGAACATGAGCTATATATTTATATCCGTTAACTGCATGCTGTGGATGTATTGTGTTTTCACAAAAGTTGTTGGTGGTGTAAAGGCTGTTTTAGAATGACTACATCAGTTGAAATAATGAGGGGGGAGAATCCCAAATATAATGACCACCACATTGAGAAACTCAGAAGCATGAATGAATTCCTGTGATGCAACCAGTGTATCATCATCATTAAACAGTAACATCCAGAACTGAGTGAGAGAGACAGGGATCCCGTGAGGAAAAACTCCCTTTGAAAGTGCAAATCACTGCAGTTTTTGAACGGCATTTTTCACCACTTCAACTTTGAAGTCAAACAACAAATCCAGCGTATAGTTTTTAACCATGTTTTTAAAAATGTTTTGGAGGAGCCTGAGGTATTTGTAGAAGACACTTTAAGCCAGTGATCTATGTCTTCCTATTGAAGACCAGGATTATTGCTGGTTTAGTGCATGTGTATGCAGGAGTATGTATTACGTGGAGGAGACTTTAATCTGTTTACACAAACACATGTGGGAACTCGTCTGCCTTTTTGGGACAAAATGCAAGTTCCCACAATGTAAATCATTCAACTTTAGGATTGCTGCTTGGTTTAGAATAAGTTTAAGGTTAATGTTAGGTCAGATATAGTACGACTAAGGGGAAAATGCACACTCCACGTTCTCACCGTGAGTCAGATTAGCATTTGGTGATCTTCTTATGTCTGCACAAAATATTTGAAGCTAAAGCCAGTGGCATTTTAGCTACATTTCATGTAATCTGCGATGTAAAAAGTAACTAAAGTTATCAATTAAATGTAGTGGAGTAGAATAATTGCCTCCAAAATGTATAGAGAAAAATATTCAAGGAAATACTAAAGAAAAGTACAAATACCTCAAAAGTGTTCAGTACTCACATAGATGTACTTAGTTATATTCCATCACTGTCTTGTACTTTGTTTGGATTAAACTAATGAGACATAACATCAATGAGCCTTATAAGTGCTGGTGAACAGATTTTAGTGGGCTAGTTGGTTCCCCTTGTCTTCTCTGTTTATGCTAAGCTAAACTAACTGCCTTTTGGCAGTAGCTTCATATTTGCAGTAAAAAGAGAGAGGCATCCATCTTCTCATTTAAATCTGTGCTAGAAAGCAAATATGCATTTTCCAAGCTTTCAACTATTCCTTTAAGTGTGCAGTACAGAACTGAGACTTGTTCTCCTCATCTGAAGCAGATGAATCTATCAGTCATGACACTTGAACTGTGTCGGCACAGTTAGGAATAGTGCCGCAGCCTAGTTATCCCAGTTCGGTGCTTGAGTGGAAACCAGGCTATTAACCAGAGTTTGCCTCCACTGAGGACCACGCAGGAGCACCCGGGGTCACCTCTGGAGCTAGACTGCTGTGGCTGACTGCTCCTTAAACGAATGCAGAATTGATTTCACACATTTCCCCTGTTCCACTGGGATAGATAGATAGATAGATGATGACAGTGGCTTTGGATTGTGCTGGATGAGATTACATTGATCTCTGTTCCGCTGTCATCCAACGGTCGACGCCACTCCACATGTGCAACGCTCCCAGTTTATCTACATGTACAGTGTGTGCACGCCGGCGTGCGAGAGTGTCTTAGATCGTCAGTTTGGAGTCACATTTGTCAAAGGCTTGAGAGAGCTGAGTTTATTGTTGCCTCCAATCAGCTGCCTTGCTGGAGGTATCCATGGCAACTGAAAGAGTAAAAGTAAGGCTTGAGGTCTCCAGAGAATTTGGAAGAGACAGAGAGAAGGACTTTGTATTGCCACATAAGGACTCATTTCAAGCGCTGAATATGACCGAGAGGATATCAAAGTAGCGTGGTCGCAGTAGAAACTGCTTTTTGTGTGTGAACAACCTGAAGAAAGGTAAACACTGAGCCCTCGAATACATAACGTAAGATCGCTCGAACACTACTCCATGCTCATAAATGTACAGTGTGTCACAGTTTATGTAAGCAGGGAACTGTATAAACTCACTGATACTCTCCATACATTTAAACAGTAACACTTCAGCAGGGCGCTGACACAGGAGCCCTAACCTGAGTCCTCTGGTTTAAAGATGATCTGCCTCCAGTTGAAAATAAAAACTTATGCAATAGAAAACGTTTTTAGATGAGATTATAAACTGAATAAGAGGAGTCACTTGAGTGAAATCTAAACCTTTGAGTCCCTTCTATGTCCGTATTGATGACTTTTTTTTTGTTTTGTTGGGAGACTCTTAATTAAAAGAAGATGGACTTCTATATCATATGTCTCTGTTGTGTTTTCTTTCCTTTTGTTTCTTTTTTTCTGAACATGCAAACTATGTGGTTTGGAGTTATTATTTATTTTTCTTTGGAGCTTGAATGTCAACCGCCTGACGTCTTTGTCTCTATGTGGTCTTACCATGTGCTATGCAATCCCATGTGGGATGGTCCATTTCAATGGTATGACACAAAAATAAAAAA
Organism: Diplodus puntazzo; assembly: GCA_963678695.2. Classification (NCBI taxonomy): domain Eukaryota; kingdom Metazoa; phylum Chordata; class Actinopteri; order Spariformes; family Sparidae; genus Diplodus; species Diplodus puntazzo. Next base: position 22,778,847 of record OZ023157.1, on the reverse strand, counting down.
TGCATTCAGTCATTCATTCAATCATTCATAGGATGCCTCGAGGCCTGTTTGAACTATGAAAGGGTGAACGAGCAGCTCGCCAGTGGCCAGGTGTGCAGGACTGCTTCACTGTAGTCTGAATGCCCCTGAAAATACAACTAAGAAGAGACAATTAGGTAATTAATCAAATGTAAATATGGACCTTTCTTATAATTTGTGATGGCAAACCACACCAGATGGTTTAGATTAGATCAGATATAAGGTTAGATATCACACTCCAGTACAAGCCACGTAGCCAAATGCAGGCTGAAGTGGCAAGAAAGGTGTGGTAGAGACAGTTTTACTTGGACACATGAAAGGCTTACACCCAGCGAAGAGAAGGCAATCCTTTCAATAAGAGATCCGAGGCAGACAGACAACAGGCTGGGAGGAAGGCATAACAAGGACAGACAGGCAGAACTGATCAAAAGGTTCGGGCTTGGACAACTCAGCAACAGACAATCTGGAAGAAAGTGGATGCTGGCTGTCCTCCATACTGTACATAATGGGGCTGAGGAGCAGCTGTGCAGACAGGTGACTGCTGGGGAGGAGGGGACTCTGTAGGGACGACTGGTGGACAGGTGCAGAACTGCCAGCCTGGAAAGTCAGAAAACATGGCAAGCAGCATTAATAAGTATTCCATTTTCTGTTTCCTTTTCTTTTCCTATATACATATGTGTATATCTATATCTATTCTCCTGGCCTCTACTTATACATTGCTATAGATTGCAGCTAAATGCTGCAAAAAATCTTTTCACACTCAACACATAAACCCACTCACAACACCTACATCTCTGAGTTAAAAAAGATTGAAGTAAAATATATCAGAAGAGTAACTGCCATTACATTGTCAGTGTCTTCCTTGTCACCTTGTCAGATCCTAACCAGCTGATCGGTGTGTGTGCAACGAAATACAGAAATGAGAAAGAGGCCAGATGTCTTATCAGCTCTTGAAAAAATATTCAGAGTGTTATCGATTTAGATATTGTATTTATTTAATGTCTTCTTGATGTATTCTGAAAATATCATCTGCTGTTTTCTACTGTTCCCTGTCCTTCTGGCACGTTCGTGATGATGGACGTGACACACACACAAAAGAAGGGGGAGGCAAACGCGTCTCCTCACAATGTGAGAGTTTTTTGCCGGATTACCAGCGTTGAAAAAGCCTGCATATACGTGGATATGGTTTTAAATGGTTTTAGTTTGAGTGAACCAAACAGTGAAGTTGTGAGCCATAAAAGCCAAAACAATGACCTGAAAGACCCTAAAATGCTCCATGGAGCTGAGAGCAACTCAGTTAGATGAATATTGCGTGGGAAAATGCTTCAATTAATCATTTTAGTTATTTACTAGATAGAATCAGACACATTTCCTGGCTCCAGCTTCTCACTTGCGAGTATTTGATGCTTCCCTGTGCCATACACGATAGTAAACAGAATATTTTTGAGTTTTGTTGGACCAACTCATGACATCTGAAGATATTACCAACTGCACTCTGGAAAAATTAAACAGGCAATTTCTGACACTCACAGCCAAAATAATGAATCGAGAAAATATCTGTGCTTTAATTGATATTAATGAATAATAGTTGCAGTCATACAACTTATATATTAATATGGTGCTATTAGAGAGAGAGTATTGAGTGGTCAGCCACTGATGCTGGGCGATAAGGCCTGGAGCTCAGTTGGCATCATAGTTCATCCCAAAAGTGTCAAGGTTTCTGGTTAGGCCACTCAAGTTTACCCAACATTGGGCATACCCGACTCACCCCACCTTACTGTCTGATTATTGACTTTGAAATGTATTGCTGTCACACACACATTGCTGCCTCTATTAAATATATGCCTCAATATGGATACCAACATGGTTCCAGTATGAGCGCTGGCTGTGATGCTACTGTGCAGTGACAGCAATACCGCATGTAAAACTCTGCAGCAGCAGGAGTCTGTCTCCTCCGCCTTGTCCTCTCTGTCTTTAACATGGCAGCACTCAGGTCCTCGGTTTGTCCACCGTCGGCTAATTAATCAGAATCAAAGGGAGACAAATCCTGTAAACACAGACAAGCTGCATGCACGGGTCCATAGGCGAGGGAGAGACAAGCAGAGGGGGAGAGAGGGAGATTAAGGGCGGATTCTCCCCAGACCCATTCTCCCCACTTTCTTCTAGTAGAAGTCATTAAGATTCAAACCTCTGATCCTTCACTCTGTGCCAGCACCTCACTGCTTGCTGCACGCATATATAGCATGAATAAAAAAGAGAAAAGAGAAAAGAAACAGAACCTGCACGCCCACGCCAGAATTAAAATGGTGATGCAGCACTTGTTTTTCCGTCAATAAGAGAGGGCATGCAGAGAAAGAGAGAGAAAGTGAGACGGCGTGAGAGATGGCGAGAAGGAGGGAGAAAGAGTTAGAGAGTAAGGGGCTGACAGCTGGTTGGTATTCCTGAGGCTTAGCCAGAGAGGCTGATGGTGCAGAGTGGACATCACCAAGGAATTTCAATGTGGATGGAACAGCTTGCTGTTGTCAGAGTCGAAGCGCCAGCCTTTATGTTACAAACCTGACCGTTTTACAAGTACTGTGTGTTTTATGAAACAACAAGAACAACAAAAAAAGATCAGATTATTCATGGAACTTATTTTGTATTTTGATTCTAACGACCTGGTCTCACAGATGTTGTTCACCCACAGAGAGTGCCTTTATTTTCCTAAACAAAGCAGTTTTATTTTATATATGTTTAAATGCAAAACGACACAAATTTACGATATGTAATTTGATGAGGTTGTGATGTAGCGCAGGTTCGTGGGAGTTGTTGTCTTCATTGTTCAACCCTTGCCATTAACAGTCTCTCTGACGTGACTCAGGCAGAAATGTTCACAGACAAGATAATTTATTCAAGTTTTATTCACATTATATTGACTCACATTCAGCGACTTCCTTCCCCGCTTTCTGACACGTCATCAAATCTTTCCCCAGAAGTTATAGCGACAGGCGACCAAATAAAACGCAGTGTTATCTAATTTACATATTTTTCTGCAGGGAAATATTGTTGGAAACATTTGGAATAATGTCACAACCCAACTCATTAAAATTTACAACAAAGGTCCAGTCATTTCTAAAGATCTTAATGTGAAATGTTATAAATTATATCTTTAATTATACTGTTTGTGTTATTTTTTCTGTTTATTACGTTTTTTTCATTACAACTGACAGATGTTTCAGCCTTTGTTATGAACTACACTTGCTTAATACTGTTTAAACCCTTAAGCTTTGGTGTTTATTTAGATTTCTTGACATTTCAAATTCTAGTAGTGAACCCAAAATCACCAGATATACAGAATATGTCGGGCAGAATTTAGGGAAAATGTTTCATTCACACACAAATATTTCCATTTGATGGAATAGTGCAGCCATAACATTGTGCTGTATTTGAATATGTCACTCCATAAGATATATACAGCTCTGATTAAACATGACACACAGTTCTTGGAGTGGAGTAATGATTTAACAACCATAAAGCTACACAAGAGGAAATAAAAGAGAAGGAACTGGACGTTAACAGATGTTTCTAACAAAGTCGAACCCAGAGAAAATTGTAGTTTTATTCAAGGTAACGGTGCGCTGCATTTGGTTTCCTGTCTGTAACGTCGATAAAACTTTACAACACAACCTCATCCATGAACATTTCTGCCTGAGTCATGTCTGACAGATTTGTCATCGGCAGTGGTGGTCGTTTAACAATTAAGACAACAATTCCCAAGATCCCACATTTCAGCACGTCATCCCACCACATCTTTTGTTTTCATTGTTTGAAATGAGAGACCCACGATAGCATAAATTACATGCTGTGTGTTTAAGGAGTTAAAGAAGGACTCCTGCCTTCTGGGAATCTGACCACTATCTTAAAAATACAAAAACAAATTTGACATTTAATAAAATACATTCCCTGGTTCTGGTTTTAACATATACACAGGTTAAGTGTCAAAAGACTGCCATCAAAATCCAGGAGCTGATCAGACCAGCAGCTGCTTACACCGTACAGTAAATCATAACATGGTTACATTTCTGCTCTTTCTTCATATGCCGCTGAAAGACTTCTCAACTACCGAGTGGTTTATTTTGCTCAAATTAATAGAAGAAAATGGTTATATGTTTTGGTCTCTGTTGGTATTTGCTCTGTCTTTGAGTGAGTGTAAGATGCAAGGGTTAGATGTTGCAGTATTTAAAAAGTGAGTTGGCCTAAACATTTCAAATGAATGATTGTGTCAGAAGGGTTAGTGTATATGGTTGTATTCATCACCAAGGTGTGGGAAAGGTAAGAATCATCATACTGAGCTTCCAGAATTGAAGCCAGTTTCAGTCCCAAGACTTTCCATGCAACCACGAGCATCTGGATCCAGCCTCCCTCCTCCTTCCTCCAGGGGAGCCCCAGCTCGCACTGAAGCCAACCGATTCACTCAATAAACAGCTGGATTATTACATAACACGAGGTGGGGGCTAAATAGCCTTGAGACCTTTGAAAAACCTGAAAAAAAAAAGATTAAGCAGACTCCATTCGCACATGCAGTTTGGAGTTCAACAGTCATTGACGATCATGCGGCCGGTTCATTCATCTACCGGGGCCAAAGAGCTTCGAGGCTGTCAAGCCCCGGCTCAACAAATTTCAATTCCTTAATAATTTATTAATGGCAGGCAGTCAAATTGCATATCAATAATGTAGAAGGGCTCAGTACAATGTTGATACAAAACACCCTTTCAGTCGGGCTCATTCATGCTCACAGACCTGCAGACATATGTACTATGTTTAGTCCCACGTGGTCCGGCGCTGGCACATTGCATGAATCCAATCTGCACCAGTGAGCTGCGTAATGCTAGTTGATGATGGAGCGACTCAACATGCGTCTCGTGTTTTCTTTTATTAATCTTTATTAGCCTATGCACGATGAAGAAGGACAAGTTTGCATCAAACAATATACGTGATCAATTCTTAAAAGTATCTAAATGTGTATTTAGACAATATTTCTCTGCAAACCTGTCAAGAAGTTTGCAACATTTTAGCGACATTTTGCACACATACGCGACCATCTCGGCTCAAGGGCGATTGGACAGAAGCTATATTGTGTGTCTTGGCACGAGCCAATCACGCATGTAGGACAAATTAAGTGACCAATGGCGGATTTCCATCTAGGTCAGCATCTTTTATTCAGGAGGCACGCGTACACAGTTACATGCCATCTCGCCCCGGGGGCCCTGCGGAGACCCACTCTGCCACCGAGAGATGGCCCACCATTTTGTTCTGTTTTGAAAATGATCTCCATGCATGAGATTAGCTGGGGGGGCCCACAAGCTCTTTCCTTTGTTGTGCATCCCAGTTTGGATATTTCCCCGGTCGGTGGCTGTGAATGTGTGTGCAGCGTGTGCATGCGTGGTGCCGGGCTGCATGTTTGAGTGTGCATATTGCTCGAGTGCGTGTGCGTGTGTTTTTAATGGGGGTTTTGCTCGTTGCAGGGGCGAATACGATCTCAACGGAGACATCCGATGCCCATTCTGTGTATGAAACTGTAGTGCACTGCTGCTGAGCTTGAGGAGAACGCTTATAGCATCTCAATCTGTCTGTGGTGTTTACAGCGATGCACGCTTTGCAACACAAACCCTACACGTTTGCACGAGAGCATGTGACCGTGGAGGCGGGGTCAGAGGTAAAACTCTGCATTTATTGAGGTCACAAGAGACTGCTGCCGGTGCCTCCTCCTTGAACTGCTCGTGACCCCGTGCACATAAACATACATAAGCTGGGAGGCAAACCGCTGCGCCGGCCGGCGTGTCGTTCGTGACAGACATCGGCTGTCAAAAACACAATCAGGGAGGGGATAAATAACACCGTGTAAGCGGCTACACAAGCATGTAAAGTTGGTTATCGTAAGGCTTTTACGATGCCACTGCACCAAAATGTAAAAAGCTGTCTCTCTCAGCCGTTGGTTTCCCTCCACAGACTTAAAGCAGCAACAAAGCAACTAGGCAGAGAGAGAGAGAGAGAGAGAGAGAGCAAAAGAGAGAGAAGGGAGAGAGAGAGACTGGGGATGTGGTTGCTATAGTAACCATCTGGTGGGTCTGAACTGTTTCTCCCTGGCATTCATTTCATCATATTGAGCCTCTGTCTCTCTCCCTCTCTCTTCCTCCACTCTCACTTTTGTTTATCCCTCTTTCCCTCCTTCTCTCCTGGCTCTCCATCTCTCTTATCTCCTCATCTCCCTCTCGTGCCGCCGCTCTCCCACTCTCTTCCGATCTGCCTGCCTGCCTGCCTGCCTGTCGCCCTCCCTCCTTCCCTCCCTCCTCCAGGTCTCTTCACTTTCCTTGGAAAACAGTGCGAGAGAGTGTTCAATGTTAATGTGAAGTGGTCCCTGCCTTTGTTTGCCGTCTGTCCATTTTTATCACTCCGCACCTGAGAGTCCCATCTGTCCAGCTTGGACTCTTACCCCTCTTTTTTCAGAGCAGAACATGAGGTTGAGGTTTTTTTTGGAGGGGAGTAGAAGGCTGGACTGATATCTGAGAGGGGAACTTGCTTGAAAGATTGACGTCATCCGCGATCCCGATTTAAGCTGCAAACAAAGTGGGTTTTACCACCATATCATAGGCAGGGTTGTTGTTTTGGTCACACGCTCTGATTCAGCTCTGCCCAGAAAAAACTTGACGTAAAACCTCCATTCGGAAGCAGCAGGCAGAATATTGTGGTGTGGTGTCTAAAGGGATGTTAATTTATTTTTCCAACGCGGGCCACATTTTCCTTTTCCCTCTTCACGTCCTTGTAAATTCCCAGCAGAGCCTCAATCGGCAAGAGAATACCTGATCCCAGTGCCAATTGATCCCACACACACACACAGGAATCCACAAACAGATACTGCACGTGCGTACATCTGTGCACACACTGAAATGGCAAAAAATCAGAATAAATGGACCAACATCTGCACCAACGCGTACGCAGAAACACAAACACACAAGCACACACATGCAGCGGAATGAGATGCAAATGTTGCCTCAGCCATTTGCATGCCACACACATGCTATTTCTGCATCAAATAAAGCCCATTGATTCGCGCCAAGAAAGACGGGAGGCGATTTTTCCCGGCGAGGTGGCTCAGCATGTGAGGTCACCGCGGGTATTTCCCTGCGACGACACAAAGGTCAGATTCACGAGTCCAAAGAAGAGGCTGTGTGAGGCCTGAGTGTGTGTCGCATGGAGCTCGCTGGGTGTTGTTTTGCTCCTGGTGCCTGTGACCTCTTCTTCCCTCGAACATCTCTGCTCGCTCCTTCCCCCTTCTACACCTGTCAGACGTACAGTACCTAGCCTGATCAGCCATCAAGATCTTGACATCTGTCTGCCCACTTTCACAGCACACAGTCATTAGCCCCTCATCAGTCCTCACAACAAAACCCATTTGCCACAATGTTATCCAAACAGTGTCTGACTCACTGAGTTAATAAAGAGCTTCCCATTTTGTAAATGACAAGGACGGAGGATCTGTTACAGTTAAGTGGGATTCCGAGCCTCTTCTAGCGGCAGTGGTCACTCAGCTCTAATTTGAATGTATCTGTCCAGCCTGAGGTGAGCAGCATCTGCTGCATCTCTGCGATAACAGCATTAGGAGCATCTAAGTATGCAGCTAAGAGGGTTCGTGTGATAAATACATAATCTGCATTCGAGACGTGTGTGTGTGTTTATCTGTGAATATGTGTTACGTATGTCAGCTGGATAAGTGTTACAGTATCTACACCAACTGAGAGGTGTGTCTTCCTGGATTAGCGCTAGTTAAAATGCATGACGGGGCTTTCAGTAGTGAGGAGGGCGGACAGTAAGACAGTCGTACCTGTTCATTACTATACATGATGAGGAATAAATGAGGGTGAGAAGTCTGAATGGATCTTATGTAGTAGATGGCAGATTTGTGCACTGAGCAAAAGTGAACTTTCCGCATGCTGCGTAATGAACTTTGGATTAAACATTGTGGCTGAGCAAGGCCCAATCCGCACTGTTGTTGCATCATTTAATTTTAGGGTTTTATATTTAGTTTTTTAAATTATCATTCCCCTGGGAACACTGTAATCTGGTGTCTCACACCAGATGCTGTGGACAGGCTAGTTTTCCTGGCACAGAATCTGTAATGTCTCGCCCTTTACTCACCAAAGCCTGTATTTATAGGGGCAGTTTGTGTCAGGTAAAGTTCATAATGTTTCAGAGAGCAAAGGCGGACGCAATCAGAATAGAGGTAAAGCCAGGAAAGCTGTCAGTTTGGCAGTTAATTTATGTTCAAGGTTTTGTCAATAAATCTGTCATCTGCTTTGGAGATCCATTCAAATGTCTGTTGCTCCTTTGATCCTCACAGATACTTTGATAAACAGGTATGAACAGATATGAGCATCAAAGTTTTTGATAGACTTCACTAGGGCTGCACAAAAAATCGTTAAAAAATCGCGATCTCGATTCGCCCATACACGTGATCTCATCACTACACACGGCGATTCTGAAGCATTTTATATCTCGAGCTGAATCACAAACAAATGTTCCTATTTCCTCCCGGATTTTTTGAAGCGCCCCCAAACGCAGCACTGCCGCTGCCTCCTCCCTCAACCTGTGGTAAAGCGTCTTTACAACATGTGATTCAGTGGAGGAAGCCCGCCTGCAGTTGAGTGTTTGGAAGGAGTGAGTGAGAAGCCGTTGTTAGACAGGGCAGCAAGTCGCCAATTTGCCCGTCCTTTTGGCGTCTCAGTCCGTGGTTTTAGACAGAGGGCAGCAAACTGGGGGTCTGTTTTGATCCGCCGATTTTCCGCCTCGGACGGTACACTCATTTCCACCTTGCCTGCTAGATGGTCAACTGGACAGCCGCTGAGATCCGGGAGATGCAGCGTCTCCTGGATCTCTAGCTGTGTGGTTGTGTTAGCTTGTTGTTGTAGCCACAAGCTAGGAACGGTCGCTACTTTCAAACTAAAAGCCCCCCGCTAAGAACCCAGTTCTAAACTCCAATGGGTGCAATGTAAAGCTCTTATTTTGAAGACAAATTTGTTGATAACTGGTCACAGCTCAACTTCGAGCTTCAAGTCACGTCACATGTTTACGCCTACCTCAGAGGCAGCTTTTGGAAAAGGAGGAATATTACGCCACCGTTTTAGAAAGCCGATCACAGCAGCTATCACATATCACCTAGCCAAAGATACGGCCCCAATAAACACTGTACAACACGAGGTAATAAAGGATGCCCTCTCATCTTGGAGACTCTTTTTTTTTTTTTTTACTCTTGTAAAAATCATTTCTCATCCGATGATAGAACTTGAACAAAACAAAACAAAAAAAACATTGCTACAGTGTTTGTTTTTTGTTTTGTTTAAGTTCATCAGTGCAATAAACATTTTGTGAAAAAAAAATCGTGCCAGAGAATCGTGATCTCAATTCTAAGCAAAAAAATCGTGATTCACATTTTTTCCAGAATCGTGCAGCCCTAGACTTCACAGAGGTCTACATTTTCGCTGTCCATCTCCCTCTCCACTGACAGCCTCATCATGTATTTCATCAGCGTGGTAATCCAGGGAGACACATTTAAATTGGGCCTCAGTTCCTCCTCAGGAGATGTTCCAAACAGATAGCTGATCAGGAAATTACTCAAAAAGACATTTGATAAACTCCCAATCAACCGTTTCTCATTGTTTAATCTTTTAAACATCTTTTTCATTCATGACTTTCGTTTGTTCAAAGGTATGCATCAATAGAGGACGTGCACTGCTTCCTTATAAGGGCTCTTTGTAACAATGTCTGACAATTAACATGTATTAGTCACTTTTTTTACTGGCCATATGTGAGCAGATTGTAACGTGACTTGGAAAACTGAGCCCTTCCTCGTCTCTCTCTCGGTTGTCGACACAAGCCTGTGGACCAAAACTCTCTGTAAATGACCTTGTATCTGCATGTCTATCAGCTCCAACTCACCACTGGCGTACTGTGTATACTTTAACTTCCCGGGTATGAAGACAAAGAAAACGGAAAGAAAAGAACCACAAAACACATCATGAACCACAACTCATGTTCCATACGATTGCACAACTACAGCAACCAAACTTGACATTTTTAAACAAACAATTACGCATAAATTGTGTTTATTGGCTTGCAAGCTTTGTAGACATAATTGAGGTGCGTAACGATCCCATTTACAACTGCAGCAGAGCATCATCATCCTCATCATCATTGTGGACGCAATGAAAATCGATATGTTGCATTCAAATCAACACATTTTGAAGAGTTTTATCGTAGGTCTTTAAATTGCTCTGTAGTCAAAATTAATAATCCACTTATTCAGATGGTACTGATATGAGCTTCTTATTCAAAAAATGTCAACCAATCGATAAAATGTGTAGATCATTCAAGCTGTCTCATATTGTATGATAAGTCTTAAAATCCTGAATATTTGTTGATGCTGTAAAAGGTGTTTATTTACATTTTCTATGTCAAACAGAGAGGGACTCTTTCAGCATATCTGGCAACCTGTCAGTGTTTTGCGCCAATAACTTACTAGTAATTTCTCCTCTTCCTCGTACAGAAAGTGTTCTTCTTCTCTCCTTTCATTTGTTGCTGTTGGTTAATGTGTTTGTGTGTTTGTCCTGCTGTATTTCCATGCAGCTTTTCAAAATCAATAATTGATACCAAAAGTAGAGACGTGTGGATTTGACTTTGTGGCACCTTCGAGGTTGCAGTTTGAGGCATCATTAGGAACACGTTCCTTGTGTTAACATGTGACACCGGTGGTTCCTGTCTTGTAATGCAGACTTTCAGTGTTTAGCACTTCATGACTGGTCAGACAATGTCACAGTGTCATTTTGCAGTGTTTATGACAAATGCACCTGCAATTCAGCATTTTCGAGCAAGGACTTTAGCTCTCTCTGTAACTCTGCTGGTCGTCTTATGTTGCATGGAAAAATCCACTCTTCTCTTCCAAAGCTCAGCTAAAAGGTGATGCATGCTGATAATTGGTATTCAACTTACTACTGCATGAGTCACACATGTGGCTGCCTTTGTAGTTGTGATTTACTATGGGTGCACAAAATGTGTAATGTGGTGAGTAGGAAAAGGTTAAAAATGAGAACAGCAGACCTGACCTTCAGACTGACTGAAAGGCAAATAATGGCATTACACATTACGAACTTAAATGGATGATTTCTGCAGGTCTGCTCTGATGTGCTTCTGTGATTTCCTGCAGTGTGTCACTACAGGTTTGGCTGTGTGGGAACAGTGTGTGACCCCTGTGTTGAGACCGATCAGAGCTGAATTCGGTCCGATCACATCACGCTCTCTCTGCAACGTCTTGGATGAAAGGATCCACCACACAGAGAAATCATAGACCATTACTCCCTAAATGTAACATCCTCTCATTCTGTGTGAGGGGATAGGCTGCTGCTGCAGTAGGCGCCATCGTCATGGTTGACTGCCGTCTTGGAAGAAGGGACTATTTTGGCAGGATAATGCGGTCACGCCACTGAGTGAATAGGGGGTCTTGAGAGAAGAGGGCAGATAAGAGAATGGAGAACATTCCATTAAAGATAGCGATGGTATCAAGCTGAGGCTCAGGGAAGACTATTCTGCACCGAAAACCCGGCGCAGCACCCATCGAGTGCAAGGTGCATCTGTTACCATGGTACCCAGCCCAGGCAGCTCCTTTCATGTCTGTCAAGACTGGGGAGGGGGGGGAGAGGGGGGGGAGGGCGTGAGCAATATGTTAGTCTCGCCTGCAGTTGGGAGCTGAAATGGACATGTGTGTGCGCTGCATGTATGTGTTCCCAGCGCGCACACACACACACACACACACACACACACACACACCCCGGCGGACGGGAGTTTAAGATGCTGTACGCTGACAGAGGCTCGTCACACAACATGAATCATTTAGTCACCAAAGCAGAGTTGGAAATGTCACGTCTCATCAGTGTTCCTCATGCCTCAGTGGCCCTACACCATTTACATCTCTGGCAACGGAGTCAAAGGGAGGACTTGATTAAAGAGAGGAGCTGAGATTTTTTTTTTAGATGCAAACAGACATTTATTGCATTGGGAAGCAGTGGTGTACATTTTCCCCACAAAATCATTTGCAATACTGTAGCACTTCATGAGATGGCAGGATGTTGCGCAGTTGTCCGAGCCTAGCGTCTCAAGCTCTCCTCCGAGCAAATCCACAAAGTGTGTGAGATTTCACATTCTTGACGCTCATCTTTCTGTCTCCTTCCATATCTGATCTTTTCCGAGGACTGGGATGCTACTTTCTCACAGTGGAAAATGCTGACTTGACCTTCCTTGGCAGCCAGTTAACAACAGGGGAAACTGTACAAGGAACATATCCAAAAGTCAGCCAAGCTATTTGCTACTGTCTATGTCTTTCTGATACAAAACTAGACTTTTGTGGGGGTTTTTTGCTACAGTTTTAAAACAGTTTAAAAAACAGAAAGCAACATCGAGTACATGATACCGTATTGTAAACCACAATCAACACTAAACAGTAAATAGTACTTTGTCATAATCTTTATTACAAGATATTAGGCCACTGTACAAATCAGTGTGAATCGTACAGTACAACGCAGAATTAAGACTGTTTCTCGAGGTTTGTCATTCAAAGCTGTATACGAGGTGCTTCAAGAATACACAAGAGTTTCAGAACTTCTGCCGTGCATGCATGATTTCATATTTGCCATGCATGAGTTGGTACTTCAGTGTTTTTAAGAAAGAGCCCTAAAAAATGGCAACCCAACAAAACGACTGAATCGTATGAGTAAATGTATAAAGCACAAAAAAAAAAAGGTACAAGTTGTCCGGTACAGTATATCCCTCATGAGATTTTGGCACACACGATAATGCACAATGCAATATAAATAGTTTATCAATAGGGTGTGTACAGTCAAGTTACAGTATCAACCAATCCAGGTGAAAGCCTGGGAAGCTTACAAACAGGTGGGAGGTACACGGTATATAAATGACTTGTTTAGCTGCAAAGTATGGTAACAAAAAACACTCAGGCAACATCGAGAATAGTGAAGTGAAAAAAAATGTCACTCTCATTCACTCACAAGTTTTTCTCGACATACAAAAGAACACTCCCTCGGGCCTTAAGTCGCTGCAAAAGACATATTCCAAAGGATCAATAAATAAAGTCTTCAACACAGAGAACAAACCAGTTTACCGCTTCCCACTTTGTGCAAGAAAATATGGGCTACCCTTTCCATATTTACAAACTCTGTTATTCATTTGCCCTCGATCAAAATGAAGAGCAGAAAGAATGGTACCATAGATTTGATTGATAAGATATAGGAGAAGTGTGTGCTTTAGTTTATATCAGATTTATTTCTGTATCCTGTCCCTGATTTCTGCATTTCGACAGCGTTGCCTCCTTCCTCCACCTCGTTTCCCCCCCCCCCGGAGTCTTCTCCCGCTTTTGGATTTATGGCGAAACCCTGTAATCGAGGGTGTGTTTGGTCGTGTGAGTGCGTCTGTGTGTGTGTGTGTGTGTGTGTGTGTCGGGGGGGTCCACCTGGGGGTCTCCTTTGCTGCCATCTTCCACCCCTGCCAGTGAGTGTCACCCGGATGGCCATGACTGACTGGGAGAGGAGGGCGTGGAAGTGCTGCTTGCTGCCACATGAGAGAAAGTGCTTATATACAGTGTCTTTGGATTAAAACTGGTAAATATCGCCATAAAAAATTTCAAGAGTGTCTTTTGGGGGGTGGCGAGCCAGGCGCTCTAAGCCTCCGCCGGGGTCTTCTCTGTTCCATTTTTCAGCGCTTCGTCGTCGCCATTCTCATCCTCAATCACAACTGTGGATGACAGGGGAGAGAGAGTTAATGAGGGGGGCTCATCTTGGCGTGGCGTTTTGCAGATCCACCACCGACTGACAACAGGGCATTAAAGCCCAGAACCATTGGGGACTGCGCTGAGTGAGCAGAGGTGGTGTGTGTGCGTGCATGAGATGGGAAGAGTATGCAAAAAGAGAAGGATAAAGATGAGTGTGATTGCGTGTGTGTGTGTGTGTGTGTGTGTGTGTGTGTGTGTGTGTGAGGCACATTTGTGAATATGCATGTCTGTATTTCTGCGCATCTCCTTGCTGTGCACCCACAGGTGCAACCCCTCACGCGTCTGCCTGTTTGCCATGTTTGTTCATGTTGTGTCTGTGCGCTACTGTACATGCAACTGTGCATGTGTGTGCCAGCACTAAGAACCCTCTCCACGGGTGTCATCGGGGATGCAAAAGCAGAAACAGCCTGAGATGATCATGCAAACACAACACACACACACACAAAAAAAACAACAAAAAACTCATAATTGCAACAGCACACAGATCTCAATCATTCCAAGCGGTCACAGGGGAGGGGACATCCAGCAGCACAACTCAGCTGAGCAGCATTCAGATGGCATTTAGCGGCACGCAATGCGCATCCAACTTGTGTTGCAATGCGAACAGAATATTTAAAAAGCCCATACATCCACATACATCCCACACGCGTGAAGACATCATCTCATCACTCTGCTGGAAAACATGTCGAGGCAAAGGTGTTGCCTATGTGACTGCACGCACGCACGCACACACACACAGACACACACACACACACACACACACACACGCACGCACATCCTTTAATTGTGGTCCACTGGTAACCTATGTGCGCATTCAACACATCACCATGCAAACGAAAACGCCTTAATTATATAATTACCCCGTTTGCTCCTGCCTATCTGCCCGAGCTTCGGCGGACGTTTATTCTGTGAGCCGTTGAAGAAGTTGTTGGTGTCTTGAAGACGACAGGTGAAGGAAAGGTGTCCCTCGTCGCCCTCATTTCCATAATGACTCATTTTCTCTTCGTTGAAAGGTAGCACTTCCGACATCTCCAAATGCGTCTTTATCACCAAGGCGCACGGACTGAAATGTAAAGCTCGCCGCCAAGCTTGAACTCGGTCGTCTGTAACAAACAAAAGAGGGGGGAGAAAAAAAAAACCCACAATGCTATCTGCTGACACGATCTAGCCCTTTCTGTTTACCCCGAAGACACGTGTCTGTCTCCGTAGGTACGCAACAGAAATAACAGCGAAATGGAAAAATTTAAAAAAAAATAAGTGTCCTCAGTTTCCCCTCTCCTGGAGCTTCGGCAACATTATTCAGGATTTCCAGCGGTTTCTTCCCCGTGCGTATTGCTTTGGAAATGGAGGCGCGCGTACAATGGAGCCGTGGAGCGCCTGCTGGTTTCGAGCGGCTGAACCCGTCGCACGGAAAATCTGAGGAAGAAATGCAAATTGAGGAACGATGCAAAACACGGATCCCGGGGAGACCTGGCGAGGGAGCTGTACGGGGGGGTTTTCTGGTGCAGCCCAGAGAAGCTTCCAGTTGGAGTCGTGGTGTACCAGCGCTCCACTCTCCGGGATCTGGATGCAGTCAGAACAAATGGCGAGCTTATATTCGAGGATGGCCACCTGAACGCGAGCCTAGCGCAGGTCTTTTTTTCTTTTTTTTTTTAGGAAAAACCTCGTTTACGCGCCACCGCTCGACGAGTTAGAGAAGCCGAATCGTCCGAAACTGTCTAATGAAATTGGCGATTGCTTCTGATCACAGGGGCGTTTTGAGCGTGTCCACTGAGTCAGAGCTCGCCAGAGGATGGCAGTGTTTTCATAGGCTGAGATGTGACTTTTGGCCCCATGGCGCACTTCCAGTTCAATATGAAGGGCCTGCGCTATTTCCACCCGCTTTCTTCATTAGCTGTTAATGTCAGTGTGGAGGGGTTGTAAAGGGGTTGGAGATGTCCTCGGTGGAGATCAGGGATCTGCTCCAGGAAGCATTTTTACTGAGTGATGAGATCTGGATATTTTCCGAGTCGTGGCAACGGCTGCTCAGTCCATGTTCCAGATCTGATGGTGTTCCAGGTTTTACTTGGGGAAAAGTATCCAGATTACTCAGTTACAACACAACTGAGATGTTTTAAAAAAAAACACAACTTGGTGATATAGATTCCAGTATTCCCTCAAAGTGACTCTACATTTTCATTAATCAGATCATATGTTGATAATGTCCCCATGCTCTCAAAAGATCCATGTTCTCACATTGTAGGTGTAAAGTTACCAGATCAGTGGGCTGTATTGCTTTTGTGAAATGAAGCCCTCTTTATGTTGAATAATTCTCATCAGGTTTACCACCCACTGTACTGTTTACATAAATCTGTCTTCTATAGAAGCGGCAGCACAAAGGCGTCTGCAGCAAAAGACACGGACCAATGGACGGGTATTAAATCAGAACTTATCCTCTCTCAGAGAAACTTATATCATTACCCAGACAAAGAGATGAAAGCTGATACGTGAGGCTGCAGCAGGACTAACTTTAATATGCCGTCAGCTATTCATAGAAGAGGTGCAGTCATGACACACCTACTCCCTGTGGACGCACAGAGGCCATTGTTTTATCCAGAGGCTCACCTTTCATATCAGATCATCTCAATAACAACTCTGGTGGGGCCACAGCATGGGATTATATCAGAGTTGGTCTCTGTATTGATTAGTTTTGATTAATTAAGCCATTGACAAACGTGCCAATACTGAACATTAGACATGTCAAAGGAATGTTAATACTAACTTTTGCACAGCAGCCACAACTGACAATTACTGTTTGATGCTATGTGTAGCTGTAGTTATAGTACATATTACATTTTCTTTGGGTCATTTTTTACTACTTAAGCTCACAATACTGATGGTGCTGCTTGCTAAGCTGTATTCTGTGGTAGTTTAATTACGTTATCAGTGAATGATTCCACGGTAGTGTTTGGACGTGTAGAACTGAGTTTATTCGAGAACAATATTCGAGAACAGCAAACAAAGAAAATTGTGAGCTGCTGGAGAACGAAGGACTGGAGAACCACATTTCAAACAAACAACGTAAGTAGTGTGTACGACTCGGGACAGACAGGTTCTGTAACGGGTGGTTAAGATCACCCCTGAACATCATTCAGAACCATCTACAGAGGGTTGTGTTTTAAACAAATTATTATACACTTACCCTGTAAACTTTTACAATTCACTCAAGACATTAAACTGAAAACAACTCTGACACAACTCCACATATTCTGAATTTGAATATTTATTTCCATAAAAAGGTGTTTTTGTAACGAGTTACAAACGTCTCCTGATTTACATATAGAATAGGCTTATAAAACTCCCACTCTGGATCTCACAGTTACTGTAGCTGGCAGAGGCCAATGTTCACAGGTAGGTAGTTATAGTGAATACATGACCATTATATTAGTGTTGAAAACATGATCGGATTAATCAGATCAGTGGTCCACAGAAGCACCTTAGGTCCATGATAGCACAAACATGTTCAGGGGAATGTTGTATCATGAACATCAGTATCTGGTGCAGCGTTGGTGCGACCGGTAGATGGTTTGATCTATCCATCGGCGGAATCTGGACACGGCCGTGTAGACTCCTGGAAATTTAGCATCACCGCAGCCGTTGCCCCAGGAGACGACACCATAGACACGCCCCCCGCACACCAGCGGCCCTCCAGAGTCTCCCTGCAAGGACAAGACCACCGCACCCTCCATCAGCCCTCATGTCACCTTGTACCTCATGAAAAAACATGAGATTTACTGTAAAGCCGTTGAGATGCCTGAGCATTTCCAAGCAGCATTTACTCCTCATGTGCGTCAGATGCCCCAGCTGAGTAAGGTCTCTTCTTTATTATAGAAGAAACAAGACATTGACTGAAATCACAAAATGTGGCAGAGAAGAGAAGAACATTCTGTTTCCAAGTTTGAATCTGTAAAATAAGACACTACCTCACATGTAAAATAGACATTTTATAAAAACATTCCAATGTGAAATGTCAGGAAACAACATAAGCATACGTGTATGTGAAATGCTGTTTCACATGTAATAAAACACTTTTATGGAAGACTGTAACTGCCTAAATCATTCATGAATAAATAAATAGCTCAATAAATAAGTAAATATTCCAGTAAATTCCCCGAAAATGAAATTGAAAAGTGTAGCCTTTCGTTAATATGTAAAATGTGACATAAATTGATATTTCCCCTTTAATATCCCTCTGTATTTACTAACCTTTGTACTAATTCTACTATTTATTTACATTTCCTATTCAATACATTTTTAATTGTTAATTATGTAATTCGGAATAATTTCCATTTGCATGGGGGGGCAAAGGGAGAAAAATACTAAAGTAAATACAGAAATAATTGGGAAAGTAAATAAATAGTTGAATAAATACAAAGGTAAATTCATGCAGAAGCAAATTAAAGCAGAAATATCTACGTCTTGTTTTATAAATTAATGAATGCCTACATTAATTTTCAATTCTATTTATGGTGCATTTAATGGAATATCAATTTATTTATTTATTGAGCTATTTATTTATATATTTATTTATGATTTGTGCAGTCTCAGTCCTCCATACACTTTGGCTTCTATGTAGATGTATCAGATGTTTGACATTTACGCACTGATGTTTTTACACATTTTACATTTCACATGTAAAATACCTTGAGTCTCGTGCATACATGAACTGAAATGTAATTAAGTCATATGTGCGACAAGGACAATTTTACAACTCAAAATACAAAAAGAGCAGCAGAGACGTGTGAAATAAAACCGTGTTCTCACAGGATGGTTGGTTCACCAAATCTCTTGCTGCCACTTGGAAATGCCAGCACACAAAGTTGCCTACTGCAGGGTTATATATAGCACATTTTAATTAGTCATTCGGCTCTTTACCTAAGGCAGAATATAGCCTACTGGTATATCACACATTGAATTTCATATAACTTTTCTTCTCACACTGAAGGTTGGGGCAGAATCTTGTTGCAGATAAGCCGAGCAGAGCTTGCTGTTGTGACTGTACTTCACAGTTACGGCAGTGTTTTTAGTCCTGATGCTATTTCAGGGTCTCTATCTCTTCTGTAACTATCATAACTAAT
Source organism: Diplodus puntazzo (assembly GCA_963678695.2). Lineage (NCBI taxonomy): Eukaryota > Metazoa > Chordata > Actinopteri > Spariformes > Sparidae > Diplodus > Diplodus puntazzo. The sequence goes on along the minus strand of OZ023157.1, from coordinate 22,759,842 downwards.
ACAGCTCCTGAGGGTGGACTCACTGCCACGTCTGCTTAATAAAAAGCTTGTATCTGAACCAACACTGACATCGCGAACTGCGTCGTCATACTGTCAGGGGGATGAGCGCCCCAAAATTGTGTTATTGTTTCGCTTTAATGTGAGCTGGTGAAAAGAGGATGACAATGTGCCATTTGATATAGACTCTCTGGGAATCTACTCTTTCAAAAATGGGCTTGATGGCTTTGTTTGTCACAATGGATCAGGTAGGATATGAAAGGGCAACACCTTAAGCTCACAGCTGTTTAAAATAACTGGCTGATGTCGTTATAGAAGGCGTGATAGTGTTTTCTCCTCTTGTACCTTGCATGCATCTTTTCCTCCAGTCCTGTATCCGGCACAGATCATGTTTGCAGTGATGTTCCCGTTAAAGGACTCGCTGCTGTTACACCTCGCAGTCGACACGATGGGCACTGCGACCGTCCTCAGGGTGAAGGGGGCCTGGCCTCCACCCAGGCTGTGGTAGCCCCATCCAGACACCTGACACACGAAGCCTTCGACCACTCCTGTCCCCTGCCTGGGCAGAGGCGACACGTATTTGTTCAGCACCATGGGCGCTCGCAACTGGACAGAAAGATCGAAATATTAACAATGGATCAATGAAAAAAAAATGATTTGTAGTGACACACCAATCTGAATATTTTAATCTAACCCTGCAGTCCTTGTTGTCTACAGAGCCTTTTATTCTATTTTTGTATTGTTTTGGTTTTACAGCTCTAAAAATCTGCTCAACTCTATCTATTTTAATTTTTCCATGCAACAAATTTAGCAACTAGCTGGCAATGAAAGCATCGAAATAAAGCTAATGTTGACTCCATGTTGTGTGTTCAAATAGACAACTGATTGCCGACACATCCGCCAAATCAGTTTTGTGTCAATGTTGTTTATAGTCAAATGATAATTAAAAAAAGCAGCATTCAATCTTAAAGGCATAGCACTATACTAGCATAGTATAGTATTATAACTCACAAAACTAATAGTTCACTATACAACGAGAAGGTGATATTTCTTTTCCATTTATGCAGTTTCAAACCAGACCACCAACGCCCAGGGGTTTTATTCACTGTAAATTTCAACCATAGGAAACAATGACAGATACTTTCTTTACTTTACTTTACGAAATGGGTGTCTGTGGTCTAATTTGTGTCAGTTTGCAGTCCTTGGCATGAAGTTTGAGATTCAGTGTTTTAAACCTTAATGATTAATAACAGAGAACAGTTAAGTTCTCCAGTTGAAAGTACATCATTAAAGCTGAAATAATTTTGCAAAAGCACAAAACGACAAACTAGCTCGACGAATTTGTGTCCACATTTTTTAACACATTAAGAAATACATTTTAAAGGTAACATTTGACGTAAGCAGTGCTGTACTGCATACAGCTATGCATGTGCTGTTGTACCTTAATGAGCATGATGTCAGCATTGTTGGTGCTCCTGTTGTAGAGGGGGTGGGTGACCAGTCTGTGGGGTTTAGCGTACTGCTCAGTACCCTCAAAGGTATTTACAACGTAGTCGCCCGCCACTACCATCATGTGCTCTGCTCTGAAAGAAGAAGGCATTTCCATTTGAGCCATCGTGGTTGCTTTTAGTATCTTAGTCGAGTCAAATAGTGTATCAGTGGGCGGGGAAGGTGGGAGACTGTGATGTGACACACATGACAAATCATGACCGGGACTCAAAGTCACAGTGCAGAGTGAGCACCCGGCTGCCATGAAGCCTGAAGTGTTCGTCTGTCAGGGAACAATGGCTTACTGTGTGCAGGCAGGACACTATAACAGAAATACGGCCAATTTCCTGGATCGAGACAAGATCACACTTCACACACACACATACACACACACACATATATACACACACTGCAAAGATGTGTCAAGGTCAGCTGACTCGTTTGATCTGTGCGCTGGTTGACTTCCCAGTCGCCTGTATACAGGTTTACTTTGCGTCACGATGAAGCGCCATCGCTTTGACATTACCTACGCGTAGCAGAGTGGATGTTTGCTTTTAGGCATCTGTTGGGACCATCTGCTCTCGATATAAAATCATGCCAAGTTAGCTTCTACACAGCGACTTGTGTGAGTCGACTGAAGGAACGCCAGAAGAATGTCATTGCCTGTGCAAGTGTTCAAACTGTCAGGTCGATTCATGAGGGAAGAAGTATTTAGGAGGCAGGAAAACAGCCTCGATTCTTGCTTGATAATCCTTCCGTTAACCAATTAGTTTTGGGTTTATAGAACCAGAGCTTGTAGAACAAGACTAAGAGTCTGCAGCCATGATAGCGACTGTGTGAGGTTGTAATTAGGCACAGTGTTGCTTCGAGGTTAATGTTAAAATCAGTATGACAAGGCTAACTTGCGTTATGCATCTTAACCTTATCATAAGATGTCATTATACTTCACTAGAGCTACTCATTGGACAGTTGAATAGCTTTGGAAACCCCCTCCCCTAACTCTTGTATTGTCAAAATGGAGGGGCCAGCCCGGCATTTACACCAACTTCACATGATTTGAAAGTAAGCAAGGTTTGAACTTCACCTGTTCAATTCATTACACAACTATTTCTGATTATTTCCAAATATTTTCGTTTTGGTGTGAACAAACAGAGGCTGTGTCGCATTATCTCCATATTCAAACAGGCAGCGCTTCAGCCACAGTAGCACATCCTGGCCAGCAGAGGGGGAGCATGTAGGATGGTCAGGACAGCTAGACGGACTTTTGTCTTTGGATGCGATGGAGCAACACATCATAAACTGTTTAATCAAACTAGCTGTTAGCTAAGGGTTATGTTATTGATAAACTAGCGTAAATGTCCTCCTAGTTTAGCATGCTAGCATATGCCAATTAGCACTAATAGTTTTGCAGACATATGGTAATAAACCAAATATAAAAATTGAGTGATCACCCACGTACATTAGGATTCATCATCTGGGCAACACAAACGTCTGTGCCAAATGACATGGCAACCCATCCAACAGTTATCAAGATATGTTAGTCAAAACCAAAAGCATCAACTTAATGGTGAATCAAGAGGGAAAGTCAAGGGATTGCCAAAGACATTAGGATACATCTTGGCAAACATTTGACTGATATCAGACAAAAACTCAGTGGAGTGGGCAGATTCAAACGTCTGGACCCAGACAAGCCAAACATGAATGAATGTAGAAAGATTCAGAGCAATCCATCCTGTAGTAGATGAGATATTTCAGTCTGGACCAAAGTGGTAAACCAGACATTGCCATCCATAGATCCATGCCCCTAACACAGTAGCCTGTGACCTTCCCAACACATACATTTTCACCCAACAATAACAGCAAGAAGCATCAACAGATCACTGATGACAACAATTAAACAGTCTTACCCGATGTTACAGTGCGCTGCGGTCAGCACCCAGTATCTGTGAACCAGCGATCCACCGCAGAAATGCTGGCCCCTGGTGCTCTGTAGTGACACAATGTATTTGATGGAGTTTGGCGCAGCGGTGTGCCCACCTACGATACGGCCCTGCATGAACACATGGCCTGTATGGAAACAAAAACATTTGCAGGATAAAGAAATATAAGATGTATAATTATACATATATAGATGTAGAAGATGATGATTGTTGAAATTGTTCCGAAGCTCACAACGCAGACTGATTGTGGACCCAACAACCACCAAAAACAAACTTTCCCCTACTTATGTAAAAGCATCATTATGGCACCAATATCTCATGTCCATGTCAAAAACAGACATGAAAGTTCCTTCTAGCTTTCATCTAATCTACTAAATACCAAGAGCATCCTACAGTCACAGCTCCCCAGGTATGGATTTCAATCGCGCTTCAAAAGTCCATCTCATAAAACATGACAAGCTTTGAGTGAACAAAAGAGAGACATAAAGAGTGAGGCCTTCCTAATCCCCCCCTCAAGCCCATTGACCCGACCTAACAATTAGTGGTTTTCTGTCACCTGGGAGGCCGCTGCGTAATGAAGGTAATCCAATATAACCTGACCTTCTAGTGTCACCACCTCACTTTGGCTCTGAAACATTAGAGTGGGGGCTCCCGTTCTGCTCTTATGCAACAGCTCGACTACGATACATTGGCTTCAGGTTCTACAGTCGCAGAGGTGATGGGAACGGTAAAGACTATTTCCTGGAATCAACACTCATAGGCAGAAGCATATTTAAATATTTTGATTGACACCTGATAAGAAGCAATCACCAACTAAACTGCTGAGTCTGTTTAGAGGATAGCAAGATTTGGGGGTTCTATTCTCTTTCTTGAAAAAAATCCTCAAATTGTCAGATCCCTACGAAGCTTAAAAAAGAAGGTTTAACTTCCTAAATTGTGAGCTTTAGGGGTGCTGCAAGGTGGATTTTGCTAGCTTTGGACAGAGCCATGCTAGCTGTTTTCCCACGTTTCCAATCATAGTGTTAAGCTAGGCCAACTAGCTCCTGGTTTTTTTTATTTTACTTGTATGGATTAAACAAACAAGATATAATGTGTTTATTTGTCAGCTGTAAAAGTGCGAGTATCTTGTTAGCTTTGGTAAAAGCCAGGCTAGCTGTTCCTCATGTTTCAAGTTTTTGTGCTAACCTATGCTAACCGGCCGCTGGCTTTAGCTTCATATCTACTGCACAGACATGACATTGGAAAATGGAAAATGAAAACACATATTTCACATATATTATCACATTCGAGACATTATTATTATTATATATATTTCACAATATAAGTACTCCTTTAGAAAGATATAAAACTTCTCCTCTTGAACATGTATTTAAGAAAGTTAAACTGCAACAGATCCAACATTTAAAACTGAAGATATCATCCATTATTTTGTCCACAAAACTGAAAAAGACATGTACTCACTGTGGACTGTCAGGAGGTACAGTAGCACACAACCCAAACACATAAGCATGCTCATCATAGCTGTGGAGGTCTCAGGCCGTTATCAAACAACATAGCAGCTGAACCACTTCAGCCAAAGAACCAGTGTCCTCTGCTCCCGTCTCCTGTACCCAGCCTGGGCATCCACTCCTCTCTGGAAACAGAAGCAGTCAGTCACATTAACCTTTATCCTTGAGTTTCCTCTGGGAGAAGAAAAAAAAACGTTTTAATTTCATCCGTCATCATGACATGCAGCACCGGGGTCCAACACTGGAGCATTGATTGGAAAGGAAAGAGAGCAACAAAGTTCACCTTCAAAAACTGCCCTGCTCTCCCCTGCCATCCCGCCACTATCACAACTCTTTCTCCTGACTTGTCGAAAGGCCTTACATTGTTGCCATGGCAACACGGGGTACTGTGCCGAGCAGGTTCATCTATACTGTATCAGCACGCTCTGTCTGTGTCATCATCCAGGCTTATCCGTGCTGAAATGTTTCAATAGCCTACTGTTTGTGTGTGTGTGTGTGTGTGTGTGTGTGTGTGTGTGTGTGTGTGTGTGTGTGTGTATGTTTTGTAGCTGAGGGGAGATTCACGTCTGAGACAACACAGTGCTACTCTACGCAGCCAAGATGCACAACTGTTCCTCTGTACTAGCATGAATCATCAGTCATTATTGAATCTGTGTTTGCAGCGATAATAACGCATTGTCATCACCCTGTTCATCACCAGTGTAATCATCATCATCATCACCATCATTGTCATCATCATCATCAGCCCCTCTGGCAAGTCAGCATCATCCACAGCATGGGAGGCGAATCTCTCCTGACCTCCTCTCGTCCCACATTTAGAGCGGGCTGAATAATTGATGCATCACCCAGTAGAGAATGGGAGAGACGGCTTTGTGCGGCCTCCCGCTGTCAGGTGTTTCCTGGACCAGCACTCACACACTCACCTTTAAACAGATGGTTACTTTTTCAATTTCACAAATACAGAGAAGATAATACAAATATTTTAGTTGAAGTTGGTCTTCCCAATATTTAGTTATTTATTTTAATATTTTACAACAGTTTTAAAGGGTCTCTCTAACCAACATATATGAATTTCATACCTGCACAGGATATTTTTGTCTGTCATTAATGGATGTTTTTTTTTTAAAACAAAACAGTGGACAGCAAGGACTTTGGATTAACATGTGCAATTGTTCGGGTAAGACATGTCGCTGCGGCGCCGGGGCCACGCAGCTGATCATTAAAAGTTGATCAGGTTAAATCTGTTGGAGTAGTTTGTTAAAGTTTAACAACTGTAAATGGCACAAAATGAGCACTATATTCAATATTGCCAACTCCCTGTTGGGTTTAGGTTGTGGCACAAGGAGACTTCTTCATACAGTATCTAGGTGTGACAAACAGGTGTAATGAATTTCATACATGCGGGTGAAACTTGCTGTGGGAGCTGCTCTTTAGGGGGCGCTAGAGAGCCATTTTGCCAATGACAACAATAACAACAACTACGATAAAACACTTACATTTTCACCACGCTAAATATTGCCTGCTTCTACTTTGAGCACCACAAATTATCATCAATTCACCTTAGTTGTTTGAGATTAGAGGCAGAATCCTAGAGACAGATATCTTAAAAACCAAGACTATCTGCATGGTTCAAGTAGAGGTAGATGAGAACTTTTTGTAATTTGTGTAAATGGACCCTTCAAATACACAGTTGAAACTATATTTCAAGCTCAGACATTCACACAATTAAGATTTTGTCATTTAATTCAGTATTGGTTAATTTTTTTCTATTTGATAAGATTTTGTTGCAGGGCCCCACATCTGAGAAGAATGTCAGATGTTTTATTACAGGAAAATAGTCTTGACAAAATAGTCACTGTGTAACCAGAGGATGGAACTATCATGTGTTATACATTATGCAGAGAAAGATAGTATTCGGACAGAAATTCAAACCCAACCTGTCAGTTTCTGATCACCTGGGAATGTGCCTCGAGAATAAACCATTGATATCAGCTTCCATAACTTGTTGTGCATCAACTTCATTTCAGTAACACGTGCTTCTCTCAGACTCGCCACTAATACATCTATACTGCACATGCAATTCTGTGCAAGGCATCTGCCTCACTGTCTGTCTCTCTTTCTCTCTCTCTCTCTCTCTCTCTCTCTCTCACACACACACACACACACACACACACACACTCACATGCACACACACAAAAGCATCGTGTTTGTCAACTCAGCCTTGCACCTGAGGGAAACGAAAGCACGCTATCACCTTTCACGCTTACAGTCGGGATGACACCTTGGGGAGTGGAGACTGTATGGAGGCTATAAGCTAGTCTACAGACCAAAAGATCCTGTGTGTGGGAACTCAAAAAAAGAGGGAGAAAAAAAGCAGCTTGGGAATTTAAATCATAGAGACTGGAAAGAGACTTTTTACTCTTTGGCATTTTTTTCCCCCTGATGTGCAACAAAGCTCGCCGGCTGGACTCAGACAGTGACGTTGTGAAAGGCCATGGCGTGCACGTTGCACATTTGGCTACCAAAGCACTTGCACTATTTACTGTGATTGTTTTATGTTAACCCTCAATCCACTTGGATGACTCAAGTACTGCCAGACTGGATGGGATTTCTGAGAATAAGTTCTTCCTTGTTGAATAAATGAATGCTGTCATGTCCTGCTACAGTACGTCTCAAGTTGATAGCACACTACGGGGCGAATAGATGATACTCAGACAACATATGAGGTTTTTCCCTTCCCCTTTGTAACGTCACTGGATACACCAACATGTCTGGTGAGTATATTCTATCATTTCTCTTGCTTGTTGGGTTTCATCTCCACTTTCTCTTCACTACGAGACAATAGTCTGAATCTGCGAGAACAAAGGCCTTCGGAGGAGAGGCGTAATGAAAGAGAAGGCTGCTGTTTTTTTTTTGTCATGTACTAGGTCACACTCTCTGCTTTGTGCGCGTGAGAGACACTTAGATATATGGTGCACAATGGCAGGGAACAATGATAGTGTGAGTGGCTACAATATAAAAGAGGCCTGAGAGTTCTCAAGCTCTGCTGCATGTCCCGGCATGAGAGGACTGTGTGTACAAGTGTGTGGATGCTAGACTTGGACTCTAGATAAGGTAAGACAGCTTATTACATTAAACAGTTATTAGTCTGGTTATGTACTGTTGTCAATAACACAACATATTGCATCAGATGGTAACGTATCATCAAGCACTATGCTCTGCAGTTCTAAAATGCAGAGATGATGTTAGCTGTAGGAGTTCATGTCTCGATGCACACCAGATGTCGAGACATTATGTTTTAATACTACACGAGATACAAAACGACCTCTTTAGGAAGGCTCTGAATCTTTATCAACCACTGTAACCTAAAATTGTAAATTGAGGAATAATTGCCAGGCATTCGCTGCAGGGTAAAACTTGAACCTACAGTTCTGATATATCCCGCTGGGACCATAAAAAAGAAAACCCCCTATTGTGCTGGAGTGAATACATTTGTGCTACTAATGAGTTTTATATTTCAACAGTTACAACTTTTTGCAACAGTAATTGTGGTTAATAATACAGGATATTTTCAAAGTACATAAGACAGTGTAAGATAATGTAGAATGCAAAAGAATAAAAATAAATGTGACACAAGCCGACGACATTCAAGTCTGTCTTTCCACTTTTTGTTTTTCTTACCAGTTTGTTATTGTTCGTAATACTGACCACCTTTTTCTTTCTTTCTTTCTTTCTAGTCACAAAGATGGACCTGGATCCATCCTGTCACCTCCCACTCCTCCTTCTACTTGTTGTAAACCTAACAGGTGAGCGCATACTGTCTTTTTCATTACTTTAATCCGTTCACTGAACACAGGGCTGACTTTAGGTGACTCTAAAGGAATAACTTAAAGCTTCAATTTCATGTTTAGAGAAAAGAGCAATATTTCATTTATGAGTAAGATCTCTCTGCTCTTAGGTGTGTGTGGGCAGAGGATCATTGGGGGTGTCGAGGTAAAGCCCTACTCCATCAAGTATCAAGCCTCCCTCCACTTCTTTGGCATCCACTACTGCGGAGGCACCCTCATAGACCCACAGTGGGTGGTATCTGCTGCCCACTGCTGGAGACCGTAAGTTACTGCTGTTATGAGCCTGTGGTACTGACACTGAGGGCCAGATCTACTGAAGCACATGCTGCGCCTTGCCTTCTAATCCCAAAAGTCGTAGTATATCATAGTGATCGGGTTTTGCTGTGTGACATTGAAAGAATAATCGGATTGTCTGATCTGTAGCTCTTCTTTCTCTTTTACCTTCTTCTGTGCTACTTTAGGAGCCACTTGATGAAAGTTGTCCTGAGTGAGCACAGCATCGTCAAGTCAGAGGGTGTGGAGCAGACCTTTAGTGTGTCCGCAGTCTTCCAGCACTACATGTACAACCCGAGGACGTTTGACAACGATATAATGCTGATCAAGGTAATGGAACACTATGGAATATAACACAGGGTCGTGTCGCGTATTGACCCGCAACGCATTCCTGAGACTACAGGGGAAAATGTCTCTATAAACAAGCAATAAAACTCTTTAATATAAACGTTGCTGTGTCATTATCCGCATCAGTGTGTACATTTTCGAAATGGTGTTTGATCTGTCCTGCTCCACATTGGTGCTGCTTCTCGAGAGACCCTATACACGGATATGTCATATTATGTTAAACATGGATTTAAGCATTATGTAAGGGTTATTTAGTCAATGCTTACGAAACAGCGCGGCTTAATTCAATTTAAAGGGGTACTGTAGCTGTTTAGTATTGCGTTTCCAAAAAGTAGGAGGATTCACAAGAGACAGATTTTCCATAGTCTGACCATTAGTACTAAGTATGGGTACAATTCCCAAAAAAGGCCTACATTTCCTATAATCAAGATCTTAAGACTATCTTCTCACCAGACCTTTCCTGCCTACATATTTCACATCCTTTGACTTTGAAGTGAGTCCTAAAAAACAGATTTTTTGCGGGACAGTGTGAATATTCAAATTTTATACTTAAATGTAAGTATGTAGTAAATGTACTGAGCTACTTTCCACCACTGCAGACAGGAAGCTAAGATGACCTTAATGGTTTAATAAGGTTTGTCTTCACAGAGATACAGAGGAATACAGTATACAAGTCTTTTCACGGGCTGAGTGCGACTCAGTGGAGTTCGCCATTACTCATTTTATTAGATGTGTGAAGGGTCTTTTAGAAGTCCAGTGACTTCACTCCCAGTCGGAGTGAACACTGACTCATTTCATTGTGCATATTGGGGTTTTTCTGTGGAAGTGAAGTGCCAGTGCAATGTGACAGTTTAACCATTAAACGTGTTACAAATTACCCTGTTGAACTAGAGACCTGTCACAGTTACATTCAGCACTTTTATTGAATAATTGGCTTCCCATTTATGTTCTTATTATCCTTTTCTGCCCCCATCTGTTCATGTTTTATTCATTGTATTCTATTTTATACAGTGTTTTTATGCCATTTTCATGAGTCATCAATCAATAGCACAGGCAGCAGAGCAGGCCAGTGAGAAAAGCAGGAACCCTCTCTAGTCACATCGTGAATAGAGAATGCACAGTGCTACCATCAGAAAGTGCTTTTGATGCTGACTGGCTGAAGGACATGTCCTCTTTTTGTGGCTCAGTTGGACCGTCCAGCTGTAATCAACTCCATGGTCGAGCCGGCCTCTTTGCCAGACCCGGACTCACCACCCTTGGCTTACTTCACCCAGTGCACCGTCAGTGGCTGGGGTGTGACCTGGCTCAACAGCTATCAACTGTCACCTGAACTGAGGTCTGTGGATGTGAATATCTTTTCCAACTGCAAGTACTACTACTACTTCAGGATCACAGACAACATGATCTGCGCTGGATCTCGCTATGGTGGCAAAGACTCCTGTCAGGTGAGGCACAGAGCCGTGGTCTTGTTTGAGATATTTTTTGTTGTACCTGGTCATCGAATATCTCCAGGTTATGTGATAACATGTCAAATGAGATAAATGTACTTAAAGGTCCAGTGTGTAGGATTCAATTCAATTCAAAATACTTTATTTATCTCCAGGGGCAATTAAAGGCACCAGGAGTAGTTGTAGACAGACACAAACAAGTCAGCACATTAAGTACAGAAATTTAGGGGGATTTAGGGGCATAAAGTGAATATTATATTGAATATTATGTTTTCTATAATCAACTGAAACTAACAATCGTTTTGTTTCCGTTACTTTAAAATGAGCCTTTTATATATCTACAGAGGAAGAGGTTTCTCTTCCACAGAGCCTGAATGTAGTGGCTAGATGCCACTAAAGGCTACATACTGGATCTTCAAGAGCCTACTGTGACATATAACATTAATGTTATTGAGCCCCAGCAGCCCTATCACCAAAATTCAAAACATAGGATTAAACTGGATCTCAATTTGACTGACAGCAAAGAACCATCCATCCGAGTTGCTTGTTTTTCTGATACTGTTAAAGCTGCACACAGCACATTAGCAAACAGCAGAGGCTTTATTTATCTGGACCCATGTTTCTGGCCAGCTGACAATTTTAAGTCCAATATTTACTCTCCTTGTCACTCTGTTTTCCTCTACACATTTGGACACATGGTGTACTGGTTTTTGGAGCTTCTTTGCTGGAAACAGCTGACTGCTGTTGCTGTAGACAACGTTGATAAAAGCAAAGCTGTGAGCCAGGAAACCAAAACATTTATCCAAAAAGAAAATGCTCTGTCTTTCTGTTGAAAAATGTGGTCAGGTGATATGTCTCTCCTGATTCCTCAGTATGAGCAGCCCCACTCACATTATTAAAAGTCCTTTGATGTAGGACTTTGACTATTACTGTAAAAACAAAATTATAGATAAGTGTAGCTTTATGGTCCCTAATTATAGGAAATGAGATTTTAATGTCTGTTTTTGAAGATAAAGCTTTCACAAATAAATTAAGTGAATAATAAGTGTCAAAACAATGCACAAGGAATTCACACAGTCTGACAGTCACACTTTCTGTGAGAGCTTCATAAGGTTGTGAAGTCACAACTATATCGTCACTGCCCTCAACAATGCCCCCAGCATGGCCGTAGTTGGAAAAACTCAGTAGAACTGATATGGAAACACGTTGGGTGGAGTCTGCTCAGGCCTTTGAGAGCTGACCAATCAGAGTAGGCTTGACTTAGGGCCTTAAAGAGACAGGCACTAATACAGAGCACTTAGGCAGAGGGTAAATAGAGGTGCTGCAGCGCTGGACAATAAATAAAAATGAGTGTTTAAACATTTTCTTGTAGACACCCAAAATAGAAGTATGAACCTGAACATGAGCATAATATTGGACATTTAAAAGCCTTTTCAGCAAGAACGCAAGCACTCATTTTCAAAAACACAAAAGTCTGATTTGTCTTTTGTTGAGCTCGTATCTTACATTAAAATGTTTCACATCACCCCAAAGAAAACCTTGACTGTTTTTCCCTTCTGCCTTCAGGGGGACTCAGGAGGACCTCTGGTTTGTGATGGTAAATTTGAGGGCATTGTATCTTGGGGCATCGGCTGCGCCTATGCTTTCTACCCTGGCGTCTACACCAAGGTCAGAAAGTACGTCGGATGGATCAAGTGGGTGACACAGAACAGCTGATGAGACTTTTTATAACAAGCCCACTGAAGACACTACCGTGATGAAGATTTGAATAGATCCTAATAGACACAAACTTATCTTTGGTTGTCTTGTATGTATACATATGAATATATTTGCTCAGTGACTTGTTTTCCCAACTTAGTGAACATCATGTGAGAGAAGATTCAGGTCATTATATTAAAAGTCTGACTGTCTGTATATACGTTACTGATTGCACTTTGTATTTTATAGCTTTGCTATTTAGTTTTTATTGTTTTCCAGAGGTGGTGTTAAATCATGTCACATTTCTCCACTGACTCAGCGCTCACAGAGAAGCTGGACTCAACAATAAAGACACATATTTTCTCAAACTGTCTCCTCTGTTACTAATCACGTGTCACAGACTCATTGAGTCAAACAGGTGTGCCACAGCAAGCAAGCTGGAATTGCCTGTGTGTCCACATAAAACGACGCAGTGCAACAACAACACTGCTTCCCATTGCATCATGACAGCATGTTGGCATCCTACCGGGTGATTGGCTGTAACTGCTTCCTCTCCCCCTTCACTCTGTCCCATTCACATTTAAAGCTGCACAACAGACTCATTCACCGACTCAAAAACAGCCTCACGAACCTCGGGAGCAAGTATGGACCAAGTCAAGTTTAACGGGGAGGTGATGCATATCGAGGACCACGGCAGCAGGCAGTTGTCCCAGGAAACAGTCAAGAAGCTCATTCACCAGTCTCAGGAGGCGAAGGAGCAAGCCTACTGTCCTTACAGCAAATTCAGGGTGGGGGCTGCTCTCCTGACCCCCGAAAACCACGTGTTTACAGGTAAAATACAGGGGAAACACAAATTAAAATATTTGTATATAAATGTATTTATGTATTAACACAGAATTTAGTTCTTAAGGGTTTTAGACTGTAAAAAGAAAGTATTGCTTAATGTAGTCAGGGAAGACGTCAGAGCCACAGCGAGATGCAACTTGTACTCCAGTCAAGTCTTTTGTTGCGGCTTTGTTGTAGTTTCAGATCATTTCAAAATGTGGCAGAGGTAACAGCATTTTGTTTACAGCACAGGGAAGTTGATCATTACATTGAGAGGAGTTTACTTTTTCAGTATGTTAATGTTTACCTGACAACAGAAAGTTCAAACGAGTGGACTCGCTGTGGAAAGTTTCATCTAACATAACTCACAGCCCACCGTTAAATCATCACCAGAATAAGTCTCAATCCTTCCACTTGGCTGAGTAAAAGAAAAAATCACATGTCTCAGGAGCGAAAAATTTGAACTTTCCCATGAGATCTGGTGACCTTTTGTAATTGCATCACTTGTGTCAACAGTGCTGTACACACAGACAGGGATGTCAAATCATTATCAACAGAAAGCAAAGACAACAGACTTCTGTCCAAAGCTCAGGGATGTCACATGTGTCCCCCAGCAGTAATGTCTTGGAAGTCAAATGGCTGGCAAACAGCTGGGAGTGCAAAGACCCACTGAGTAATTATTTGACCAGGCGAAAGAGGTAAACAGACAGCCCCTTTGATGGTGAAAAGGGCTCTTCCGTGTCTGTGATGTCCACTTGGACGCAAGGTTGAAGTGATAAGGGTCAATCGTCAAGGTTACTGTGACAAAACTTGATGATTTAATTTGTGACAATATGTCACACAAATGTCCAATAGGATAAACTGAAGAAGTGATGAGATTTTATCTCCAAAAGGTCAAATGTAAACTGCTCTGTGACATCATAATATTCTGAAAGAAAGACAACACTTTTCTGGTCATTATTCAACACAATAACTCAGGAAGAGAAGGGGAGATGGTGACCGTATTTGATATTTGGTCAGATAGGTGACAATAATCTTGGACGTCCACCGTAAAACTGTGATAACTGAATAGGTTGTCTGTGCTGCTGGGATGGAGATGTGTCCACGTTTGTTACAAATTGACCATACTTGTGTCCCCTCCAGGCTGCAATGTAGAGAATGCATGCTACAACCTCGGAGTGTGTGCCGAAAGGAACGCCATCTCGAAGGCAGTGTCAGAAGGCTACAGGCGTTTCAAGGCTATTGCAATTGCCAGGTAATGTTTACTGCTACACAATCAAGACTGTCATATCGAAAGCTTACTGCATTTCCTGAGAAATACGCCGGCATCTGCCCCGCCCTTGCACAGTCATTATTCATCTCACCAAAAGCATGACTCACTTTTCTCGTGTTCAGTTTATTGCACGTCCTCCTCGTACATCAGGAAAACTTACCAAGCTGAGTCAAGTCATCACTTCTCAAATCTGTCTAATGTAAGAGTTTAACACTCAGTCAAAAGTTAACCAACAGGTGAGGCAGTTAAAATTTCTCTGTTGCACAGAGACAAACATAATGGACCCACATATTTTTAATGGCTTGCGATGAGTACTGTGATTATATCATCTCTGTGAAAAACTGTGAAGAACAGAGCAACGGTACTAAAACTATTAAGATTTATAGTTGAGCATGTAGTTATTAGGAGAAAGTGTGAAATGTTTGACAGAACTGGGGAACCTGCAGTTTGATTGTTTATTGCTGCAAGATCATTGTGTTCAACCTTAAAAGGTCCCATAATGCTAATATTCAGGGTCATACGACTCGAGAATGTCTACATGCTTTAATGTTCGAACAACACATCAGCTTGACAGGCACTGTCCCACTGTATTTCCACATCAGCTCAGCCGGTGTTTTGCAACCTCGCTGTGGCTGAGGGAGGTTGCTGTAGTCGTTGGCACTTGTAAACATCAGTCACATAAGCAAGTGCCTCTTTGCCTAATTGAGCAAACAGACCTGTTGTTTCATTTATCCTCATGCGTTCTTCACAGTGACCTGGACGACCAGTTCATTTCCCCCTGTGGTGGCTGCAGGCAGTTCATGAGAGAGGTAATAGTGCTTTTAGTTTCCGGTCCTTCATCATTTATCGAGCTGTCTTTATAGGACAGTGAAAATGTTTTGTTTTCACCTGAGCGTCTGGGGTTAAACCATATTGTATTTTCACTGCCTTGCACTAGCATGGCCAACATATAACAGATTCTAGTTTCCTGTTAATGCTTCGTTGTCAGGACCACAAACAAAAACATTCAGATGGGCTGCTTTGCAAGTGGGTTTAATTGCTTTCTATAACCTCCTATTTTTTGTTGCTTTCCTGCACAGTTTGGGCCAAATTGGGACGTGTACCTATCCAAGCCAGACGGCTCCTATATGAAGATGACCGTGGACGAACTGCTGCCAGGCTCCTTCGGCCCTGAAGACCTGTCGATGAAGAAAGTGTGTGACATTCCGAATGAGTACTGAGCCTGTACTGTAGTACAAGACCACACGTTTGGTTCTTTGAACTGCTCTGATATGCACTGTGAATAATGCTGCTGAAAAGGTGTATACATGTTAAGCAGTAGTTCTATTTATGGTAAATATTTGTTCTTGTATCATGTACTGATTTGAAACACTGTCACATATTTAAACTGAATCCATGTATGGTGTAATTGGCTAAATGCCAGATTGTTGATATTAACATATTGAATGCTGTACTGTATTAGATAAAAATGCTTCTTGGTTTAAAGAAGAATGAATGGAAATAACAAATATAAAAGCAGGTGAAAATTATCTGCTCATTTTAATAAATAAACTGTCTTAAAAGGAGTTTCTTTTAATAAGTTACACTTCATTTATCACAGATGGATATGGACATAAATGAAGTTCATGGACAGACAAGAAAAAATAAGGTTACAAGTTACAGTGTACTGCAATTGTTATTTGGTGAGCAGCAAATTATTACATTAGTAAAAGGATGGAGAGGGTGAAACATTTAAGTTGCCAGTGCAAAGTCACTAAACATGTATTAGTGATTTTAGATCTACTTAGTCCATGCAGTATCGTTTACAGTGGTTTAAGGGCACAGGCTTTAAAAGGGCGAAGATAGTATAGTATGATTCATTGTTTCTCCCTGATTCAGACAAGTGACAAGAACCTAAAAAGGTAATCAAAATCAGACAAGTAAAGGCAGGTTTTGGGTAAAACTCAACCCGAAATGATATCGAACATTATCAGAATTCAAACTTGGCTTGTAACGTATTCAGTGCTCACTTACAAGCAGCAAGACATGGCAACATGGTCTGCGCAGAAAAACACCCAGAAGAATCCTTTCCGATCATCCACCATTTCTTGAAACATACTGAAACTGCAGATGAACTTACGTGAAGGAGTTGATTATTGCTGTTACGAAGCTGTAAATTAGTCTATGGCGTAATGCCTGGATTTTAAATGCTTGCATCAAATCTCTAGAAGCAAACTGAGGTCAATGATAAAGTTCAACTCTAAAAGTAAAAAAAAAATCAAAACAAATTATCAATTTATAAATTCAGAGCACCTTGCTCAGTTTCCAAGCTTGTATGTGTATTAACCAATGTGGAGAGCTGATAGTATAAAGCTGAATTCTCCATCTGGAGCGACATGATGCTCAACGTAAAACTCATGAGAGGCCTGTCAGTTGTCAAGATGTGTTCAGACGCAAAGAAAAATTCAAGAGGCTCTTGGTGGTTCGAAGGACTCAGAGCAAGTTGAGAAAAAAAAAGAAAAGAGAAAAAAAAGCATTTATTCCATGCTGTATGACTTCACATATGCATGAACAGAGACAAGAGTTAGAAGGAGAGGGAAATAACACAAAGAACCGGAGTTAATCTGTAACACACACACACATAGCTTGCTTTTTAACGTTTGCACCATAATGCTTATTGGCTGCCTGTGGGTAATATACAGGGGCAGTAAAAAGCAAGCAGCAAAATAGAGTAAAATGAAAAGTCACTTTGCATGCTATCATTACTCTCCTTTATAAGGTACAGTAGCTAGCTAAAGACACACACAACTTCTGTGTGTGTGAAGACTGACTGTGTATGTATGTGCTATAGCTCAGATTAACATTTTTCAGAGCATGTAGGGAGAAACTCCATCTGCTTTTGATGTTTTCTGATCGATCCATCCCCCTTTCTCCTCTTTCTGTCTCTGTACTGAATACATGAAGCTCACAGCTCAGACCTTGCCTCAATGCGTACATTAAAGGTTTATGGTAGCAAACTACTCTAATCGGTCAACTTCCACCTGCTCCACACTATCAGAAAACAAAACATTCTGCAAACAGGCTGTAACAGTTCAGTGTGTCAACAGAATGAAAGAGATCTTAAATTATAATTTGAAAACTGTTTTGCATTTTTCTTGCTAAAGAACTAAAGCAGGAGGCAGAACTGCAACTATTTGTACCTTTCTTACTTCGACCTCAGCTCTCTGTGGAGGAGTTGTTAATGGTTTCTTCGAGTACAGGCCACGCAGGGACCCGTAATCTGGGTAGGGTACCCTCCATTAGCCTCTCCATCCACAGTCCCAGCCTGTCAAGCTTATGGTGGACTTCTATGCTGGTGGCCCTGCTAGAGCCTCTCCTGGGTATGGCCCCATCCTCCCTGGAATGGGACCTGGATCGGGAGTGGGAGCTGGATCTGGACCTGGATCGGGACTTCCTCCTGCTCTCTGAGAACGAGGTTTCGGATGAGGAGTCGTTGGGATCGTCCCCTGTGAAGACAGGTCTGAAGAGGCAAAAGTATTTCTTGTGGCCATTGAGGGCCAGGACGTAGCCAGCGTAGTCCGAGGACTCCTCATCCTCGTCTGAGTGGCCCTCGCTCTGTATGACATCAGTAGCTGAGCGAAGGAGGGATGGCATCCAGTGACGGTGCTTATCAGCGTTGAGGAAGGAGAAGTGGAGGGTCTGAGTGCTGTAGAGGCAGAAGGGTTTAAGATTAATAAGCAGACAAAGTATAAATTAAAGAAAAATCAATCAGAGTATCATATACCATTTAACACCAAAATTAGCATATATTTGCAGTTACAGAGATACAGGATACAGCAGGATACAGAGAGCACAAATTTGAACAAGCTCCGACAGGCTAAAGGCAAATTTAGAATTTGTTTTATTGATGTGTGCAAATAAACCAATAGAAAGAAAGAATAATGGTAACTGAATAAATATTCCTGCAGTGTGGAGACTTACCCAGAGAAAGAAAAAACCTCCTTGGCATATTTCCTGAGCAAAGCAGTCTTGGAAGCGTTGGTGAGCACCAGGACCACATTGATGTGGCCCGGCCTGAGTTTGACCAGGTTGCTGGTGTACGTGATGTCTGTCAGCTCTGTCACCTCCACAAAGTCCTTCTTAGGAGGACGGCTGCATGGACAGATAAGAAGGAATTATATATTTCTATGGATTATAGAGATGGTTCCCCCCCCCCCTTTTTTTTTTTTTTTACATCCAGCATTAACTCTTTCAACAGATCCTTTAAGCACCTGAGTGGAAGCATTGTCAAATACTTTACTACTAGCTTGAAGTACTTTCCTCTGTGGAGAAATCAGTCTAAAGCTAGCTTTTATGAGCATGTTAAGTACTGCAGCGTGCTATAATTAATAAGCCTCACATAAGCCTTGTGAGGTGTATGCACACAGCTTCCAAATGTTCTCACATGTCCACCTCTGTATATCTCAAACCAAGATTGCTGGTAACAAAAGTACAAGGTGTTGAAAACAAACGGGCAAATGAAATTGTATCTATGAAGGAATTTAACTGATGTATTGACTGTGGAAAACCCACAACAATGTTCACAGACAGTGATGTTTTAAGAGCCATGCTCCAAATAACTTTACTGTCACTTTCAGTTGGAAATATTGGATTGTTGATGAAGCAAAAGTAACGTAAAGATGATCACCTCATCAAATCACTCTGCATCAGCCAGTTGTATACAAAAAATTATAGTTTTCTGGCAAACCACTGACACACACCTTTCTTTTCTTCTTATAGCAGTTTGGTCAGAAATTGTGTGTGAAAACATGAATTCATTAACACTGTTCTCCTGAGTCATGTCTAATTATTAATGAGAAAATTCCATGTGGGGCTGCAGGAGCTCTTTTCACAACTCAAGGACGTGCATAAGACAAACCCCCCATGGTCCTGTCAGCTGGATAAACAGCCACTCAAGTGCTAAATAAGTTTTGAAAACCATTATTCAGCCAGTTTGTGTGAGAATTACAAACAGAGTTCTTTGGTGTCCTTTTTGTTCACTTTTCTGCTGTGGTGCGTCATATTGTGAGTAACTTATGTGCCACACATTAATCTGCTGTGACTAGGGCTGGGTACCAAACTTCGGTTCTTTTATGGCACCGACCGAAATGCTTAGGTAGCACCGAGTATCAAAATATGCCTCGTCTTTCGGTGCCAAGTTTCGGTGCCCTGAGGTTAATCACGTGATCAAGATCTGATAATGCTGCCGGTGACTGGCTGTAATACTACACGTGATTGTGGCATGCAGGAAAAATATGTACGTGGTTACTAGAGATGTTTTGAGGTTACGCACACAGACGGGGTTCACGTGTATCTGTGTTGTGAACTGTAGTTGTGTGTGCCGTCGAACCGGTTAAAAAAAGCCACCGAGGTCAAAAGCTTGGCTCCATTTTAGCAAGACTGATGCCAATCTTCCGCGATGCAATATATGCAAAAAAGTCATTGTTGCTAAAGCCCGCAACACGACTAATTTGATGAAGCACGTGACCGTGCACGTAATCAATTTAAGAGCAGAAAGTTGCTCCATGTTTGACTGTAAGAAGAGCGGACAGCAGCCATCCTCCTCTCGGCATTAAAGTCCGCCTGTGGACGTTAGGACGTTACAGAGTCCGAGCGGCCGATTCAAAATCTCCACCACCGGACTCCGGTGTGTAACACTAACTTAAGATATTAGTGTGTAGTTTGATTTCATGGCTATGTAGCTAGCTAAATCAAACGCTAACTAGAGATTGACAGTGACAGATCAAGCTTAGCTTGTAAAGATGTGCTCATCAGTTGGGTCGGCTGGCTAAACAGCTCAGCTAACGTTCAGTGTTATAATAATAACTTTATTTATATAGCACCTTTCAAAACCATGTTACAAGGTGCTGAACAACAGAAATAAAAACAGAAATGAAAACATATCAAATACAATTGCCTGAAAATAACAACAGCAACAACAAAAATAAACAACCGCCATAAAATAAAACCGCCAAGAAATAAAATTGGAATAAAAATTTAAAAAATAGGAATTAAAAAATTAAAATAAAAAAATTATGTTTATCTTCTCCTCACTGTAGACACCATCAGCCAGGAGCAGGCTTGTCTGTGTCCTGAGAAAGCAGACATGTTGATTTTTCTGAAGAAAAACTGCTAAGTGAAAAGGTCCTCAGTATGTAGCAGTGAGCATTAGACATTGACTTGTCACTTGTTTGCAAGTGTTCTTCTGCACTGGAAATTATTCGTTATTAATGTTTTCTTAAGAAAACTGCCTTGCAGTGGAAAAATACCAAAGCTGAAAAGTAAAACGCAAGATTTGTACTTTAATGTGTTCGTCATTTTCTTTTTGTTAGAATTGATATTATAAAATTGGTATCGAAAAAAGTATCGTTCAGGAACCGGTATCGAAGTGAAGGTATCGATATCAGTACTGGTATCGAAAATTTTTGATTGATACCCAGTCCTAGCTGTGACCTTTAGTTAAAGTGTTGTGCATTCATCTCGCGTTCACCCCCTTCCACCACATTACCTTGAGGTACTAGCTCTACTTGATGCATCTTCCTCAGCTTGTGGTTGCTCCTTTGGTTTTGGTTTCCTGGGTTTGCTCTCACCTGGCTCACTGAAAATACACCACAGAAGGGAAATCATCAGTGTGGATACACACTGCTTCGAGTCCTTTTGGGTAAAGCTATCCAGCCTGTATTTGATTGAACTGGAGTCAAAACCAAGAATGACTGAGTGGGAGACAAAAAGATGAATAAATGTTAAATACTAATTATAAAGTTTCACTGTACAGTAGATATATTCGGTGTCATTAACAGCATGCTTCCATCTAGTACGGCTGTATCGCGTTCCAGATGAGTTGCAATCGCTGGAGCTGATTGCAGCCATTCTAGACAATGCTTGTGACTCAACTACATGCGTTCCAGTGCATTTCAGAAGCGCACTGGAAGCATATCTCTTTTCTGCCCACTTAAAATATGCACCTAGTCTATTTTCTGGCAGGAAGTCAAGACACAGGTAAAGCATGGAGCATTGGGTCAATTTTCAAAATAAAACACCCTGCACATACTCTACTGACTGTAACAACAGCCAAAACAAGAAATGATTTAACTGCTTACATGTGATAGAAGCATAAATCAAGTAAAAATCAACAAAATCCAATAAAGTAAATAAAATTGGCCAGGCAAAATGTGTCGCTCCTAAAACGCTATTAGTGGGGTATGAGGCTGAGTCAAGGATGGAAACAAAACCATGACACAGCCGTGCCCAGTGGAACCAATCAATTAGTACGAGAAATTTGAGCAGTGTCAGATGTTTGGGCACATCAATAAATTGTCTTAAGACTGAATCAGTGTTGTGCCTCTCTCACCTGAAGGCCTGAATGATGACGGTACCAAAAAGAATGAAGAGAGCAGAGAAGATCAGCGACAGGATGGGCATCATCTCTCGCCTTGGGGAGAAAAACGTTTTGTTATTGAAGCATGTAGGAGAAATACACAGCAGCCATTAGTAACCAATAACACGCCTTGCTGTCTCCATGTAGCCTCCACTTTTATTAGAAGGGGTAGCATTATGGCTATAATAGGGCACATTAAAACATCAGATCCCCCACCAGATAATTCTGGCAACATATTAATACAGCAGCATGATTCAGCTTCTGAACATTTCAGATATATCAGCAAAAGTACTCTACTGTAGCTTGTCTCTTTTTCGCACTAAATGCTGCAGACATTCTGGGTGAGTGTTGTCTTACCAGTTTGAGTAGAGAAGGTCATCATATATTTGAAGGATGTAATCATAGGCAGCATTCATCCACTGGATAAGAAACATCTGACAGAAAAGAAAACAACAACATTAATCCAAGTTCAGTTCAGATTTCCCATCAATCAGTGCAGCCTCCATCTCGGTAGTCTCAAGACTAAGGTAAGAAGGCATCTGCGTTGTCTCACAGGGGCCATCTCGTTGTTGAGTTCTGGCAGGGTGGTGTCTGAGCTCAGATAGGTGGGGTCTTTCTGAAGGAGCTCCAGCTGTTCATGGAGCCTGTACTTATCTTCTTCACTGCCGTTCCAGCCACCACTCACAGAGCGGTACAGGACCTTCCCGGCCTGGCTCCGCCTTTCAAGAATCACCACCTGGAAGTGGTGTTAAATGGCAATGTAAACTGAGTCTCAGAATGCACAGATCAGTAATCTGACACGTATCAAATTTTGTATATTTCTCGATATAAAAGATTTGCCAGCAGATGCACACTGTCCTCTAAAAATATTGTTGATCTTCAGATGGCTTCATTTCTAGCAAGCATTTTACTGTGAAAGCATGTTAGTGAGATTGTGTATGGATGTATGTGTTCCTGCCACTGACCTGAGGTGAGAGTGCTGCCTGATTATGGAGCAGCGCCAGGCAGAGAGGCTGCTGCTGACGCTGGTAGACGTACACAAACCGCAGCACCTCTTTTTTGTTAGCTGACGCGAAGTCCAGGAAGGCCTTGTTGCCTGGGAGGAAGGCTTGGTCCTCTCCTGTGATCAGCAGCACACAGTACCTGCGAACCACTTACAGTCAACTAATGTGCTATAATGGCAGATTACATTTCAGGTCACAGTGACGACTTCAGTTTCTTACAGTTGTCAAATTATGTCAAATGTCTAATTCAACTCCCATTAGACTTGACTGAGCTTATCCTACTTTCTTTCTTCAAGGTAGATGCTTCTTTTGATTAAATCTTACACAAGAGGTTGAATTAAATGAGAGATAAAGTGCAGGACCACCTGCTCAGAAAATGTCTTACTTCCTCCGCCGGTGGAACTGCTTGACAGGACACAGCTCATCAAAAAGCTGCTGGTTGACCAGCCGTGGCACCTGCAGGAACTTGTTGTTGGACACAAACTCATCCATGATCTGTCGCTTCATCCCTCTGGCCTGAAAGGAAAAAGCGAAGTGTGTGTGAAGGGCGCAAAGCAAGCAAACTTTTGAGAAGATCATACGCAGATCATTTTGTGACTTCTCTGTTTTTGTCAGACAGAAATACCAAACATGAGCTTCACCCTTTAACATGTTTTATCAATATTATATCAAGGAAGCAATGGTGTAGGCTGCAAGCTGTGCTGGCTGTACCTGGATGATGTCAACAGGCTTCTCTGTATCCTCCTTAAACAGCAGCATGGTGGGGGCGTAAGTATTTATGTTGAACTGCCGCAGTAGCCGAGTGTTGTGTGTGTCACCCTGGTCGACGTAGCCAAAGCGCACATAGTCTCTGAAGGCGAATGCTGTTAACTGGAGAGTGGGAGTGGGAAGATGAGAGCCTCGAAAATAAATACATTGAAATAAATAGGCGAAGAAGGTGTAAAAAAAAAAAAAAAAGAGACTTGAAGGTAGACTAGCTGCTATTATATAAACTCATAACTGTAAACAAAAGATAGTTATAACTAAGAAATATGATTAGTTGAAATGTGCTCCCATGTGTGTCCCTGTGCATTTGACTACATTACAAGTAAAAATCTATGTAACAAAAGATGAAAATACGAATCCAGTAGTGTATATATATAAATATATGTAAGGGATAATGCCTGACGAGGTGTCCATAATCAGGAATTAATGGGTGACGCTGATGCCTAAGAACCATCTGACGCGCAGCTGCTTGGACGCTTCTTAAGCCTCCGCGTCGTCCATTAATTCCTGATTATGGACACCTCGACGGGCATTATTCCTTACATATATAGTTGCTGCTGTGTTCTAATCTATCTGTTCTCTATTGGTGCATTGATGGAAGCTGCACCAGATCTCAGGATGCTTTTACTCTTCTGGCTTCTTAAAAAGCCAGACTGAACAACTCTGTAACATCCACACCATCTAGTAATCTAGTGTGTTTGTAAATACACTGCTTACTTTGTACAGTAAGGGAACAACAGGGACTTGGTCAAACAAGACAACACTGGGCTTGTTTTCCGCATGCCAGTTCTCCAGGTAAGCCAGGTAGTTGTCATCAGTGATCTGGAGAAACGATGAACAATTATTTCAAAAACATATTCTCACTATATGTAATATTAGCGTGTTCTAACTGAAATGAAAACCTGCTGACTTCACCATCTGTAAAACTACACTTTATGCATCATACATAATCAGGCACATATCTTCGATTGTAATCAGATTAAAAAAAAAAAATATCTTTGACTCATATGTGTACAAAAAAACCAAATCTTTTGCACCATGGGTAATTCCTGATTGGATCCAAGTCTGTGTCATAACAGACTGAGGAAAATGAGGACTGACGACTGGGATGAAAGAAAAACATCCACCGTTTCTTATTATGCTCCTCTGTTTATCCTACAAAATCACAAATCATACTCTTTACGGCAATATCTGTCATTGCTTGGATGGTGCTTTGTTTCCGTCAACACGGAACAGGGTGCAGGCAAGAAATTTGCATGAGGGTAACACAAACAAACAAACACGGAGGAGGGTGAATGTGAATGTGAGTCGCTTTTTCTAAAATGTAATATGAAACGCCTTTCCATGTGGTTATTTATTCATTAAATTTACTGGATATGTGCTATTACATGATATTTATCCTTATCTGGATGTTAAATGACCTCTATAGGGAACAGAGATTTCAGTCATATTGCACTGCCATAATTGGATCTAAAATTTCCAATAAAAAATTCCCCCCCAAAAAGTGGTAATATATTTATTTCTGTTGCATTTACCTTTTCGACCAGTCTCTGGGGCAGCAGGTTTTCGATGAACTGTCGTAGGTGCTCCCGTACCACAGCCTGATGGAAGAAGGTCACCCTGCCATTCACCAGCCCGATGATGGCGGGAGCGCGGTGGGCTCCCAGTTGGTTGGCCAGGCGACGCTCATAACCAGACAAGTCCATGATACCAATGCCAACACCTGGTGTAAGAGTAAAAAAGCAGACAGCTATTGTACCCGACACAATCGAGCAAAACACCATTGTTGTTGCAATGACTGGTAAAATAGCACATAACATTTTTGTTGGGCTTTTCCAGAGATTCTGGACAATAAAACATGCAAACACAGAAACCTTTTCAGTTATTTTAGATTCAAGTGAATCGAAGGTGACGGTTATAGAAAATGGGCATATATTCCAGCAAAATCGCAGAGAATTTAGTTTAAATAATGGACCCACAGATAAAAACTGAGCAGTAAAACAATACAGACACAACAACCAACATGAATCCTATTTGAAGTGACTTCTCTCTTCCATCAAACAAGCTCCAGTGAAAGAGATGATGAAAGTCTCAAAGAAGAACCACTCAAAGCTGTAGGAGTTTTACTCCAGTGTCTGAAATTAGTAAGGGACTGCCTAATAGAAAGGGTTCATGAAAGATGCATTCAGGGCTCCAGAGTGCGACCATTTTGGTCGCATATGCGACCAAAAATTTTAAGAGTGCACCTAAGGATTTTTCTAGGTCGCACCGGTGCATCTAAAAAATATAAATGTCCTTTGCAAGCACATCGTCTCTCTGTGTTCTCCTGTGACTGAACTGACAGTCATGGTAGAGCATTATCTTGGTCTAAACCGATAAGAGACAGAGTTTGGGCGGAACTTTGCCTCAGATTGGCTGTGGTCACTGCTCTCCGTTGTGTGTATTTAAAATTTGCGAGCGGCAAAACAAACAAAAAAATGCGAGCGGCGCGAGCGACCTGAGCGCCACAGCAGCGGAAGGGGAAAAGAAAAGAAACCAAAACGAGGCAAAATGAAGAGGGGCAGAAGTATTTAAAGTTTTTTCACTAAACAATCTAAGCCGACAACCACCCCTGCTGACATTCCCTCGGTTCCTGCTGAGATGCCAAGCCCCGGTCCTTCGGCGGCATCAGACTCGGAACCAGAGGAGACAACCGAGTCAGAAGCCCTTTTTAGATTAGAAAAGGCGGCATATTTTCTCCAACTCAAGGGCAGCAATTTGCCAGCCTGTCTTTCTAAAACCGAGGCGTAATATTCCTCCTTTTCCGAAAGCCGCCTCTGAGGTAGGCGTAAACATGTGACGTGACGTGAAGCTGGAAGTTGGGCTGTGAACGGTGACATAGAATTTGTCTTCAAAATAAGAGCTTTACATTGCACCCCACTGGAGTTTAGAACTGGGTTCTTAGCGGGGGGCTTTTAATTTGAAAGTAGCGACCATCCTTAGCTTTCCGACATAACATCAAGCTAACACAACAAAACAAAGACCGAGCTCCTGGATCTCAGCGGCTGCTCAGTTGTTCATCTTAATGTCTGTGGATGAAGTAATGGACTGACTGCTGTGACCAGCTGTTTCCTGGTTTTAAAACTCCTCGGTTGTGGGTCGCGCAACAGTACAGGTCATTGACATCTCTGCCCAGCTCACCCACGGGCCGGCACATTTCCGCCTCGGTTTTAGATAGCAGTCGAGGCGGAAATAAGTGTACCCTCCGAGGCGGAAAATCGGCGACCACAACAGACCCCCAATTTGCCGGCCTCTGTCTAAAACCGAGGCTTGGTGCTCTGTCTAAAAACGGCTAGAGAAAGAGCCCGGCCCCGAGACTCAAAGTAAAAAGCTGAAAACGTATTCTTTCAGGCAGGACTGGTTGAAACAGTTTCCCTGGTTACGGTACGATAAAGGACGTAATATAATGCACTGTGTATACTGTCATGAGTGCGGTCAGAGTATGGCCGGTAATAGTGCATTTGTAAGCGGGTCAACAACGTTTCGTGTCGAAACTAAAAAAAAACCACAGCATGTCAAAAAAACACACTACATGCCGGGACCGGTGTGTGGAGAAAGTGGCCCCTCTCCCAGCTGCATTTCAGCGGCAGGCAGCAGCAATCAGGTCCTCTGAGGAATCAGAAATTATTATAAAATGTAATGTTGCATACAACATTGCCAAAGAGGAGCTGACTTATAGTGAAACACCTTATTTTTCTTATGTCAATGTCCTTCAAATAAAGACAAGGATTTCTCAATATCTTAGTCTTGTTTGGAAATCATTCACGTTATATTAAAGTTGTGGAGCCAGAAAGGTCTCCTTATGGCGTTAAAATTCAAGTGCACCTAAATTTTGTGCCAGTGCACCTAAAAAAAAAAAGTTAGGCGCACCAGTGCAACCAATGCAAACAGTTAGTCTGGAGCCCTGTGCATACATTTGTTTTTAGAGTCTCAGTGTCTTCTCTTTTCAGCAAAAAGCTCTAAAGCTCTATACACACTGTAAGATACCTGCTCGGCACCAAATGGCAGACAAAGTCAGCTTCTAGCTCACATTGCAGAGAACTTCGCTGCTTAAAACCTGGACCGCGTCTATAGAGCACTGGGAGCTATACTTGTAATTAGCAGATACAACTCAACATCTTGTGCCAGATGATTGTAACATGGGGTTGCATTTACCCTTTGTTCTAGGAAACCACGAAGAACCATTAAGCCCTGATGAATAATTTAAGAAATGGCGTGCTCTCTGTAAAGCATCTTAACACTTTTAAAAGTATCTTAACACTCAAATTACATTTGTCCTAATGGCCTGGAACTGAGTAAACATTCTCCTTGTTATGATGCCTTTAGGAAAACCGACCCTGATCCTCAGAGTGTATGGGGGTGGCAGAGTGATGGGAGTCTGGTGACAGCAGACTTACCCAGTGGCTCCAGTTCCTGCACTGTCTCCTTCCACACAGGCTCAATGTGGATGCATGCAAAGCACCACTCAGAGGTCACTTTGATTAGATACGGCCTCTTGTGGCTGTCTGGAAGGACATCGCTGTTAAACTGTGCGTGGTGAAGCAGGTACTTGCTGTCAGCAAAGTCTCTGGACCTAGAAGAGGGTTGGAAGGAAGTCAGTGAGTCTTTTCTTAGACATATTCTTCAGGGTCCTGTCAGGACACGACCTGAGAGAAAAAAACTTTCTGTAACTCTTATTTGTTCAATCAATTCAAATCTTTCTGGATCCCTCTCTGAAACAAGTCATCAAAAAGAGCAGTTCAACTAACAAGGCCCTTTAGTTTGTTGATCTTTTGCAGATTACAGATTGCAGTGATTCTTCTCCTTTTAGTAATTATAATGTGAAAACAAAGTATAGGGACATCTGGCTGACATCTAAGAACATCAAGTCTGCAACTTTCACCATTTTTGGTTTTTGGTATTTTGGTAACTTGGTAAAACTAAAAAACGAATCCCACACTTAGGTTCACAGAGCTCAATTTTATGTTTCTAAACTCTTATTTTGTTAAAAACAGGCACACAAAACACAAAAATCAGTAATGGTATTCCATTCACAATAGTATTAAATAGAGAACATGCAAGCAAGTCCTCACATTTAAGACTTGATAGCCAAGAAATGCTTGTCATTTGATCAATTTGTCATCCAATTATGTCAGTTGATTTACTGTATATTTAAGTTGTGTTTCCATGCAACAGGATTTTATCATACAACTCGCCTGACAAAGGTTTAATACTGAAATGTTGAAAATAAATGTTGTTTTTTTTTTTTTAAAGGTAGACAGTGTCTAGGAGTTTTGTTCTTTCTTCCTTTCCCACAGCATTTTTCTAGATTCTCTTGCATGTAAATAATCATAAAGGTTAAATAGGCCAACGTCCACACCAACAGTAGTTCTCCCACATAAAGCACTCCTGAAACGCCTCATTAGTGGTCCTGCCGTTAACTCCAAGACATCACACTACATCACAATTTTGCTTAATTTATGCCTAACAGATAGTTTGGCATATAAGAACTAATCAACAATGATGATGAACAATCATCATTGTTCATCATCATTCATCATTTCAACAATGATGAAATGTGATGATTATGAATTGACATGCCCGAAATAAACAACATAAATAAATGAATAAAAATAAATCAAGCACAGCGTCTCTGTTGGCTCAGGCATGTGCAAGCTGACCAATCAGAGAAGACTGGGTATTCGGGAGGAGATATTTTAAACAGAAACAGAAATAAATAAAAGAGTCTTGTTTCTAAAATAATATTAGGTGGTATTGGATCGGTGCATTGATTTGTGTAATTGCCAACACTGATTCCAGCATTTTATGCTGTATCGAAGGCTGCTGGCATCAGTATCAGAGCAACCCTGTTATGAACACAGAAGAGAGAGGAGAGGAGAGCTGTTCACCTATCACACAGGGTTTGCTCGAAAGAATGCTGGTACTTTGATTTTGACAGCGACACATACTTTGTTAGAAATGATAGGCTAAACTAATCTGAACTTGCAGTACCTGGGGAAATGGAAGAAGGACTCATCAAAGTAGAAGCTGTTGTGAAAGCCACGGAAACCTTGATGCTGGGACTGGCCGAAGGGCTGGTTTTCATCCATCTGCCCGTAACGATCGAAGTTGGACCTTCGCTCCTCATTAGACAGAATCTGCGAGAGGATCATTTATGTTCAGGGTTACAAGTCAAATTTAAGACTTTTTAAGACCTTTTTAAGACCATTTTGAACTAAATTTAAGACCTACACGAAGTACAAAAAGTAAGGAAAAGTGTGTCCCCGAATTACTTTAAAAAATAACCATCTTTTTACATCCAAATCTGTTGCCAAAATGTTTAGCAACGGTGTTCAATATCCAAAGTACCTCCGCTTTCAACGTCGGAGTTGAGGCGAAGATGGTATGAATGTCACTTGAATGCAGGACGGCAGAGGCAGCGCAGAGTTCGGGTCGAGCAGAACTGGATGAACTTGGACTGGGAACTGGTGACAAGTGTGCCTTCGCTGGAGACTTTTAGATGCCAACTGGTGTTTTTCCAATTTTGCGTGGGACACCAGCGCTTTCACACCCAGTATGCCCAAGTTGAGGGTCCTCTTGCAGAGCCTACACTGCGCTTCAAATTCATTATTAGGTACGGCTTTTAACCAACTGAATTCTGGTTGTAAAAGCCAACACTTGTTAAATTTACACTTTCCCATAGTTGTAGCAGATTCCTCTGTCTTTCCGGAACTGGCGAAGTGTGCGGTGTGCTGGTTACTTCAGGGAAGAAGTACAACACACGGAACTAACTGTGAATCTCACCAACACATTTCCCCAAAACAAAACCAAAAAAAAAAGGGGACGACGGAGGCGGTAAATGAACAGACATATTTAAGACCTAACTAAATGTAATTAAAGACCTATGTGCAAAATATGGACGTATTTAAGACTTTTTAAGGCCTAAAATTGAGATTGTCAAATTTTAGACTTTTTAAGACCTGGCAGAAACCCTGATGTTACAATAACTGCAAGGAGACCATGATACAGAAAGTGAAACAGACTGAGCAGGCAACATTGGAAACATACGGTCTGTCAGAGTTGTCAGTTAAAGCCTGCATGAAACTACATTTCACTGCAAGCTTTTCTTGCATGATATGTTGTGACACATGTTCACCCACCTCGTATGACTTCGAAACCTTGATGAACATTTCCTCAGCTTTAGGGTCCTTGTTCTTGTCTGGATGCCTGAAAAAGAGCACACACATGACATCATAAATGGAGACCACTGCTGGATCATATATGGTTAATTAAATTGTTCTCAGTCAACGTTTTAAATTAGCTAACAAGCACTGGCCCAGGTGCTGCATGTACCCTGCTGACTGAATAGGGGGGTTGGTAACGTACAGCCTAGATGTGATGGCCCAATAATGGACCTGATGTCAGTCACTCACCATTCTTTGGCAAGGTTCTTGTATGCCCTTTTGATTTCTGTTTGACTCGCACTCCTGCCGACACCCAGGATTTTGTAGGGGTCGTGGTCAGAGGATGTTTTCACCAACTGCACACTCAAAATTAGCAGAATAAAGGCGAGGAAACCTGGACATGTCCGAGGATGTCGGCTGGACCTCCTAACCGTCATCGCTGCCACTGTCCTCGTCGGACGTTGACGTCAGTTAGCTAGCCCGGTGAAGTATCGTTACAAAGCTACACTGTAACGGACTAATATATGAAACTAAGAGCTTACATGATCAGGTATAGTGACTTCCTCATTATTAAGTTACGTACGGACGACATACTGCTAGTTTGCTACGATGAGGCCATTATTTTTTCTAGCTAGTGGAACCCGTAAGTGTCATGTCCGCAATAACAGACTGAGCTTCCGGTTACACATTTCAAAGTAAAATCCCGCTGAACCATCTATGAATTTCTGTGAAAATTGATGATTTGCAACAATTAAAGCAGTTTTTTACAAAAACATATGGGCAAA
Source organism: Diplodus puntazzo (assembly GCA_963678695.2). Classification (NCBI taxonomy): domain Eukaryota; kingdom Metazoa; phylum Chordata; class Actinopteri; order Spariformes; family Sparidae; genus Diplodus; species Diplodus puntazzo. The sequence goes on along the minus strand of OZ023157.1, from coordinate 22,728,044 downwards.
TGTAAGATAACATACGTATTGCTGAAATACACTATATTTAAACTATCAGGCTAGAGATAACAGTTTTGAGAACAATTTGTCTTAAAGGTGTTTGGAAATCACCCACATCAGTAACACGAAATTGTTCATTTGACCTGTACATTGATGAATGAAGTTCTGATGCTTAATTAATGCGCTTAAATCATCCATTCATTATTGATTCGTTTAGCAAGGAAAGGACCTTATGTACAAAGATGTTGTCACACAAATCATTTATTAAGCAACTTGGTAGGGTTGGAACCCCCTTATTAGTGAAGTGACCAACATGCACCCCCCTTTTTAACCTGTCTCCACGTCATCCCAGAGCAGCAGAAAGAGTACAGGGACCGGTAAATGTAATCAATTGAATATGATAGTCTATTCCACCTGTCTCACTGATGCTTCATTTTTTAGCAAATCTATGTTGTAGACCTTGGTTTTAAAATATCAGTAGCCTGTGCTACTAGATTTTTTTTATTATACCTTTTTCTCTCAGTCCTGTCAATTCTTTCAGTTTAATCTCCAATCTACAATATTCCTTAACACATGTACTCTATATATAAAATTCTCAACTAGTGGTTGTGAATGAGAAAGAAGAATGAGAAAGAAGAATGAGAAAGAAAGTGGAAAGAAAGAAGAATGAGAAAGAAGATTATAGAGACATTTGCTGCCATCAGAACTCCATACAATATTCATATTATTGCCATGATCATGCAGTAGTGTCTGTACTATTGAAAATACACCCCTAGACTCATGGGAGTTATGTCAACCCTAATCCTGATCCACCAACTGGGCCATCTCGATGTTACAAAACCATGAACTAATCACCAGATGTGAAATGAAAAATGAATGAAAGGATGCATCTCTGCTTTTATTTTGAAGCATTGGTCCAAAACGTCCGGTCTCGTTCTGGCTCTCTCTCCAAACTTGACACTGCATCACCGTGCATGCAGACGACAGTGCGCATGCTCCTCACAGCAGCTGTACACACACTGCTCCTCATTGTCCTTTCTCAAATATTTGTTTTCTAATCGCACGTAATATTTAACCAAGGTTTGCAATGCTCCGTTGTTTTTAACTCATAGAAACAAAATCTTTTTCCATTTATTTTGTGTTCTTTGAATCCCCCTTTTTTTCCCGAGGGGCTTCACTTCCGCTTCCTGTTCGTCAGAGCCACACACTCAACTGATATTTGTGCACAGCACGGGACTAAAAATGAACACATCGGTACCTGGCTCAACTCAACCAGCGAACAATTTAACCAGCTTATTCTAACCTGCCTTACCGACACAAGCCTGTTAATTTCCATCTCGTGTTTAGACCACTATGAGCAACTTGTGTGTGTTTGCATTCAGTGGAGTGGGCTTACCAAGTGCGCAGAGGGTCTTATCTCGGTAGCTAGCGTTAGCCCTGCAAATCAGCTGTCTGTGGCCCGCTCTGGCTCTGACGTTTACGGGACAGGCACCTTTCAATAAGCGAAGGTAACTAACATGTACTCTTTCTGTTATTGCTGTGAACAACATTGTTATGACACATATATACAATGTAGCTTTGCAAGCAGGTACTGCTTGAAATCATGGGGAAGAAGCAGAGGCGACTTTGCATGACTAGCTAAATTGATATGTACCTTAATTCAAGGCAATATCTGTGATCTAAATGCATAATCTTCACTACCACACATTCAAACACAAGGAGTTAAAGAGCTAAGGTAAATAATGCCATCTGATAGTACACTCAGAATGACTCAACAGACTGGGCATCTTTTCCCATATGTTTGTTTATATTGTAATGCCTATAAGCAAAGCTATAAAACCAGCAGAAGCAAGTATTTAGTGTTTGGGATTACCAGCTGCACCTCCAGTCAGGCATATACTTAATCATAAAATGATGAGAAACCAAAAGCCAGATTTGTTATTTATAAGTATTTGCTCTGGTCTCTAATATTAACTGTCGAGATGTATGACTGCACTTTTTTATGATTAACCTGATGTTTTGAGTTACGAAAGAAAGCTAACAATCTTTTGTGTTTCCACGGCAGACTCGGCACCATGAATCTGTTCCGTCTAGTGTGCCGCCACAAGACAGCGCTGGTCATTGGCACTGTGTGCAGCTTTGCAGTAGTTCTGGTCTTCTTGGCCAAATGTACCTCAGAGACACTGAAACAGGGTCACCAGGATCCTCCAGGCCTAGCCCCTCGTGCCATTGCTTTACAATCCCATCCAGAGCAGCATAATTCAGCCCCCGCATCCAAAGACCTCTCAGCATTCCTCGTGGTTCTCATAACAACTGGACCTAAGTACACAGAGCGGAGGAGTATCATCCGTAGCACTTGGCTGGCCAAGCGGGACTCTGATGTTCTGGCCATGTTCGTGGTGGGGACTCAAGGGCTTCCTAACGAGGACCTTCAGAACCTGAACACAGAGCAAGGGCGGCACAAGGACTTGCTGTTATTGCCTGAATTGCGAGATTCTTACGAAAACTTAACACTGAAGCTGCTGCACATGTACTCCTGGCTGGACCAGAATGTAGAGTTCAAGTTTGTCCTCAAAGCAGATGATGACACATTTGCTCGCTTGGACCTCCTTAAGGAGGAACTGAAGGCCAAAGAGCCGAACAGGTTGTACTGGGGCTTCTTCTCGGGGAGAGGGCGTGTGAAAACAGCTGGGAAGTGGAGGGAAAGCTCTTGGGAGCTTTGTGACTACTACCTGCCATACGCACTTGGAGGGGGCTACATCCTTTCGGCTGACCTGGTACGTTACGTGCATCTTAACGCAGGCTACTTCAAGACGTGGCAGAGTGAGGATGTGTCACTGGGCGCCTGGCTGGCACCAGTGGACGTTCGACGGACACATGACCCGCGCTTTGACACAGAATATAAATCGCGTGGTTGCAGCAACAAGTATTTGGTGACACATAAGCAGAGCTTGGAGGACATATTAGAAAAACACCAGACTCTGCAGCGGGAGGGCAGACTCTGTAAGGAGGAAGTCAAGCTGCGATTGTCCTACGTGTATGACTGGAGTGTGCCACCCTCCCAGTGTTGCCAAAGGAAGGATGGTATTCCTTAATTTTTGTACTTTTTACGAGGCTGAAGTTAGCTTCCGAGTTGTATCTTCCAAATTTGGAAACTTTTAAGGGATAACATTTTTAGACTAAGACTCCATTGTTAGGCAATTACAAGTTGTGCAACAGGTCTCTGACATCTTAACAACTTCCTTAATCCTGTTGAAAACTCCACATCAGATTTTGAAAACCTTTTTTCGAATTGCAAGAATTTTTTTCCATCTTACATTGAATATATTTGACCGATTTTGGTTCAGGGGTTTTTCGAACTAGACCTGATCTAATAGGTCTGGAGGGAGGAAGAGTAGCAACATTTTCCTTTTTTTCTCCTTTAACCAAAGAGATTCAACATCAGGCTGAGTCTCCATATATTAATGCACAGCTGCTCTAATGCACTCTGTATGGAGAGGAAAACCATGACATCAACATTTTTTTTGTTTTTACAAATAGAATAAAGGTTTCACAAATCTGATAAAGGGGCTTTAAAATGGCACTATATTAATTTAGACCAGGTCTGAGTACAATAGTCTTGTAGTCTCAAACTGGTTTAATATGATCTGAATGGAGAACAAGTAATGAAATCATTTGGACTCACTTCTCGTCTTGCAAACGGAATGTGGTTTTAACCAACATTAATGTGTTTACTGTAATATCCACTATTTTAAGCAGTATAACGGCAGAGAATTGGCTGAAAACTATTACCCCTTTTACTCTTGAATGGGAAGCCAACTTCAGCCAGCTGTCTTTCTTGGCTTGTAAACTCCTTTTGCCTTGTTACTTGGATCCCTGCTTATGTCGGTACTCTCCTCACCGCCAATTTACCACGTTGGTGGCCTATTTCTCTGCTCTGTCTGTGCTTCTAACTCTGCTGTAACTCTTGCTAAATTTTTTTTTTCAACACTATGACGTATGTTTAAAGGTTATTAGGTTTATTTTATTGTATTAGATAACACAGGGAAACACAGACAGAAGACTCTTACCCTGCCATGACATCTACACTTTTTGTGATCGCATTTTTTTTTTTTATTTGTATTTTATTTATTGTTAATTTATTCTGCAGCAAACACAGCACACTGATATCCAGTCTGGACAGAAATACGGTGGCTGTGGTTGCTGCTTGTGAGAAGACTTTGTATTTATGAACATGTTGGGTTGGAGATCATGTGTTACGGACATAATTACTGGACCAGAAATGTTCGCTTTTTAAATGTAAGACATTTGTTTACGATCCACGGCACACAAGGTTTCATGTGTTCAGGAGGTGCGGAGAATGTGTAAGAGAAAATGTGTTTTATTCAGCTGGCCTTCTTATTCCTGCAACAGAGTGAGTACATTTCCTGTTTTTTTTGTGAATGTTTGTTTGCAGCGCACCACAGATTCAGATTGAGAAACTTGATAAAGACTTCCAGCAGGCACTTGGTCACTTTTTTTAAACTAGAAACAGCATTTCCGTGAATCATTATTCAATGACTGCCTGTCTTTTCTGATGTTGAGCTCTCTGGCCTGAACTTTACCCTGTGATGTCAGTAGCTGTGTCCCAAAACTTGTGAAATGTGTAAAGCGTTAATGTGTTGGGAGCACGAAACAAATGAGGAATGCTGCCAAGTCCGAGCTCACGGTTATGACCGCTGTTACGTTGTTTCGTGAATAGTGACATGACTATCTTCTCTCTGTTGTCACTTGCAGATTCTGATTCAGTACAAACTCAGTTCCGGTGTTTGTTTTTACGTACATGGTCGGCCTCCCTGGATGTTTTATTAAAAATTTTAAATGTATTCTCGTCACTTATGTTCTTGTTTTCTCTTATTTTAGAAGTTAGTCACAGTCAAATGCACACAGGTTGTAAAATTCTCGACAAAAAGATGGATTTTTACCAAGGGCAATAGATAAAATGTCTTAACAATACTAGAAAATACAACAACTTAACTAACTGATATTAAGGAATGCCTCTAGTGTAAAAACCCTTTTGGCCTTGTTGTCTTTACCTCCTCAGTCTGTAGAGGAAATAGTTAAGTGTTGATACAGGTTATAAGTAATAAAGGAGACCAATACACATTTTGTGTAAAAATCCAAATCTTCGTGTCAAAATTAAGAATAAACATTGACATTAGCCCTGATTATCCCTCTATTTGTTATTTGAAGCGTTTTACACTGAAAGGACACAACTCAAAACTACCATCTGATTTCACACGATCCATTATGCTTTCACCTTACTCTCAAAATAAATCAATTTGATGTTTGCAATCTGAAATATATGCAGTCGTCAATCAATGATAAAAATTTTGCAGATATTGTTCACAGTGTTAATTTGTCCCTTGTGTCGTCATGAGGAAAACGTTTGGATGCGTTTCAGGCTTCCTCTCACACGGACAAACTCTGGTACGTTCTGCTGGCCCTCGCTTCTCTTCTTCTCCTCCAGCTCGTGCTGTAACACAGGAAACATTTGTTGAGGCATCCTCCTTACTGAGAATATCTGCAAGTTTCTCGCACACGTGCCAAAAATGTTCAAAGGTTATTACATATTTTGTGTGCCGCAAGAGATTTGGCATTTTTTCCACGACTACTCACAACTTGTATCTTCTGCTTCCTTGTGCGTAGCTTCACCTCCAAGTCAGAGGGAGGACGGAGTGCCAGCTCCCTCTGCCTGTGCTGCTCTGTCCGTTTGTGGTCCAGCACACACTGCAGCTCCGACTTACTTCTGGGCAGTAGACCCCTGAGAAAACATGAAAAAATACTGATGATTAGATGGATCACTGGAAGAAGATAAAACCCCAAATTACCATAAAACTTCTTACACTAGAGTGCAGTGAATCAATATCATTAACAAACTTTGTTGTGAATGGTTCTTTGCCTTTCCAACCAAAGTACCCACAACATTTAATCTGGGGAGCCACTTTTCAAGGATCTAAAGGTTCCTTTAGCCCCATTGTTGTCTGTGTTTCCACGGTGGTCTGAAAATGAAGTGAAGTGAGCAAAAAAGTGACTATATGAGTGCTGCAAGTTCTTAATCAGAAATGTTCAACCCTGCTAAATATAGTCCCTGGTCACTGTGGTTGAAAAGCACATTGTTCTTCTAGAAGGTCCCTAGTCCCCAGGAGAGGCTGCTGAGACTGAACATACACAGTCAGCAGGTGTACTTGAATAGAAACTAGTTCTTAACGGAGGATTATCTTGAGCAATGAGATCATCACATTCGGACAGATTGTTGTTGACCTAGCTGTGCAGCGAGATTAGCAGTGATCTCCAGCGAGATGTTGTACCTTTGATTTGATCATGTTAAACACAACCTACACACGCCGCTCATCACAGACCACAACAGCGGCCAGCTGGGCGGAGGAGGCGTAAGAGGATTCTTTGACTGCGGCGCGATCCAGAGAATGACTCTGGTAGATGTTCCCTGACTGATATCTCATTTGGGTGTCTGTGGATCAGCATTTACCTGCTGCCTAGGTGACCTCATGACAGACAGCAGGTGCAGAGCGAGCTCAGCGTTTCCTCACCGTCTGTGGCAGAAAAGCAGCTCTCGGTGAAGGGCTCTGTGTTGGTGAGAAGCCAGGATGGGATGCGGCAGCTTCCTCGGTTGGATGAGATCACTGCCCTCCTGTTGTCGACCCTCAGTCCCCTGGTGAGGTGGGACCATCCGGCAGTGATGTCTGTCTGATAACAAGCGCTTATTCTTAGTCTTTGTACACACATGAGCACAACCTGCTTATTCAAAGTTACATGTGTTCTCATAACAATGGCTTTAAAAGTGACGATGAAGATGATCGCGTCATCTATTTCTTTAGATTTATCGAAACTTGTCTTTAAACTTATCAACTGTATGATTTTATCGTACCTTCTGTATTTCGAAGACCCATTTTGTCTGATACCTAAAGAAAGAACAGCAAGAGAGTCAACTTCTTTTGTCAAGTCCACTTTGGAAGTTGAAATGCAGCAAAGCTCTCTTGTATATGCTTTGCACACATGCAAATCCTCACAGACCATTTTGCGATTCATCAGCATATTGAAAACAATCATATCAAACACTGGGAGCCATTTCTGACGTGTATGAAAATGCTATTCTCATTCTTCTTATTCAATCCAGATGACAAATTAGACTGGATAAAAACCACCATGACTAATATGTTACATTCATTTTCTCGTTTGACTATATGCGTGTTTAAGAAAAAATATGTATTGCATTTCCTTTTCCTTTAATCAAATGACATTTTTCTGTGAGTTCTCTATAATTTGTCTTTCTGTTGCTTAAGGAAGGTATCAAAATGTACAACATGACACTTTTTGTGTTTTTGATATTTCATGCTGAATGTTACACTGGAATCAACACACCTCGACATGCTTTCATTGACATGTGGAAGAAAAAGTAATCCGATGCAACAGCACATAGCATTTTGTTGCTGGGGGGAGCTGTGTGTTGCATTCAAAGAGACATCCAGTGATAATCATTTTCCAAAACAAGAAGCTCTGTAGTCACTCTGTGTGTTTAATGGATTGAAAGGAGGTCACAAACCAGTCTGTTCAGTCTGTTCACTGACTCTACTTCTCTTCGCTACATCTTTGCCAGAAGCAATAACTTTTACAGTACATGGTTTGTGACTACTTTCACCATTGTGTATGAATGCTGCGGTGAGTTTCCTCTGTCTTGGAAACCATTTTATTCTAACTCCTAATGTTCTTCTTCCATTCTCTGAAAACCTGAGCTTTCAACAAACATACCCAAACTCAAAATATGATTATGTTTAAGTTCTCCATACTTAATCATAATCATTACTACCTTCTGTTATGGTCCACGCTCTTGTAAGACTTCATCACTCCATAAAAGCGATGACAGAACCGGTCTTACCTGTGTGCTGTAAAGACGCATTGCTGAAAGCGAGATGTGCTGAAGTGTGTTCTCACTCGAAGCGCATGCAGAAGAATGAAGGAACAGAAGCTGCAGCTGCAGTGAGGCTGATCTGAACAGGTGTGCCTCTCTGTCCTGTGATCAAATCTTATTAACTGTCCCACAACCCTTTGTTCCACCCTTGTTCCCTTCAGGGGAGAAACTTCTGTTGTCTCTGAGGCAAGGGAACAACATATGGAGGGATTAGGATAATGTAATGTAATGATTAGGATGATGCAACGTGACATAACAACAAACAAATATGGCTTTTGTGGCTCTATATTGTGAGTAAAACTGTTATCACAAACACTGAGGGGAGTGTGAAGCCTTTTTTTTCAGAACCATATTTATTTTCGTGTTCTGTCAATCCGTATATGTAATCTGTTTTTTTTTCTCCAGTGTAGAGTTACCTTCATCCTGCTGCCTTTAAATCATGATTACGATGGTGAAATAACACACTGAAAGAGAAGCCTGTGAATATATTTTAATGGCACTGAGGAGAAATCAGGTCAGTGCAGCAGAGGCAAATAATTTCAGCCCTGCTACAACATATTAAATAGAAATGTTGGGATTAAGCATGGACAAAGTGCAAATGACGATGGTAAGAGGATTTTGCAAATAGTGGCAGTGGATGTTGCCTGTGATGCAAAATATGGGCAGTGTTAAATCATTGTTTGAATGGTAAATTGAGACTTGCGTATGACAAAAACTGTGATATAAAACGGTAATAGAGGTACAAAAATAAATAAAATTATAGATACAGTTAATATGAGCAGAATTACTCAAGTTTAGGCATGTGCATAGGAATCACAATACATTTGCTTTACATAACCTAGTGTGACAAAGTTTGTATAGGTGTTGTGTGTACTGTATTTGTACATTATATTAGTTTTAGGAGGTTATTTGCAGCCTGACCATGTTGCCTGTGTGAGTCAGATTTACTCACTAAGGTTGAAACAACAGCTGTTAAAAGCAGCATGTGTGCAGAATTTTACTGATTTATTCATTTGTGCACTTTAAATGTGATTTTGTTACCGAAATCTTGACCAGCTGAGACAAAAGTTTTTTTGGGACAGAAAGCACTCTGGAATGGCTGATGGCTGTCAACACTAATTGGTCCATGGTGGCCCCCTAGGGCATGAGCTGGAGGTGTTTTTATTTTTTTTTTTTACAATGGTGTCAGCTCATTATGGAGTGGATGGAAGCTCAGCTTAATCCTCATCGCTCCATGTGTGTCTAAGGTGTGTCCAGGTTCAGAGTTGCAGCAGAGCCAGCATTTTTCACCACTCTGTTAATCCTACTCTTGTCCTCCTTCTACCGCAAGTGCTGCCTCTATGTCCTATATGGTGGAGTGCAGTGTGTCAGCCACATCCTCTGTAAGACATGTTCTTAGCTCTTAGCGCCCCAAATATTTATTTCTGTCTTCCCATGTCGAGTATGTCTATATAATTAGTCCTGCCTATTTGTTAGCAACATATTCTCATCAGACACTGTGACTGCAAAATGTAAGTTTCCTCACTATATACAGTGACCATGGTCATGTATTACCTGGTAAAATGTACACACACGCCACATGAATAGGAATAACTCAATTTCTCTTTTTCCAAATCTGTTGCAATTTGGCACGGCTTGAGTTGCAAGAAATTTAGTTTGTTGGAAACTTTCAACAAAAGAAGGAAATTCTGTACACAGGTGTATATTTAATGAGTTGAGATAAAGGTTGCTTGGAGTCTTCATGGTAGAGTACATTTATTGAAAGGACGTATGAAACAAAAGAGTCAGATTAAGATATAAAATGTGTATCGTCTATTGTTTGTCAACGAACAATATATAGATTAAAAAAAATATGGATAAACGTAAACTTCATGATGACAAGTAGTAAATCACAAAGTCCAGTGGATGGCACTAATGCTAGATGCGCAAAAACAATCCGATAACGTAGAAGAAGAACGTAAGCCAGTGAAACCGGAAATGTCAACTCAGTGACTGCGAAGCGAAGTCCACTGCATCATATCTCCACTTTATAATACATGATGGATTGCTGATTCAATGAATAAACAGTCATAGAATATCGTCAAAGAGCAACCTGCGAATATGACAAATGGTAGGTTTACGTCATTATGCAACTATCTTAGAAGTGTCAGTAGCAGAACAGGACATTCAAGTTGGGCAAGCTACTTCGTAGACGGAAGGCTAAGGTGGAAGCTAGGTTAGCTGTAGACGTGGCCCTGAGTAGCACTGCTAGGCTGTTAGCACCAAACCTAATTCTTCTTCATTCATTTAATCAGTGTTGCAATAACAGTTTAATTGAGCGGTTTGGAGGCCTCAATAACAAATGAGCTTGTTACATCTTATTTTTTGTGCTGCTACAAGGTTTCTTGCTAATTAGCATTGACTGACGTTAGGCTATCAGAGGCTCAAGCTAAACAAATCCATATAGCTAGATCACAACTACCATCTAAAGAGGCAAGAAAACCTGTTAGCATGCCACTGATGCTTGTCCTTGAAATATCAACCCTTTTCTACTAGTGTGGGTACATGAACGTTAGATACTACTTGTTTTTGTTACTGTAAGCAGCTCTGGACTAACCACAGTCAACAACAGAGCTTGTACATGTAGGATAAGAAGAAAATCCACCACAAGACAAGATGTATGTGTTAGTCTTTAAATTAACTAATATAGTGGAGAATGTTGCTTTTATATGCTATTCTTCATATTTTATAGCTGTGACGTGTTTGTCTCATTTTGTTTTGTATCTTACAGTGTGAATAAGTTGAGCTAGCTGGCATCGGAGGGAAGGCACGAGCAGTGTGATCTTATATTGTCCGTTCTTCCACAGTGTACTCTTTCGATGGCATCCTGGTGTTTGGGCTGCTGTTCATCTGCACCTGTGCATATCTCAAAAAGGTGCCTCGCATCAACAACTGGCTGCTGTCAGAGAAGAAAGGAGTGTGGGGTGTCTTCTACAAAGGTAGAGGTGTAAGGAATTTTACAAGATGCTGCTTCAACAAACACGTGTGATTTCTGCAGATAGTGTTTATATGGGAATACCTAAAATATTAAAATGGGGGAAGATGTCACCAGTGTCATTGAGATTGTTTGTGTGTCTTTCTAGGGAGACAAATGCATGTTAAAGTACAGACTCAGACGTGTTTACAGAACTGGAGAAATATCATCTTGGTGCATAAAGCAGTCATGTATGTTCAATTCCTCTCCATCCTATGGAGTTATCAAACATTTTCTCTAGCATTTGCAGTGGGGACATTTTGCCAACAACTTCCTGATATTATTGGACTGTGTTCCTTTGTTTTTCTAAACACTGTAAATACTCCAATTTTAAGGGACCAAAAACAATTAAACACAAACTTATAGTAAGTCTCCATCGTCAATATTTTAGTCATATCCTTTGCACTCAATGCCTTTTGAAGTCTGTGACCCTCAGACCACAGTGGACATTATGTATCTATCTTGGTGATGCCCTCCCAGGCTTTACTAAGGCTATCTTTACTCCCTGCTTGTTTTGAGGGCATTTTACTTCACTTCCATCTTCAGCCAGTTAACACCAGCTTAAGAGAATTTATGTCAGGTCACTGTATGGTCAGTACAAGCATTTGATGCTGTTTTGCCAAAAAAGAAAAAAATGTATGTCTTATGTGTACATTTAGTAACGCCCTGATGCTCTTCACCAGTAGTCCTTTTTCACAACTGACTTTTTGACATGCCATAACAGGGAAAGTGTTAAATGTAATTAACGACATTAATGAATGTTGCATCTCAAACGCAGATGGAGATAAATTAGAGGAAAAAAACAATGTATAATGTCTTTATAACGCAGTGGCTGCCACATGCTGCCAGAACAGCTTCAAAGTGCCTTCTACAAGTCTCTAGAACTCGTTTACAAGGGTGGAACACCTCTCTTCCAAAAGTAATTCCCTTATTTGTGTTTTGGTGGTAGAGAGCGCTGTCAAACATGTCGGCCACATCACACATCCGTCATTATTTTCACACTTATCAAACCATTCAGTGATATGTCGTGACCTACTGATGGGTGCATTCTCAACCTGGAAGAGGCCACTCCCATCAAGACTTCATGACTTCATCATAGTATAAAGGGGTATCTGTCAGAACAACTTTGTATTGATTTGCAGTGACCGTTCCCTCTAAGGGGTCAAGTGGGCCAGTAAAATGCCCCCCTCAGCATAACAGAGCCATTTCATTTTCATTTATTCAGGTTTTTCCTTTAATTTGTCAGAGGTCTTGTGTGTGTGCTGGCTCATTGGCATACTAGCTTAACCGGATATTTTAATGGCACCTAGCCAAGCCATCACTGATGTTATTATTTCCTCCTGCACTCTTCCAGAATGTCCACGATGAACAGGGCCAGTATGGAGATATGAAAAGAGCAAGCTCAATGTCAAAACTTTAATCTCGGTCATTGTTTCATTTCAGGTATATTGTCCTGTTGTAGAGTCACAACAAAATAAGATGTGGCAATGCTCAAATATTTTCAGACCACACTGTAATTTTATGCACTTGACTTTTTGCAGAGAGTTTCTTGTGTTTCCAAACACTCACCGTACAGTTAACACATCTGTTTGGATGGTATGCTGTATTCTCCTTTTTTTGTATGTTTGCCGTTGACCTATAATTTTCTTCCCTTATCCTCTCTATTCTCCGTCTCCCTTTCCAGCTGCGGTAATTGGGACGCGGCTTCACATCGCCGTGGCGATTTCCTGTTTGGTCATGGCATTCTACATTGTCTTCTTAAAATGATAAGAGCCAGACCGGTCTGGAAAAAACTGGAGGGCTGCAGGCCGGGGATGGACTCATCTCTGTGGTTATGTGCTAATCCTTGTCGTGGGACGCCTTTTGGATTACATGATTGGTGAAACCCCATTGGCCCTGTGGACCGATGCTAAAGACTAGCCAGTGCTGCCCCCTTCTGGTGACTGGGTACAATAACTCCTCCCTTAATAATGTGTGTGCACTACAGACATGAAGGGCATCCCGAATCCACCCCGCAGTTGTAACAGAGGAGGGAGCCTGTTGAGTCACATGGTGTCATTCTGTTGTAGGGTCGTACCGTTGGTTGTCTCCATACACACCCCATAAATATTTATACTGAAGGATGCAGAAGATCGAAGGGCAGTGTGTTCATTATACGTTATACATGTATACAACCTAAACTAGCATAGATGTATATATTTGGAAAAAGATATGACCAATAGAGATATGTCAGAGGTTATTAAGTGTGATCAAACTGATGATGATCAATTCTGCTTGCTCCAAACTATGCGTTTTTTTGTTCTGTATCACTTCTGTCAATGGTGGAGGGGAAAGCTAATATATGAAGACGTTCTTGTGTACACTATATTTTGCATTCTTTGCATCTCTTTTCTGAACAGCGCTGTTTTGCATCTCGTAGACTTTGTTCAAGGTTTGAAATACACATTTTGCACAGGTGTATGCTGTATTTCCTTTGACTTCTAATACTAGTTAACATGTTTTTAAATGCCACAAATTGTTACAAATTGAACTTTAAGTCATGCAGGAGTCAAAAGTTCTAACAGAATCTCACAGGGGGAGGGAAGAAGAGTAATAACTCAACATATTGTGACAACTAGATTGCTGTAACAGACTTGCCTGAAGATTAAAATGCAATGCCAAATAGGGATGGTGCTCATCGGACCATCTAATAATTGCATACTGTCATTCTGAGTGTAATTCTGCCACCTTATTTTTTAATTTTTTAAAAGAAGAAAATGTTTTGGGAGGGGATGCAATGCAATTTTGACTAAAAGATTAATCGTACAATCTCTGTGTTTGTTGTTTTTGGAAAATCAAATGTCAGATTTCATATGACATTTAGCGCCTATACAATGTGTGGTTGTTTTCTTTTTTTTATTTAAAATCTTCAATCACAGTGGATGTAATACAGTTTTTTGGCACTGACCAACAGGACACAGAAAGAATTAATCTGGTATAATTTAATGTGTATGTATTCACCTTCCTCAAGTTCATATTTATCGAGTTAGTTTTGACAGCAGTCACAGCCTCCAGTCTGTCATATTTACATTAGCTTGGTCTGTAAGATTTACACATGTGGTAATTGCAATTCAGTCAACATTTTTCTTTGAAAAGCTGCTCAAGCTCTGTCAATTCACATTATGGTATTAGTGAACAGTAATTATCAACTCCTGCCAAAATCTTTTGACCTTTTTTATTTTGCCATTCTTGGACACAGTTCCTCTTTAAAGCCATCAATGTGCAGCATTGACTTCATCTTTGGGGTTGTTGTCTTGCTGTAAAATAAATCATCTCTCGTCATCTCATCCCAGTTTCCCCTCACAGAAATCTCTGTATTTTGTTGCATTGAGTTCCCCCTTACAAGCCCTGTGGGCCTGCTGCAGAGAAACTCCCACAGCATGATGGTGGGGACATCAATTATGTATTTCTGCTAATGTGCAGTGCTGTACTGCCACCAAACACAGCATTATAATGGCCAAAAATCTTGTTCTAGTTCTGTCATGCTGTAGAACCTTACTCCATGTTCTTTGTCCAAAAACTGCGACTGGATAGGCACCCAGGCGTCTCCCTGTACACCCCCCCCTTACCGTTATCCTCATGACTTCTGCACCTACTGGCCTTGTTAGAAACACTCATTTTTTGACATCTAGCTCTGAGCAGATTTAAAACCACACAACAATTTCCATTGTTTACACAGCAACAGAGGAATCATAGTCTTCCGTAGAACTCATAACATTAATAATGACTTTATTCTTTTTAAGTTAGCACAATACCAGAAATTGGAAACTGATGTAGTAAAATTTCAGCCTCATTTTGTACGCCAGTGCATTTCCTACTGTGACGTGTCAAAATTCCACCCATGAAAAAATGATGTTTGTAATGATCAGTTTTAATGACAAGCGACGTTCCAGCATAATCAGCTCAAAGTTCCTTGTCACACCTGATTACACACAGATGATTTCCACTTAATTGTTCTTCTTCTGTTCTTAACTTTCTGAAGTCCTTCAACAATTTTCAACGTATTCACTCCTTTCAAACACAGAATATTCATCTCAATTGGGAATCGGCCGCGTCTATTTTTCAAATTGATATCATTCATAATTTCAGAAGCATTTTCAAAGCTCATCTAGTCATTCACACTTCCACATAGAAACTCCATTCAAACTGTGAAACATTCACAAAGATTAGGACTTTCCCACCTGAATTCAACTTTTTCACAGCATTCATATTTTTTTTTACAATCACAGTTCAAACATTGGTAACTTTTCAGCCACTGTGAGATCTTTGCATTGGTGTGTATGGGGCGGATTGCTGACAGCCAGAGTGGAGGAGCCAACTGACAGAGTGGGGAGGAGCTCAAAGAAAGTCAGAAAACCTCATCTTCAACTCGCCCTCCCTTCCACAATTTTCACTCCAGCAGAAAAACATCAGCTTGTAGGCACACTTGTGCTGGTGTTACAGTGGATCTCTGGAGGCAATCGGACAAAAACTTTTGGCTTGGTGGGCGTTTAACTGACAGGAACACCGACCAACTGCCACATTGAGTTCCATTAAACTGAGAGGAAAAGTATCTGGAGGCAGGCAAACAAATCTACTTTTCTAAACTGCTCTACAAGACACATTTTTGACCACACACATAAAAAAATTTCACAAAGTGCTCACAAGAATCTTATAGTTCTACCGTATCATTACTTGAGTGATAGCAGTTACTGTTTTGCAGAAAGAAGCATGATAATGTTGGGTGAGTCTCAGCTAAAATCACTATTAAATCAACTCTCACTGTCCGTTACCAGGACCAATCCAGTTACCATCACCGTGGCAACCGAGATCAACTGGGCCAACACAGAGAGACAGATTTATCAATGAGTCAGGTTAATCCACACACACACACACACACACACAAATGCAGTCAAATATGCACGTGTAAGCATGCACACATGACCACACATGTACACTCACACACACACATATACTGTATACAGCCATGCTTAAGCGTGCACTCGCATGCACACAAACACACAGTATATTTCCCAACATTTTAACTATATTTAACTATTATCTTTTCATTCATTCAAGCCAGGAACTCAAATATTTAAATGTTCCCACCCATCGATATATTGAGATTTATTGAATTTCTCAGTCTGATTCAGAGTATTTGATTTATTCTCACTGTAACATTCCTTCATACTCCGTCAGCTGCTTTTCAACACAAATCCAAGTCAGCATTGCAGTTTGTCTCAAAGCTTATATTCTATTTTCAATGCTTCATTCTCACCCAACTATTACAAAGCTTCATTCTCTTCAAACGAGACTTTAAATAAATTAAAGCCACCAATTCAGTTTGGGCTTAGCTTTTCTACAAACCTACATTATTTCACAGTTTTAAGATATTGTGGACATTGTTCAAAGTTTTCATAGCCAGCAATTCGCATTTGGCTTCAGCTGGTCAACAGGGAGCATTCACAACCGCAAGTTCTTCAGAACTTGCCTTCTCTAGTTTATTATACAGCTCATAAATTCAAATGACACCACATGCCACAGGCCTGATAAATGGGTGAATACTGGTACTTTCGAAATCAGTATTATGTTTTACATAAACAAACATGTCAAGGACACCCATTAAAGTCCCCATTAAACCACAGACCCATCTGTTTTATCTCTAGATTTGAAGTTAAGTCTCCATATTAACATTAACATATTTAAATTGTTTTTAAACTGAGCTTTAACGACACATCTGTGGGAAGTTTGCATGCAGAATCCCCAACAAAATGTTTAACAGTGTACACTAAAATGAAGGATGACTGGCAATATTGCAGACAAATTGGCATAATTTTTTAAACCCTTTGTTGTTCAGTCATGACAAGGAAGTTTGCAGTCAGATATGTTTCGGTAAACACAGGTGTTCCTGGTAGCTGCTCTTACGTAATTTTAGTATGGTCGGTGATTGACAGAGGGAGATTCCCACTCATCTCTTCAGCACGGATGGGATATCCCCTGGTTTCCCAATCGCGACCTAGTTCTCGCGATAAAAATAATGATATGCGGGAGCGCGCAGTGACGAACAGACGTACGCGTTCACGTTTCCGCGCGCCCCAGCGAAGGGAGCCCAGAACAGAGCGAACGTTTCAGAGAAAGCTAGTCCCGACTGAGCTTCCTGACCTGAGAGCGTTTTGTGGAGGAAGTTGTCTCCAGGCGGCCCGACGACGTGCACGGAGAGACTGGGAGTGTGTTTTGCACAGCTGCACCGAATTTGCACGACAGGTTGGCTCAAGTTCTGTGTGATTCGGGGCCGCCTCAGTTTGAGTTTGAGCAGAGAGCAGCAGCAGCAGCAGCAGCAGCTCACCACGTCGTGCCACACGGGGAGGAGGAGAGAGGAGAGAGGGGCAGAAGTTTCCGCTGCCTTGTTTTGTCACTGCGCGGCTGGTAAATCCGCAGGAATGTCGCAGAAGGAGAGACCCACTTTCTACCGACAGGAGCTCAACAAAACCGTGTGGGAGGTCCCGGAGAGGTACCAGCACTTATCTCCAGTCGGCTCCGGCGCTTACGGATCCGTGTGGTAAGCAGTTGTTGCAGAGCACTAACGACAGCACCATTGCACAACAGCCGAGCGGGTTCCCACCACCCACAGAGGCCCGTCGGAGTTGTCTTCCCACGGGCTGCTTATCGATCGGTAGAAGGTGTCAGAGGGGGAAACGGGACAGATTAGTCGTGTCTTTTCTTTACGTGTTCGTACTTTTGGCTGATGTTGAATTGATGGCACGTCGTGCACGCTTCGGGGCGGCTCGCATTTCTTCGGCGGGTGGGGATTATTTCAGTTGTTATTGTGCACATATTTGTTGTGCTGCTGTCCCGTAAACACCTGTGTGTGTGGGGGCGTGTGTGTGCCGCTGATTTCCAGCAAACACACTGGTAGCTCTGGGGATCAAAGTTGAGCTAGATTCACGGTGTTTTACGTGCAGACGAGCCTTTTAATCATTTTGTCGGTGGTTTCTCATGAAGAGGGATGATCAGTGGCATGTCCCTGCTTGCATCATCTTCAAGAGTGGTGCCTCCTCGTGAGATATGATCTGTGCTCAGTAAACAGTGAGGCTCCACCAACACCTCGCCAGAAAATCACCTTCCACTACAATAGTATTGTAGTCTTACAACCTGGCACTTTACACATCCGCACACTGCACGCACTGTGCATTTTCTAGTTGGGTGCAGCCTGCAGAGTACCAGAAGGTCACGTGGTTTTCAGAAAGTAGGCCCCCCTCGTGCATAGTGAGAGCTTTCTATAGGAGCCCATCCGAAGAGGATGATGACTCTAGAATGATGTCACCCTTTCTCCCGTTGTGGTACACCCATGACTCACAGTCCCGAGGTTAGGTAGTGGCCTCAGCTGTGACGCCTTTTAGTCATCACAAAGTCACGGATGGCATTGTACCGTCATTTTTTAACTTTACTGTTACCTCCACACCTTCAGCTGTGGGGTGTGTATGTGGCTTTGACAGTTAAGGGTGGCGAATAAAATGTCATGTGTCTTCAGGAAGGCTGCAGAAATTAGTTGGTCAAACCTTCAGTTTAGGGAAAGACGATCAGTTGGCAACTATCTTTAATAACTGATTAATAGTTAAGTACGTTTTTTCAAGCATATTTGTCACAGGATTTGCCATTTGCTAATTTTCTTTGTCATGTTTGATGGGAAATGAAGAGGCTCAGATGTTTTGGTCTGTTCATTGGACAAAAGAAGCAACTTGGGCTCTGGGAAATTGATGATGAGCAATTCTTCACTATTCTCTGGACATCTGAGCCAGGTTTATCATGCTCGTAATGGTCAATGCTCACTTTTGGAAGTTTAAACCTTCTGACTGAAGCAGACTCAAACTGAGAGCAGGTCCTCGCCTGTTTAATTTGACCTGGAAGTGATCCTGTCAGACCATTCCTTCTACTTTCAGAATAAAATCTGGGACAGTGGTGTTTCCGTTTACCAGATAGATGAGCAAAAAAAAAAAACACAATCAAAATGTGTTGATGCTAAGCCAGTAGAATTGCATTGAATTTAGTGGCAAATGAACTAGTGTGTCAACAGTTCTTATGAATAGTTTTTGTGACTTACTGCCACCTCTGAACTGAAATGCTCCACGTGGGATGGTTCAAACAAATGCTAAAGATGATAGAATTAGCATTTTCAGAGAAGATGTGACGCTGCTTGCAGCTTGCTAGTCAGAAATGGTTGACATGTGACCCCCTTGCATCTCAAGGGCTCAGAGGCTACCAAAACAGAAAATAATCTGTGCCTCTGCACTCTCAGATGATGACGTCAATGTACTTACTTAACTCTTCCTCATTTTTCAGAATGCACACACATCAACCTGTTTTTACCCAGTGATGTTAGTCAGTAAATACAAGTTAAACATTGTTGTTTTCATAGAGACAGAAACTGTAACATGCCTCCAAATTAATAGTCAATTTTTGTAAATAAAAAAAATTCCTGTTGAGTCAGAAAATGACCCTCATCATGTTTAGTTAGCTCAAACGGCCATTTGTGTTTCACATTGCATGTCAGTTGAGCAAGAGCCTGAAAATAGTGCACCCCGTTCTGTCTTTTCAGTTTGGTTTCTGGATGGAATCGTGACACCAAGAATCTGAATCGGTTCCCACTCCTACAAAAAAAGCCAGCAGCGCCGTTTGTTCTGTCACAAGCTACTTTTTATTTGCCTTTCGAGGAAATCCTGCAGTGTGTTCCTCTGGTTTTGACTGTATCCCCAACCAAAGCGAAGTTGACTGCCTATTTCTTGGAAACCTCATTGTCCTGAAGCCTTTTGATAGTATCAGTTAAAATAAATTCTGCCGACACAGTGACCCAAACAGCATGTTGTCCTTAAAACCCTTCAGAAGGTATCTGAAAAGTATAAATAACCTCACAGCAGCACCTACTCCAGCATGTCGCGGCTGTTGGTCAGCTGGACTCAGTCGTCAGTCTTTGTTGCTGCTGCCATGGCGTTCCTCAAGCTCTCTGCTGAATATTTTAATATGGAAAGCATGTACTATGGGTTTTAAAATGAATGTCCTCTTCAACCTGTCAGTCAGATGCAAGAATGCCACTTTCTCCTTATTTCTGACCTTTGTTCTATATTCTAAATGTCAGACTTGGAGGAGATTCAAGGTTGGTGTGGAAAGAAAGTGTTTACAGTGAATGCTGCTGGCTGGGATTACACTATGGACTGTGTGCTGCCGAGTGCCTCGTGTTATTCAGTGTATGTGTCTCAGCTGAGCAGAAACAAGCACCCGACCCGTACAGGCCACGGGGCATGAATGCATATTTAATGAATGGCTTATTTTGAGCTCTGTGGAGAAAAATGAATTATGGCTAGAAAATAACATCTTCATGATTTTAGATTGCACGGACCAGAAAAAACATTTGTTGCCAAACATAGCATTTGTATAAAGATTTCCAAGGATATTTTACATAAATTCATTCTGAAAACAAAGTGACATTTGAAACTGCTGTTGATGTGTTTTGAGAACAATTTTCAGCATATTTAGATCACAAAGAGTCCCCTGCGCAAAGGCCCATATTAAAGCTGCAGCTCATTTAGGATTGCATGGCATCTTGTGGTGTGGCTGCAGATTGCAACCAACTGTATTCCCCTTTGCCTTTACCTCCCTTACAGTGGCCCAGTAAAACACAAAAGTCACTCTCTAGAGTAGAGCTGTGACTATTAATCAAGAGAAAAAAATCTTTGCTTACTGTTTTAATTGGGTGAATTGTCATGAGCATTTTTCACACATTTTTATTTTCCATTTCGCATACTAAATACTCAGTCTATCAATAGTGAAAGTCATTTGCAGAATAATCAGTAGAGAATATAATCATCAGTTGCAGCCCTGCTCTAGAGCCAGTGTTTGGTTTGTCTGTTCTGGGCTACTCTAGAAACATGGCGGTGCAACATGGCGTACACTGTGGAAGAGGACCCGCTCCCTCTGTTACTATACTTGTTATATTTCCAGCACATGTTTATGTTCACTCTCTTACTGTATTCAGCCTCCAGCAGCAGCTCATGCATTTCTTCATCACTTTGTCCCAGCTTGCTTTTACATGACATCATGTCTTCATGTCCAGTAACAGCCTTTTGACTTTGTTTTTAGAGACAATATGCAACATTACATATTTTGCTGATTAAGGATTATATGATGAGGCTGATGTGGTGAGAAGTTGCAATATTGTGGCATGTTCTGGTTGACGCACTTGGTTTTAACCCCAGTGAAATGTGCACTGACTTGTCAGCTCTCCAAACAAACAGGAGGCTTAAGATAAAACCAGCAATTTTACATGACTTTAGTACCACATGCATTCAGTCATGTGGGGTATATGACTGAGTGTGATGTCAGAAGAGTCAAGCCTTTAATTTTGGTCTAAAGTTATGGATCAGGCTTTAGAGCCCTTGGCATACAGACATCATGGGTACATGATGACAAGTTTTTGCAACTGGATTTTGTTAATTTCAAATGTGTCAGGATGCATGAAGCAATGGAAAATAGGCATACATAACTTGTCAAACTCAAAACACAATGGACCAAATGGACTTGGGAAGCCGTTTATCCTGGAGGTGGAGGAGGGATAGGTGAGTGGTTCACTTTCGTCAATATTGTGTTAGCAGAGCAGATCGGAAAATGAGCGTGTTTATGTAACGCATGATAATTTAATTAAAGCTCGATCGTGGAAATGAGACGAGGTTATTTCTGCTGCTGCTGTGTAAACATCTTAACCAGGTTATCCTCCTGTCACTGTGGTCATAATCACTGTAAGCTTGGTTCTTTTAACAAAGCTGGTTAATAAATCATCATGCTCATCATGTGTACCAAAGAAAAAGGTCAGCATTAAAACGCATTCAGACCCGCGATAACAGACAGCTGGATGATGATGGTGAATGCGGAACTGATTTCTGCTGAATATGTAAAATATGCTCATCAAAAACCGGTTTCGCATCTTTCATCTAGTACTTGCTGTTGGGAACAGGATGTTCATCTCACGGCTATAAATTCATGTCAGTTGCATAAACAGATTAAAAAGCAGGTCTTAGCTGAGAGCCTTCAGTAACATGCCTGCTGGTGTCTTTCCTTGATGGCTAAGACCATTTTTATGAACAGATTATAATGATGTAATGTTTACAGTTAATAATCAAGCTGTTGTTAAAAGTGAGCACGTCACAGATATGTGCATCTGTGCTCTAAAGAAGTGATTGTCAGATGTTTTGATTTAAATTCAAGTCCCTCACGACCAACTTGAAACACGTGGCAAACATGTTAGATGGTGCACTGCTGCATTTGACTATCATTTGACTGTTAGGCCAGCTGAAGGGGTTAGGCAGGCTGGCTTATTATCTCTGTTCTTGTTTGACCTGTGTCTAGATGACGTGTCTGAGCAGTTAAATGCCTGTAACACAGGTTGTGCTTTTACTAATCTCACTATTGTTCGTGGTAACGTGCACAAGGATGTTTTGTTTTATTTTCTGGCTGTAGTGCTCATCTTCAATATTTGTTAAGTGTAAGATTCCTGTACGGTTCTGACTTTGCCATCAGATTTTATACTGAAGGTACAGAGGTGAAAGAAATGCACCTATATTTCAGACTATGAAAAAGAAACTTATGCAAATATGCACGTGTGCAGATTTGACAAGGAGGGGAAAAACAATGTTAAAGGTGCAATATGTAAGAATTGGTCACCTGTCAAATTCATACCAAAATAAAGTAGGGGGTAGCATATCACCAGAGTAACCGCTAACTCCTGCTTACTGTAGATGCTTTTAGTTAGTTAGCTCAGTTAGTCATACAGCTGACTGGCTGGACTTGGAGCTCGGCAACAAGGGGAAGGTGAATGTTTACACCGCTAGCACAGGAGCTTTGGATTTGGGCGAGAAAGGGCTAGCTTGTCAGCGTGCTAACTTAAGTAGATATCTGTGCAGCACAGTACATAGACATCATGGTGACAAAATAATGGATTAATTAAGAATGAAAGCCCCCACTAGCTGTAGCCTTATTGTGAACCTGATTTCTCAAACAACTTGAAATGACTGCAGAACACTCACTGCACTACACAGTACACGCATTTGCCCGTGTACTCTCTCGGTGTCTCTTTTGGTCAAGATGATCACTCCTTCCCAGTGATCTCATTCTCGTGATGCTTCTCCTTTTACAGCCCACATTTTTATGGGCCATTCGTTATTGCTCTTCCATTTATTACGGACTAACTGGATTCTGTTGCTTAGACCTGACTTGTTTGTCCTGTAGATTAGCAACAGTTTCAAAGACGGCACACATGTGATTTTGTTTTATCATTTCGCTTTTGTGTACTCTGTCTTTGCTCAGTACGGGTTTTCCCTCACAAGTGACACAAATACAAGTTGTTCTGCAAGCCTGGAACATAGAGTGCACTGGGTGTGGGAGATTATCTCTGACTTACTGGAAAAAACACACTGCTTATCTTAATGTTCTTGTTATGGACGTACGCATGTTACTCAAAACTATAATTTTGAGCAATCACACAGATCATTTTTAATGATACTAATAGTCGATACTCCAAACAAAGGTGTGCTGAACTTCCAGTCATGTGAGGTTATAAGGTCATCAGTTCAGATCTCTTGATGGGTTAGTGAAGCATGTTGAGAAGATATCAGTCTCATCTCCTCCTCTAATATGCTGACATGGCCTTGAACAAAACTATTCTCTAGTAGCTCACAGTGCAACTTGGAGCTGGGTCAGTGGTCCAGAAAGTTAAAGTAGCTGGCACCAATATATGAATGAGTTCTAACCCCTCCCTTCTGCTACTCTGGATTTATTTTGTGTGCGAGGGAGTTTGCAAAAAGTAGTTTCAGGTTTTTTCCGCCCACATGGTTCGAGCACAATAAGAGGAAACAATACTTGTGTCGGCACTTTTTTTTTTTTTTTTTGACTGGTTTTGCAATCATTCATTTGTGATGCAGCTTAAGTGACTGACCTGGAAGGAATGTGGTGTATTCTAAGTGGGTTGTGTTCCCTCACAGATACAGGAAATGCAGCAATGTCAGGCTTATTGGGGAGACAAAGCCCATCTGCTTCACTTATTTCCACCCTCACAGTGTCTCTCTTTGCTTTTTACAGTGTGATTAGGTTGATTAATCCTTTATCCTGGCAAAAGGACAGTTACCATCCATCCCTAGAATATTGTCTATATCTTTTTGCTAACGGTGTTTGCTTACTGCTTTTTACAGCCCTCTCAGCTCTTATGTTACACTTTCTTTGTGCTGTTTTTGCCACACCTGCTTCTTGTTTTCTTCTGCACTGACTCAAGGATGACAATAATGAATGAAAAGATGAATGATGACTAAAGCAAACATACGCATTGGGACAGCTCCAGCAGAATCTCAGGGGAGATGCTGCTTTTCATTGAACTTAAAGGATATCTTCACCAATTTTACACATTCTACACAGGTCTATAGGAGTAAAACTGCACATATAAGGAAGCTGCGTGTAATCTGATAAAGTGCCCCCAGTGATGTCATGTGGAGATTACCTTGTATTGTGGGTAATGTAGGTACCAGGTTTGAAAAGCAGTCCACTGGTCTAGAATTGCTCTCCTACAACACTGTTGGACTCCGTACAAACAGCAGGACCAGAGATGTCGCCTTTTTTATTTCAAATATTTTTCTTCCTTTTACAAACCTGGCGCCTACTAGGGCTGCACAATTAATTGCAATATGACTAAGTGCAATAAAATCACAAGAACTGCAAATATTTTTAAAGGTAAAATGTTATAGTGCTGCAGAGATCCTCTGGCCTACAAAGTTTGCACTCCAGATGAAGTAAAATATATTTGTTTGGCAGAGACCAGGAGAAATGCCACATCATCATGATTTAACTAGTTTTTCAATGACAATGACATTTGTGATGTAAAATGTAATCATCCATAATAATCTAAGCATTAATAATTATTAAGCATTATCACATTTTGACCATATCGTTAAGCCCTACCAGCTACATTACACATAGTGCAACTTTGCCAGTTTATTAGATTACGTGCAGCGTCCTCTGGAGCCACAATAGCCTTTATACTACAAGTCAAAACAGTTATTTAGACACCAGGGGCAAATGTGGGTCAAAGTTATTTATGAGGTTGTTTTTTTAATGCGTGTTGTTTTTGTGTTTGTTCCCATTTTTATTAAATATTGTGTAGTACCTTGGTCTTACTTTCTTATTCATGTTCCACAAACTGACAGTTTATTTTTCAAATTAGTTAAAAATGATACATTATCAAATGGGGCTTCAATTTAACAGCTTCTCAGTGGCAGGCGTCAAGTTTGTGGTTGGGATTGCGTTACATCTATGGTGCCAACATCCTGCAACATGTAAACACCATGAATATAAAAAGGGAACACTGTCTGAACACTGCTTTCTGTAGGCATATCATGACTGACCAATGTGTTGTTTTATTAATTTGTGTTGCACTTTACACTTGGTGGATTTTACACTATTGTTTCGTTGTACATAATGCAGCTGATTTTTGACAAAACATTCTGTCATGCCCCCCCTCCCCCATACATCCTCTGGCTGCAGAGTATAATAAAAGGCAAAACCAAGAGCTCTGTGTTATGCAATTATTTGCTTTGTTTACTCAGCTAAGGCCACCTACGCAGTCTAGTGAAACATCTCATTCTCAGTTTCAGTCAAAGGAAACGATATAGGTTTTGATATGACAATTGTTATTAGCCTGATCTGATGCCTTTCACGTTTTAAGATCAAGGTTCCATCAGTTTTAACACTTTACCATGTGTCTTCCAGCTCTGCGTACGATGTGAAGTTGGGCCTGAAGGTAGCAGTGAAGAAGTTGTCCAGACCCTTCCAGTCCATCATCCACGCAAAGAGAACCTACAGAGAGCTGCGGCTGCTCAAACACATGAAGCACGAGAATGTGAGTCACCTGCAACTAACCGACCCACCCTCACATCCACCCTCTCCACCAGGGGCCTCACTGTGTGTGTTTGTGCATTGTTGTGTAGTTAAGCTCTACAGTAAGGGTTGCATATGTGCGCGCATGAGATTTCCACAGTGAGTATTAACTTCAGAAGCAGGCACTTCTCACCACTGCTTACATTGTTATGCTGTTTGTATCCTTGGTGGAGCTTATTAAGATCTGCACTCAGGAATGTATGTATGTGTGGAGGGCCACGTGATGGAGAGTTCAAACTAGAAACCAAAACCTGTTAACACCTTTAATGGCAGTGCTCTGGCTGTATGGCAGCTCAAAATGTTTCTACAGGGGTACTCTACAGGTCCCAAATGTGTAAAAATTAACTTTGAGGTATCAAAATGTTCCAATTTCCATTTGCATTTGACTGCTTTTGTAAAGAAGGTAAACACAACCCAGTTTGAAGGCAGTGTAGTGCATTTGACAAAGTCACAACAACACAACAGCCCCACTATAGAACAGAGCTAGCTGTAAAAGCTCTCCAACCCATGCCACAACAACAAAAACTAAATGCTATAGGTGATTTATGAAATGGCAACATGTGAAGAAGTGGAAAGCCGTCTCTTGTGTTGGTTTCAGGTGTGACAGTGTAAACAAACGCATGAGCACACTGCTGGCCTCGAGCAAGGGGGCAGACTGTGGTGGGTGTGATGTCCTGTTAGAAGAGGAGTGATCAAAGCGTGTTGTTCTGGAGTGCTTGGTGAGCAGTGAGTCACCAAACAGGTTTACAACTGCAGTCGTATCACCTTCTGTGGTGTCGTTCTTTCCCCTTTCATCTGCTGCAGCAACTTGGAGTCATGCAATTTTACTTTAAAATGGTTGGCAGCGGCTTTTGTTCCCCTTCCTGGGTTTCTGTTTGTGTATGTGTGTGTGTAGGTTCTACTTGTGCAGACACTTATTCTCTCATTTCTCAGTTTGTATATGCTTAGCTCATTTACTCACTTCCTCTTCTCTTGTCGTAGTTTGTTCCTCATGAGATGCAAGCGAAGGGAGGCAAGGAAGAGGCAAGAGGAATGAGGAGTTGAGGCAACAGGCATTTAACCAAATGAGACGTCTGTGCTTCGGAGCTACATTTTAAAGAGACGTCAATTAAACATTTGTGGCACACACTTGTGGCACACACTTGTGGAGTTGTGGCACAGCTGCATCAACTGTCCATTCTCTTGTTACAGCTGTATTTTATCTCTCTCTGATGAGCATACCAGTGTCCATGACAACTTTAAGATTTACTTTTACTCTTCAGTTCACAACATGGCATAATGAATACAGTGAAGGGCAGAAAGTTTGATCATGCATTTGATCATCATAAATAAGTTCTACACATTTGTAGAGCTCTGCTTGCACCATAGTTTGTATATACAACATATGTGTATCTCCCTCTCCTTGCTTCCTCTCATCGCACAAAATAGAGAAATGAGAATAGTACTTAGAAAACACAAACACAGTTCCTGGTTCCTGTGTGATGTTGATGCATCCAGCATCCAACGCTTTGACCAACCGAATCATGTGGATCCTCTTGTGTTATGCAATAGCATTGGTTATGATTTTTTGAGTGTGCAGGTGGTGGGTTTCTTTGTGCTGTGTGGGAGCAAGTCGTGTGTGTGTGTGTGTGTGTGTGTGTGTGTGTGTGTGTGTGTGTGTGTGTGTGTGTGTGTGTGTGTGTGTGTGTGTGTGTGTGTGTGTGTGTGTGTGTGTGTGTGTGTGTGTGTGTGTGTGTGTGTGTGTGTGTGTGGTGTGTGTGTGTGTGTGTGTGTGTGTGTGTGTGTGTGTGTGTGTGTGTGTGTGTGTGTGTGTGTGTGTGTGTGTGTGTGTGTGTGTGTGTGTGTGTGTGTGTCTGGGAGTTTCTGTGTCGAGGTTTTTTCAGGGGAAAAAAGGGGAAGTTTGCATTGTATAGAGTTCACTCTGTAGTTTGTTGTTCATTGTGATGGGTAGAAGTAGCTTGTTGTGAGAGTTTGCAGATGAGTGACATGGACTGGTGTTTTCTCTGGTAGCATCAACCAGCAAGCTCTGTAAAGCACAGCAGTTTTACGTGACGCATGCACAGAGGAAAAAAGAAACGGTTTGGAAAGTCTCAGAGGGGGAAACCCAGCACCTGCAGTTAAAGACCCTATTTAATTTGTTATAAACATCATTTTGCACACAATATAGCTGTTTTCTTTATGGGCTCATTTTTTCTATGCAAGAACAGCTTGAACTTTTGGGAATTATTGTTGCGGTGATACTTCTGGTAAAACACTTCGGTGGACTTAATTGAAAAGCAGGTTTTAAATGGATTATTCAGGATATACAGAACCATGCAGATGGTGTATATAAATGTCTGTAAAAAGATGACTGTCATAACAACGGTGAACTATAATCCCTGTGGTGCTCCAGACATCTTATTTTAAAGATTATGTTGTGGTGTGTGATCATAAGTGAGCATGTTGTTGCCAGGTTCTGTTTCATCATATCAGGGAATATTGCATAAAGCTGTGCTTTTATCATCAAAGTGTTTTAATACCCACCTATGCCTTATACCGAGAGGGATTCTGTGTTTTTGCTCACGCTGTTGCCAGGAGACTCCCTGGGTTTTGATTTAGGAAAGCTCGAGTGGACCAATCAGCTGTTTGTTGTGGCTCCAGCCCACCAATCAGCTGTGCGTCTGTGCCCTGTGTGGGTGGGCTGCTCTTGTGTTTTTACCTATCCACCTCAGTGTCTCTCTCCAGGGGGGCGGAGGCAGGGTTGGCACTTCAGGCTGCATGCAGGAATGTCTACATATACATACATGAACTAGATACACATCAGTATGATTGGCCTCTAATATGTTTTCTGTCTCTC
Organism: Diplodus puntazzo; assembly: GCA_963678695.2. Lineage (NCBI taxonomy): Eukaryota > Metazoa > Chordata > Actinopteri > Spariformes > Sparidae > Diplodus > Diplodus puntazzo. Next base: position 22,699,247 of record OZ023157.1, on the reverse strand, counting down.
TCTCTTTTGCTTTGTTCCAAACTGATAATGAATATGTTTGTTATGTTCACACAGTCCTTATCCAAGTCTGACATACCTGCTATCACACTTTCACTTTCATTACACTTCATTTTGTCTTTCTTGTCATGTAGTCAAAACATTTTTATCCATTTGAGATGTTGAAAGTGGCAGTTCCACCAACTGAAAGGCACTTTAACATACCTTATCTCTAAAGCTGTTGTAATGTTGATAAATCATGACATGTTGCTTTTGGATGTCTGTATATGTATATTTTGGTTTGTTTCCTCTTAGACACAACATTAATACATGACTGGTGCCTGTCCTGTCAGCATGATGCACAAACTTGACCAGATAAAGTTTGCTGCTTCCTCTGGATTCCTATCTGCCGTGGTTGTTATCAACCCTGTTTATGTGACTTAATGGCTTAGTAACTAAAACGGAGTGCAAGGATAACATTTAGGTTAGAATCCTTGATGTAGGAGTGTATCAAGAGTTTCCTGTTTTGTTGACTGATGCTGATGTTTTCTTGCAATATCTGTAATTCTATTTCTTTCTTATTCTATAAGTGATTTAATTCTAAAGAAATAGCATAAATGTAATCTCTAATGGCAACTGAAACCTTGTATAAGAACCATGTGTTTGCATTGAAATAAATCAAGTGACTGTTGATAAAAACACTCAATGAAAACTGTGTTTTTCTGAATTTGGAATTATTTTGTAACCTATGACCTTTCTCTTTGCTTTCAGGTGATTGGTCTGTTAGATGTTTTCACACCAGGGACAAGCTTAGAGGAGTTCAACGATGTGTAAGTCAAACCTTTTCTTCTGTCTTTTAGTTTTTGCCTCTCTGCCTCCCCTCTGTCTTAAGCTCTCCCACAGCTCACACAATAAATTCCCCAATATCAGCAGATGATTGCACGATTAACACGACAGAAGAACCAGAGTTCCAAACACATCATAATCTCTGCTGCTCACAACTTCATTCAGTCCAGCATGTGGTGGGTTTCACCAAGGTGAATGCAGGGTGGACACGTGCTCTATACACATCACAGCTAGTCTCCATGGTAACAGCCATCTGGCAGTCTCTGGGGCTTGTGTGTGTGTGTGTGTGTGTGTGTGTGTGTGTGTGTGTGTGTGTGTGTGTGTGTGTGTGTGTGTCTGTGTGTGTGTGTGTGTGTGTGTGTCTGTGTGTGTCTGTGTCTGTGTCTGTGTCTGTGTGTCTGTGTGTGTGTTTTATGTGCACAGAATACTCAATCAGTGTCCTTGAATCCGCCGCATGTTGTGGCGTCACCAGGATGTCAGGATGTTGCACATTTGTAGAAATGTGAGATAAAGCTACACACACAAACCAGAGAAACACACACCCATCACAGAGGTTGCAAAATAAAGATGTGACACTTCTCTTTTCTCTTTGTGTATGACCAGTAATAAAGACAGAATCATCATTGTGAAAGCAGGCCGATTATTGCAATATAAGAGAAGCAGATGCTCATGTTTTACTGGCCAACCAATAACCGGTCTCTAGCGGTGTGAGGTCAGATGGAGAACATAAATCATGCGCAGACTTCATGTACACACTTCCGCTATTGTTGACCTTTTTCAAGTGATCGGTTAGCTGTGGAAACATTCTGCTAACAAGGGAAGATGAGTGAAATAATCCTTCCATTGTACTTTTCCCACCCTTTATATCTGTTTCCTTCCCATTCTGCCTTTTGGAGGTGTATGAATTATTTATTTTATACAAGGAACGACACACAGAACTAAATATTTCATAAAGCCATTACTGCACATTGTAATAACATTTTACAACATAATTTTACAACGAAGCACTTCATAAACTAAAATACCACCACAAACAATAATTGTCAGCATGGCTGGGTATCTTGTATGGTACCAACGGAATTGCCTCGATACCATCGAAGTCAAATATCAGTATTGGTACTAGTATGGGAATTTTTTTTAAAAATACATGTTAAGAAAATGAATTAAGGTTTAGAGGACAAAGACAGACATTAGGAGATCAAATCTGATCATTTGCACTGTTTGATTTGCAGGTACTTGGTGACCCATCTAATGGGTGCAGACCTCAACAACATCGTCAAGTGTCAGAAGCTGACAGATGACCACGTCCAGTTCCTCATCTACCAGATTCTCAGAGGCTTAAAGGTCAGTGATGCTCTTACAAGGATTCAGCTCAGCACTGGTGCACTTCCCTGTAATGTACCAACTCCTCCTTTGTCAGTATATTGATCATACTAAATATATTTTTTGCTTGATGGCATAGATGTAGAAACACAATTTAGTAAGACACTGATGGGCAATTGAATGAGAACTAGCCTATTTAAAGTTTTTGTTTAACTTCATGATGTTATGGTGCTTGGCTTTAAACTCTCTGTTGAAAACTGCTTTGACCTTTGACACTGTAACTCCAAAGTAACAAGGACAGAGGTCAACACTTGATGTCCATTACCATGATCACTTTACTTCCTGAACCCTCTTTGTAATTGTTTGACTTGATTTCTTCTTATAGGTGTATATGCCATCATCAACATAACATCTCATAAAAGAAAATCAATTCAGGCCATACAAACTAATGGAAGACCACAAGTTATGTTGGATACAGTGTTCTCTGTCTTGATAACAATGCATTTTTTTTCTTCTATAAATTTGGCTAAGACAAAGTTGTACTGTGTTCAAACTGAGAGTTCTATTTAGGTTGAATCATTATAATTTTGTTTTTTCTCCCACAGTACATCCATTCTGCAGACATCATCCACAGAGTGAGTTATGACTCTGCTTCATGTCCTTATTTACACTTGAGTTCTGTTTATTTACACTTTAACACTGATTAAACCTCCTGAACTTGGTAACACAGTCTCTTCGACCTTATTCATTATAAAAGGCCAAAATGTTGAATACCATGTCGGCTATCTTTTATGATGTCTGGTGGAAAAATCAAAAACAAATAGCATTATACCTCTTTGTTGCTTCTCTATCCTGTTCTCAGTTTTCGTTCTTACCCCTTTTCTCTTCAGGATTTGAAGCCCAGTAATTTGGCTGTAAATGAAGACTGTGAGCTCAAGGTGAGAAAGCATTTCACCATGTATGATAGATGATCATGTGGAGTCAGCCATGCATGCTGTTTCCACATATTACTACCTGTATCTGTCCTATTTCAAAAAACAAAACAAAGCAACAATCCCTCCGTCCCTCAGATCCTGGATTTTGGTTTGGCACGGCACACAGATGATGAAATGACAGGCTATGTAGCCACCCGGTGGTATCGAGCCCCAGAGATAATGCTCAACTGGATGCACTACAACATGACAGGTACACACACCAACTCAATCATAAAGTTTAGGGCTTCAACTGAATCAAATATTACATCATGAGCAATTTCACAAAATGGATATTGTACTGAAATATCTTTCCGCATCCATGTGTTTAGTTTGTGGTTGTCGTAATTCACAAAATATATATAAGAAAACATAATTCTACCAGTTCTATTTATATACAGCTTTTTCTTCTGTAGTTGTTGAGAATTTATTACACAAGAAATGATGAGGGAAATTATAGAGAAACTGGGCCAGCCTTTCAATTTTCAGGATGATTCAATGTGAGGTACAACGTCAGTCAGAGCAACTAAAGCAGTGATCTTGCATGGTTTGTGGTTTGGACATAAATGGTCAAATAAACTATTTATGTGGCCTTTTGCTGTGCTACCAGTTGCTGCAGTTACAAAAATCACAGCTCACCAATAGCAATTGAGATTTGAGGGGAAATGCATGTTGAGTTGTTGAATTCAAGCATTATTTAAACGCCTTTATTTGAACATTACGAACTATACAACTGCATATGTTATGTCCCTGTATAGTCCCATGGGGACCCTTTTATCATATTATTGCATTATGCTTTTGTAAATCTTTAAACTTGGAAAGACAGTAAGTCACTCTGTACAAAAGTGACTTATGAAATGCAATGTAACTGATAATGAATATGAAGTCATATCATATTCTGAAGTATTCACTGTGCTGCATGTTTTCTTCATTACATGTAATAGTGGATATCTGGTCGGTGGGCTGCATCATGGCTGAACTTCTCACTGGACGGACGCTCTTCCCTGGCTCAGACCGTATCCTTCTACCGCTCTTATTTCAGTGCCAAAATAAAAATTGATCAGCAGGAGGTAGTTGATAGATGCATGCTGGTCTTTTGAGTATATACTCGTGGGTAGATGTTCAGATGTATTGTTCCCTGCATCCATGGCTCTCACACAAGCTGTTGCTTTGTTACTAAGACCACAGGGTCTCAAACACACAAACGCACAACTTTACAGACTTCAAGCTGACTCAGAAGCATTGCTGTGTATTGACTTTTCAGAGCTGCGTGCCAGAATAGTTAAGGAAGCGTGTGCGTGTGTGTGTGTGTTTGAGGGTGTGCATGCCTGTGATAGGAGTTAGTCCCCTGTGGTTTATGACTCAGTGCTGCCCACTGTTGTCTCCACTGCTTCTCCCAGATACAGCACACCTTCCTGTTTCCCTCCCACAAAGCCTCCTATGCACAGCAGCAGAACACAACAGCGTTTCAAAACAAAAACACACAGGATGAAGCTGGGTAATTAGGACACACACCTTGAAATGCAGAAGCTGGCGTCATGGTCCTGTTTAAAGGTCAAAATCATGAGCTTGCTTTTGTTAGATGTGTTTGTGATTTCTGCTCTTGGGGATCAATCGGTCCATTTACTCCCGTCACTATGTGCTCCATGGCTGTGTGTATTTGAATGTGTGCCCTCTCACCAAGTCTACATCGCCTAGAGAGGTGGTAGAGCTACCACCTACATAAAAACCCAGTCAAATATCCAGAGTAAAATCACCTTCCTGCTCTGTCTCAATGAATAGTGGTCTTTGCACATGATGCTGCAGGAGGATCTCTGACAAACAAAGCAAATGGTCCAGAATGAGATCTTGCATCTTATAAGCTCCTAATTTTTTTTTTTACTCAAATTACAGTAATAATAGATCAGATAGATGTACTTTATCTGTTCTTGTTTGGTGGAGTATCAGTATCACTTCTGCACTCTAGCCTGCCGTTTACTTACATTTGTGATACGCCTTGCTTTAGTAAACTGCAGTGATTAGTTGATTAAAGGAGACCTATTATGCTTTATTGTTTGTTTTTTCAGTGTTTTTTTTAATATGCTCTTGTGCATGTAAAAGATCTGAAAGTTATAAAAGGTCAAAGTCTGCACCAACAGAAGCTCCTGTCTCTCACAGAAAACACTGCTCTTGAAACGCCACTAGTCTCACCTTTAATTCCGCGACTTTGTGGCATCAAACTATGTCATCATGTCAGACATTTGCATAATTTATGCCTAGCGGCTAGTTTGGTACATTGGAATTGATTTTGCACAGTTGCTCCATTGTTATTAGTGTGCTGGCTCAGGCATGTCTATCAGCAGGAAAATTAACCTGCAACATTTTGATTATCAGTTGATGTGTTTGTCAAACAAAAATGTGAAACGTTTAAAGGTTTCAGCTTTTGTAATGTTACCTTTTTTAAAATATAATTTATTCATTGAATATGTATGAATATTGCCTTATTACCCCTAAAAAACATGCAAAGTACCTTTATATACTGTGTGTGTGTATATATATGGCATGATATTGCCTAATTACATAGCACAGTTTAATCTTATGTAACAATAAATATAGTGGGTTATGAATTTGGGAGTTTGGGATTCTTGTACTTTTAAGTCCAGTGTTGTAATCAGTATCTATCTATGCATCACATCATATGACACAGTGAAAACATGTTGTGTTATACCTAGGCTGACTTCAAACTTGTGAATGGATGAAAAAAATACAGACACAGATCACAGCTGCCTGATGTGCCTCTCACCACTCTATTCTTGTCCAACACCCTCCATCCTTCCTGTTTTCCTTCATGTGAGTGTGGTAGACATTGATCAGTTGAAACTTATAATGACGCTGGTTGGAACCCCAGGGCCCGAGCTCTTGATGAAAATCTCTTCAGATTCTGTGAGTGTCAAGTACCATCCTTCCCAGTTCTGTCACACTGCCCCTCTCTGCCTGTCGTGTTGCCCTGACAAGAGCCACACAGTGTATTTTAGTTCTTTGTATCGCTGCTACTGCTGCTAAGCTAAGCTGCACCTGGTTTTCCCTTGAGATTGTGTGTTTTCTCAATGGCTTGATTTGCTCTTGAGCTTTGGTTCCCACTTGTTTCCAGCATGCACTATGAGCTGCATCAAACGTCTAATCTTTTCATAAGACAGAATGACAGGCCATTAGTACAGTGCTGGGTCACAGTGTCCATAAATGTCAGGTGTGTGTGTGTGTTCCCCCTCCATTCACAAACTACCTAACCACCCCATACTCTTTGACACTCTTTTGCTCACATTATTGTTATGATGCCCCTTGACTCGGAAGCTATAGACATAAACCAGCTGCAGCAGATAATGCGCCTGACGGGGACGCCCCCAGCCTCCCTCATAAGCAGGATGCCCAGCCATGAGGTGAGACACGTGCCCTCCGCCTTCCCCAGGGGCCCCCACCTCCCAGCTGGATTGAGGGCACCAGCCAGTACCCACAGTACTGTTTACAAACCAATACTGTTAGACCTGATGTTGTATTATGAAGTATTTCTTATCATTTACCGTGGTATCAGCCTCCGCTCTCAGTCCACTTACTCCCTTTCTGCTCTCTGACTCACTGCGTTTGTCTCAGCAAGGCTTCCCAGAATGCTTTGCCAGTGTATTCTGATGAGCTTCTGTATGTTACCACATTGATTCTGAAATTACACAATGTTTGTAATGTGTGTAATCTTGGTCATAATCAAAGTACAGTCGTAATGCTAACTATGCCAAAAGATTTTGTGTGTGAAGCTGTGGCACAACAGTACCACTGTGTTCCTTTAAGATCTTTTTACATTTTTTGTTGTTTTGTTTATCTTCACAGGCAAGGAACTACATTAATTCACTTCCATGCATGCCGAAGAGGAACTTTGCTGATGTTTTTATTGGTGCCAACCCTCTAGGTAAATTCCAGTTTCACAGTCACACCATGGCCAACGCTTCTCCTGGCTCACTGAGTCCCTCTAGGGGTATCATAAAGTCACAGCTGGGGAGATCAGTTCAGTTCAGTTTATTCATAAATTGGTTACAATATGCAAATAAGTACATTTAAATGGATTTCTTCTGGATACATGCATTAGCTCAGAAGTCCAAAGTCATTTATGGCATTTAAACTTAAACATAGCTAATCTAATGATCTCACTATCACATATGTTTAAATTTTTTGGTGTTTACAGTCCACACTTTTGGATCTCTGTGAAGTACACTAAAGCTCATACATGTAAAGGTGCAACACACATTACATAAGATGTTTAGTTTAAAACCTTCAAAAATGAACAACCGAATATGAAGAAATAACAGTTTGGGCATTATGTCAAAGAAGTCTGTGCACTGTGTTGCAGGGGTACCTATTGAAGTTTGCATGCTAACCAGCTAGCCCATAGCCATTTTACCTTATAGTCAATAACCTGATAGTGCAGCACTTCCCCAGTACTTCAATCTCCCAATCCGGCCAGAGTGTGCTAACGGCATGGTTACCTGATTTGATAAGCTAATGGCAGCCACAGTTAGCAGGTGGCCAATTTTCTAGTCTTAAGTGTTTACAAGGGAAAGTAAATCAGAATAAAGATACAAAGTTTATTATCAACTCCTGTACATAATTTCAAATTTCAACCATCCACTTTCAAAGATACTGCTCACAGCTATTATGTGTAATATTAGTTTAAACTAGGGCTGTCAAAGTTAACGCGTTAATAACGCGTTAACGCAACGTCCTCTTAACGCCATTAATTTTTTAACGCGCGATTAACGCTCAGTATAAAAAAATAAATAAATTTAAAAAAACGCGCAATGTATGATTTACGGCCGTCGGCGGCACCCGTAGTCTTGATACAGAGGGTGGCAGAAGAATAAGAAAGGGAATCAGAAGAAGAAGAAGAAGCAGGGCTGGCGGTTCATTAAAAACACGGCGGACTGAAAAGCAGCACTCGCTGCAAACTCCTCATCTCTGCTGTCACTCACGGTGGCGGACATTTGTTTCGCCATCGCCCTGATCATTTTGCGGGACACTCTCTGATGGCGTGCCCGTTTGCTGATAACTCATCCCCGCATGTTTATCTCAGGCTCCTCGCTAGCCTTCTTCCTCCCTTCAGCCGGCAGCCTGGCCCTGCTGCTGTCCTCCTCGGACAGACGCTGAAGCTCCGTTTCTCTCACTCTCTTGGGGTCAACAGAGAAACGTCTAGCGGCTGCTTCTCCCGAGTTTTCCTCTGAATATATCACGACAGAAAGTTTGAATTTCAAGTCGTACTTTTTATTGTTTTGCTGCACCGGAGCCATGGCGATCATCAGTGTGATACCGACTGACAGAAAGCAGCACACTGCGTGAAAAAGGCGAAGAAGAAAAACGTGCAGTGTCAGTGGACACCACTTGCAAGCCAAACAGACGGCAGATGCAGAGAGCCCGTCGCCCCCCCTCGCCAACAGCAGACAACCCTGAATTTATTTTCCTGCATGATTTGAAGTGTTGAATAAACATTTTCATAATGCAAGCATATTTGACCTTGCTTATGTTGTTAAAAGTATTAAGAACATGAAAAAATACATTAAGGTACATTTAGAACAGAAAAAAATGTGCCGAAAAAATTGCGATTAATTGCGAGTTAACTATGGACAAAATGCGATTAATCGCGATTAAAAAAACTGATCGTTTGACAGCCCTAGTTTAAACACATATCCAGCGCATAAAGGTTTAGATTGATGTTTTTCTTATTTATTTTTTAGCCTTGCTTGCTCTTAACTTTTCACATGCTCATCCGTGTACTCGTGTCTCTGTTCAAGCGGTGGATTTGCTAGAGAAAATGCTGGTGCTGGACACAGACAAGCGGATCACAGCATCCGAGGCTCTCGCTCACCCGTACTTCGCCCAGTACCACGATCCGGACGATGAACCAGAAGCAGAGCCTTATGACCAGAGCTTTGAAAGCCGTGAGCTGGAAATTGAGGAATGGAAGGGTAAGTTGGCACACTGTGGAAACATTGACTGTAACTTGAGCCTCTTGGGAAGAAAATAGTTTAGCAGAAAATAATCATTAGATAACCTCATATACTGTTTGTCTTTCAGGGTTAACCTATGAGGAGGTAATCAGTTTTGTGCCACAGTTGTTTGACGGCGATGAGATGGAATCATGAGGAGGAGACGCCTCTTCCTCCATCTTTTGTTTTCCAAGAAACACTCTTTAAGGACTATCAGTCTCATGTGACTATCCACCACTTTCTTCACACACTCGCACAACCATGACATTCAAGTGCCTGCCGTCATTCATCTCCGGGGGACGTGATGATATCAGGGAGAAAACTTGACATCCTGTTCCTTCCGTCCCCCCCTTTGCTGTTTTTGTTACTCTGCATCATGGCACGCTGAGGCCAACGTTAATCCTCCTTATATATTTAGTGCATTTTTACCTCAGACATTTATTGTTTATATTGATCCCCTCTTCGATTCAGCAAATTAGAATCTACATATCAGTATCTTGAAAGCAAATTAGAGAACCTGAACCATTGGTAGATGTTTTATAAAATTGTGCTACTTAGCCGTAATTAATATTGTAGGAAAGAAGGTTGAAAAAAGCGAACAGAACAGCTGTGTGTCTAAAGTTTATCTTTCGTCCGCATATTATAATTAAATGTGATTTCTATCAATGCATAGACCTGTGTAAATATGACCAACAGTATTTGTGTTTAAATACTTTAGTCAGACCAGTTACCGTATATGTGTAATAGTCATAATAGCTGAGTCATGCCTCAGCCGACCCCTTTGACAGTATGAATTTTATTACTAGAGTTTAGCCTGCAACGGCATATAAAAAGATACAGTATATCATTTAGTAGAATGTAAAGGATATGCTAAAATATGTCAAATATTCACGTCCATATGGCAAATTCAAGGCTTCATATTTCTTATTGTTGGATTTGAAGGCTTATAGTGTTCCCTCTTTTTTTTAAGCACAACATAAGTTTGGAGAGTTTTTGTATGCATTTCACCTACTTTAGTTCCTGCTCCTTTCCTACACATCCATGCGTCTTTTAAGCACTTCTGATCTGTTTTTTCAGAAGAATCCATTATCACAATCTACAGTACCACACACGCATGATGAAGCCAGATCTGGCTTATTAGTTTATTGAAATGTGATGTTTCCCACTGCAACACCAACTGACAATGTACTTTAATCATATTGCATTTATAAAACACAGTACTATTAATGTTTATTGAATGTTCGGGGGCGCCAGTCTGCCTCGTATTTATGATCTTTTGTTATGTTGTTTGTATATCAATGTAAAAGAGAATATTATTTGTCAGAATTTAAGGTTCTTTTTATTATTTATGGAGAGCTTACTGTGTCAGAAACCAAATGTATCAACAATAATCTCAAATGTCAGTGAAGCCGTGGTGACTGCAGTTACAGCTTGTGTATCAGATACTTTGCAATCAGTCCGATCAACTCTGCTAATCTTGCAGTTGTTTCAGTTAATTTTATTTCCTGGGATTTCTCAGTTTAAAGGAGTTACTGAAGATTTATTTATCTTCTTGTTTTCCTTACTGCCCTCCAAAAGTGTCCTACTTCTAAAAATTTGAGTAGAAAATGTTTTCAGAAAGCAAAGCAAAAAGACTTATTACAAGCACTTCACTTTTGTATTGACACACAAACCATTTAACAGTAGACTCCTGGTTCAGATATTGACAAAATGTTTTTTCTCTGGGAACTATTTAAGGAGTCGGATTACATCAACATATGACATACAAGCTATATCCACAGTTGCTCTGGCTATTTTCAACCAAACATATCGGTGTCTTCACAGTTTCATTTGCAACTGCTTGTTTCCACGTAGTGCTTTTTGTAATGTATTATTTTATTTTTGTGTGTTAAATCAAGATGTGATGTTATTCTGTGATTCTGTAATATTGTTTTTTTTTTTTTTTTTTAGTAATGCTAGGACTATATTTGTCATTCTTCTGAATAATTTAGCAGGGCACATGTTTGTGGGAAAGAGTGTACGTTTACTCACTGGATGCTGAAGGGCAGTGCTGAAGCCTCCATCTTCGTAGTTTTTACAAAAGAACTGCATCAATTAGATTATTTATCTTGTCCATATCCCAATGTCAGTAGTCAAATTTATCAGTTCTGCTTCTCTTTGCCTGAGATGTGTTCATATGTTTTTACTCTGTTCTTACCACATGTACCAAGACAGCACGCCACAGCACCTGTAAATACCACCATTAGAAAATAAAGGCTACTATTTTTCAAACCTGGAACTGTGTACAGTATGTTGTAGTGTGTGACATGACACCACTTGGGGGCAGCACTGCATAAGTAGAGCAAAACCTCTGCCAACATGTAACATGACCAAACCAGAAGGAAGAAGGTGAAGCAAAATATGAAATAGCAGCAACTGAATGAACCTTAATTCACATTTTTTGTGTATGTTTACTTAACAGGTTAAATGAAAAAGTTATAAACACAAGTATTGGTACGTGCAATCATACACACACAGGCTGAATCCTCATCCTGTGTTAATACATAAATACAACAATAGAAGAATCAAGGTTGTCAGTCATCAGGTACAAATTAGTAAAATGATAAATGTGTGAAAATTTGTGTCCTCAAAGTGTTTCGCCATCTTTATGTGAAACAAACTATCTCTGAGTCATGTGCTCTGGGGCTCCTTCACAGCGTCATGTTTTACATTAAATTTTTAGCTCTGGCTCAATAATGCCAAGAAATATGTTTTTCTTGAGCATCATGGAAACATGGCCGCCTCCTTTATGTGGATAACTGAATCTGATTATTGATGGTTGATGCTTTGCTTAAAATATATCCAGACCTGTTAGTGGACGCATTATAAGGCCAAAGTTCATCCAGTTTGTGAGCTAATTTTCAAATAACAACAGAATAATGGATTGTCTTTTCAAGACACCCAGAGCACTCTGACAGAGTTCCAGGTTCCATTCATTCACACCGGTGGTGGTAAACTACGATAGTAGCCACCGCTGGCCTGGGACAGACTGACGGAAGCGTGGCGCCTATGGCCCCTCCTACCATCACCTCAAACATACAGCAGTGCCAGTCAGACACATTCACACAAGGCAAGGTGGGTGAAGTGTCTTGCCTGAGGACCATGACACAAGTGGCAAGGGCGGGGATCGAACCACCGACCCTCCGAACTTGGCCAACCCGCTCTGCCACCTGAGCCACGGTCACCCCATGAATGAAGAGTTTAAGCTAAAAATTTCTCTGTACATTCAACCCCTCATTGTGTCAATGTTTTGTTTGGATAAATGCGACTGATATGTTTCACTGTTTAGTTGAAAGATAAGACTGACTGAGAAGAAGAACTTAACCATTCAGCCATACTTTTTGTTCAGAGATGTGAAACAATGCACATGGTTTATTTCAAGATAACTGAGCATGCAGGAGAACTGTGGTAGAACACCATGATGCCTGTCGACACAAAGGAGGAACTGTGTTGAACAAAAAAAATAAAATCAAGACTTGTTTTGGTTTCATAGAGCAGAGGACTCTTCCTGAGGGCATGTGAGAGTGGACGTGGACCAGCTGATCAGTCTAACGTAAACACACTGAACCACTCTCAGCACCCTTCCTGCTCCCAAACCCTGATCATTATCCAAAGAGCCAGTGTGTCGACAATCACCAGAAGATAACAGCCTCCTGGACTGTTCGCTGTTATTTTTTTGTTTTTTTTTTACAACTTGACAAGGTCGGTGTTGAATTCAATAAAAGACAACATCAGACATCCAACATGATGACGTGTTATATGACTTTCTTGACTTCGGTGATGTGTAAGTTACCACAGTCACTCATTTGCAGGTGATATTTGTTATAACGTTTGACTGAAGTCTTGGATGAAAGGGGAAATGTCCTCATGTCCTATGTAAACCTCCTAGATGATCAGTCCAGTGTTAAAACTTGACAGTTTCAGTGACTGAACAACTTTTATTATAGGTTAATACCAAAAAAAAACCCCAAATAAATAAATGTGTGTTTATGGCATGTTATTTGTTTGATTTCATCGGTTGTTTGTCAATATCTATCAGAATTTAAATTGTTTTGTTTTTTTTTCCTCAGAGCATCCTCTGAACTATGTCAGAGTAGTAGGTACAATAGACACAGCAAACACAGAATTTATTTTCCAGCTGAGTGAAAGGTAAAGTTGCACCACTTTTTTTCTTTTTTAAAAAAGCAACATTTTTCTTTTCCTTACTTGGTTACTGATGCTACAGTCATTAGGAGCTCTTATTTAATCTAGGATTTTCCATGTCAGATCATTAGTTCAAAATGGTCAGTCAACAAAAGCCCCTTCTTCTAGTTTGGACTGATCGAACAAAGGGCGCTGTGAGTGGTGCATGATGTTGAGAAAGGAGTCGTCTGTGTACGTGTTTGATTACAATCATTAAAACAGGGCAATTTCAAACTTATAAAACTTTTACTCATGATAGTCGATGCTCTATTAACTCAAAGTGCCTCTAGGGTGTGTGGATTCTTAGACAAGTAATCCACTTTGCGGCTGACCTGGCAGGAGCAGACCTTAAGAAGTAGCTTTCCATTTCTTGAAATATTGCCAACGTTTTGTGGAACACGTCTCTGACCAGTTCAGTAGAAATTTGCTTTCATCTGCAAAGACCAATGACAGCATCCCACAGGGAGCAACATACACACAGTACACCTGCAGTTAGTCTGGTGTTACTTGCACTGCAAGTGTTTTGTGGTAGCACTCCACAAAAAAGGTAATAAGTAGTTCCTGTGATTATGACAAGTCGCTGCTAAATTCTATTTATTTTCCTATGCTATTAATAAAATGAAATAAAATATGTGTGGGTTAGCAGCAGCAGGATTATTATGGGAACATGTAGACTAGATTACTTGAAGCACTGCAGCTGCTTTTCTTACATGCAAATGTATCCAGACATTAACAGGACTGTGCCAGATTATTAAATCATTACTGAATACCAATTACATGGCATTTTTTTTGCTATGAGTAACCTAATCCATTGGATAACAAAACACATGTAATCTAATGTGAATACTTCTGGATTAGTTGTGGATTATGATAGATTCAACATTGAAAATATTGCACCTTGCACTAAAAGCCACAATAAAATGAGTGCCACTACTTTCCTTTTGTTTCTTTAAAAATCTGAATCACATTTGCCCCAAGACATTGTTTTAAATTCCAAGGAGTTTTGGTTGCATAAGATTTAATGGTAATTTGGAAGCATCAGTGTGATCGGTGCATTCCCAACAACAGTTTTTGTCCTGGTGCTCACTGACAGGTACATGTAAACATCCGATCCAAACTATTGCTATGCTGTATTTACAAAAAAAATAAATCACAGATATGATTAGTTGTTGTTGTTGACAGTTTCCACACACTCCGCCCCTGCAGCAAAAGTCGTCGTTCATTTTCGCGCACTTTAGAGTTCCGACATTTCCAACGGTTCCTGAACGCAGCGTAGCTCCTGACTGGGTATCAGCATGGAAAGAAAAGGTAACGATGTTAACCGCTCCGAAATGATGTTTAACACATCTTACCTCAGATATTTGCGCTTTTCTTGAAGACATCTCTGTGGCGGGTTAACTCTCGTAATTATTTTGACATCGCGAACGAGCCCCATAACAGTTGTTGAAAGTAAAAGTAGACCATGCGCTCTGCTGTGTGTGTATGTGTTAACAGTAAGCTAGCTGTAGCCTTCAGACTAGCATCTGATCGTAGACGACTTTGTGCCAAAACTTCTATCCAGGTTAGAGTAAAAAAAAAATAAAATAAAAATAGGCGAACTGTCCCTGAATGTAGTGACGGGTTTGTCATGGCTTGGCATGATAAATGACAAAAGTTGCCTGTTAGTTGGAGTGAAAAGCAGCACGTTTCTGTTAGCAGCTAACTTAAAACGGCTCTCATTCGGGGCGACGCACCGCCCAGGCCGGTTTACTTCGCTTTTGGGGAGGCTGTTACTCTAAGCTAAGTACCTGCTAGCTACTCACAGCTGCTAATATAGCTAACCCGTAACTACGAGTATTTTTACACCTGCAGCCCGGAGCACACCATGTACTCTTTACCCCAAATCTCGATATAGCCGTAACAGCCAAGAACGGTGTCTTCAAGATCCGGCTCAAGCTTATTGTCTCACTGTTTGTCTCTCTGTGTTGTTAGTACTCGCAATGCAAGCAAGGAAGAAGAGGACCAGGCCCAGGAAACCTGGCAAAAAGTAAGTGGGGTAGCACCTGCCGCTTGTTTTCATATCCCAGTTCGTCTCTCTCTGGTCCGTAAACACACCGCAGGAGATGTACTAATGATAACTGCAATGTATAAGCATGGTTTATTCATTTATTTATTTATTTAAACTCGCAGCCGCTGTACACAATAATGTAAGAGATGACGAAATTAACAACGCAAAAGTACAAACACTTCGACATCTAAGCACTCAATTAGGTTGTTTGGGGTAGTAAGGAAGTCATTTAATTCTTGTTGAAAGTAGTTCGTTTGAGTGCTTGATTGGCATGGGAGCCAGTTTGCAAATTGATTACATGTGCACGACTTAACATTTTGTTGTTGTGAATATTTGTTTTCTAACTCTACATTTAGTTACACATGTTGTATTGTGAACGTCGTCAGAAGTTCCATGATCTATGGAATGAAAACAAAAGTTTATTCTGACTTTGAGCAGCAGACACCAGGTTAGTAGGGGTATGTCTGTTCTCTGCAAATGAGATTTTTAAAAGCCTTTGTATTTAAATCAAATAACCCCCGAGGTAACTACACACCAATAACAAATCCAATGTGGGTGGTTTTGCTGTGACAATATGAATATATAGCAAATCAGTTCAACGCTACAACAGTCAAATTGTGTGCCTCCTTGTCACCTTTCTCCTCCTTCCTCCTGCGTGTGACCCAAAAATTGATCTTAGTGTGCTATATTGAAGGATGTCTTGATTCCTAAAATGCTCCTCGAGGAGAGAGGAGGCTTTTTGGAGGCTGTATGGGGGAGGATATACAGGTGTATTGTTTTTCTGCAATTCTTTTTGGCACCCGTGACCAAAAGAGACGCACATTGGAATATGCATGGACCATTTATGGTTGAACGTGGGTGTTGAGAGGATGGAAATGAGGTGGATCTGGGATTTGTGATGAAAATGTACACTGGCTGGCATACGCAAGGTTTTATAAATCAGGATATTTTTTGCCGCAAGTACATTTCCTCATTTTTATGTACACGAATATCTAGAGTGGATTCTCTGCAGAGTTTTATAAACAAGACCCCTTGACTGTTACAGTTCAGAGAAGCCCCTTGGTAAGGGAAGTGACCAAGAACTTGATGGTCGCTTTAACTGTGGTCCACACTAGCCCTTTGTACACAGCAACGCCGCATTATCTCCGCAGCGTTGGTTCGCCAACTCTCCGCCGTTGGTGATTCACACAGAGCGAAGCATCTCCGCCTTAAATATGAACCGCTATGTAATTCACACAGAAAGCCGGCGCTACAGCTCCTAAAGAGGCGTGTCTGACTCCTTCATTTGCGGGGTCCGGAGGGCTGACGGTCACAGTGATTTATTTTCATCACAAACATTCGGTGAGTTGAAGTTGTTTGCTGGTGACAGACGCTGTTTTTCGGGCAGAAATGTGAGGAAGAGTCGGTAGGATGAGTGGGAGGACGGACTCTTGTCCACGTACAGCAGCATTTTTTTTCCTCATGTAAGTTGCCAAAGACAGTTACAGTTACTACGTTACTTTTGTTTGGTCATGTAACATTGCTTTGTGGGACATTTCTCTTTATTAAGTTGAGTGAAGGACCTGTGCAGTTATCAGTCTGTACGATCGACACGCCACCTCTCCGCGCCGCTGGCTTATCCATTCACACTGGTCCGGTTCACCAATAATACCGCACTGATACTACCTCCAGAGGCGCATCAGTGCCTTAGCGAAATTTCACCCCTCGTCGCATCTTAAACTTTCACACAGAGGGGGATCTGGAGAATTGGCGCAGGATCCCCGCATGCAAACAGCAGTGTGAATGGGGCTAGTGAAAGACACGTTTGTTTAAAAAAAAGCATTTAAGGGACTCTCTGAAAGCAAGGCACGAGTCGGGTATTGGTAAACATAGTTGTCTAATCATTTGTTACGACGGAACTTCATTCAAAGCAGAGCTCCACCATAGAGCCTGCATCGTTACAGAAGGTTATCTGATGTGTCAGTGTTTCCCCAATATGCATTCTGCTGCTTGATTTTCAGCGCCGCCGCCAAAAAAATAGATATGATTTTTGTAGGTTTAATATCACGGGCGAATGGCAAATTTAAGTTGCACACAGTGAAAGCACTACACCCTAAGTTGTCTTGAAATCGATTATTATTGTCATTATTGCTATTTGTATAATTTCTACAAGTCACCGTTTAAGTTGAGTGACTGAAATCCTCGTCATCCTATTCAAAGGCTGCAACAGGCGACTTATCGAACCGGGTGAAGTTAGTTTCAGGTTGGATATTCGGCGGATATTCACTCGGGTCCAGCCGCGACTTTACTGATGTTCGCCCAGTGTTAGCAGCAGGAGGACGGTTAGCTCACCTCCCAGAGCCTTGTATGAATATGAATATGCAGAAATTATGATTTTTTTCTCAATAACTTCCATGTCATGTGGCCCACTGACTTCTGAAACAGATTCTGTTTCCATAAAAAATCTATAATAATAAAGAAAATAATGGTAAAAAAAGTTCTCTAATGCTCAAGAGGTCACTGACTCAGAGTACCGCTGCTGCAAAAAAATCTAGGGGAAACACTGTGTTCTAAGAATTTTGTGTGGTGAACCATTTCTTTCTTAGCTAAAGCCAACAATGGGACAAATATAAATGTAAAGAGAGACATAGTGGAGCCATGTATTTTCCTGCTTTTTTGTCCTTTACCAATCACACCTATGAATGATAGGCTATGAATAATTTAAAATTAAAACTAAACTGCAACCTACCAAATGATCTTTTGTCTTGCTGGAGGACTACACAAGATAATAACATGTTATATTTATGTACATGAGTCATAAGTGATGTTTTCTAATTTCCTCTGCCAGCTTTTTTTGTAAAACAGCTATGACTATTACCACATTCTACAGTGGCCTCAGGTTGGCGAAAGCTTATGTTTCTCTCTTTTTTTTTTTTTTTTAAGTAACTGCATTGGTTAAAATACAGCAGCGTCATCACATCCTTATACTCATAGCTATAAGGCTAGCCTCTGCTGCTGTCACAAGGCTATAGTCTGTCCTTGTTGTGATGAAGTAATTTAAAGTTTATTCCAGGGTTGACTTGGAGCAGCAGTTTTCAAAGTCTGTCATTATAAAAAGCTGAGAGAATATGCAGATTTTCTGTCCATAACCATCAAGAATGTGGCGGGCATCCAAGCATAAAACGGCTCCTCTCTCTCTCTCCCCCTCGCTTGCCCTTATACCCGTCACACTCCTTCCCTCCCACTCTTGTGTCAGTCGCTCTGTTGTGTTGTTGAGCTTTGCTGAGAGGACGTAGCAGCCACCGTTCATTTAGAAGAGCCAGGGGAGAGGAGAGGAGAGGAGAGGAGACCAGACCTGGCCAGGCCCAGCCCAGCCCAAGTGCAACTCACCTATTTCCAAGTTTAGCTTAGTGTAGACTGGTGTGTCACATACAGTAGCTTTAGCCAAGGGTCCTCTGGGTCATGTGGCTCCTGGACTGGATCTTCTCAATCAACACAGCTGTGGTGAAGCTAGCCAGCGGTCTCACATGCAAGTGAGTAGTGCAAGACATAAGTCATGTTTGTATTTGTGTGCGAGGGAGAGGAGGCCAGGGTGAAGGAAGAGAGACGTAAAAGTCATACTTGTCTCCTGTCTGTCTTGCCTGTTGTACTAGTGATAGTGGTGGGAGTTTTTCAGCCTGTGTGTGTGTGTGTGTGTTTACAGTTAGGCTGACTTACTGATAGGCCGATCTATTTTTCATTAAGGAGCAGATGCTGACTGTTGCTGCTGTGCAAGGTACCTGTGTATGTGTGTGTGAACAGGACTGATGATGTCCCTGGTGGATTTAGCCTTCCAGCTTTTGAAAGCGCTCATCGCCCACTGCTTCTTTTTCCCCACTGTATTTCTGCATTGCAAAATCGTATTTATTGGCATCACTTCAGATGTGAAACCACTTGTTTCTCTGACTCTCTGTGCTGCAGATGTGATTTTAGTGTTACATGCACACTCAGGAGACTGAACAGGAATAGCCAGCATTGCAGAGTATTTACCATCACAGTTGCTTTCTGTTGTGTTTTGCTTTTTTATCTCAGCCTCTCCTCTCCCAGCTATAGCTGCAGTTCATTACATAACCCATCAAATCTTTTATCATCTGCACCCACTACAGCTCTGTGTCCCTCTGTCTCCCTCTCTCTGTCCTCACCCTGCAGGTTAACTGCTCCCCTGTTTCTCATCCATCAGTTTGCAGAAATGTATAAATGTTTTTTTTTTATTTTTTTTTATGTGTTGGTTGTATAGACCTGTGAAGATATTGGGTTTCTGGTTTCTGTGAAAGAGGTTTGTTTTCTGTGAACTTTGAAAGCCTGCAGTGGTTGAACCGGTGCTGTAGTACAAAGATGTAGTGTCCTTTTTCTCTTGTTACTGGAGCATCACACTGTTTCTGCTTGGAGGCCCAGTTAATACATTAAACCGTGCTGCAAAAATGAGACTCTGTCTCTGTTTTGTAGAGCTCATCCATTACTGTATTATTGCTTCAATAAGATGTTGTGTGGGGTAAAAAATGTTGATATTGATATATCGGCCACTAGAAAAATAAAATATTAAATGATATATCTGTGATTAAAATCGGCAGACCAGTGTATCGGTCGGTATCTATTTATTTGTACATCTTGGTGGCATGCTAATTAACAGGTCAATAAAATCACAACTACTTGCATGGCATGTACATTACAGTGCATCTCGGGACCATTTTTCTGTCCAAACCCGAGCCTGAGACGGCAACAACAAAGCCTAACCCAAACTCATAAGGCTTTCTGTTTTCAATGTCTGAACTAGGGCTGTGCGATAAAACAGTAACGATATCTATCGCGATAGACACGTGATCAATATCAATAGAAAATACATTCGATAGAACGTTCGATAATTTCACTGAACTCCGTTAGAAACAGGTGATCTGCGAGCGGCGAAATACAGTGCGAGGCCCAGCTGCTGGACGAGAGGTTTATGCACGCAACTCTGTTTACTTTTGATTAAAATGAAACTTAACTTCAGACACAGACCGTAGAACCTCCGTACGCAACGGCCCAGTTGCGCTAATGCGTAGGGATATGGAGGTTCTACGGTTGAGAAAATGTAGTGCCAAAAGAAAGGGCGGTCTGCCGGCGATGTAAAGCGGTGTGAATTTTCTCCACACTACACTAATTAATATATATATATATATATATATAATATATATATATATATATATATATATATATATATATATATATATATATATATATATATATATATATATATATATATACTATATATCTATACTATATACTCTATACTCTATACTCTACACTTGCAATAATATAGATTTTTTTTAGGTGCTTAAAATTCGCTTTGCATCTGGACTCCGTTCACTGCAGTACAAAGCTGAGCGTCTGGGCTGGAGTAGCTCTCTGCTCCTCCTAACTGAGGCTGCGTTGATCGGTGATTACGGTAGGGAACAGACTGACTATATGACCCCACTTCAAAAAACACGAACTATCCTGTTAACATATTGTCAAGCAGCAATGTCAGCTTCTACACTATTTTGTCTCATGTCTTGATTCTGATTCTGAAATCTTGAAAATGATTTTTTTTTTTTTTTAAATCTCACCTGTAGTCACCATTTAAAGGGTTATTTTTCAATTTTTTCTTATTTCAAATGGGTAAAAAAAAATAAAAGCAATAATTATCGACATCGACTGATATGAAACACTTATATCGTGATACATTTTTCAGCCATATCGCCCAGCCCTAGTCTGAACTCAGCTCAAGGCCGGCAGAGTTGATGTTAGCTGAAGCACTGAGTGTGTGTTACCCTGTCATGCATTTGTTACCATGCTTACAGCCTGCCTGTATAGTACAGATCAAAAAATTTTGAGAACCAGGCCCGGCCTGTGATGGTCGGGGTATCATTGCTCTAATGTGCCTACTGTCTGCAGGTGTTGGGGTCCGGAGTTAAAGGTGCTGCAGCACACTCATTTACACTTTGTGTACATTGCACCTTCATTATAGTTACCTAGTAATGCTGTTTCATTCTGCTGCTCAGGCACTTGGCATTGATTTTATCTGGCGGGAGGGGAGGAGGAGAGGAGAGGGGAGGAGGACGTCGTCGTCAACTTTTTGGCCACTCGCCATCCCCAAGAGCACCTCTTCCTCTGTGCCCTTGTTTATTTTGTTCTAGAGATGTAATAGGGCTGGATGGGTGGAAACAATACAGCCAGGAGAAACCAGGAGACACTGACACACTCTGTCATGTCAGATGTGTGCACAGGAGTGATGGAGATGTCAAGTGCTTGTGGTTCTGTATTAGATTTCATTGGCATCACTTTCTCATGGGAAATGTGGTGCGGGCTGCAGTTAAACCATTTATTCTGCTCTTTGTGTGCAAGACAGTTTCAGAACCAGCTTTGAAAAATATTTTGAGGAGGTGTGAAAGTTATGAAAATATTTTATGAAAGTGAATAAGAATCTGGTTTATTTCAAAGTAGGTCTTCACATATAAAGAATTTGCACTGGTGATCTGGTGCATAACAATAAATATAAGTATGAAAGATACAGAAATAAAAAGCAAGAACTGTAGTATAAATAGAAAATTGACAAGAAAGTACATACAAATTTTATGGTTGAAATGAAATAAGTTGACTGTAAATTTTTGTCCGTTAATGATAAAAAGTATTGATCAGGAAATGTCCAAAAGTTCATAATATGCAGTATAATATTTGTGCAAAATTGAAATGTGCAAAGCTTTCAAAATTGGGGGAGGGACTATTTTAGATATTGCCAGTGGTAGTGCTGTTGTTGAAGGTTACAGTTAATATAATTTTTCACAAATGCAACATGGACGCTGTCTCCTTCACTTTATTTCTACCAGCTGCGATGGCGTGGGATGGTAATGTTCTCACTTTGCAAGTCTGTGTGTGTCTATGTGGTCTTGTGTTGTTGGATTTAGTGTGAGTATTTACACAAGGTAGTTTAGTAATTCTCCAGAGAAAGTGCTGCTCGTCTCTTAATCACAGAATGGACTGGATTGACCTGATTAGTTTCCACAATACACCAGAGCACGTCTGCGCCTGTCATTTGCTTCTATGCACAAGCTGCAAAAATGGCATCACAAAAATGTAAGCTGAGGAGAAATGGCTCCACTGTACAAATGCATTTATTGGTCAATTTATTTTGCCAACTTGTATATCTCTGATAACTTGGATTAAAATTAATGTTAATTACATATCTTGCGGCCTTGAATGACTAACACACTCACATTGTACTTGATCCTCACAATAAGAACCTTGGTGCTTGATATTTGCTCTTAAGGAGGAGGCCTTTATTTAACTTTGCCTCAGCTCAGACATGAGAGCAGATAGAGCATGGCTCATATCCAATCAAAGATTAACCTCTGTTGTGAACAAAGAGAACGTAGTTAGTGAATGACTAAAGCAGTGATAAGTAAAATAAAATGAGGATAAATAAAGTCCATTTTGTTGTCAGATGTCACATGCTTCCATCAGCAACTTCAGTTTTTAAAGGCCAAATGATGGTGAAAAACTCATTATAGAAATGAAGCCATACGATTCAGTTGAGAAGGTGGTCGATCATTTTTGGCACATTATTCCAGTGGTGCAGGATTGTCCTTTTTTATAATGTTTGGCAAGGGATTGTGAAGTGATTACAAAACAAAAAAACATCCAGAACAAAGTAACAACTCTCAACAACATAGGACAAAACATTCCATTTAGTCCATAATGGAGACATGAATCAGATACAAATGTGCCAGTCCTCATTTTCCCGGGAGACTGCACGCCTGGTATCGAACAAAATCACACAATAAAAGCTCAAATGCTGATGTCATTTTTCTGCAGCCGTTACGTTGTGTGATCAACGTCCACGTGATAATGATACATTAATGCAAAATATCTTTCTAATTTCATTCATCTAAAATTGTGAAGTAGAAACTCATCACATGGGCAACCTAGAACTTTAACATGAAAAGCAAACCCTTCAGCAGCTGGGACATAATGAGCGTATGACAAACATTCTGATCAGCATTGTTGGACCGGCACGCAAACGAGATGGGGGTGATGATGATGATGGACAGATTGGGGGGGGGGGGGGGGGGGGGGGGGCAAGAGGAAAACGCGTTGTTTGTCAGACAAGGAGGAGGGGGGGAGGTTGCTGGCTGATGTCGTCCCTCACCTGCAATGCAGTGCTGGGCTGCCTCACCCAATCATCTTCGAGCTGTCAGTGAAGGGGGCGGGCCAGAGGCTGACGACAGCCAAGGAGAGTTCTCGGTCAGACGGAGAGAAAGAGAGGGAGAGAGCGGGAGGAAAAGTGAGCGAGGGAGTCAGCGAGTGCAGTGGTGCTCCAGGACTGAGCCTACAGCAGAGCTTCTACATTTCTCATCTCCTTTCTCTTCTTCCTTCCCTGCACTCTGCTCCCTGCTGTCCTCTTTCCTTTCCTCCACTTCTCTTCTGTTTGCCACCCCCTTCCTCTGCAATCTCGGCTTTTCAGTCATCAGCATTGATCGCTCTCTCTGCTGCTCATCCACTCTACTTTTCACTATCCATTCTTCTCCCTTTTCTCCTTTGGTTCTCAATCGCTTTTTTTTTTCCTCTTGGTGGATGGAGTGAGTTTTTTTTTTAACACCTGCACTCTCTCCTGTCCTCTTCCCCTGCATCACGTCCCATGGGCATCCGTGCATCTTGCAGGTAAGAGCAGGATGTGTGTGTGTGTGAGGGAGTGTGGGCAGGCGTGACAGCTACAGACAGTTAGAGGTTGTCTTGAGACAGCTCCAGGTGTTCTGGAGTGCTGCAGAAGTCCTTGAAGTATCCTGCTTTCGGTTCATGTCTGTGGACCAGGGGACATTGATCTGAGTGTCCATGTGCCGCAGTGGATAAAAAACAACAACTTGCAATCGTGATATTGAGAGGCATAGATATCTGTCCGTCTTCTGGCACAAAATGTGTGAATGTTCTTGTTAGGTTCAAAATCTAGTTTTTACATGCTTAATGTCTCTGCCTTTTCCCATTCACCCTCCACCATTCTGTCAGTCTATCTCTGCTCTGTACCTAATGAAAATTGATAATGTTCCTTTGGCCTGGAATCGAAGGCTCATGTGTCAGTTTTTGATCTGAGCTCTGTGGAGCAACTGTGTTGTGCTGGAAGCCGTTCGTTGGTTTATGTTAGCAGACTCCATTTCTAAACTAACGGTTGCTCCGGTTGCTCTCTGATAGCGGAGTGCAAAGAGGAACCAAGATGAGGCACTGGAGAACGTGCATAAAGTCACATCCTTATGGTCTGTCGCGCAACATCCAACCTGAATCCTTCCCAAAGACATCCACAGTCCAGCAGCATTATTGTCCACAGTCTTGTATAGACGACTGATAGACAGGGATTGTCACATTACAGTCCGCCCACATAAAGCCATTAAAAAGTGATTGATACATGTAAATAACTGCAAGTTTTTACAAAGAGTCCTTTTAATCCTTTGATTGTTGATGACTAAACTTTCGCTCTCCCAACATTTTAGTCTATCTGTAGTTTATAGTTTTACTCTACTTTATTATTTATTTTTTTTACTTTTTTTTGCAATTGTGTTATCCCCTGAAGTATTTTATCCTTTTATATTCGCTATCTGGCCAAGCCATAAAAATGGGATGTGTGAAGGTTTTCAAAAGTACCTTTTTAAATTCTACATCACATGGTACAATACGATATCCACTTGTGATGGTATTGTAGGCACCAAAGCTTATAAATACAACAGATGGACAATCAAGTTCTAACGAAAAAATATGATGACTGACCTTGTCTGTGCCAGCACGGTGTTCAGGTTGTGAATTTAAAAAAAAAAATAAAGAATAATAGAAGTGTTGATGTATAGTAGCATTTGAGAATGGAATGGTAAAGGATTTTCATCGACTTTTGAAGCTGTGGGAGGGATAAAGGATGGGTGTTTCTTTCTGTGCTAAATTTGTACTTTGTGTGCATGCAAGTAAATGAACAAATGTAATGTTGTTTCACCTTTGCCACACACTGTGTGTGGGCGGAAAATGTTCTTGCAAGAGATTGAAATTGCTCAGCCACAATCACAGTCAAGACTGACGGCAGTGATCCGTCTTCAGGTAATTGCAGTACTATAATTTCATTTCAAACTTTAATCATTGAAGCAGTTTTGTGGCCCCCTCACTTTAAATACTGCAGATTCTTTTGCTTAAACTCATTCTGAGCACATGAAAAATTGTGAGTGTGCCCACTGCGGTGACACCTTTTCTTTTTGGAGAAATTAGAGAAAAATCTCACAGCAGATGGGTGAACGTGAAGATGAATTATCACAGAATTAATAGATATGAAATCTTTGTGCCCTAGATATATGAGCTAGATAGATCATCAGGCCAATATTAGTGGCTGATATTTGGAAATATAAAAGCAGAGATATCCAGTTCAGAAGTTGCTCCAAACACTTTGTTGTCAAAATAGCAAATGACCTTATTTATTAATTAATGTCTACAAGTCTGACTGGGCTTGTTAATGACCTTTTTCCCCCTCAGGAATGGTACTAAACAGTTGAGTTCAGCAGGCAGCTGAGCGTGTTCATTTTGTAAGCATGTTTTGCTGTAATGCAGCCGCAGTTGGTAGTCTCTCTGCTCAGATTTAAGTCAGTGAGTGATTGGCTAGTCGATGCTAATCCTAATGACTTTAACATAGTTCATATTAAGCAGATAACATCAAAGTATCCTCAACCAAAGTAATCAAACCAATGTGTTGCAGCCACTCCAGTCAAATTCCAATGTTAGAAGTCAGTAAACAGTTTTCTTCAGAGTTTATAAGTGAAAAATTCAGCTGCCTCGACCCTCTCACAGCTTAAGAGATCATATGTGACTTGCTTTAATTAGCTCCAAATCCTCCTCAGCCTCCCCACCCTCTGTTCACTGTTTGACTCAATGTAGCACACAGCACTGTAGATGGCTTGGGAGATTTTGTATGTAAGGCCACCGTGTGTCTTTCAACAGTGTGAAGTAAAATAATGTTGCCTTGTGAGGGGAAACATCCGTTTGCGACGCATGCAGAGAGCAGTGTTTCTTGCTGGAAGCTGTTTGCTGTTCTTACCTCCACAGTGCTCCACTATCAGCCGTCTGCAGTAACACAATGAAGCATCATAAGGGCTCATGATGAGATGGCTGAATAACTAAGTGTTTGCTCAGATTCTCAGTCTTGTTTACGTATTCTTTGATATTTGCTGGTTATGTTTTGTACAGCTGTTTGCATTAATGCAACATTACAATGCAAGTGACAAGCCAACGTTTTAGGTGTTTGGTTCACATTCGAAGAACGTTTATGAGTAACATAACAAATGAGGAGTGCCTGACGCCATCCATCAAGCATGGTGGAGGAAATGTGAAGGTCTGAGGGTGCATTGGTGCTGGTAAAGTGGGAAATGGTTAAAGCGAGTAAGTAAGGATATCACTATTTTGCAACATCATGCCACACCCCCTGGAGGGTGACCGTTTGGAGCCAACTTCATCCTTCAACATGATATGAGGCTCAAAGCACACCTCAAAACTACACAGGAGCTATTAGGGGAAGAAGCAGTCTGCTGGTATTTTGTCTATAATGGAATGGTGAGCGCAGTCTTTAGATCTCAACCCTGTTTAGCTGCTGTGAAAGCAGCTTGGCCGTACGGTTTGTAAGAGGTGTTAATCAAGCCAATCCAACATGTGAGAGGTGCTCCTGGAAGCATGGAGTGAAATGTCTTAAGATCGCCTCTAGTGTTGTCAAAAATATCAAAATATTGATACTGAATATTTGAAACTGTTTCAGTAGTAAGTTTCCACAGTATCGATACTGATACTAGCTGAGCTTTCTCGCTTTGTCTGTCCTCCGACAGCGAGTCGGCACAAACAAACACGCTGCTGCAGTGTCCACATATCCACATCCTCCCACTCCCCTGACCATTGTATAGCACCTTAAATCCTGCTTTGCTTAACACACAGTGCACACATGTCTTACACAAACGCATGCACTAGTCCAGTGTTTTTCAGTCCTGGTCCTGGGGCCTCTGTCCTGCATGTTTTAGATGTTTTTCTGCTCTCAAACACACTTGAATCAAATGAATGGGTCATTATCAGGCTTCAGCAGAGCTTCATGGTGAGCTGACCATTTGAAGCTAGTCTGCTGGAGCAGGAACACATCTAAAAACATGCCCTAGTCTAGCTTTTCATGCCATTAATTGGATTTTCACAAAATCTTTGAGAATGATGCAGTATTCTTGTTGAATTCTTTAAATAGTACTACAGGTGACCACATTTACTCATTGGTTTAAGGGTGTTGATGTTATTCAGCGTTATATGTGTCTTTTAGTCTGTGGTTTGGCTTCAGTGAGACAGAGCAGTCTCTTGTTTCAGCACCACGGACAGCACCGTGACTAAAGTCAGTGTAACAAACCAGACGCTTTTCAGTTTATTTAGAAACACGTCATTTAGATCTTCAACTCGAGGTACAGCCTGTAGTGTTCTCAGAGTTAATGGATAAGCTGGTTGTAGTTACATGCTGCACCTTCACCAACTATGGGTGCCTCCTGTTGCACTTGTTTGATTTCTGACTTGAGTCTTGTGTGCGGGTCTTTTTTCACTGTACCCCAGTGAACTGCTCTATATGAACAACTAGAGTGTTGGTTTTAATAATTGAGCCCACCATGTTTAACTTCACACAACACAGCACGCTCATTTAAGCATATTGGACTTGCCATCAGTTATTCAACAATACAGTTAATGTTTAATGATATTAGGTCTTGGTTGAAGGAGTTTAATACTGTTGCTATACTGCTAGTACAGGTTTTGTGGTGGTGTTCCAGCCTCAGCAGGTGGGTTTGAAGAGGAATAAATCACATGTATTCTTCTGTCCTTTACTTCTAGATAGATAGATAGATAGAATGACAATACTCAATACTTCAATATTCAATACTCAATTGAATATGGAGAGGGTCAATGTTGAAAAGGAGATTTTATAGCATACTTTAGGAGAAAACTCAGATTTTACCGGCTGTAGTAAAGTGTTATGAGGCTTTATTGCTATCTCGTTACAGTCGGTGGGTTCTTGTTAAAAGGAAAAATGTTCTGCCAATTTCTTCTTTAAGTGTAAGCTACCATTTATTTCTCTCAAAAATCTAGCATGACTTAATATTCTCAAGATAGGAGGGAAAGAGGTGGGAAACGATTTATGAGCTCTGCAGCATGCTCTCCTAACCGGGACACTCAGCTGGTCTGATCCACTTTTTTACTGCAGTGATCTTGTGCCCTTCACAGGCGAACAGTGTCTCTGTACCATGCTATCTATGTATTCCATAACCATAAATGCATTTTTTAGCACTTTTATTATATTGTTGAAATACACAACTAGTACATTTAAATGGGCTTATCAATACAGATTACTGAGAGAAACAGATGCTGTCAGGATTTTTAGGGCTGAAACTATGAACAAAATGGTTCAATGTTTCAAATGTAATCATTTTTCTGTCCAGACATGGTTGCTATCATTACTGGATATTAGCTTTTAGTTTCGGCATGCAACTGGTGTTGTATCAATGACAGATACTAGAGCATTGTCACTCTTTACAGCCATAAAATCATCTTTTTTTTTTATCAAATGCTCACCTTTTTGTTTCCTCTGCACTTTCTTTAAAAATCTTTTTTCGTCTGCTTCTTTCTTCTCCGTCCTTTTGTGCTTACAAGACGCTTCTATCATGACAGATTTGTCAAACTGCCTCAGGATCTTTGCTTGCTTGTCCTTTTCGTGAAATGAGAATTTATCCTTATCCACTGTATCGCTTATGAGTTTCTCTGGATGAAACTGCAATGTAAGCTTTTTGATAAAATGTCTCAGCTTTGAAAATGACACATCATAGAAGCCACAGTCTTGGATGTTAACTCTTTCCTCTCAGTGTTGCTTATGTCCCTATCTTGTAGTTTTAATTCCACTCTACTCCCCCTCTTCCTCTATCCTCAGACCAGAACCTCACGGTCGTGGAGGCGGCTCTCAGCCGGGCCAGGCAGACTCTCCACTCCCAGAGCAGGACGAGGAGATCCTAGGCTCTGATGATGATGAGCAGGAGGACCCCAACGACTACTGCAGGGGTAGAACATTTCTTTCTCTTCTTTGCACTTCATATATTAGACCTGTGTGCATATGCATGCCAGTTAATAAGCCTTAGTACACTCACAGACAGAAATGGGTTCTTGTGGCTATTGTCATTTATTTCACATTTTCGCATTACAAGCAGCACACTGATAAAACAACATCACTTGAATTTATCTGCATCTTTCTCCGGTCAGGTGGATATCACCATGTGAAGATTGGAGATCTGTTCAACGGGAGATACCATGTGATCCGCAAGCTGGGCTGGGGGCACTTCTCCACCGTGTGGCTGGCCTGGGACATCCAGTAGGTTTTGTTCCTAAACTTGAACATGTGTTCTGCTAGGTCCAGAAAAAAGAGTCTGAAATAGAGTCTGGATCTCACACAGTAGCTAAGGAGTGCTGTGTGGATATGTTCGCTTAGAGATCCGATGTTTTTATTAGGAATGCAAAATATGGATTCTTTTTCAGCGATAACCGATAATTACCTGCCTCTCATGGCTGATAACAATATCTGATCATTTTACATTTTTGTATTTTAAAAGTAAGCTCCTGGCCTGTAGTTTATGCACACCTGAGAAAGAAGGGCTAAGATGTTGTGTGCAAAGATAGGTGATTTCATATTCCTGAGCTCTGATAAAATTTTTGTGTTAAAACTGGTAGACTTTTCCTCCTTTTTGAACCCTTCTTCTTTGTCTTGTTCTGTGTCTGCTTCTTCTCCTCCTCATCCTCCTGCCCCTCTATGTTTATTGACAGACCACAAACCAACTTTAAAGGTGCATACCACCACCTACTGTATGTGTGTGTAGAGCTGCGCTTGTAAAGTCAATGAAAGCAATTTGGCTTCATATTATCAGCTAGAATTTCAGCGACCCTGATAAATAGCTGATAAAATAAAATTCCAAGCATCGGCCACTAACTATTTGGTTCAGTACTAACTGCGCATCATTAGTTTCTACAGTTGATATGAGTTGAATTGCTGATTTCATGTGTGTTTTTCAGGGAGAAGCGCTTTGTGGCTATGAAGGTTGTAAAAAGTGCTGAACATTACACAGAGACGGCTCTGGATGAGATCAAGCTGCTCAAATCCGTAAGTCAGCCGGTCATCACTATGAGATATTTTCACACCGGCTCATGCTCCAGTCATTCCAGTGCCTGCACCTGTCACAACCTTGTTTGTGTGCGTTTATTTTCCAGGTAAGAAACACAGATCCAAATGACCCCAACAGAGAGAGAGTGGTGCAGCTTCTAGACGACTTCAAAATCTCCGGCATGAATGGGACTCGTATCCTCTGTTGGGAAAGAAACTTTTTCTTGAGAATAAAGTTCATGTATACCTGAACAACAAAAACATACATTTAACAGCCTAAAACTTGAGTGACTTTTAAAATGGTGCATAGCATATAGACCAGTCCTCTGACTGTGCAGCTGATGATTAACATAGTCTTTTAAAGGAAGTGAACATTGCTACAACAGCAACTGAAAAGCTTAGTGTCCTTCCATTTTCTCCTCCCGATTGTTACTGTGTCAGTGCGATGGATTTGACATACTGATTACTCTCATTCCGGGCCAAATAGCTACTTTAGTGTCAAACACTCAAGGACAAGACTGTGCCCTGTCAGGCTGGAAATTAATTGAGTTCATCCTTATTATTGTGCTCGAAGACCACATTACTCCTACTTCAACTTCTACCAAAAAGACAGAGTTTGAATGCAAACAGCAGTGACAAATTACAATTAGTGCCGTCATTTGGCAGTCCAAATTGTCCAGCAATATTATTACACCCCCAGGATTCACAGTCTCTCCCACGCCAACCAGTCTACAGCTGTGTGTTCAGGCAATGTGCCCAGACATCTTCTGGAAAATTAAGTTAACTTTGTGGAGTCTACTGAAAGACTGTCAGTTTCAGTCAGTCAAACTCGGCTTTGATTGATTTTTCAAAATGCAAGTTCTTGTACTTTTTGAAGCAGCTGTCCTGCAAAACATGAAGATGATTGACTATTAATCAAGAAAAATAATGTTTTTATGCGTACATAATCCATTTACTGGCTTAGGCCTGCTGTGTATTGAGCAAACTCAAAGTCATTTTAGACGCTGTGCTGTATTACCTTGACCTTGTATTTCTTTAGATGTGTGCATGGTTTTCGAGGTGCTGGGTTATCACCTGCTGAAGTGGATCATCAAGTCTAACTATCAAGGCCTCCCGCTGCCCTGTGTTAAAAGCATCATACGACAGGTAATGTACAGCTAATACAAAAATCAATATATCACTCATCATTAATGCCAGGAAAAAGAATGTTTACATGTTTTGGTTTGAGTGGGATGTCAAAGTTGAAAGTTAATTCCAGCTATTTTACGTGTTAAAGTGTGTTTACAGGTCTTGAAGAATCACTCCCTCAAATGTGCGAAAAGTAGTATAAAGCCTTTTGTGGCTGCCTCCAGTGATGTCACTCAGTGGCTAAGTTGCATTGTGGGTAATGCACGTGACCGTACAAAGAATGTACACGTTCCTCCGTCCTCCAAAACTTGGCCGCCTACATTACCAACAGTGCAAGGTGGCCACTGAGTGACATCACTGGAGGCAGTTTTGAGATTATGTGCAGCTTCCTCTGGAGACAGAAAAGGCTTTATGCTACTTTTACACATGTGAGGTAGAACAATTTAAGACCTGTAAAGACAGTTTTATGTGTAAAATTGGTGGAGTTACCCTTTGACCTGCTTTTATAAAAAGCAGGAGATGCATCAGAAGTGTTTGGCTTGTCATGGCTCAGTTGTGAGATCATTGGAAAGTCATGCATTTTACTGTTCCCAGCGGGGCTCATTTTGACTTCTCTGCGCTGCAGGTTCTGCAGGGTCTAGACTACCTCCACACCAAGTGCAAGATCATCCACACAGACATCAAACCAGAGAACATCCTGCTGACTGTCAATGAGCCCTACATCAAGAAAATGGCTGCTGAAGCTACGCAGTGGCAGAAGACTGGCGCCGCACCTCCTTCTGGTTCTGCAGGTCATAAACTTGGTTTCCGTCTGCACTCTGCTAAGCATCTTTTTTACAGTTTGATTGGCATGTTGCTGACAACAAAGAGGTTTACAGGTCAAGCGCTTTTCAATGTTTGACTGATGCGGTATTTATTAGGTAGTTCACAACATTAATGCAAGCCTTATCTTCAATTATTTGAACAGATGTGTTAAAACTAATACATTTGATCTGTTGCAAATATGCAGATTCTCCAGCTCTTCCAAAATCCTTCCCTCTGTGTACATTCTGAGAAACTAGTGGGATTTGACTTTGAATCACGCTGAGGATTCTAATAAAAGAGGAGCTCTTAGCTGAATGACAGTATGAGTCACTGCTGGATTGGTTATGGAAATTACCAGCATGCTCAGAGGAGTGTGTCACTCCCACTGAGCTGAGTGCTGCTGCAGACACAGACTATTAGTACAGCTTGGTGTGAATCAACTCAGCCACCCGAACAGAATGCTAATTATAAAAAGGCAAAGGATATACCACATATGTTGTTCACTAATGTAATCCTCTGATATTTCCTGTCTCCTACAGTGAGTACAGCCCCAGTTTCCAAACCAGTAAGTTATGTTTATTTATTTAACCACATCTAATGATCTGAGGACAAACGCATTTAGAGTTGAGTCAGAACACATATTTTTCTTTTTCTGTTTTTCTCCACTTTCCCAAGACGGCCAAAATGTCGAAGAACAAAAAGAAGAAGATGAAGAAGAAGCAAAAGAAGCAGGCAGAGCTACTGGAGAAGAGGATTCAGGACATGGAGGGAGGGACAACACCTGAAGGAGGAGTAGAAGAGGAGGATGATGAAGAGACAACGACAACAGAGACCACTGAAGATGCAACGTCCTCAGCCACCCTCTCCATGTCTGCCACGCTGCAGGACATTGCCAGCCATGCAATGACAGGTGGGTGACCAGTCAAGCTACAGTTTTAGAGATGTTTTTATTGTTTTAAGAAATTAAAACAGGTGCTATCCACTGGTTTGTGCTGAGAGTTGACTCATCCACACTCTTCCCACAGACACGACTCCTGATGAGCTGCCGCAGCAGACGCCAGAGGAAAATGAATGCAGAGAGGATGCAGCCGAGGATGACAACAGAATGGAGGTGAACTGCAACGGACACGCCTCCACACCGGAGAGCGAGAGCAGCCAGGAGGTACAAGGGACCAAGCTGTCGACGGAGGAGCAGGAGGACCAACTGAACGCAAATCGACCAGAAAGTAACTCGGAGGCTGAGGACACGTTAGGTAACAAAGAAGAGCAGCAGACCTGTAACGGTTCACCTGAGGACCCGCAGCATCTCCCTGCCTCCGTCAGCCCAGACTCTGTCACTGTGGAGCTGAAGGAGGGAGACAAGGAGGAGAAGATGGACACTCGCAGGGAGACCAAAAGAGAGGACGAAGAAGAAGACGGCAATATTGGTAAGTTAAATGTAGGCATTGATAGTATTTGATTTCCAATATATGCAGTTTATCTTTTACCATAAAGATTCTCCTTTTTGGAATATCATCACACCCACTGTGATTGGATGGCCGAATGGCAGACATAGTATGTTTTTTGTACACATTCATTTGCCATAAAAAAAGAAAAATGTTCGAGTTGCATGAGCCTGTTGTGTTCATGCTTTCTCAAGAATCTAATATCGCATTTAACAGCCCATTACATGATGAGAAACAAACCTTCACTGTAGTTTCAACTGGAGTGTCACAGTTGACATGGGCTGAACAGTTTTCAGTGAGAGCTAGGAGTAGTAGAGTGCTAGTGAGGCTAATACATATAGACTATCCCGTAACATCAATAACGGCCTCCACAAAACTGTTTCATCTCAGAAAATATCCTGGCTTCACGGTGTGTGTAATCATCACTATTATTATGAAGGGGATAAAACAGATGGATTTGTTTGGTTGAACAAATGTAGTATTATTATTATTATTATTATTATTATTTCACAAAATATTATGTACTTGCATTTTCTGAAATTCTTCTACCTGATTCTCTCCCCTCTCCTGTCTTGAACAGATGCATCAGCTAGTTTATTAGTAGACCCCCTGGAGCCTGCTAATGCTGACAAGCTGCAGGTTAAGATTGCTGACTTGGGCAACGCCTGCTGGGTGGTGAGTGAGCACTTTTATTTCAATGACCACTGTAAAATGTACCTGTTATTCAAACGTCACCTAATTAAAAAAGCAGCACTGTGTGATCACCAGCTGAATTGTTACCGTGTGCCTCAGCATTCAGGCTCTCTCTCTTCTCTTCTCGCAGCACAAACATTTCACAGACGACATCCAGACGCGGCAGTATCGTTCTCTTGAGGTGCTGACAGGAGCTGGATACAGTACACCTGCAGACATCTGGAGCACGGCATGCATGGTAAAACACACACACACTCTGGGATCCTGTGGAACTATACGGAACCGGTCATTGACACTGACATTTATGAACACAAGTTTATGAAATAAATTAAACACAGTGTGTGTCCTTGAATGTCCCTCTTACCCCATAAAATATGTGCAAAGCCTTTGTATAATGTTTTGAAACCTGTATTGTTCGCATCAGCTTTCTGCTTTTCCCCTTTTGCTGACTCATAGCTACTTTTTACAGGCTTGAACCCCACCCACACTGTGACTGTACTTGGCAGAAATGTGTATTAGTGTTATTGTGCACGTGGAGGAGATGAGGTAACAAATATCTGTTAAGCTAATGAACAGATGTAGCTCTACGGCAACACAAATGGACAAAATCTCCACAATGTACATACATGAGGAGCTGTAAAACCGTCTTTCAATCATTCAGTCAAACTTAATTTATATGGCACCTTTCAAACCAATCAAAATGCATTTCAAAGTGCAATGTATTTTTATTTTAATTCATATATTCACAGTAGAAGTGAAGCCAACTGTATTCAACAAGACGGAGCCAGCTGAAGCCATTGCGAGTGGAGCTGACTCAGGCGTGTGTGAGCTGACCAATCAGAGTAGACTGGGTAATCAGGAAGGGCTAAAACAGAGCATTTCAGACAGAGAAGCAGCACCGGACAGTATGAGAAAACTGATATGTGAACACACTTAAGCATGTAAACCTATTCTAGAACCAACCCAGCATAAAATTTTGAACCCTAAAATGAGCATATTTTGTGTCCTTTTAATATACAGAAAAACAAAACAAAAAATGAAATGAGTTTACAGGTTCCACCTGACTTGTGTTTCATTAAACCTATGAATCTACCAGTTATTGAGTTCATGTGTGTGTTTGTGTTTTTTCCTCAGGCATTTGAGCTTGCCA
The DNA here is from genome assembly GCA_963678695.2 of Diplodus puntazzo. NCBI lineage: Eukaryota > Metazoa > Chordata > Actinopteri > Spariformes > Sparidae > Diplodus > Diplodus puntazzo. Next base: position 22,663,433 of record OZ023157.1, on the reverse strand, counting down.
CTGGAGATTATCTGTTTGAACCCCACTCTGGAGAAGACTACTCCAGAGATGAAGGTTAGTACCCCCAAAATATTTGGTTTTAATTAAGGATCATTCCAATGGCATGGTGAATGTCAGATTAATATGGGAAGTTATAGACTACATATTATGAATGGTATGGAGTGAGTTATTGAAATAGTACTGTTTGCTGTGGTGCTTGATCATCTGTGTTTGTGCGTTTCTCCCCCTCCATATAGATCACATAGCGCTGATCATCGAGCTGCTGGGTAAAGTTCCTCGGAAGCTGATCTTGGCAGGCAAATACTCAAAGGAGTTTTTCACCAAGAAAGGTAAACACGCCCACCCTGCCACCAGCTGTCTGCTGCAGCTCAATCCAGTTGAGCTCTTAGAATATGCTCGGTATTTCTAGCAGAAGTTACTATTTCAGACTGAACACCTGATAGCTCTGGGGAACGGCCATCTGCTCAGTTTGAGGACGGAGCTTGAAAATGAGATTTTGTGCAGTTATTTCCAGTTCACAGAGGTGCTGTAGTGGATTAACTTCATCCAAGTCGAACACCTTATCTATATCAAGCCAAATTTTTACATAATACCTGTATTAAAGTAATCATGCTAATGCAGATTTTTTTTTCTTCTCCCTAGGCGACCTGCGTCACATCACCAGGCTGAAGCCGTGGGGGTTGCTTGACGTATTGGTAGAAAAGTACGAGTGGTCCAAAGACGAGGCACACACCTTCAGCAGCTTCCTGCTGCCCATGCTGGACCTGGTGCCTGAAAGGAGGGCCACGGCGGCCCAGTGCCTCTCCCATCCATGGCTCACGTCCTAGAGGCCAGCCGCACACACCTCCACCCTCCATATTGTGAACAGATAAATTAAGTTTGAAGATCCTGGGCTTGAAAACACACAGTAAACAAACGCATTCATGTCTGCCAGACCAAGAGACTGCATCTAGCCTGCATCCTCCTGTTGTGGCTCTGTGAGGCGACCTACACACACTTTATTACATTATTACAATAAAAAGAGAGACTGCTGCCGAGGCTTGGTCCTGATTTGGATTGCACTGGTGATTGAAGGAACTCTTGGTCCTCTCCCTATATTTATGACTTCTCTTCATGGCTGCGCAGGACTTTTTTTCTTCTTTTTTTTTTATCTGATCCTAGCTCTTTCTCTGCAGCACATTATATTCTGTATTTTTAGCTATAGATAAAGGATTTAAAAGGAGGTTGCACTTGTCTACAAATGCAGAAGAAAGCAGGATGTTAACAGAAACATAAAGATCGCCACCAAAATCGCATACTGCCGGTCATCACGTGAGCTGTGCCAGCTTTTATGCCTTTGGCTGTCAAATGTGTGCAAAGTGCTCAGAGTTAATAAGTGTTTTATGCTAACAGGCATGAATTAGAGACTAACAATGTTCTTAGCACTGTTAGCTTTATCCTTAAAACCTTTGTACATTTCTATACAGGCAGAGCTTCATGATCAGAAAGCATTCATTTCATCCGTTTTAAAGTTGCACAGCAGGTCCAGAGAGACTCATTTGAAATCAAGTCTGCTTATCAGGAAGCTGTGTAATCTCAGATTTTTCAGCATTATCTCATGTTCTCTTAATATAGCACTTGGAACAAAATGATGTGAAAAAACATTTAGAATCCTTCTCTACTCCATGAAATACAAATTTACTTAGTCTGTCATTTCCAACATATGCAGTCAAACCATATGTGGATCCACATTCTCAGTACAGTCCAGTGTACCAAAGAGTCGGCCTTTAGTCTCTCCCTCTTTGCACACTTTATTGAAGAGACCGTCAGCGGTGCAGATTTAAGGCGCAAGCTGAAAGATTTGAGCTTTCTCGTCCTCCTTTTTTAGAATTGCCTTGCAGAATGTTCCAGTCAGTTCAAGTTTTGTGAAAACAAAGGTTTCGTTCTAAGCGAAGGGCACACGGAGGTGTTGGATTAGAGAATAACAGATTGTACTAAAAACAAACGTAACAACGCTTTGAATCCCTTCAAAACCATTTTGCTTGTTTTTCTACAAAGTCTCCTTCTGTCCATGTCTTCTTTCTTAATTTTGATTGTTAATTTCTTTTCTGTAGGTAATAAGAATAAAGATTTTTCAGAATCTAACTTGATTGTATTTGTCTCTTGAATCACCACCACAGTGTTTCCGTTCTGTCCAGAACTATCATTACCTACAATACATAACTATCACTTGCATAATCCAAAATGAAGTTTAGTGTTTGGGGCATATTTTTATATGATGTCCAACCAAAATCGCTCTAAACATAATTTATTAAATTATTGAATGTAACATGTTGAGATAAATATTGAATGAAATTACATTTGTTATAGTGTCTTCTTAATATTTATGATAATGAACTTGCGAAAATGACAAGGAACCGGTCATTTCTGCAAACAGTCCAAAAATGCACTTGTTTTATTTCAAGACACAAATAATTGAACTTATCTAGGACTGTGAGGTCTGAGCTGGAGGTGGACGGTGTTAAGATGTCACAATTTGGAGGGACAGGATGAAGTTGGTGTCGAAAGTTATTTTTAGATTGTAATTAACCATCCTGAATCCTCTGAAACATCTGAATCCCTCGTGCCAGCGGTGCTCCTCGTTAAGTCTCTTCCAGCTCCTCCCTCTGCTGTCCACAGGGGGGTTAGGCGTTATCTGTAGTCCAGAAAAAAAACATTACTGGAAAGTGAAGTACAGACAGTGGCGTAGTTTTGTGCTGTTGCATCAGTAACTGAGGTGGTTGTTAACATATGTACAGACTACACCTTTTACATGAAAAGAGTCTGCCACTGTGCTAGCAGCCGTACTGAATGTTTAGCGGGTGAATAGTTTAGCGTGTTAGCATGCCACATTTTGTAACTAGTGCTAAATGCTAAGTACAGCTGAGGTTGTTGGGTACGTGATTGACCTGATGATGGTTCTCAAGCTCGCACAAGGCAATCAAAGGTAGTATGGTTCATCTTCTGGGGAACATGAATGTTTGTCACATATTTTGCAGCCATCCATCCTGTAATTGTTGATCCAAAACTAAATGTCAACCTCAAGGGTGCTAGAGGAGCAGTAAATATATTGACTGAGTCATTTAAATTGTTTCTTTAAAAAAAGGGCTCATGACCTCAGTGAATCTTTGGGGTCAGCCTGGTGCCAGCTTTATTGAAGTCTATGGGATATGTATAGAGAAAGACACTAAAACCCATGATATCTTCGTCGTATGACTTCTGATGAAAAACTGCCTCCAGAAAATGAAAGTACGCATTGCAGAGAGTAGGTTAACCAGTGATATGAAACCTTTCACCTTCCTCCTGCTAACATCCTGGACTGCACCCTTTTCCCTATCTGCTCCTTTCCTCCTGCTAAATATCCTCATCCGGCCCATGTCTTCCTCTCCCAGCCCTCCGCCCTCCCCTTCACTCTGGTACCTTTGCCCTCCACCTGGAAGTCCTCGGGCAGCAGCTTGTCCTGCCGGCTGCCCAGGCTGAAGGCCACCATGGAGAGGATGAGCGAGTCCATGATGCTGATGATGGCCAGGATGTAGGCCCAGCGCACCGTGCAGTTGCCCAGGGTGTATTTGTCGGTCCGCTGGCCACACATGCGCTTCACCTGCTCCGAGTCCCAGCCGTCAGGATAGATCATACAGCCAATCACCATGCAGGTACCTGAGAGCGAGGGAGGCACAGGAGGAAGGATTTAGACCTCACTGCCATCAGCAGTAGCTGTTGATTTATTCAGATTAATACACAAACTTTAGAGGATTTTGATGTGGGTACTATTCTTTAGTACAAATTTGAGGTACTTTACTTGAGTATTTTTTTTAATGCCACTTCACTGCTGTACGTGTTTAAAGGGAAGGGAGGTGACATCACAAAGATACTTTGCAAATTAATATTTTGCAGGCAAAACATGTGGCTTTATAATAAAAAGTAACCAACCGTATGTATAGGCAGTGTTGTAAAAGTACCTGTCATACTTTAGTCAAAGAAAAGATATCGTGTGAAAATATTACTTTGGCAAAGTGAAAGTCAACCATACAAATATGTAAATTGTGAAGTCTCTGATATCAAATGTACTTAGGTTTCAAAAAAGTATAAGTTAAAGTAAATTATACATATATGTAAATGTTTGTATATACTGGATACTATTGGTCGGCTATTATTATCTGGTTTGATATCAAAATTAAGGATTTTTCTTATTCAGTTGATGATCAAATACATTTATATAGAAATATGCTGTGAATTAAGGATCTAAAATACTTCCTTCACTGACTGTGTTTGATTTTTATGTAACGACATGATGACTGCTAGAAGAGCGTCTTGCTGCTGTAGACGGGCAACATAACAAACCACCTTGTCCACCTCCACCGCTGAAACAACAAACAACAAAACAAAGACGACACCAGAGAAATAAACAGCCTCTATATACACACTCCTCACATTCAGGTACACACACACACACACGCAAGTGAGTTGCCTAGCAATTCCAGAACATCTCAGCTCCAGAAAGATGAACTTGTTCATCCATTATTGATTGTGCAGACAGACAGCGGCCCACCTCAGCATGAAGGGCCATGCAAGGTATCAGGTGATGAGGTGAAACATTGCCGCATACACACATGAACACGCACACAAACACACACACCTCACTTTCACTTTCTGAGCCTCAGACACCTTCACTGACTCGTATTCTCATGCTCACTTTCTCAGGTCTCTTCATGACTTTAAGATACAAAAACATAGGAAACCCAGGAGTGTGTGTATATAAAATACACATATATATATCTATATATATATCTATATATCTATACATATATCTATATATATATATATATATATCTATATATATATATATATATTAGGGCTGTCAAAGTTAACGCGTTAATAAAGCGTTAACGCAACGTCCTATTAACGCCATTAATTTTTTTAACGCGCGATTAACGCTCAGTATAAAAAAATAAATAAATTAAAATAACGCGCAATGTATGATTTACGGCCGTCGGCGGCACCCATAGTTTTGATACAGAGGGTGGCAGAAAAATAAGAAAGGGAATCAGAAGAAGAAGAAGCAGGGCTGGTGGTTCGTTAAAAACACGGCGGACTGAAAAGCAGCACTCGCTGCAAACTCCTCATCTCTGCTGTCACTCACGGTGGCGGACATTTGTTTCGCCATCGCCCTGATCATTTTGCGGGACACTCTCTCGTGGCGTTTGCTGATAACTCATCCCCGCATGTTTATCTCAGGCTCCTCGCTAGCCTTCTTCCTCCCTCCAGCAGGCAGCCTGGCGCTGCTGCTGTCCTCAGACAGACGCTGAAGCTCCGTTTCTCTCACTCTCTTGGGGTCAACAGAGAAACGTCTAGCGGCTGCTTCTCCCAAGTTTTCCTCTGAATATATCACGACAGAAAGTTTGAATTTCAAGTCGTACTTTTTATTGTTTTGCTGCACCGGAGCCATGGCGATCATCAGTGTGATACCGACTGACAGAAAGCAGCACACTGCGTGAAAAAGGCGAAGAAGAAAAACGTGCAGTGTCAGTGGACACCACTTGCAAGCCAAACAGACGGCAGATGCAGAGAGCCCGTCGCCCCCCCTCACCAACAGCAGACAACCCTGGATTTATTTTCCTGCATGATTTGAAGTGTTGAATAAACATTTTCATAATGCAAGCATATTTGACCTTTCTTATGTTGTTAAAAGTATTAAGAACATGAAAAAATACATTAAGGTACATTTAGAACAGAAAAAAATGTGCCAAAAAAATTGCGATTAATTGCGAGTTAACTATGGACAAAATGCGATTAATCGCGATTAAAAAAACTGATCGTTTGACAGCCCTAATATATATATATATATATATATATATATATACATATATATATATATATATATATACACACACATACATATGTATACACATACACATACACATACACACTCCTGGGTTTTGGTATCTTTAAATGCAAAATGCAAAACCTCTGTGATCTGACCTCGAAGTAATCCTTTCAGACTAATTTAGAGAGCGGGCTGGATTCTAAAGAAATGATTATACAACTAGATACAATTAGAGGCTTTAATAAAGATGCCGTGTGTATGTGTGTAATATACAGGCACAAAGAGTTTGGCATTCACTGATGCACACACACCGAGAGGCAGGTGTGAGGGAGCAGGCCGAGGAGAAAGTGTAACAGCACACCTCCAGGTTAGTCTCATTATTTGTTTCATTACAGGCTCGTCCTTTCACTTGCAGCTACATCTGTTCACAAGCTGCTTCATGTTGCATGAAACAGACTCAGGTTTCAGTTCTGACTGTGTGCCTGTGTGTTCCTGTGTGTGTGTGTGTGTGTGTGTGTGTGTGTGTGTGTGTGTGGTGTGTGTGTGTGTGTGTGTGTGTGTGTGTGTGTGCTTCTGTTCAATGACCGAGAAGTCGCTGGAGGTTTTTACTGAAATCACCATTTGAAACCATCACTTTGGTCTTTCATTGATGTTCTGGTCTGACCTCTAATTATCCCGGACAAAGTTTTTTATTGTTCTCCTGCGGGACCTTGTTAATGCTGGCGTGTGGGTTTCCTTGTATTTCTGCATGAGGCTCAGATGTACTCTGCTTTTTTCCAAGAATAACCAAAGGGCCAGTGATTAGCGGGGCCAGATGTCCTGAGATTAGGTTGTTTACTGTTGTCTTTGCAGCCTGTCATTCAACTTATATCATAGCTCCGTTTCAAAGCGAAATATCTCACTTTATATTCCACATACAGCTACAGTTATTACTTACACATCAGATCTACACAGAAAACCGGCACGTTTTTAGAATGATACATTGTGAAGAAATAACAGCCCAGCCCAAGACTTTTGTAGCCTTCTCAATGTGTAACTGATTATTTAAAAGTTAGACCAAGTAAGATTTTTTTTAAGATGTTTTCAAGATTTGCTTCAATGATAAAGAGCTGAATAAATAACTCAATCTGAAGTCAATAACTGAAAGTGGTTTGGTTCCACACTTTTGGGGTTAGAATTATGCATGAAGGAAAACATTAAGTGGTATGATGTGCTATAAAAAGGTCCTTGCTGGTGTGGTAATATACAGTAAATGCACTGGAGACGCAGCAAAGCCATGACCATGACACATATGCATGCAAGTGCGTTTCCACCAGATAAAGAAAATAATTAGGAAAACTAAGCCTTGATAAAAAAAGATATTCCATTGTAAGTCATAATTATTACTTTATGTCTCACAAGAATGACTTACCATGGGATTTGTTTTCACTTTTATCAAGGCTAACTTTTCATTGTTTTCTTTTTTTAACTGGCAAAAAAGGGCTCCCATACATATGCAACCCATTATTTGTAAGGATGAATTTGAGAACTACCTTTTTGTATTTTCTACATAGTTTTTCCACTACTTTTGTTTTGAATATGAAATATTTTTTTTTATAATAAATACACGTATATAAGGTGTGTAGTAAATATAGCCTATGTTAGTTTTAGTTCAAAGACCATAACTTGAGACAAGATGCAAGTTTTTGTCAAACAAATCAGTACAGTAATAAGCCACTTTGTGGCAACATGTAGGAATTGACCACCAAGTGAACGTATTCCTCAAAACAAATTGGGGCAGCAGCATATCGCTGGAGAAACCGCCAACTGCTGCCGACTGTAGTCACAGTTAGCTAGTTAGCACAGTTAGCTGTGCAGCTAGCAGTTTGGACTGGGAGCACTGTTGGTGATAACATTGGTAGCACGGAGCTTTGGGGTAGCTGGTTAGCATGCTGCCCTCGGTTGATATCTCTGCAAAGTCAGAACTGTTGTTCTCTCAGTTTGTCTTGAAAATCCTTTCAAGACAAACAAACAAAAAAAAGGTGCACTATGTAGTTTTGATGAAGAAACTTAAATCAGAAGAGAAAAACCTACTTGACTGTTTCTTTAATAGCTAAACAAACAAAATTAGCAAACTTTTTGTTTTTATGACCGAATAAGCAAACTGACCTTAAAGGACATGAAAATGTCATACCGTTTTACTCTGTTTATATGTGGCGGACCCTGCCACCTTTCTAGCTTCAAACAGTGTTCTGGGAATCTTCCTTCCTCTGAGAACAACTTGTTTATTCAATTATGGGAAAAAAAACTGAGTTTTAAAAAAAAAAAAAAATTTTTTTTACCTCATTAATATTTGAGTTTGAATCTCTTCTCCGAAACCACACAGTGCCCCTTTAACGTTCTCACCTAAACTTCTCACACAGTGATCTACACCTGGCTACGAACTCTGGTCAACTCACTGGAGGCCAGCTGCATCCAGGCGCAGATCTTGTACACGCTCCCCGCGTTGCAGAAGAAGAAGAGGCTGAAGCAGACGATGCTGCCCACCACCAGCAACATGGAGATCCCCACGAAGAACATGGCCGTCTTGAAGGCGCCGGACGGGATGGAGCCGAAGTCCAGCGCGCTCCCCTTGCAGGTGAGCTCCGAGGTGAGCGCGTTCCCGATGCAGTAGTGGAAGAGGCCGAAGTAGCCGGCCTGCGGCGTGTTCACGCTGTCCCCGATCCAGTAGGGCTGGATGAACACCACCACGGTGATGACGGCGAAGGTGATGGTGAACACCGTCCACAGCACGCCCACGGCGCGCGCGTTACGCACGTAATTGGTGTGGTAGATTTTGGCTGCCTCCTGCGCCGGAAGCATCGCTCCTCACCGGGTGGAAACAAGTTTGGGAAAACCTCCTCGTCTCGTTTTCTGTCGTCTGTAAAAGTGCTAAAAATGCGAACAGGTAACAGCCTTTATCCTCTCGTTACAACAGGAGCGTTCTTTAAACCCCTCTTGGCTGGATGAAATATCGTCAATCTAACATTAGAAATAACTTCCACAGAGGAAATCTGTCTCCACACGCCAACGTACTCTCTCCAGTGCGTTTAAATCCCCTCTGTGTCAGCTGTCAGAGTGTTTCCTCTCTAGGGGGAGGCTGTGGTCTTCAGATAATGAATGATTAATGGTTAAATGATCCACAGGGTCGAGTAACACTTCTGATAAGTGGCTGTTCTCCTTTCGCTTTTAAAGGTGCACTATGTCGTTTCAGGGAAGACCTTTTAAGAAAGAGAGAAAGATCTTCATTGACTGATTTTTTGACAAACTTAACAAACAAACTGTCTTTGCTTTCATGACTGAATAAACCGAATATGCAAACTGACCTTAAAGGACAACCCAGTTTCATACTCTTTTACTTTGTTTGTATTTGGCGGACCTTGCCAGCTGTCTAGCTTCAAACAGTGTTCAGGGGGCCTTATGTTCCTCTGAGAACAAGCTTGTTTATTCAGTCATGGGACAAAAATAATATTTCCGAGTTTGAAGTACACAGTGTCTCCTTTAAGGTCACAGGCTCTCATTGCTTTAATTTATTAAAGTCAAGACAAATGAAATAATGTGTCCACAATGTTTCAAGTCTGTCTTATATGCTCCTATTTATATTAAAATGTTACTTCTTCGCCTACACAGGTCACACATCATTTTCTTGTGTGCTCTGCGATCCTTGTCACGTACCACCTGTCCGGTTACTTCAGATCCAGCGACTCCCCACCACCTCACCTTCACCGCCTACCTGTTCACCACTTCACACTTCTCCTCATCAGCACTGCAGTAGGATTTACATACCGGCCCATTTCTACTATTTCCTGGCTTTTCGGCCTTATTTTCTGCCTCACCCCTTTTTAGGCTAGGTTTTTCTGTGACTTTTGTCTATTTCGGGCCGTTAGTACACATCAACTTTTACATATCTTAATCAGATCCTATTCAGACATTGCAGCTATCTTTGCATGAGCTGGTGAGCCAGTGATGCAAACGCACCCTGCGTGACTTGTATGTATTACAGTCTCACACTAGATGGAGCTACTGAGCTTCAGTGTAACTACATCACCATGCCAATGATTCTGAACCCAGGTTGAAGTTTCCCCAAATCCCTTTTCAGACAAACACCAAGCTGGGCGTTCATGAGTCTTTGATCACACAGATTAAGAGGACTAAAGCGACTAATTAACCAACAGAGTGGGGTTCATCTGAAGGAACCTGACAGGGTTTGAACTGCCTACCTTCACCGAACAGGACAGATGTCTTTCTATTAACCATCACAGATATAAGGGTATCAGCGTATATGTTGCCCTGATACACACTGATATCAAACCTTTTTTCCTTAGAGATTTTTGTGCAGAAAAAGATGCTTCGGAGTAATTAAATAATGGAATCCCAAGTAAGTTTACTGTTTTAGTGCCCTGGTGTCCTGATGTGACGATAAAGATTATTATTAAAAGGTAAAAAAAAAAAAAAAATCCTCCCTGTTTTATATCTTTGTCACAAGTGTTTGACGACAACATTTGAGAGATTGTTGCAAAAATGTGTGTTTATTGGCTGACATATCAATCTCAAAATCCCTGACTTCCTTCTATCGGCATCAGCTCCCAAAAAAAAATTACATTTCAGTTCACTTGTGTTGTGGTTAGGTGTCAGTGGTGGAATTAATATAAATAGAGTAAATAACTATTAACTAGAGCTCTCGTATAAATGTATTAGACTAAACAGTACAATATTTCCCTGGCCTATAAAATCCTTAAGCTTGTGTAAGAGGATGTCATACTTTCCTCCTTTCTTTCTGATGTTGTGTATTCACTCGATCGTCATCATCGATCGTCATCATCAATCATGGGAAAAACCCAGCATGCGTTTATTTCAGCAACATTAAACGATCATGTTGATGTATCGTCACAGTTACATTGTGGGCTGTGAATGCCGTTATGTCCACAACAACAAAAGACGAGTTGTGCTGCTGCAACGCAACTCATTCGGTCGTCGCATAGTGTTTTTCCATGTTGCTGTTCCATGCTTTTGTTCTCTGTGTTGGCCCACATACCGCTGCACTGCAACAACACATGACCGTATTGACTTAAAGAAGCCTTTTCACGTGCTCGATGCTGACATATTTGACCTGTCGTTAGCCTTCAGGTCCTAATCAGCTGATCCTTAGTTGTACAAAGCCTCTACCGGACTCCTTGCAGCCTGACTCTTGACCTTGAATCCATCATTTCCCCTGAATCGTGTCTGTGATGTTCAGCCCGCTTCATATTCTTCTTTACTGTTTGAACACGTGTAATGGGTTGACAGATCAGACAGCAGCGGTGTATGTGTGTGTGTGTGTGTGTGTGTGTGTGTGTGTGTGTTGTGTGTGTGTGCGCATGTCTTTGTGTATCCATGTCTTTGTGTGTGGGCGCTGGCGTGTCAATGCACTTAGCTTTATTAAGTGATACTGTCCCAGAGTGAGAGGCAGGCTGTTTATAATCAAGTTATTCAGGAGCAGCAATCCAATTTTCCCATGCAGAATGGAGTAAAGATTTCGTGTGTGCGTGTGTGAGAGAGTGTGTGTGTGTGTGAAGCTTGTAGACGAGACAGAGGATGGGATTTGACGCTTTTCCTTTGCATTTTATTTTTTTTATATTGTGCGTTTGTACATGCCTGTGTTTGTTCTCCAAGTGGATGCATCAACTGTGGCGGTCCATATCAGTGAGAAAACTGCAAATCATGACTGACACTGGTCTTAGCTAAACTAAACACTTTTTGTTTTACTAAGTCTTTAAATAGAAACTGATTTAAAAAGTTATCTGTAGAGCTCCGTCACTTTGCCTTCAAGGGGAATTCAGGACTCTGGTGATGCTCCTTATCTTCCATTTCGCCCCAGGTGGATGCCGCGCGTACGTGTGTGTAATTAACCCTTTTATAACCCCATTAGGCCTATTTTCTCCGAAAGCCTCTGAGAGCACAAAGAAGCTTTTCTGCCATTTCAGCATCTCTTCCTGTCCCTTTCTGCCTGCCTGCCTGTCTGCTCCGGAGGCTGTTTCCATAGAAACAGGGTGCAGGATTGCCCTCGCAGAGATGAGTCGGGGCAGGATGACAAGAGAAGATGAGCACACTGAATAATTAGGTAATTGTACTGATTTAACGACAGGTAGGTAGTCGGTGAAACTAGCTTGTGATCTTACTTTCATGGACCATCAAAACTCTGCTGAATTTTTGTGTCAGGAAATGTTTGTTTTTTAAATCCAGAATTCACAAAACTTACTTTTTCTCACTTTTTTTTTCTCTTGAAAGTGTGTGTGATGGGGGGTTGTAAGCTGTCACAGATGGACTCCATTAGTCAGTGTGTGAGTAAAGGCATGCAGTGGGCTCGGGGCAGGGGACTGGAGAACAACCACTCCTTGTTGACCTCCTCCTCTCATCCCACACACGCACACACACACACACACACACACACACGCTCCGGCCTCATGCCCTGTGATGCAGCAGTAACTCAGTCAATGAGTGCCACTACCTCTCTGAAACACCCCGAGGCTGCTGCAGCCACCACAAGCCACCCTCCAGCCTCCACCCCGGCTGCTGCCCGGTCACAGCCCAGGAGGAACCATCGGAGCCTGGGCAGAAATGGACCAAAGTGTGGGTCAGCCTGTGCCCCCGGGGATGGAAGCTGGAATGTAGGTCTGCTCTACAGGGGATCATTACCGATCGCTCATCACTGTTACATCCCTCTGTGACTGGTGATCACTGTGTGAATAGTTTTATGAACATCCATTATATCAGGGAATGATATGAAACCACGTGACATCATATCGGGATACATTTAAAATGTTTGTTTGCTGCAAGTGCTACAGCTTCCTTCACAGATTTAGATTAAACACACCACAAGGTACTTTTAACTGGTTATGAAACAGTCTCACTTTAACACTGATGCTTTTACATGACCAAGGAGGCCAGGGGGAAGATGAGCTATTTGTGTATAGTTCTGGGGGTCTGATAAGTCATAAAACAACTTTTTTTTATGACACAGTGCTGAGGAGGCATTGAGGAGCCTCATGGCCTCAGGAGAGAAGCTGCTCTGTAGTCTGACGGAACATTATGGCACTAGAACAAAGTTTACTTGTCTCAACTTCATATTAGAGTTATTAATCTTGCATTTCCACAAATAGACACATCACCGCATCCTCATGCACCCTGCAAACTGCTGTTATACTAATAGTATAACAAAAGAGTTACCTGCTTGTTTCACTCCATTTAAGAGCAAATGCATGCGCTGACCAGATTAAGTTCTTCTCACACTGCTTTTGTCCACAGGGGGCCCCAAAATCTGCAAAAAATTAATCTCCTTGTAGCAGCTTTAAAAAGAATACTTAAAACATTTGTGAAACATACATTCTTGTCAAGAGTCAGGGGAGAAAAAAAAGATACTACTCTTATATGTGCCATTAAATAAGAAATGCTGCAGCCAGCAGCCTCGCCCTAAACACAGCTGATAAACCACGCTGTTCTCTGGCCTCCCTCCCGGCCTTCTGCTACTGCTGCTGACAGGGGTCACTCATCCTCCGGAGCCGCTGGGAAAAGGCAGTAAGAGCTAGTTTAACTCTGTTTAAAGTTCGCAACATACACTGACGCCTAGCAGCGCCTCTAAAGGTAACTAACTAGCATGTAACTAGCCGGTTAGCATGCTAACCTCAGCAGATGTAGATGTCATTATGTCAAAACCGTTACCTCTTCCCATTCTGTGGATCATTTATGAATATTTTCAGCTGAAATTCTTACATATTGCACTTTGCTTACAGACCACAGCTTATATTTAACAGAAAGATATGAGACCAGTAGCAATCTTCTTATCTAACTCTTGGCAAGAAAACAAATAACCATTCTTCAAAATAAATGAAAACATTATGCAAGCATGACAGAACACTTTATAGTGCACCCAAACTATCATCGCATTGTTTATATCAAGACTTGAAATAAAAAACGTTGTAATATTTGTCATTTTAATTTCACTCAGCTGGCATCAAAGCAGGGGCTCAGAAACTGGGGGCTGCCCTGGGTAGAGCCAGCGTTTTGTTATTGGAAGGTCGCTGGTTCGATTCTGCATGTTGAAGTGTTCTTCTACAAAAGGTCTGCTAAATGCCCTAAACGTAAATGTAGTGCCACTGCAGGGTGAGTGTGGATGACAAGAGGGGGAATAAGGGGCGAAGGTAAGTTGATCGAATATGAGGCATCTGTGCGGACCTTTATAGTTCCCCTGTCATTGTTAATAATTGTAGAAAATCGAGGGGTGGGGAGCGTGAACTTTGTCTTCTGGGTGGGGGAGCCTGGCCTGAAAGAGTTTGAGCACCACTGTTTTAAAGAGACACACACCACGTCCTCTGTATGCACTGAAAGTCGAGCTCTGCAGGTTGATACAACAAAGCACTGCAGGGGTCCACACCTAAGAACCTAGAACCGAGAACCGACAACCTAGGAGGATCTGCTCCGCTTCATGCAGCTGACACACATAAATCTGCAACACATAAGCAGCTCCTCTGGTCACACACACACACACATACATGAAACACAGACACCATCAGACATCTGTGCGCACACTCAGCCACATGTTACCACTGACAAGTAAAACAAAAAAAAAAAGTGTGCAAAATTCAACTTCCTGACTTTTCATTTCGCCGGTTGCACCTCTTCCTCTGCCAGCCAGTGATTCGTCAAATGTGCGTTTGCGTAATCCTGGGCCCAATTCACGCAGTTTTGTTACGGTAAAGAATGGCGGATTAGTTTATGGAGCTTCAAAGCCAAGTATAGCATGTGAGGGGATTACAGACACATCAAAGAATATGGATGGAGAATACATTAGGGTGCAGTCTCATCTTCCATCTCCCCCTCTCCGTCTTGTTTCTCTGCGTTTTTCTCAGAAGGAGGCCGCAGAGCGTTCAAAGAGAACATTGGCAGTGAGTGCATTACGTTTTATTTATTTATTTTTTGCTCAGTTTAATCCACAACACTGATTTATACGTTTAACAGTCTTATAACGTTGGAAATTTGACAACGGATGATTTGATTCACATTTATATATTACATTTTATATTAAAGACGTAGAAAAAAAAAGACTGCGGCACATTTAAAGTTATGAGTCATATTCTTGTTTTTCGGGTCAGGATATAATCACACGTTGCAGGAAGGAGAAGAAGGGCCATCAGCTAAGATTCATGCAGTGTGTGTGTGTGTGTGTGTGTGTGTGTGTGTGTGTGTGTGTGCGCGCGCGTGTGCGTGTGTTGCTGAGGGAAGATAAGTGCCAAATCCGAGCGGGAGAATGAATCGCCGATTTCACCGTGACTGACAGAACCCGAGGGCCGCTGGAGTGAATGTATCTGAACGCCTCTTATGTAATTAGGGTGCTGCTATTTTGACTTCACGTAGCCCTAAATATGGGGATTATGCTGCAGTTTGGAAATTGCAAATATTAAAAATATCTTCAGGGTGTTATAACCCACACAGCTCGGTTATGAAATGTGCTTTTTACATGATAAAGTGCTGAGGAGGTGGTGGCACGCAGAGGAGGAATCAGGATTTGAAACCTGTAAACATGCCTGCAGAGGACTGAAGGGGACTTAACACACGCTTACAGCACAGCCTAATTATGTAATAGTCCGAATGAGTCGGTCTTAAAAGTTCACCAGACGCAAAGTAAGGTGAGGGTCTGTGTGTGTGTGTGAGTGTGTGTGTGTGTGTGTGTGTGAGCGCACCACGCTTGTTTGTGCGCTTTGCAGCCCCACTTGCGGTGGCCCGTTCCCAGCACATCTAGGAGGATTGCAGCTTATCCTCATAACTGGATGTTAATCTTGTGTGGAATCCAGCACTGCTTCCCCGCGGAGCGTGGCCTGCGATGCACTAACACCGCCACCTGGTCCCCGGGACAGCACACACACACGCACACACACACACACACACACACACACACACACACACACACACGATCAGACTCATAAGCTCCTCTGTGTTTCGTTACATAAAAGTGATGGTGACTGCAGGGACTTTATTCTGCATCCAGACTGAGAGCAGTGTTTTTCTTCTGAACCACTGCACGGTCAGCTGGGCTGGTTTTCAACAAGCTCGTACACAAAAAAGTTTTTGGAGTTGTGAAATCAGTAGCTGTATTTTTGTAATACTGAGAGATAATGACTGTCACTGGCCAACTGTCAGTTTTGAACATGAGTCATAGACCGTGAGGAGGATGTGGATTTGGAACAGTTGGAGTTTTCTCCACGAGTGTGGATTTGACTCCTGCCTGGATACAATAATGTGGTGAAGCCAATTTGCATATATCAGTTAGAGGAAACTGAGGTGGAGGGAAGCAGGCAAAAACAACATCGTGGTGTGCTTGAGTCATCAAGTACTTTTGCGTATGCTACTTATTCTACTGCAGCACTGTTCCAATAGTATTAATGTCATTTAACAATATCTAGGAAACAATAACTTGTGAGATTATAATAAAGTTATATTTGCATTCCTTTAAAGGGGCACTATGTAGTTTTGCAGAAGCAATTCAAACTCAGAAATATTTATTTTCTTGCATAACTGAACAAACAAGCTTGTTCTCAGAGGAAAATAATGTCCCCAGAACCCTGTTTGAAGTTAGAAGGGTGGCAGGGTCCGCCACATATAAACAAAGTAAAACAGTATGAAACTGTGTTGTCCTTTAAGGTCAGTTTGTTTATTGAGTCATGGAAACAAAGAGCGTTTGTTTTTTTAGTTTGTGTTGACATCACAAACTACGATGAATTTCCCAAAAACTACACAGTGCCCCTTTAAGGGCCATTGTAACTGGTAATAATTGAGTAATACCTTATATTTGATATTTTCCTTAATAATTTACACTAAAAGATACAGAATAAAACACTAAGAAGGAAGAGCAGCGTCTCTGTTTGAACAAAGAGAAAGCATTTCAATTTCCCCTTTAGAAGAAATCTGACTCAGCAGGAGGGGGAAGTGAGCAGAGAGTAACTTCCCATACAAACCACAGCAAATTAACTCCATCTTCTCCCCGAACATAATAACCTCTGCATGCTTTTCGGCCTTTGACCTGAAGGTGTTTGAACCTGCGGCCCCTCCTCTCCGTCATGGGAACAGGCTCCCTCTGTTTATGGCAGTTTAACGGACCTCAGATGTCGCCGCTGGCTCGATGTGCTTTAGGTTTGTAATCTTTACTGCCCGATGTGGGTGTGCTGCCAGGCGGGGCCACACCGGCCCGTCGAGCACGCTGATTGGTTGTTTCATGCTAGATGAAGGCGGGGCTTATTGGGCTGTTGGACGAACTGCGCGTCAATCAAATGCGATTACGATGCGTTCAAAGACTGCTCGTTCTTTTGGATAGTCGTGGAACGTGCAGTTAAATTAAGGAATCGGCATTTTGTTCCTCAGTTCATTTGACCTTGTTGAGGTGGTGAATTTAGCTAAGTGCATTCACATAGGTGTAAATTAAAAGTAAAGTAATTGCACCTTACGTACATACTTTTGCTATTGTGCTTGTTACTGTACTATAGTGATTTGTTAAACTTCTTTACAGATTCATATTCTACATACAGCGATGTTCCATGCCTATAAAATGTGACATATAGTTGTAAATTAAACTACCCAACAGTATGTTAATCAGTTACATTAGCTCAACTAGGACCAGTTGCAACATATCCTGTTTAATGCATATGTAGGACATACACTATAACAAACAGTAATACAACTAAGAGTGGCTATTCTGCTTCAAAACAAATACATTTATTTTAATACTTGATACTTTTACTGATTTTAAACATCAAGTTTAGTTTATTTGTCGGGAGGGGGACTATTCAAACTATGAGTTATGTTATGCGATGTCTGTAGTGGCTCTGCAGGGAGCTTTCCTACGTTCATTCCATAATACTTCAAAGAGAATGTCCTTTGGAGCATGAAAGAAAAGGACCATATGAATCTAATAAAGGACACTTTCCAAGTGGCAATCTGGGAGATGTAGGAATCGATGTTTTTAGAACTTGACCGATAAACTAGACTAAAAGTCAGTTTACCTCAGCCTCGGTGCTTTCATACGTCTCTTGCAAGTCACCCAGCTTGATAAAGTCACATACACAATCAGTGGAATACCCCTTTCAGTAAAGGTAAATGTGAATATCTCTTCAGCCTATGCCTATGTGTGCCTTTATATCACTTGCTTATTGTGTTGGGCATGTGCTTAATATAACAGAAATATGACTCAGAAGCTGAGCCAACATTTTCATCTATCAGTAACCATGATGAAGGTTTGAATGTGGAAAGTGGTTAATGATATTTATTGATAATTTTCCCTTTTTCCCAATGTTATTTCCAGACGATTATCCCCTACAACCCTCCTGTGGCACACCACTGTGATGTGGACTTTCCACAGCCATCTGTGCGACCTCCACTGAAGATGAGCTGAATAATTCCGACAGTCAGTGAAGGCGGCAGCACCGCCTCCAGTGCACGGTCTCAGCGCCGCTCCAACGTGATCGCGTCTGTCTGAGAGCAGCGGTGTGGCTTCAGAGGAGCGCTCACACGCTTCGCTCGTACGCACTTGAAACAGGATGTAGCGGCTAAGACGGAGCACGGAGAGAGACAAGAAGAAGCGAGTTCAAACTCCGCGATGTGACAGAGACCGTTGAGCCATACAATGAGCGCCACAGCGGAGGGGAAGCAGAAGAAGCAGACAGGAGGAGTCCCGACGAGGCAGCTCACCGCCGGCAGGTCTTGACGGCTGCTCCCGCTGACCTGAGACACTCCGCACCGCCGCGGCACCGCACGGTCTGCAGGCACTGAAAACCAAAAAAACCAAAAGCCAACATAGCCGAAATACTCCACATCCCTTCGGCGGACCTTGAAAGCGATAATGGCGAGTCTGGGCGACTGCTGTGTGAAGGTTGCGTTGAGGTAAGCCTCCCTACTACGTCTGTCTGCTGGAAATGTGCCGACCTTAGCAGACCACATTGTGTCTGCGCCTCCGGGCGGTCAATTAAACGCATCCCGCACACCTATAGTCTCATTTACTCCTCCACCCCCCAGTGTCTCTGCTCATTGTGGCATACAGCGTGTTACACAGCCACAGAGAGAGAGCATCACACCTGCTTTGCTAACACAAGGGTGGTGCTCTGCTCTGTGTTGAAAAGCCCTACACCACCACCTCCATACGATTGTCTTCACGTATGGAGGGGAATAAGTTATCCACAGCATGAGCGTGGTTGTATGTGAAGCAGAGGGGTGCGTTCAGGGTTTATCATTGGGTGAGGTGACAAGGACGGCTGCAGACAGGTGCAGGGAGGAGAATGGGCGTTTCTCTCCAAACCAATTTTTTTTTTTTTGCATTATCATTATTCTTATCCTCACATGCAGCTGCCTGCAGTCTCACCTTATCCTAAACCGTGTCCACTGAACACCATATACGGCTGATTTGGCTCTTTAAAAGCTAAAAGCTAAAAGCCCGTGCTGCTTGGTTTTTTTTTTTTTGGTCATTTTTTTTTTTTTCTTAAAGGCTGCCTCTGCAAATGAATCAAGCACAAAGAGATGCTCTCCTCCAGAGCTGTGTCATTCAATGCCTTTGTTGGAAATGCACCCAGAAGCTCGGGCAGCACACAGCAGCTTTTTTTGGATCGGGAGATACCAGCCCGAGCAGCCTATCGATTGTGCGCGTGCCAGGACTGAATGCTCAGATGAGCATATGAGCAGATGAGCATATATAATGTGCATGTGCTGGCCCCCGTAAAACTGGGAGGCATGGCTAGAGTGGGGTGTGTTTTGCGGCTGCGTCTGTGATCATGCTCATTTTGCAGCGAGGCGGTGGTCCGACAGGCAGAGCCGCTGTCCATTAACTCAGACCCTCCCAGACCTTTGTTGTACAGGCCAGTGAATCCCACTGAGAGTCCTGCACGAGAGGATCGTACAGCGCAGATGCAAAGAATGAAAGTAGCCTCTCGTACTGTGCAAATGTAAAGAAAGTCATAGTGGAATTTAACTACTCTTCATCGAGGATCCCTTTGAGGTCTTGGGACCCATTTATTGAACTTAGTGGGGGTTGGGGACGGGGACGGGGGGGTTGAGCAGTCCTCGCAACCGATGGCCCCATTTCCCCAGGGGAGGTTTTCAGAGTCACTTGTCAATCAGCCGCTGAGTGAGTTTCCTTTGTGCTGCTTCACAGCGACAACTGTAACAGGAAGTGGGGAGGGCGGTGCTGCCAAAAAAAAAAAAAAAAGACAGCAAAGAGACAAAAAAGGTGAAAGGAGAAGTCAGAGAGAGGAACAGCTGGTGGCTGCTGCTCGACTGAAGTTATTGATTAGAGTCTGGAGAGCAACTTGATGGAGTGTAGCTGGATGAATGAAGGTGACAGCTACGCACAAACACCACATGTCTGCCTGTGTGTTTAGCTGTCTTCTTTGAGATGACGCAACGTCGACACGATCATTTCCTGAACCCGAAAAAAAAAAAGGTCCAAGCAATATAATCGCAACAATCAGTTTTATTAGCACGAGTTTCACGTTGTAATTAAACAGCCCCGGCGTAATTACGCGACTTCGCTGGTGGCCGAGCTGCCCCTTTTCATCATGTGTGATCTGCGTGTGTGTTCACATGCCCTGTGAGTTGCCACCAAAAGCCTCTGCGCGTTTGACAGGAAATGGGAAGCCCACAAATAAACACGCGGAGAAGGACGACTTCCTGCTGCATAAGCGACGGTTTCCCCCAAATTTCTTTCCCCAGAGAAGTCGGGCGCTGATAAGAGAGGGACGGTGTTTAATTGCTCCCATGTTGTGTAGACCCTTCAGGGAGACTACAGGACTGTGTGTGTGTGTGAGGATGCATTTGGAGGGCAGTGAGGTTGTCGTGAGGGCCAACACACACACACACACACACACACACACACACACACACACACACACACACACACACACACACACACACACACAGTCTGAGTAGCCGGCATCCATTTCCTGAATGTCTGCACTGCTTTCCCCTTAAACAATGTCCACATAACCAGTGACATGACCTACAATCCTGCATTCAGACCTGACCTCAATGTGGACACACACACACACACACACACTGAAGTCAAGTCAAACCTGACGAGATGCTTGTAATGGAACTCCCGACTAAGTGGCTGCTGTTAAGTTGCATCTGGCTGGGCTGTTTTGTCTGCTGCAGGAGCTTAAGTTTGATGCAAACAGGCTATAAGACTGAGAAGACTCCTCCATTATCTCTATAGTCTTTTGAACCCCCACACACAGACATATGTGCAGTTTCACTTCACCTCGAGGGTGCCTCCTCCTCCTCCTCCTGCTCCTCCTCCTCACCCTCCAGCTGATCTCATGTTGAGTGAAGCTTTATGTCGGGGGCTGTCTCTGAGTGTGCCTGCGCCACCCATAAATGTCAATAATGCAGCTTTTGTGTTTACGCGTGTAGACGACAGTTACGAGCAGTTTGCATATCGACCCGTCTTCTCTGCTGTTTCTCCGCAGTTCCGCCACTTACTCAGCTTCAGCTGCGGCGAACGGCTCTCCCGCCAAAGTGCTAAGTCAGCCTCGGTGGCTGCGTATAAATAGACACAAAGACAAATCTGTTTAGTGCTCTTGCGGTCTTTGACCTTGTGATTGTTGCTCCATGTTCTCACCTGAACAGACAGCTCCTCGAGGCTTTCCTCTCCGTCTTATCTGAATAGAGAGACCTGTGGAAGACACCAAGGAGTGATTCAACAGTCCTGTGCGTTTCCTGCATTTGTGGTTCGACATGATGACTGATATGGAAATAAATAAGACAAAATATTCAGTGTTCTGTCAAAACCCCATGTGTGCATGACTGGGCTGTTTTGGACAGATGTGACGCAGAGCGCTTTGGCTTAAAGGCGATGGGAGCTCAGCTGAGAGCAAAGATAATATTCTTTATCTCTCTGGTTCAGTACCAGCTCTAAAATAGTGCATCGCACAAGAAAAGAAGTTTATCACAAATCCGTAAAAGTGTTGCCGCCTCGTGACCAAAACACCGGCTTCAAAACAAAACAGGAGTAGCAGCGGAATACAACTGCGGAAGGGGCCCCTCACAGCTGATACACAAAAGGCTTTAAATGGGAGGTTTTCTGTTGCTGGACGTATGTCCTGTGTAGGCTACCAGTCTCATCTGTTTCCTGTGTGTGTGTGTGTGTTAACTGTTTGCTGCACAGGCTCTGTCTGGGTTACACACCTCCCCAGGGGGTTGCCTTTTTAAAAATGACTGGACTCTGGGTGGGAAACTGTGGATGTGTTTTTGTGAGCGTGTTATCAGCCTGCAGTATGTACCGGTCACACAGTAGTGCTGCAATGTAATCTCCTCACGAGTGCATTCTTACACTCAGTCTCAACATTCACCCCCCCGCCCCCCCTGGCACTCCCCAGCGTTTTTACAGTCACTGGTCAGGAAAAGTGAAAACAGTTTTGCTTTGCTGATTGGAGTAGACGCTGAAGTTGTTTCCAATCAGTGACTCGGCCTCGCTCGAGGGCAGAGGAGCAGGAAACATGACGGGGCACACGCCCAAGTTGTCCGTCCACAGCTGGGCATCACTTCCTCCTCACGCTGGCCTGCTGGTCACATGTTTTTTTTTTTTTTTTGGTTGTTGTTGCCCTTCAGACCCATCAGACCCAACAGTTTTGTGTGAATGTCCTTTGTAGCAAGAGCGCTAAAGACGGCGTCTGGACAGTAGGTACTGTATATCCAAGTGATGGAATTAACCTCCGACGTGAGGCCTGACAGTTGATAGAAACACCATGGACAATCAGGCTCAGTGGCTTTACAAGACGATTGTGGCGGAGGAGGTAAAAGAGGTCTGCAGGACAAAGAAGATCTCGAGGTTGCCGAGCGACATCACTTAATCCTGTTTCCCCAAACAAATACACAACACCTCTTAATGACACGTCTGATGACACGTGTATAGAATAATAGAGCGATTTGATCGTGTTTATGAGACACCCGCCTGTCAGGGAAGTGCTGATTGCATGCTGATGCATGGGGATTCAAATGGGTTGAGCAA
The DNA here is from genome assembly GCA_963678695.2 of Diplodus puntazzo. Classification (NCBI taxonomy): domain Eukaryota; kingdom Metazoa; phylum Chordata; class Actinopteri; order Spariformes; family Sparidae; genus Diplodus; species Diplodus puntazzo. The sequence goes on along the minus strand of OZ023157.1, from coordinate 22,640,553 downwards.
CAGTGTGTCGTCTGTCGATGAACTTCTTCTCTAGTCCCAAATGGCGTGCTGCTGTTGCAGAATGACTTCCTGTAAGACTGCCGCTGGACTATCCACGCTTTCCTGTTCACTTCCTGCTCTGCGAGCTGCTGATGAGCCCGCTGACACGATTCAGTTAAGACGGAGGCCTCGGCAGAGAGCGTGAAACTGCAGGAAAATAGACTTGAAGCTAAGCCTCGGGGCATTTTTCTATAAACCTTCGAGGAATCAGTGTGCTGCTCTGTAGCCCGAGTGAGAGAATCAGCTCAAGTCCTACTTTAGAGGAACACATTTTTCTGCTCTCCTGTGACGAATAGGCCCGTTGGTCCTGACTAAAAAAACTTGGAGAAAACAATCGAAGCAGAGTGTACTCCCTCTACATGTTTGCCTCATCCTTTTATTTTCTCTTGCTCAAGCTCGTCCGCGCAATAAAGCGTGGAGCTGTGACCGAAACGTTGGAAGCTCACCAGCTTTCTCCCCCATTTCGCCCACTCTTTGCACGTGCAGACACAAACGCGCACATAGATCTGTATTTATTTGAATTTCATCCATTCGAATTCAGCGAGGAATGAAAGGCTCTTCAGTGTGAGCATTTGCATCTTCCTGTTATCAGGGTCTCATCGTATGTCAGCTGGAGCTTAGCTTCCAAACAGCCCGAACTGTCATCGTTCAGTCTGCTTTGGTCAGCGCAAAAAAATAATGATTTTCCTCGTTCTTTAGAATTTTCGTGAGACTTAATTGCATTTGTGCGGTCTGCACATTTTTTAACTAGTTTTTGTGTTGTTGTCGTCAAAAGATGGGCGTGTATGTGTGTGTGTGTGTGTGTGTTTGTGTGTTTGTGTGCATGTGTTGGGGGGGTGAGGTGGAGCAGAGGCCCTTTAAACAGAGCACCTCATGGGTGAGCGCAGACAGAGGACACAGTGTGAATGAGTCTGATGTCACTGCAGCTCTTTGTGCTCTGTGCTGAGTTTGCACACACACACTCACACACACACACACACACACACATACATACACTCACACACATGCAGATAAAGACACACCAAGCAAGGGCAGAGAACTGGAGGGCAAACAGGGATGAAGAACGGGAGGCCATATTTTCAGACGGGAAGGGGCGAAAGAGTCAATTTTTGATGTCGTCTTTGTTCGATGAACTGCTCCCTCTGCTCTCAAAAGGAGCAACGCTTCCTGCAATTCAACGCAACAAATACAAAGAGAAATCAAAGAGGAAAGGGGACGGAGGAGGGTGGGTGGTGGACAGAGGGAGGAGGAGGAGGGGCGGGGTAGCAAGTGTGTCTTCTGTTGTCAAAAGGGCTACTGTAGCGTGCAAATATGAGCTCTCAGCCAGTCGTGCAATCAGTGAGCGTCTGCATGGGGTGCGTCCATCCGTGTGTGTGTGTGTGTGCGCGTGTGTGCACATCTGAGCGTCGTGTGTGTGTGTATGAATAATTTGGGCCCAGCTGCACGTGTTTGCCATATTCCCACACAGGGAGGAAGATGCAGAAAGACGGAGGCCCTCAGGTGTTGTGTCTAGACTGTATATAGATTTTATTCACTTCTCTGTTTTAATGTTTAATGTTCATCCTAAACAGACTCGGATTATATCCTCTTTGCTTTTTTTAAAGCCGTGAACTAGAAACATGACACAGCTTGCCAGTAAACAAGTGATTTCTTCTCCCTCCCACTCTTATTAATCACTTTATCTCTTGAAACACTAAAACGCATCTTTCCTCAGTCGCCGAACTGTGTGATTTTACAGCATTGCGGACCGTAAGCAGGTCAGCGTTTCTGTGGGAGAGCTTCACTGTGCTCTCTCTGCCTCTTCACTGCGTCCATCTGAGGCGGAATTATTCATATTCACAATGTTTTTCCTCCTGAATTCATTTAAGTGGATTTTTCTTTCGGGCCCCATGTGACTTTCCTGGACAGCGAAGTTGGATTTAGCCTCAGATGAGGAGGTGTAGATATTAATATAAGACAAAGCATGTGAAGATCTCTGAATTTGGGCCAGGCTGTCTGCTTTGTGTTTGTGTGCATGCTTCAGTAGAGCTGCTGTCAGGGTATGAAGGGGTGTGTATGTGTGTGTGCGTGTATGTGTGTGTGTATGTATGTGTGACCAGCTGGCCCATAATCACCTTCAGCTCTAAGTAGCTTAATCGCTGCTGGAGTTTGTGTGTCTGAGTTTGTTTTGTGTTGTTGTGTGTCTGTGAATGGAGAGATGACAGCAGGGTGAGGACGCTTCAAAATTGCTGAATTCAGCTTTAAAGTTACTGGCAAACTGAAATGTATCTACTTTATAGCTGTAGTTTAACAATACTTCGAACACCGCGAAGTGCTATATATCAGATGTTGGCATGCCAAAATGGTTCACAAGGTAAACATTACATTGACAATGCTAGCATGTGATGCAGCATCACATGCTAGCATTGTCAATGTAATGTTGCTGAGCATCACGATTGTAATGTTTAATGTGTTAATTATTTTGGCATGCTAACATTTAATTATTAGCACTTGGAGGTGTTAAAAATATCGGACAAATTAAACCAGGATGCTATCATGCTAGCATCGTCATCGAAATGTTTACCGCGTTAACTGTTTTTTTCTAGCGTGTTGACATGCAAACATTTACTAATTAGCTCTATGAGGTGTCAGAAGTATTAGATTGACATGAATTGACATCAACGTGCTAGCTTTGGCATTGTGAGCATATAAGCATTCTGATGTTAGCTGATGTTAGCATTTAGCTCCAATCATAGCTGTGCCCTTAGTGCAGCTATGCGGAGCTGCTAGCATACAGGTGGACCCTTTGTCTTGTTGATAAAAAGTCAAATATACGGACATCAGACTTTTTCTGTTTCGCCGTGATGTAAAGTAAAGTCTATGGCAAAGACACTAGCTGCTGTCGACTGTCAGCGTTACAAGCTATCATGTGGCTAGTCCGGTACAGTGTTGCGAAGAAGCTAATTGCATCATTATTCATTTACATCACAAGCTTCTTGAGAAAGTAAGGGCAATAACGTCAGCCATGTGTCAGCAGCTTTTTTGTGTGAATCAACACTATCATGTCATTCTGCTGATTGGCCTTAGCACAGCGAAATCAGCTTGTGAATTGTTTAGACTGATTCAGGAAGTGTCATTAATGGGCATTGAAGTACGTACCGCAGGACCAGGTGCCTTTAAATACTTTTGTATGTTAAAAGACATAACGATTATTTGCAGATTGTGTAGATGTAGACTTTGCTACCTCCTTGAAATACAGAATATAACATTAAAATAGGTAATTTGCATCATGAGAAAATGTCCTTGAAGGCATCGCCTCTGACACTTAAAGCCTGCACAAGAAAGAGGCTGCTCAAAAGCTGCAACTGCTCTGTCACCCCTGGAAACAAACAGAGTCTGGTGCTCCTAGTGATTCCTGGTAGACAAACAGCCTTATAACTTTAATTCTGCCAAGACAGGCCAGCAGGATGAACTAGTTTAATGCCCTTTCTGGTAGAAAATAAGCTGAATTTAGCTCAAGCTCATCATCTTATCGGCTCCACCATCAGACTAATACTCATCATTCCAAGGCCATGGCCTATCTTTAGGCTTTTCACCTTACCCAAAACACCACTGCATAGACAAAGAGAATACACGTGTATGTGCATGTACCTGACTAGGTCTTTACCCTCTGGCTAGGTTTAAATTCCTACAGACACACAGACATGGTGGCTGGCTGCATTAGCACTCATGCTAAATGCTGTCTGACAGTGAGGGGGAGCTGGGCTGGTGGTAATGCTAAGCAACCCTCCAGGGAGACAGACAGACAAGCGGAGTCACGGCAGGAGTCTGCAGCTCTGCAGCTCGTGTTGTATGCTGTGTGTGAGAGAAAAAGCCAAACACTCCCACAGGTTTTGGCAGCTGTGTGTTTTCTTGAGGTGCAACTTTTATATATTTGAAATATACCTCCACAACATACAAGTATTGCATGACAGCTAGTATTTTGTGTGGCTGTGTGGGCTGCAGTTGAAGTCTTCTCGGCTCCCAGGCATCTAAACTATCAGATAACACGTGAAACAGCAATTCACATTTGAATAACGCACATATAGATGCATTTGAGATGCAAAATACCAGCTGTGACCACAACATTTCACATTAAAAATCACTTTTTAAGCACATGTTAATACATTTACACATAGGAGCAGGATGTGGAGCAATTTAATTTTACATGCAAAGCTGTATTTCATATGTAAAAAAAACTGAGTGCATACCTCCACTAAGGCAGTGAGTACAGAAACAGTCCCCTTTTGTACGTACCCATAGATACCAGGCACCTATATACACCTGATTTCGCCATGCCTTATTCCCTGAAAAATATTCCGCCCTAAAATGAAAAAGAATTCCTGGATCCAGCCCCTTTATCTAGGACCAGACCAAAAGTTAATGGGGTCTGTTCTCCATCATGCATCCAAGTTTTGTGGAAATCTGTTCTGTATTTTTTGGGTAATCAACCAACCAACAAACTAAATGGACATGGATGAAATCATAACCTCCTTGGAGAATTTAAAAAAATGCATAATAAAAGCACATGTGAAAAAAAGAGTTCTGAACCCTCGATTATTTACAGCAAAATGTGAACACAAGCACATTTCTGCTCTTTATTAAGGACTGCTTCTCGTTGCCACTTTCCTTTTGATCTTAGATCTTTTTATGAACTCTGTACTGCCAGCGCCAGAGCAATAATTGAGCGTCACACTGGATCCATTTTGTGACCTAATTTGTTAGTCGAGTCCACCACTCTGCACATTTTAGGTATTCACATGGTGGTCCACACTAAAATTCAGCACTGTGCACGAAGCACTTTGGCTAAAAGCACCCAGCATCCATCACGAATAACAAATGTTATTCTAATGGCCGTGTGCTTGTTGGAGTTAATTGGCATTAAGCTGATGTTGTTTAGCACCTCCCTGACCTTGACAAGGCCGTCTGTCACCAAAATCTAGGAAAGGAAGCTAATTTGATTCTTTCTTGTGTCTCCACCTCCCCCCATGGAGCGGCAGACAGACCAGACAAGGGGGGGAGGGAAGGGAAATGAGGAGGTGGGGGTGAGGAAGTGGGGTGGGGATTGACCCAGAATCAACTCTGGTGATGCGGACTGATGTGCCCTTGTAACAATGAGAAATGTTCATCTGAAACTGAGTGATGGTTACTAGTCTTTGACAGTGGTGAGAAGTTTATTTCTTACTGAATGGTGGAGTTCACATTTTGATGATCAATACTTCCTCTGTTATTACACAGTTATTACTATTAGCAATATGAATTATACTGTTATAGTCATAGTCAGGTGAGTTACCAATCTCAGACGTTAACATCAAAGTATGATGCCACTATCTTTCCCAGCTGATGTTCCTCATGTTGTATTCTGGTTTCATTCATAGCCTGCTCAGCTTTACGCACAACTCCGTCCCACTTTACCTGATATTATCAGCATAAAAATGTGATATTTGAGGCCCCTGGAGTGTCCCACAGATCCCAATCTCAAGTCTTGGCTTCACTCCACATTTTATCTTTGATGCTCTGGCTTGTTGTCACGGGACATGGATGTCTTTTCATGTTTTTCGACTGCAAGGACAATAGACAAAAGGCAAAAAGAAAGCAATGAGACTACAGTTGTGTATGGAGACAGACGTTAAACTTTCGATGACACTGTGTGTCTTTTGATAATAAATTCCTGATGGAAGTGGTGAGAGATTGCAGCTCAGTTAGTTGATCTTTCTTCGACAGGCGACCTAGCTCTATCCAGACAATGTAGGACAACTCTGTCCTTGAAGTCTGGCTCAGTTAGAAAAACGCTCATGTTAACATCCATGAACCAGTTTGCTCATTTGTGCTCCAGCGTGCAACACTGCATGCTAACACAACCAGTCAAACCAATGAGCACAATGTATGTGAGCGCTGCTCTCCCTTATCACTGGTTACCAATCGGCAGCACTGCCCGGGGCTACGGGGCCGCCAGTCTGCGAGGTTAGTTCGATAGATAAGGGTAACACACAGGCTGTGAGCTGGGGGCATGCATGTATTGTATGCCTGAGTGTGGTGGTGAATAGACTGCTAGAGCAGCATCAGACAAGTGTGTTAAAATGCCTCTCAGAGAATATCCTCTATTGATAGAGTGCTTGTATCTATGTATGTGTCTGTATGTGTTCAGTTATAGTTCTCTGTAAGGTGGCAATAGACCCTTCGTTGTTCTCATGTTTTCGCATTGGACATGGTTGAACACCAGTCCGTGAAATTGATGTCAGTGCTTTTTTAACATGTGATGCCATTTCATTGGCTGAGAATGGCTGTCAATTGCATCAGCTGTCAGCAGTGAGTGCTGTTGATGTCCTAAAAAAGTGAATAAACCATCAAATTTGAGAACATGGAAGCAAAAAAGTGTTTGCCATCAGGTCTAATGTGTGTCAGAAAATACTAGGACTTCCTTGGATACCATTTTGGTCCTTAAAGATTCAGTGAGAATTGCCTAGAACAGGATGGGGGTAGAGGGCGACCATACTTTCCTCTAACTTGCAGTCATTATCAAGTTCTTTGCTATTGATCTAATTATGAATTCAGCTGGAGTAACGGACCAGAGGGGAGAAATCATAGGGCTGGAAGATATATTTGTACAGTACATATTGTTATCGTGTTATGGTCATTTTGTGTGCTGGTTTGAGACTAATTAAAAGCCCCAGAGGATCTCCATCTCTTGCCCCTTTTCAATCTTTAGCCTCTTTTTGGGTGCAGCCAATGGAAAAATATTGAATATCACAAAAAATGTCTTTCTGTTCGATATCAGTATTCAAACACTGGTTTAGACACGATTACCATGGCAACGGGAGAAGTTTCAAAGCTCTGAAGCATTTGGGTCAGCCCTAGTCGAATCTGTTTTCAAGATATGGACATTTGAATGTCTACACTCACATGACAGTGGGGCAAACACCAGCTGCGGTTAAAGATAATGTTGTATGACTACCAACAAATGGATGTAAAATTCCCAACTAAAGATGTTCATTCACTGTCCCTGAAAGACTACATAAAGCAGAAAATCCTCACAACTTCATAGCTGGCATTGGTGAATGTTTGACTTGTAAAATAACAATTAATCAAATTGACTAATTGATTAATCATTTCAGCCTAAATGAGGATAATACCCACATAACAGGATTTTACCCGGAGTATGTGGTCATTACAGTGCACCAGGCACGGCAGTCTGGGAGCATCGGCACGTGTGGACCATTGTGGCTAAACAGACGCCAAATGGGAGTGGCAGAAGGTGTCCACTCGGGGTCTGCCCGCCACCACCTGGGCGAGCCAGCTGTCCACACCCTGCGCCAGCCTCTTGTGACCACTGTCCCACTTCCTTTACACATGCTTATGAATATTTCCTCATAATTCACACTGTCCTGTTTGCTTTCCAATCAACATAGTTTACACTTAGTCAGCTCTCCCCTCCGTTTGCTTCATGCATCACTGCCTCAGTTTGTCTAAGTGTTCCTTATTAGTGCTATCTCCTCAGGTGCTCCCACCTGAGCCAGCCATTTACTGTCTGAACCCTTTCTGTCCACTTGTCTCTTTCTTATCCTGGCACTCTAGTCGCTTTAAGCCAAGGTCAAAGTGAGCTAAATGCAATTTCTCGCCCCATATTCAGTTTTAGTTGACGCCAGCTTATTTCATTCATAGTGAACCCGGCCTTACCTTGCCAGGGACATGGTGCAGTCAGGAACCCATTGCTTATTTCTGCCATGGTCAAGCATATGAACTTCTGAATGTGTGTGTGTGTGTGTGTCTGTGCACTTGGCTGCCAGCCTGTTAGCCCGCTGGGATGTTGGGCCCATGTGGAGGATTGGAAACTGAAGTGAGAGACAGATTTTGAGGGACTGGCCTCCTTCCACAAGCGATTATCGAAGCATGTGCTGTTATTTCAGTCGTAAAAAAAATGCCCTTTAACCCCCTCTAGACCACATCCTCAGTCATATTGTGCGACTACTTAGCAATATATGCAAAAAATTACATTCTCTGCATTCTCATATCAAAATCATGGATTATGTGGGCTTGAACCAACCAATCCCAACCATTAATATCCTGACATTCACTCATCACTATATCTTCAACTTTTAGCAGCAAGGAACCAAGATCCATTGTTTAGCTAGCTAGCAACAGGATACTACAGTATTTGAGTGTGTCTTCAGGTGTTAGCCACAGCCACTTTCAATCAGACTATCTCGGTCCCACTCGAAAAGACGTCATGCAATGGAAGCTAAGTACGGTTAAAATGTTGTTCTATGGGGACTTAAACTGATTACTATAAGAGCCCGGCGTAGACTTTATGGGAAAGGTGTCTTAGATGGATGTTAGTGGATAGACCAGCAGATGGATGTGGAGACGGAGAGATGAGGAGCTCGATTGGAGGCGGAGAGAGACGGCTGATGGTTTTATATGCGGAATCACCACAGACAGCTGATCCAGGAAATCAATGGGAGCACTGATTAAATGGGAAGCAGGACAGGAGTGCCTACTGTAGCTCAACAATCAAAAATGGTGCCTTTCAGCTGCACTGTGGTCGCGTTTCATTGAGGGGGTATTACAGTAACTCTTTGATGAATAGGCTTTAATTAGGGAAGCGCTAAGATTCGAGAAGATGTTCATTAGTGTTGAATTAATTTATGTTGAGACGAAGGAGCTGCAATCAGAAATCTAATTTGTTAACAAAACTGCACTGGCTAATTAGTATGCAAAGGACTATGTACTGAATATTCATGTTGCTTGTGATTACATTTAGCAGGTGACATATCTTAAGATGTTTGAGAGGTATATCAAAAAATAGAGATGAGCTAGAATATGCCAGAATAGTGGAGCCTTTAATGCAGACTACATTTAGTGCGGACATTCATGGTTCCCAGAAGATTCATTTGACTGGCTTTGATGATCCCATGATGTTTCACCTTGTGTTACAATGACGATGACATTTTTTATGTCTTATAGTGAAATGTCTCAACAACTCTGGGATGGATGGCAATCAGATTTGGGAAACATGTTTGTGACCTCCTGAGGATGAACTGTAATAACTTCAGTGTTCCCTTAACTTTTAATGTAATGTAATTAGTACTTAAACCAAATCCCTTACAGGTCTATTATTCAGGATTTATTTGTAGACATTAAATATAATATTCATGATTATGTTTTTGTTAGTTTATAATTATTGTATAATTACCCTTGAATGAGGCTTTCATATCTACAGAGAGAGTGGGCCCTCTTCCGCCGATCCGCCATGTTGCACTGCAATGATTCTACAGTAGCCCAGAATGACTTTAGAGAATGAACATGGTAATCTAATTATATATAAAAAAAGATAATTGAATAGATACAATTTCTATGCATTTCATTTTCAAAATCAAACATATTCTTACGCTATATAATCATTCTATATTCTGTATATTCTAATTATAATCATATGTCCATCCACAGTACAAACGAGATTGATTCATACCCTTTGTGAATCTGACTTGACAGCTCATTGTTTGGAAAACCCACTGATCAATTGACCTTGGAACAAATGCTCTGTTTCACATCAGTTCTGTTTTGATACTCCTTTTTTTCCTTTTTTTTTCCCTTCCCGTTTTGACCTTAGCAGCCACTGGTCGGCCTCCGCTCCATCAATTGCTGCACCTCGGGGCATCTCTCATTTCATCCCACAGTCACTGATATGCCCAGTGCTCCTCATTTAAAATAGGCCAAGCCAATTTCCTGAGTTCTCAGGGCTTTTCGTGTCAAACATACGGCAATCTTCATGAATTGCCATATTGTCCCTCCTCTTCGCTGTCCTTGTTCTCATTTTCACTTTCCCTTTTGTTCCCTCTGTCTTACTCTTGGTTTGACTCTTTCACAAGCGGGACACAGAAAAGAGGCGGATACACTCAGAGCAACAGGGGAGGTTAATGGTTCAAAGGGTGATAATCAGCTCCATCGGCAGTTGTGTATCAGGTGTACAGTGGAACAAAGGCTGTAACCACGTGTTGAACACTTAATTACATGTCATGGTAAAGTCAGAAAAGATGGAGAAAAACGGTTTGCATTTTTTTGTTTGGAAGTTAGTATTTTTTTTCACACATTTGTCAACTTCTTTCTGAGCATCTGCTGAGTTATCTTGTCCCGGTTGCCGTGGGAACATGACCTGGGCGTGCTCACGTTGACAGAGATAAGAGAGGAAACACACACACACTAGACATTAAGCCAAATTGAAGGACGTTACAGCTCCATACCCTCTTTTGATTTTACTATTACAGTCTCTATTTCTCTGTCAGGGAAAGTGTTCTCATACCTGAAAAGGCAGTGTGTATCCCTCTCTGTGGCATGCACACACACGCTCGCTGCTGTGTCAGTTGGGTTAATCCTAATCTGAACTCCGACAATGACAAAAGCAGTAATCGGAGGTGCGGTACAAGCAAACAGAACAGAACCAGATTACGACACTGCGCTCCTGTTTATGTAATCTCCGTTGGGCTGGCTGCGCGAAGGTAATCTCTTTCAGAAAGGGAAAGCGGTTCTGCTCGGTAAATTAAGCAACAATGCAGCGATCGTATTAACGCCGCCTCAGGTGTGGCGTGTATTTTGCATCCATTGGGTTGCGGGCTGTTATGTCGTCTTACTTGCCGTTTGGTTTTACAGAAGTAAAACCAGAGGAACTTCATAAAGAAATAATTTTATAGTGTGTAATGTCAACACTGTTTCTTTTACGTTATGCTCATAGATACGCACAGCTTTGAGTTTGGCAGCAGTTCGAGAATCAACTGTATATTCACGTTCATCTTAAGATCAGACTGAGCGACTTGGTTGATAAATGGAGGCCACTGCTGTAAGTGTTTGTGCATTATTTCACGGCAAAGTGCTGTTACAGTTTATGAGAAATAAACCTCTAAGCTAAGTGTGTGTGTGTGTGTGTGTGTGTGTGTGTGTGTGTGTGTGTGTGTGTGTGTGTGTGTGTGTGTGTGGAGCCAACACCCCAACTGCTGACTGTGTGATGGGGCCGTGGTTCAGGGAAACCAGCAGGGATGCATCCTTAAGCAGTTTTGGAAAACCACTTGGCTATCACCGACAGGCACCAACAGGCATGGAATTAGAGGGCAACACCTCTTTGCACAGTTGATACTCCTCAAAAGAATAATTATAAAGACTGTTTGATCTGCAATGCACTGCATCGCAAAATGATCTGGAGGTTTTGATTACATGAATGCACAAGACCGGCATTCATTTGTATGATTATGAATATACAAAGAACGTGGATTCCTCTTCCGCTGTAGACATTTTTCCCACCAATATTGAGCTGTGAGACAATAACGGACACTGCTTGTTCAGTATTTCGGAGGGAGTGGCCCTCGCACAAGCACCTCGTCTAAACAGACACTCATTTCACAAAGGAAATGAGGTGTGGACAGAGAGACAAAGAATGCGATGACAGGTTTTACACCTTTCTCTCTGCTGAGCGGTTATTAATGAGTGGGATGACGACTGGGGGATATTAAGTCTCACCACCTCCTACTTTGTCAGCCCGTGTGGGGGAGAGAGGGGAGAGCAGGGCATCAGCACGGGACAGGGTTGGGTTTTAGGATACAGATGCAGTAGATCTATCAATCCAGATAGAAAAGTTATAAATTATATATCAACCAGTTATTCCTGCAAGCAGAGGTATATACAAAAGTCTGTTTTGTGTTTTTAAGAACTTGCAGATTTTGAATTGTTAGGTTCAAAACTATTAAACTCACCTTTAATTCTGTTGATTCTGTTTACTTTGCAAAATGAATCTTTTGTGTTCAGCCAAACTCCCATCAACGCAGAGTTCTGCTTGATTGGATTCATCTGCCTCGTGTGCCTTACACATCCATATGTATGTGACATGAATCAGGACAATGAATGTGCCCCAGTGTGTGTACGGCTTTGTGGGGGATAAACTGAATTGAAACATGCGGTTGAATAAGTTCATTGACATATTTTTGAAGTCTTAATATGGCATTATAATTACATTAACCAAATCGCAGGAGCTTCAACTTTTTGATGAATGTAGAGAGTGTCTCAACATGCCATTATGAATGAAGCATTGTGGTGCTACAGAGATACAACAGCCAACACATAATATTCTCCAGAATAAGGGCACATGCTTATTTAATACAGACCCCAGCATTTTTCTCAGTGTAGTTTTTTTTCCATCTGTCAAAATAATCACAGTATGTTATGAGGTAAGCTATGGGAAGGGGAGGCTAAAAGACAAAGATGGAGCTGTTGTTACAGGACAGTTTGGCATCTGTGATCCTCATGAATGAGAGGATCTGTGGGGAACATCTGAGATCAGCAAACACAAAATCAATTCTAATTTACAGCCTATGCAGGATTTAGAGTGTAAACATGGCTTTCTAGTGTATCTTCCATTGTATACATGTGATCAGTGTCTTTACAGCACAGCAAGTCACCTGTAGAACTTTTATTCTCTACCTGTCAACACAGCCTTTCCTAGATGGCAAACTGACTGTTCAGTCATCTGTCAAGAGTTATTAGATCTGCCGTCTGATGGGAGGAGTGGGGGTTGAGTGTGTGTTTGCATTTTAAACAGTTGTTAAGGAACCGACACAATGTCTCGCAACAGATGATGGATATGCTTTTCCATGATGAGGGCAATATTTGATCGATAGAAAGAAAGAGAGCCGGAGGGAGAGGAAGTGAGGCGCAGCGAGGAAAAGTCCACACAAATGATTAGTCTCTGCCTTTATCAGGAGAGAAAGGAAATGGAACAGGCCCCGCTGCTGCTTCTGCCATTCAAGCTTTTGTCCTGTCGCTCTGTTTTCACTGGCAACAAATAAGTGAGGGAGGGATAAAGAACAGGCAGAGGTGTGAGGACAAGAGCACAGAGACAAAAGAAGAGCTAAATGATGCTTTCCTGTGCAGTGATGATAACGCTGAAAAGAAAACACAACGGGGTAAGACTGAGCGGTAAAAGCGGAGTAATCCTTGATCGGGACACTAAATGAGAGTAGATTCTGTCCTCTGATAAATGGACAGAGTGTTAAAGGGAACATGAACGCAGCGGCTGGCTTCCTCTGCTGGCTCTGTGCCAGAGGAGAGACAACAGAGCTCTGAAACACTCACAGCTCGAGAGAATACGATTAACTCTGTCTTTTTATGTGTGTGTGTGTGTGTGTGTGTGTGTGTGTGTGTGTGTGTGTGTGTGCTACGTCTTTACTCAAGTGTTTACATTAGGGAAATAAGCTCTTTGGCTATCACCGGCCTGTTCTTTGAAGGTTGAGTGAGCATGAACACACACACACAAACACAAACACACACACACGCACATGCACACACACACACACACACACACACACACATATTCACAGGCATTACTGGCACTCGCTTTCACTGGCAGCGATCACAGCGGCCTGATTTTATTGGGTCTCTGGGCTTGTTGGTAACACACTTGGCATTTGGTCCTGGCCACTTTCTGGATCTTGATTGGATAGCAGGCCAGTGGTTGCGTTTCAGGTCACGATTGCTGTAAAATTGGCTCAGGATGGGGTGTAAGCATTTTGTAATCTGCAGTTTGCGCGCTACTAATAAAAGGGATACAATAGTGTGAATACAAAACCAAACTCATGCACATGCAGTCACTGTCGATGAGTCCCCAGGCACTGCGTGCAGTTCCCAAGGAAACAGGACCCTCCTAAAACGTTCCAGCTGAAAGAAAAAAAGCAAACTGGAAACGAGACTAAGACTCTTTATTTCTGTTAGCATTCATAGTGTGTTAGACTGTGTCCATAGTGAAAATATTGTGGTATTGTGAAACGGCTCCTTCATGTGAGAGTATGGCAAAAGATCCAGTGTGACCCTTTTTAAAATAAAAAACATATTCAGGAACATGACATGTACATTTCTACATATTCATCAATATAGAAGTTTGTCTTATATATTGTTTCAAATCCAATTGGAATCGAAGCTGCTACAAACAAGAGCTAGTTGCTTTTCCTCTTACAGCTTTTTCCGCAAAATGTTGCAAGTTCTTTCTCAGAAATCACACTTTCTGATTGTTCATTATATTAGAAATGATGACCTTTGGCCCAATCCCAGTACACCTCTTACCCCTGCCACTTAGCATGAAACAATCCAAATCAGTTTGATGGTGTCTCAGTAGCTTACTAGCTAAATTGCTAACTTTACATTGTTTTTACCGATTTGGGCATGACAGTCCCGTATTTTGATGTATTGCAATGTTGCATTTACCCCCTTTTAATGACATGCAAAAACCCGAAACTTGACAAAAGACCAGTAGTGAAGTGGCTGCACTTGGTACCACTCCTCATATGTCAGCGCAGAGGGTGGCAGGATGGGTTGCTGATGTTGTCCTATAAAGCACCGCTAACGTCAGCTTTTTTTAATCTTATTAAAGTTCCCATGATGTCAAAATCAATGTTTGAGTGTTTGCTTTATCACCGATGTCTCGCTCTACATCTCACCTAGTTGTATCAGGCCACACAATGGCAATCATATATCAATATATGTTCTCTAGCTGGCTGTTTTAACAGGAAACACCACACTGCGCTGAGGCAAAATGTCATGGCGTGTGTTTGATATTGTCCCAACAGAAGCAACATTTACAAAAACACAAATAAAGAGTCAATTAGCAAGTCATTAGCAACGTTACAATTTTGTATACTCTGTGTATGAGGTTTAACACCCAGCCATGCACTCAAACAGCAAGTTTGACGTCAGATTCAGCTGCACTTCTGTCGCTCAGCCCATATTTTACTCTCTTCAGCCGCCACTATCTCTGCTTACAAAACAAAAGTGACCCCATCTTGACCCCGTCTGGACCTCGCATGGCACTCCTGTTGCTGCTGCACCAGTTTGCTCAGTCAGGCCGCTCTGGTGCTGATCCATTACTGAAACAGCGGCATCTCCATGAGCCTCACAGTATGTTTTGTGATGTCAGCTGGATGTGTGAATGATGGAGCCCCTCTGGCACTTAATGGCAGCTGAAGGGCTCCCTGCTAACTGTTTCCATATGCCCGAGGACATATAGAACCTTTTTTCCCCCATGCCAGGTAGTAAATCAGACTGTAACTCTGTAGTGTGGAATCTGGAGAGATTCATATATTTTTGTCACACCTGGAAAGAGGAATTTAAAGAATTTTAAACTATGAAAGGCATGACTGGGACGAGGGAAGCCACAAATGCGATAAAGGTCTCGGCCACTGTGTTCAGTATTCTGAAAGGTCTGCTGCCTCCCATTACTGTGTGTGTGTGTGTGTGTGTGTGTGTGTGTGTGTGTGCATTTTTGTTTATTTGTTGGTTTTTGGAGTCTGGTCCTAATTAGCAATATTGGGTTTGATAATTATTGTAATAAGCGAATTCCCTCAGAGCTTGTGGATAATGAGTTTCTGACTTTGTGTGTGTGTGTGTGTGTGTCTGACAGGACGAGGCTTAGGATCTTGAACAAAAGACAGGGTTGAAGAGTGTAGATATAGAGTAGATAGATAGATAGATAACTTAATTAATCCCCAAAGGGAAATTAGATACCATATTGTTTCCTCCTCACCCTCTTTCAAATTCAAATGTTTATATAAAAATGTATTAAAGTGCAGAAAAAGGAAGAAACACAGGGGTGTGTGTGTGTGTGTGTGTGTGTGTGTGTGTGTGACTCTGTTTGGTCCCCGGGGTATTTAAGCAATTTTCCTATTAGTGAGCAAAGATGAGAAGAGATAGACGCCTTAATTTGCTGCATCAGGGATCAACAATCTGCTTCTCTGTGTCTCTCTCCTCGCCTCTGTCTCACACAGACATTTAATCACGGTGTTAGGGGCTATTTTTAGCTACTAAATGTCCTTTAGTGAGTGTGTAGTCTGAGTCTGGATCTGTGTGTGTGTGTGTGAGCGTGAGCGTGAGCATAAGCGTGTGTGGGTGATGTTACTGTTCCGATCAATGTTATGGATCCCATCTTTTGTTGGTGCAGCTGGCTTAAATGGTTCATCCAGCTGAGCCGCGGTGTGATTGTGTGTGATTGTGTGTGATTGTGTGTGTGTGTGTGTGTGTTTGTGTTTGTGTGTGTGAATTGATTATTTATAGCTGTTCCATTTCTTCTCCCTGTGGATCATGGACAGGCTGTCATTATTGTTTTTTGTCTCTTTGTATGTATGTGTGTATGCGTGTGTGTGTGTGTGTGTGTGTGTGTGTTGTGTGTGTGTGTGTGTGTGTGTGTGTGTGTGTGTGCGTGCGTGCGTGCGTGCGTGCGTGTGTGTTTCCTCCTCTTGTTTGATGCAGAGATTAGTGAAGACTTTCCTGAATTCAGCCACACTTGTATTAAGATGTTTTCTGCACCCTGTGATAATGAAGGAGGACACTCAGAAGAAACACGTGTTATATCTAGACGAATATTTTCATCATTGCGTGATCCCAGTGAGCACCAACTGGGATTTCAACCTTAATTTCTATCTTTCTAGCGTGATGTTTGGTCTGAAAGTGTTAGACTACAACATCAACGTGTCACAGAACACAAACCTGCGTGATCATTGTAATAATTTGCTCATAATTTGCTCATCGGCAGTTTGAGAGGGAGATGATATTGATTAGTGTCAACGGTGGTTCCTCACCATTGCAGCGAAACATTTTTTGCAGGATCTGCAACGAAGACACTTTTTGTCCTGTACATTATGTAATTAAAAGCCTTAATTCATTATCGTTATCTTTCCAATTTCTCACGTGAAAGCAAGTGCTGCCTGCCCAGTAAGTCAAACAGCGATCAATGTCAGATGAGATGAAGTGGAAACAGAAATGCACTGACTGTCCCCAGGAAACATGCCAAATAGAACTTCAGAAAATATTGCAAGGATGCTCTTGATGATGAAGTTCATTATCTTAATGCGGGGAAGAACTGACGACTGCAGAATGGTTTGCCTAATAGAGATCCAGAGTAGATGTTCTTTCTTTCTTTCTTTCTTTCTTTCTTTCTTTCTTTCTTTCTTTCTTTCTTTCTTTCTCTTAAATGTCCTCTGTCAGGGGTTACACATGACACTTCTGACCTATAAATATTGCACACAAAAGACTGAAAGAATTAAGTGTAAAGAGAAGAGAGAAGGAGAGAGGAATGACCTCCAGCCCGTTTACGATACAGCTGCAGCTGACAAACACACACACACACACACACACACACACACACACACACACACACACACACACACACAGACGTGCACACACTGTCCGTCCTTTGTGCAGAGCGGGTATGCTCCTCCCTTTCTGTATCCACTTTATGTTAATAATTGGCTTTAACAGCACTCATATGGGATCTGTGGTTTTAGGTACATTAACCTCAGTGTCAAGGTCACCTCCAGTAATAAAAGGGGCCTCATCTGTCTGCCAGCTGCTCTCTGTGTCACACTGTCTGCTCGTCACAATGAGGTGGTTGGGGGTTAATATGCTGCTGCTGCTGAATTGGTCTGTTCTAATGTCTTTAATTCCTTCCTGGAAGACCCTCTTCGGTGACGCCCCGAGCCCTAAAAGAGGTCCAAAAAGTGCTGTTGTCAGCTGTGTGTGTGTGTGTGTGTGTGTGTGTGTGTGTGTGTGTGTGTGTGTGTGTGTGTGTGTGTTTCTGCAGCACTAAAACGGTGTGTGGTGAAGGGATTATTGTGAGTGGTGGGCGTGGTTCTTAATGCACGCTTGAGAAGAACCATGTGTGAAGTGAAGATAGTACAGTAGGCTGTCTTTGAACTGTGTGTGTACAGTATTTGTTACTAGACTTACTGTGCGTGTCTTTGTGGTTATCCCTACAGCAGCTGGATGTGGTCGTGGATTTCTCCAGCTTTTTTACGACTGTGTACAGTGTGTGTGTGTGTGTCTTTTGTTGCAGCATCCCATAGGGGAGTCTGTGTTGCTGTCTCAGTGTGCGGGGGAGTTGATTTGCATCCCCTGAAGATTGAACTGGGGTGGCGAGGGGGGGGGCTTTGCATGTGGAGAGGTGGACCAGTGCTCCGATACTGCTGCCTCATTGCTTTTTCCGCAGCTTAAAGTGATTACCTCCCCACTGTGTCCACATTGTACCCCTGAAAGCCCAAGATTAACAGTGCACCACGTGACAGATCTTATGTTTTATGTACATTGCGTTATGGGAGAGCACCTCTATAAACTCAGTTTTCTCTCACAGTTGAGCACTGCGGCAAAAGCAAACAGTGTCACTCTTTTAAACTATGTGTTTCTGAATTTGAGATAGTGTGTCACCTCAGAGTTGTCCATCAGCACTCCACTTTGGTCCTTCTGTCGTTATGAATGCAGCCTCCAATTGTCTCACCCCGCAGAGAAAACTGTCCCCCGTCACCAGTGAGGGGAGTCAGATCACAACTCTCTCACATCCCTGCATGGCGGGTGTCCGTCATACATCCCTGTGCTGGATTCAAAGGATCTCTATCGCTGCAGCACGTGTCTGTAACCTAGCTGAGAAGATGCAAATAACAACGGCAAGTAAAACAGCGCTGCCACGAATGTGACAGAGCATCTTAGATTGGCCCCTTAGTTGTGCTGGTTTAATAAGAAGCAGCTAATTTCTTTTCACTATCTCACCCACATATGTCACAAACAACAACAACTCCTGGCTTGTACGGCAACTCCTCAGAGGGGACACACTACCTTTTTTGGCTCTCGCTGGTGTCCATAACTGTAAGCCGTCTGCTACGGATGATGGCATCATCTAGCATCTAGCAAACCCTGGATACAACTATACCTACCTAAAACTAAGAAAGTTAAAAACAACACAACATTAAAATGTAAAATAATCATTAAATAGATTTCCAAAAGAATAATAAAATAAACACGAAGGATAAATACAAACAAGAGGTTAATGGTTCACCTCATTAACAACCTCCTCACTCCCTCAGGGTTCTGGCACAAACTGAACATATCTGGCATATGAAAAACAAAACAGCCAAATTGTAAATAATTACAGCATACACACTGGAAGTAAAAAAGTCCAGTTTACAATAATTGGAAAGAAAGTCTTATGCAGTCACAGAGGAATCTCGGTTATTTCTGGAATTTAAGCAAGCGAGTCAGAATAGGTCCCAGGAGGTGAGCACATCTTCCATGTTGCCTTTCAATCTGCTGAGCCTGGACTCTCAACAGATGTGTGTATCCAATTTTTCAGATTTAGATATTTATCTTTTAACATCTCAAGATAATTCTGGATGCAGTGATCAAACTGAATGTTTGGAAAATAAATGTTTTAATAATTTCCACTTTAATAATTCTTTAGGCAGTGAATTCCACTGCTTAGGGGCATCAAAACAGAAGGCAACAGCGACATCATCTAATCAGCCGTCATGCCTGCGAGACTTACTTCCGTTCCGCTCCAACAAGTGAAAGTGATGCTGAATTTAAATACTCGGCCCTTATTCTGTCACTTGGTTCAACGTTCAGGCGCTGTTGCTGCTTTTCCTTTGAACTCATCTAATCAGGGATTATTTTACAAGTCTGATGTCAGGTGAAAGCAATTAACTGCAATGAAGTACCTGTCAGGACGTGGAGCCCAGCAGAACTTTGAGGATTAACAACTGATGTAATAATGACTTATCAGGCGAAGTCTGACTTCATGTCGTCATTGGCAGCAATCATTTTTACTCAGAACTTTCCGTTGAATGCCTCATTACTCATTCTCCACATGTCCTCTTAATCAACTGCACCAACAAGTTTGCTGTTGTTGATGTATGTGCTTGTCCTCAGGGTTGTTCCTCCGTCACAGATTTTGGTTTAGTTCCAGACTTTTAATGTTGACTGGATGCTTTGTTTGTCTTCTGTGAGTCATTTAATGCTCCTTTAGGATAAAGATGTCCAGAGGATGATGTGAAGAAAAAAATCTGAGCGTTTGGAGTAAGAAAGCAGGCGTACAGTGTAGGCAGCTCATCATTGCAAGTTGAATCATTTGGATTGAACCGCCATGCTTGATCTGCACAGTGCATCAATACATTAAAACATTTCTGGCACAGTCAATATCATGAGATGCTGACAAGTGCAACACTTTACATTCTTGATTCATGGTGATACAACCGCTTTATCCCGTCACTGACCATCTCTCTGCTTTTGTTCTCAGGATTCGTCCTCAGATGGCCAAGGAGAAGATCGAGGGCTGCCATGTGTGCACGCTGGTCACACCTGGTGAACCGCAAGTCCTCTTGGGAAAGGACAAGGCCTTCACCTATGACTTTGTGTTCGACATCGACTCGGAGCAGCAGAACATCTACCAGGCCTGCGTGTACAAGCTCATCGAGGGCTGCTTCGAGGGCTACAATGCCACCGTGTTCGCTTATGGTCAGGTATGACACAGTGGATTTTAATATTAGAGTTTTTTATGATTCATGAATACATTTTTATATCTTTTGTTGACTGTGCGATGGTGTGCCAGTTGCTTTCTTTCTTTCTTTCTTTAAGGTGCAAAAGAATTGGCTACCTGTAAAATTCACAATAAAAACAAACAGAGGGAACAAATAAAGATATTGTGGGAAAAAAACAAAACAAACAGAGGGCAGAGAAAATGCTGACCCTAGCTGCCGTTAGCTAAATTGCTCAGTTAGCCATGCATCTCATGGTCACTGTTGTTTACACCATGTATGTATGCTTACTACAGTATTATTTTGTGGTTATATTTGTTTCTGGTAGTTATTGTGAACTACTATTCTAGAATGACTGTAGGGAGGCACATGAATCCCTTTGAGGTTGGCCGTTTATGTGTCTAGTCTGTCTGTTTATTTAATTCAGGTCCTCGGACAAAAGCCCTGAGCAGAAATAGATTGGTTGAATAAAATAAAATAAATAGTGTTGACGAGTGGCATGTCTTTCTCATCAAGTATAAAACAGAACTATAGGGGCAATGCCCATATCAAGTTTGGGAGCAAGATTCCTAATATATCTATATAGAGGATAAGGACCTCAAAAGAAATGAATAAAGCAGAAATTAAAAACAAAAGGCATGTGAATATTCTGTAAAAACATGCACACCTTAAGACACAATCAATTGAAGTTGAGTAACTGCTAAAACATACATGCTATAACCAGTTGTCGCACATAAATGTGTGATGTTTGGGTTTAAGAAGTAAACAGAACTCATGAACTGTGTTTCAGACGGGTTCGGGGAAGACCTACACCATGGGGACGGGCTTCGATGTGACCCTGAGCCAGCAGGAGCAGGGCATCATCCCACGTGCTGTTCACCAGCTGTTTGAGGGAATCCAGAACCGCAGGGAGCGTGCCCAGGAGACCGGCAGCCAGCCGCCCGAGTTCAAAGTCAGCGCCCAGTTCCTTGAGGTGGGCAACACGTTCATGTGGATGTAGAGCACATGTACAACACAGTCTTGCTTGACCTCACACTTTAACAGTGTAGTATTGATATCCTTGCTTGTAGATCTGTGTGTGTGTGTGAGTGTGTATCTGTGTGTGTAGCGGGATGGATACTGGTCCATATTAACTCTAACCAGATGGGACAAAACAGAGAGATGGTGGATGGGGGATCAACCCCCTCTCCTACAAACAGGAAGAGACAACACATTGACAGATGGGCAGGAATGCCTGCTCGTGCTTTGTTGGTCCTGATTAATGTTGGCCATTACCCCTGACATTATTCCTCATCACTGCGGGGTGGAAGATGGATAAGAGCGAGGGATAAGAGGGAGGGAGGGATGCATGTGTAGGAGCAATGAGATAATATGACGAGTAATAATTTCCTCCAGAGGTTTCTGGTAGGCAAATGTTCAGGTTGTCTTTAGGGGGCCAGGTGATTGTGTATGTGGGTGTGTGTGTGATCTGATTACTTTAATAATCATTCTGTTACGACAATTCAGAGACTAAGCCATTTTTCTTTCTAGCTTAATCCTATTTTGTTCTAATTTCCTGCCTGTCCTGCTCTCTGTTTCTAGTGGGTTCTTTTCGTATGTTTTCAGGTCAAAAGGTTATCTCTGTTGATGGTAAACAGATGTGTGTGTGTGTGTGTGTGTGTGTGTGTGTGTGTGTGTGTGTGTTTGGCAGTGGGTGGGAACAGCTGAGCTTTCAGCTGACCTCTGTGGCCCCTGGCCCTTATTGGTTTCTGAGGGGTCAATCTTTTGATGTGTGTGTAAATAAGAAACACAGCTGACAGAGAAGGGGAGAATATATTAAATCATTAAGTTTAATGGTGATATGTATAAATTGAATAATGATGCAATAATGATGATCCTTTTGTTTACTGCAGTTGTATAATGAAGAGATCCTGGACCTGTTTGATGGATCCAGAGATCCAGATAGTCGCAGCAGGAAGTCCAACATTAAGATCCATGAGGACGCCAGCGGCAGCATCTACACGACCGGAGTGACATCCAGACTGGTGCACACTGAGGAAGAGGTAGGTGCATGTGTGTGTGATTGTTGTATGTGTATGTGTGTATATTAGATCAGTCTTTTCGAATATATGGTGTTTTTGT
The DNA here is from genome assembly GCA_963678695.2 of Diplodus puntazzo. Lineage (NCBI taxonomy): Eukaryota > Metazoa > Chordata > Actinopteri > Spariformes > Sparidae > Diplodus > Diplodus puntazzo. Next base: position 22,618,048 of record OZ023157.1, on the reverse strand, counting down.
ACACTATACAGTAAATTCTAGACTTGGGTGATATCCAAAATGTGATATTGTCAATATCGCAAATCTGTGGTGTTGCCCTGTTCAGTTATAACCTGCAAAGATGATATGTAGCCTCATTCCAATCCCTTGGCTCGCCAATTTTTTCCTGCTTAGAATCCAAAATATTGTCAAATTGCAATATTGCAACATGTCGCTACATTAGGCCCATTAACTTAGAATAATCCCCAAATGATGACACACATTTTAGTTCTGCATTGACTGTTCAGCATGCTTTTTTTCCAAAATAAAAGCCTGAAGATGTTGTGAAAAATAAGCAAATGCAGTGATATTCTATAATGTCTAATATCCACCCAAGCCCCAATACCTTCTTAGAGCAGTAACTTTTATTGTTATGTTTCTTGGTCTGAAAGGTCCTAAAAGTTAATAGAATTATTAAATCTAAACATAAAAAATGTTTTTTATTCTAAGCTCTTTAACCTCCTGCACTACTATGGCTAAGCCTGTGTCAAATCCTAACTCTGTACATTTTCAAAGCTTAACTTGCTTTGATTCTTTATTGTTTGTTGTTTTAAAAGAACACATTTAATGATGCAGTCATTAAGTTTTAGTCCAGCTCAGATTTTCTCAATACATTCTGAATGTCTTAAATTTCACGCAGAAGCTGTGCATGTTTATGATTAAATTGTCAGTTACCAGGAACATGAAACAAAGAGTGTAAAGTCAGATCAAAATTGCTTTAGTTGGTTTTCTATGACCATGGAATGATCATGTAGAAAAGACTGTGAAGCGTGGAAAAATGCTGACTGGTTGAGGCAGAGCACAGGAGCTGCCATAGATCCCCAGCACACCGAAAAGTCTGGCACGAACCATCTGGCAGTCAGTCGTCAAAACAAGAAATGGGTCGAGGATAATAAGAGAGACTTGGCTCAAATATGCTGCTTCTGAGCCAGACTCGTTTAAACCATGAGGCTTTTTTGTGTGAGAGATACAACTATGTGGTTTTTGATGCAGGAAAGTTTTCTTCCTTGAAAAGTTTCTGGATATCAGGATTAAGGCATCGTGTTTACGGAGGGGAACAGATCAGCAGTGGCAGTGTGGAAGAAGGAGAATTTGATGGCGTGAAGAGGGCAGGAGTAATGTCTGCCAGAAGAGAAGTGACGAGACACTGACAAAGACCTTAACAGTCGTGGCTGGTGGTTATTTAGGGGGGAGGACTACATTGAATTCGCTCTTGTTGGGTATTATTCGGATTCTTCTCAAATGCGTGACAGGACAGAAAGAAAGCTGTGACCGAATTGTGAAATGGAAGCAGAAAGGTGAGTGAAGGACTTAAGAAGTTGTCTGTGCATTAAATTCCCTAAAAATCCGACAGCTGAGAGACCAGTAGAGACAGATGGACTCTCCTGTGGAAGGGATGAAAGAAAATGTCAAAGCAGGATGAGGGAAAGAGAAGCGTAGAGGTGATGGAAGTCGAAAAGAGGAGAGGGGTCAGGTTGAGTGTTCAAAGGAGGAGAAAATACGAGAAAAAAAAGTCTTGCGGATGGCAGGACTTTGAGTACACAGAGATGTAGGAACCTAAAAAATATCCAAGAATGATTGGTGTGATTTTGATTTTGATCAAACAACCAAACTAGGCCCTGCGTTGTTTGTTAAATTGATTAAGAGTGATTATGATTGAGCATGCAAAACATCATGTTGTGTCAACAGTTATTACAGTTTTTTGATCATAACCATATCTCCTCTCTGTATTGTGTGTTTGTGTGTGTGCGTGTGTGTGTGTGTGTGTGTGTGTGTGCACACGTGTGTGTGCCTCAGCTGTTGCAGTGTCTGAAGCTTGGCGCTCTGTCCCGCACCACAGCCAGCACCCAGATGAACGCCCAAAGCTCCCGCTCGCACGCCATTTTCACCATCCACCTGTGTCAGATGAGAGTTTGCCAGCAGCCTCAAATGGTGAGATTGTGGTTTTGAGTAGAGAGATGGAAGTGTGAAGGCACTTGGCAGGAAAGGATTTATGAATATGGAATGGAGAATGGAGGATATGGTAAAAAAAAAAATGAGAAAAGAAACAGAAAAAGTTATTTATATATTTTGCGAAGAGCAAGAAATGAAAAATAATAAGGAAAACAAAAATAAAATAAGATCAATGAAGTTTTACAGTCATGGTAGAATTAAAGGTGATGAAATAATTGCTAATTTCAAGCAATACACTCATTCTCAATTGTTTTTGTCCACCCCCCGCTGGTAGAACGGAGGAGGAGGAGGAGGAGGAGGAGGAGGAGAGAACGGGGAACTGAACGGTGTGGACTCCAGTGCCATCACCCAGCCAGAGTTCGAGACACTGATGGCCAAGTTCCACTTTGTGGATCTGGCTGGCTCTGAGAGGCTGAAACGCACTGGAGCCACCGGAGACAGAGCCCGCGAGGGAATCTCTATCAACTGTGGACTGGTGAGACGGCCAGGAGTAGGAAAATGTCTGCGTGTATGTGTGTGTGTGGGTGGCATGGTACAAAAAATGAAATCAAAGAAAATGACAGAGCATACATCAGCTGCTCTACTGTTTCTCTGTACTTGGGCGTATTTTTTCAAGTTTATACATTTTGAAATCTCCCTGGAAAATGAAGTCTGAGAGGTGACCGACAATAGCATCACATGGAAACACTTGGGGAGCTGAAGTTGTCTGTTTCCTCTCTATATACAATATTTGAATAACTGCCTTCTTTTTTTAAATGTCAGATTGTTACTAGTCCTTGAAAATGAACTTTTGATCAAACACTGATTATGTGTGTGTGTGTGTGTGTGTTTTTCGTAGCTTGCGCTGGGAAACGTGATCAGTGCTTTAGGAGACCAGGCTAAAAAAGGCGGGCACGTCCCTTACAGAGACTCCAAACTCACTCGTCTGCTCCAGGACTCACTGGGAGGCAACAGGTACACACGTCCAGAAAACAGAAGATTTGTATATTTATTAAAATCATCTAATTCTGCATTAATCTGAATGTTGTGAAAGATTAAGAGGTTTGTTCCAAAATTTGAAACAAAGTGGAAAGTTTGATATTTTATGAAGGCGTTAGTTGTCAGGAGTTACAATAAAGGACTCGAGCGCAGACACAGAGGCCGGCAGGCTGAATAATGCAAGGTGAACTTGAATGATGAGCTGATCTCACAGTTCAAATTCCAAAATGCAAACAACAAAAGGCAGGTTATCAAATGACTCAGTGCCTTTATGCTATATATGATAGAAAAAATGGAATCTTTGTGTTTTTGACTGTTGGCTAGATAAAACAGAATATCTGAATAAAGCACGTCAGCCTCTGGGAAATTAATCTAATCGATAATGTATATGCCACAGTGTTCTGGTTTCTTGACAGTAGTTTCTCTTAAGCCCAAACAACGAGGTTTCTCCCAACCCCAACATTGTTATACCGCATGCACATTTGTCCGCAACCTTCACATTTCCCCCCTCTCCAGCCGCACAGTGATGATCGCCTGCATCAGTCCATCAGACCGAGACTTCATGGAGACGCTGAACACGCTGAAGTACGCCAACCGCGCCCGAAACATCAAGAACAAGGTGGTGGTGAACCAAGACAAGACCAGCCAGCAGATCAGCGCTCTGCGTGCCGAGATAGCCCGGCTTCAGTTGGAACTGATGGAGTACAAGGCGGTGAGAGATGGAGGGGGTGGATGGTGATAAGAGAGCGGGAGACATTGTGGGGTGAATGAAATGGATAAACAGATTTTAAAAAAATAAGGACAAGGAGGAGCTCTGACGAAAAGATGAGAGGGGCCGAATGACGGGGGGGAAGAAATGAGGAATGAAGAGTGACAGGCGGGAAAAGAAAGCGAACACATGGCGTCTGTGTAACTGATGCAATGAGGCCGTAAGAGAGGGGTGAAATGGGTGCCATGATGGATGAAACTGAGAATAGTAACTGAGCAGAAGAAGAAATAGGACGAGGCTAATGCAGCAGGAGAGGATAAGATTGGAGGGCGAGAAAGAAAGACAGAGGCCGCAGCTGCAGTAGCTGATTACTCTATCAATTAAAGATCTTTACTCGAACACACACATCCATTTATGCCTTTGCTGTTTTGCTCAAGTATGAAGAAGATTAATCAGTGCAACATCAGCATTTTACAAAGTAATGGAGGGATAAATTGATCCTGCCGCTGCTGAAAGGCTCTACATGTGCTCTGTGTGACGTGGTTTACCTACGAGTGCAGTCAGAAGACATTGTAGAGAATGATCCGAGCAAGAGTGACATGAAATCGGGTGAAAAATTCAAGGAAAATCTGCAGAGTCTCCCTTTTTCATCAGGGTTTGTTTGACCTCAGGGCCGTCAAGAAAAGAGCGGTCATTTAGGAGGGTTGTCAGACTAGAACGCGATTAAGGGGGGGTTACCACGGTTACTAGAGGACAGTCAATGCGTGACTCTGACAAGGGCCTGCGAGCTGACCTCGATGTGGTAATAAGGGATGTGATGTGACTGGAGTCTGGAAGTAATGGAGTGTTGGGTTGGTGGAGGTAATGACGACTGCGAGCTAAGACTGGATTGAATAGTGACTCTCTGTTCGAAGAATACACAACAGGATTCTTTCAGAGTTAATCATTCAGACTCGACAATAGCCGCCTGAAGAGACACATGCGGACCAGCTCAATCTAGACAATAGCCTGAAACATCAATTTTATGTAAGAGTGTGGATTCAGAGTTTGCTGCTGGTGTTCAGATTCAAGCTCATTGTTCTTCACGTTGCCTGTTGTTCTTCTCTGTGCAGGGGAAGCGTGTGGCAGGTGAGGATGGTTCAGAGGGCTACAGCGACCTGTATCAGGAGAACGCCATGCTGCAGAGAGAAAGCGACACACTGCGCCTCAGGGTTAAAGCCATGCAGGAGACCATCGACCACCTGAACACCCGCGTCACACACCTGCTGGCCAACGAGGTCAGCACTCTGCTGACCAAGTCAAGTATGTGAACTCTTGTTTCTTATAAGTTTACTATCTTAAAGCTTCTATTTATTTATTGTTAGGTATTAAAGTTATTTATAAGTGTTTTCTGTGACATGGGACTCTTCTGCTTCTGATCTGTAGGTGAAGGCAGTGAGGAGATCGGGGCTTTAATCCAGAATTACATCAGAGAGGTTGAGGAACTCAGGTAAAAGCTGCAAACCTTCCAGGATGCTGTTTTCTGCTCTTGTATTTACACTGAAGTCATCAAACCTGAAACTGTAACAGCACAGACTTCATCAACTTTTTCCTTCACTTATTATTTTTTTTTAGTTTTCAAAAGAACTAGCGCAGTGCCCTTTGGCACGGATTATCTGCTAATGTGAGGGGTTTACAGAGCCAGCCTTAATCCTCCTGAACAGACTCATCAGGGCTGCCCTGATACTATCAAACGTGTCTTGTCGTCTCCTCCCCCTCTGTCAGATCCAAGCTCCTTGAGAGCGAGGCCATGAACGAGTCGTTGAGACGGCAGGCGGCCCGGCTTTCCACGCGCACCCCGTTCCCCTCCTCCAGTCTTAGCCCCGCCCCCGGCCACCCACCTGGCTCCTCCCCTGCTCCCATGTCCATGGAGGCCGAGATGACGGATGTGCTGCGCCGGGCCAAGATGGACATCGAGAGGCTGAAGAAGAAGGAGAGGAGGCAGAGGAGGATGAGGTGAGGGCAGATGGACACAGTGCAGGTGTAAACACATATTTACATGCTTATTAATACATTATGTAATATCACACAAAAAACAGGACATAAGTCAATGGTACAGGGAAGTTCAGATTCATGTAAATTTAATTTCTCATACCTCCTGCGAGCCTATGAACCAGTGCATATTTTAATAGCCAAGAGAGCTTGATGAGTACATTATTGGCCATAGAGTCTTCTGTCCTTATTACTTCTCTCCTCTAGCTTAAGAGCCACAGCACAAGTCGATTAAGGTTTTGGGACGGCCAGCTTCTGAACAGAATTGGGATGCGGCCAGTGCTGAGTTTTAACGCTGGTTCGGACACAAAAAGGTCTAATTCAGTCGGCCAGTGGGTCATGAGAGAGAAGAATACACAGCCTAACAGGCTAATTGAGGTTTAATGGGATGGAGATGGAGGGAGATGAGAATTTTAAGATGGGATGGGTGATAAGGGGGATGACTGTAAAAGAGGGATCAAAGGGGAGAATTAAAAAAGCAGTAAAATCGTGAAGAGCTAAAAGGGCAAGATGAGCTGAGGACTTTGCAAATGACTTCAGAGGTCCAATTTTGCTGCGAGCAAATCACTTGGCAGCAATCCCAAAGGCCTAATGGTGGTTGTTAGCAGTGTGTGACATCTCACTTACATGGAGGAGAGTGTTTGTAATGAATTGTAATGGTTGGAAAATACTCGACCACAGATGAAAACAGTAAAGGGAAAGAATTGATGATCATTTTTTGATAAACATTCTGTTTTTTTACTCCTGCAGCCCAGAGTTGGAGAAAGGTATGAAGAAGCGAGTGAAGCTGCACACTCATGAGAACGGAGAGAACGGGCAGAGTCGGGAAAACGGACAAAACGGACAGAACGGAGAGATCGATTCAGACGACAACTACACTGAGGTGCGCTACATGCATGTAAAGTTCATAGGAGTTCATTCAAAACGTAAAGAAACAGAACAGAGTCTGATGTGTCTGTGTGTGTTTCTGTGTGTAGGACATCATGTCTCCACTGCAGGAGGAGAGCGGCTGTGATGAAGACGAGGGGGAGGACGAGGAGGAGGGCAGGGAGGAGGAGGATGGGTTCGACAGTGACGAGAGCCTGGTGGATTCAGACTCGGACTCTGATGAGAAAGGTGTGTTGTGTGCTGCTACAACGACATGACCAGACCTCTTCATCTAAGGTTTAGGTTTGATGTCAGAATATCAGAACGAAGCAGGCATTAAATTAAGACTTTAACATAGCTGCTGATCTTTAACATTTGAATGCTATATATTTAATCCTGAAAAATGTGGAATTTAATTTGAACTCTTCTTGAAGCAGCCAACTTCCAGGCGGACCTGGCTGATCTGACCTGTGAGATCGAGATCAAACAGAAGCTGATAGACGAGCTGGAGAACAGCCAGCGGAGGCTCTTGATGCTGAAGCTGCAGTACGAGGAGAAGCTCATCCTTCTGCAGAACAAGATCCGAGACACTCAGCTGGAGAGGGACCGCGTACTGCAGAACCTCAGTGAGTGCACGCACCATGGGATTTGTAGTCTGCATATGTGGTCATGTGGTTGAAAGCCCAGAAGCTGATCAGGTCGTTAACAATATTTTACGGTTCCACAGTGTCCATGGAGAACTACACGGAGGAGAAGGCCAACCGGATCAAGCAGGAGTACGAGAAACGTCTGAAGGAGATGAACCGAGACCTGCTGAAGCTACAAGCGGCGCAGAAAGAGCATGCGCGTCTCCTCAAAAACCAGGGGAGGTATGAACGGGAGCTGAAGAAACTCCAGTTAGAGGTCAATGATATGAAGAAAGCCAAGGTAAGGAGAGAGGAAGGAGAGTCAACATGAAGTGAGATTGTTTGAGCAAGGGCACTTGAGGAGGTCTGACCTCTCTGCTGTTCCCAGGTGGCGCTGATGAAGCAGATGAAGGAGGAGCAGCAGAGGAGGAGAATGGTGGAGGCAAAGAGGAACCGTGAGATCGCACAGCTGAAGAAGGAGCAGCGACGTCAAGAGGTCAGGATATATTAATGGAAATTCACCATGATCAAGTTATCCTGTGTAGGTTTTGTCCTGATCTGTGAGCAAATCTTATATCCTCACATCCCTAGTTGAGACAGTATGAGCAATGATGTGTATGAGCCCACTGAATCTTTGTTACAGTGTTGACAACATGATCCATATTCTAGTTTCACTTCTGTTTTTAAAGGCTGATTCATGCTGGTGAGTTGGCATGTACGCTTGCATACATGTGTGCAAAAGCACAGTGGAGGTTCTCCATCTGTTAGTCCGCCTGGCACATTACAATCCTGAGTTATGTATCATGCACATATTGCACACAGATTTTGGTATCACTATTATGTTGAAGATAGGTACAGTATAGACTTTACTTACATTAATTCCCGTCTTAATTTGTTTTCCCTGGAGTAGAGGTCTTGTAAATGAGCATGCACACATTTACACTGTCACACTGTAATCCTGTTATTTGCTTTAAGATTTAAGTCTTAAAATCCTTTCATGATCAACACCTTGTAAGCCTGTTGTGTAAAAAGCTCAGGGATCTGCTTAAAATTTGAAGAAACATTTAGTTGAAGGCAGAAAATGAAAGAACCCTTTCTCTCCCTCCCGTCCATCAGTACCAGATCCGAGCGCTGGAGTCTCAGAAGCGGCAGCAGGAAATGGTGCTGCGCAGGAAGACGCAGGAGGTGACCGCCCTGCGCCGCCTGGCCAAACCCATGTCGGACCGCGTGGCTGGGCGCGTGGCTCGCTGGAACCAGGCCACCTCAGTGACGGACTCTGGAGCTGAGTTGTCGGCCAGCACTACAGCCAGCAGCTCTGAGCCTGAGACCGCGAGGACTGTGAGCGGGCTGGTGAGGCAGTGGAACAACAAAAACAATGTGTTCGGATACATGGGAGAGAGCGAAGGGAGCATGGACGGAACCAGAGTCATCAGGTACGATGGGTTGATTGTCCTCCAAGCAGATGTCATGGATACTTTTTTATTTATTATAAAAGCAATGTATTAAAGAGGTGAGCCTACAGACAATTATCACCTGCATTTACAGCCTTTCTGGGCTTTATAGAGCTTTATAGTTTCCGTAACCGTTGTGGAGCATTCAGCAGCTGAAGAGATGCTTTTTTCCTTCAGGTGGACACAAACTTGCCTCCATATGAAGCAGCAGTTTGATTCCAAGTTCAGCATATTAACTTAAAATGTGACGCGCTGCCCCACAGTGGCCCAAAACATTATTACAGGTTTAATTTATTTTTCTCATCCTTTTCTCTTCTCCTGTTATCTCTTCTCAGCAGTAGGAAGAAGTTGCAGCGTAAAGCAGCAGGCATCGGCACTGGAGTGGCGGGCAGAGTGGGCAGCTTCTCCAAGTCTGCCCGTCAGAAGTGGCAAGCCCTGGAGCGACGCATTATGGACATCGTCATGCAGAGGATGACCATCTCTAATGTGGAGGCTGACATGGATCGCCTTATTAAGGTAGGAATGGCCTTCACATGTTTTTTGCTTTTTGAGGAGTTGTTCCCGGGATAGTAATTGGTTTTGTTATCACAGTGGTGGTTAAAAATCATACATAAGCAATTGAAGTTGCACATCTGTATAATAGTGGTGGCAGAACTAAATTAGTTTCTTACATCATAGTTACTTTTTTAGCTGGCTTCATCTCAGCAGTTGACAACTGAAACCAGAGTGTGTGAGGCTTTTCCTTCCTTCTTCACAGATATATACTGTGAATGAACAAATAAATGAATGAACAAACCATTTATGTCAGCTATGTCTGGTTCATTACATCAAAAATGCTGTCAGCTTTATGCTTCTCAACAGAAAGATATAGTAAAATGTAAAAATAAATATTTCTCTTTCTTTCTTTTTTTTTTCTTGCTCTGTGTGTTTGTCTTTGGCCGAGTCAGAAGCGAGAGGAGCTGACGGTCCAGCAGGAGTCGCTCTCACACAAGAGGGAGGTACTCATGGCGGACGGGGAGGGACCAGAAGCAGAGGACCGCCTCCTTCAGGAAATTAATGAGGACATTGAGGTGCTGAACGCCAACATAGACTACATCAATGACAGCCTGTCTGACTGCCAGGCCACAATTGTGCAGATAGAGGAGACCAAGGTATGACTATATACACACACACACACACACACACACACACACACACACACACACACACACACACACACACACACACACACACACACACACACTCACACACGGATATGTTCACCGCCCCAGGTGTGGTAATGCCCAGGATTGTGTGCTCTGCAGGATGAGCTGGACTCTGTGGACACCTCAGTGGTGATCAGCTCCTGCTCTCTGGCTGAAGCACGCCACCTGCTGGACCACTTCCTGAAGGCCTCCATAGAGAAAGTGAGTTGTCAAACAGGGCCTTCAATGAAAACAAAGACAGGATAAAGAAAGACCTGAAGTGGATTTTGCAGGCTTGAAAAATGTTTGTAAAATCAGCTGTGTTAAGCTATTTAAATTTGCACTCTGATGTGTAAAACTTGGAATAAACTTTTACCTCTTCAGTCAGAATTTGATGAAAATACTTGCTTTACTTGTTGCTTTACTTATAAATAAAGATAAATTGATGTAGTGAAGTGTTGGATAAAGTAAACATGTTTTCATCATATATGCTTATGCCAAAAAATATAATGATTTTAAGACCTCAACTAAATGCTTAACATGGTTGCAGTGCCATCTAGTGGTGTCTCTTTTTACTGCAAGATGAAGTCAGGGGTGTAATTCATCTCACAAAAGATCGATTACAAGGAATTGACAACTGGTGGTTTCATTTCCTGTCAAACACTACTCATCTAGTCTAACAGTAATAGAGTGTATGTGTGCATTATCATCTTTGACTTGTTTGCTCGATATATGCGTTCACAGAGTCTACAGGTGGCTCAGAAAGAGGCTCAGGTCAGACTGCTAGAGGGTCAGCTGAGGCAGACGGACGTGATTGGCTCGTCCCACAATCACATAATCCTTGACGCCCTGCGAGAAAAGGCAGAATACATCCCTGAACTCCAGGCTCTCATCCACAATGTACAGCAGGGTGAGTGGTGGTTCTCGTACGTGTTTCGACTCATTGCGGCAGTGTGACACCGTTCTGTCTTTGGATATAGACATACAGACATTCTTATTCCTTTTTTCCCCCACATCAGTTCATGCTGTCTTTTCAGCAATGTTTTGATGTGTGGGAACATATGATCTGGCAATATTCAGCCTTAATGGATGTTTAAAAACTGATGACACAAGATATTAAACTGGGAAATATGGTAGTGGAGTTAGGTTGTGGCTTTACAGAGTGGCAGCATATCAATGATCTGCTGAGGGCTGAGAAGTTGCATGTTTTATGTTCTTCCAGAAAATGGTTATGCCAGCACAGACGAGGAGCCCTCTGAGTTCAGCCAAGCTTCTGACAGCAGGTGAGACTGCAGTCTGCTCGCCTACACAACATCCTCAATACACAACATCCTCCTCTCACCCTGACCTCAACTACAATCTGCTACAAGTTGTTTTGTTTTTTTCAAAAAACATAGCATTCATCCAGTAAAATTCTCAAGTGAAACAATATATATATACTCCATTTCTCATTTCTTGCTATTTTTTTTACATGTTTATTTTCTCTCTTGCGTTCTCTTCTTCTGCAGTGTATCTCAAATGAAAGAATCCAACAGCCAAGAAGACATCAAGATAAAGGTACAGCTGAGGAAGCGCCCACGTTATTAAGCTCTGTTACAGAAGAGCGACACAAGCGTTAAATCCACGTGTCTTGTTTTCTTAATCCACGTTAACATTACAGTACTCCCAATTATTTGTCAGTGTCAGTGCTCAAAACATCATGCAGTTCTATGTCTTTCAGTATCCAAGACTCTAAGAAATGTATAAATCATGATGTTTTTGCTGTAGTGATCGTGTTCAGACACTTCCTCCGTCACTGTCAAAACACACAACACAGTTTGTCTGTCAAAGCAGCTGCAATTCTTGTATGAATCCATGCGGTGGCAGTAAAAGCAAACACATAAGATGAGGAGGAACCCCCTAATATGACACCAATTCCTTTTATCCTCTTGTTAATGCTCTATTCTTGATCCTTCATTGTGTTCTGTAGTTATTGTTTTCTCTATCCAGCCTTTATTAACCCCACAATGGATGCTCTCTCATCTCTTTTTCCTTTTTCCTTCACTGTTCTCTTATTCTCTTTGCCCGTTTCCCTCCTGAGTGTTGTTTTCAGGCCATGTTAATATCCTTCTGTGCCTTAATTAAATGCAATCTTTATCTTTACTCGAACTCTCATTATTTTCTATCCCTCTGTCATTCTTCTTTCTCATTAAATTTCTCCCCTCGATGATCCTCTGTAACACAAATGGTGCACATTTCTCACCCAGATGGAGCCTCGTCTGTCAGCTCAGATGAAGGCGGTGTCGGCGGAGTATCTGGGTCCCATCCTGGACCCCTCATCAGGCAGCAAGCAGCAGCACATCACCAAGTCTCTGGCCTCACTGACAGACATCCAGGAGGACGGCCTGAGCCTGGCAACTGCAAGTCTGGGGTTCAGCCTGTCCCTACGAGATCCCTACCACAGGGAACGGGCGTCCCGTACCATCAGCCTGCCTATCAGGGGACACACCTTGTAAGTGAATCATGATGATCACTCAGATGAAGCAAAGGCAAAAACATATCCTTCATGTGTTACCAGGAAAGGGGAATGTCAAGGCTTGGCTCCATCATTACCAGTCTGTGCCATGTTGACCTCACAAGCAGGCCTGATTATTACTGCAGTGATTTTTTTTGTCCACAGCTTTACTTTTTAGTTATGAACAATTTATCCATCACCTTTAGTTAACTAGCTGCCATGTACCCATTACTTTTAGCCAGCTATTAACATTTGTCAATGACTCTAAGCTAACTACCATTTGTCAATTACATTTAGCTAACTGCCATTAATCAATTAGATTAATCTTACAGCAATTTATCCATTACTTTTATAACTGCCAAACAGTGAGCTTACTATAAACTATAATATTCCTTACTTAGCTAATTATCATCAATTACTTCTAGTTTACTATGAATGATGTATGCATTACTTGTGCTTTTTAAAAAAGGGCACCATGTAGTGTTGAGGTAATGAAGCTGACTCAGTAAGTGGATATGATTTTTAAATCAAATCATACAGTAGTTTCTATTTTGTCAAAGTTTTTGAGCGACTTTGAAAATCTTGGCACCTGGCAGCTTCTGAAGTACCCCCTGAGGTACAAATTCCAATGATTGTGAATTACTGCCCTGGGGTTTGGGACAGCAGGGTGGCTTGTAGTTAGTCTTTTTCAATTAGAGAATCCTTATTTCAAATCCCCATGCTGACAAGCATTTGTTCTGCTGAGGTGCCTTTGAACAGGATGAAGAGTAGAGTCATTTAAGGCGATGACATGAGCTAAATTTGAAAGCCTTTGAAAATCTTTGAACATAAGAGATAAACAAACAAGCGAGAGAGAAACATGAGGTTAATTGCATAACCACAAGTGAATCGACACCCTGTGGAATATCACAAATGCAGCAACGAGAGAAAAGAACATCTTTTTACATTCATTTCCTGACGAAGGAGACAAAGTTGTCAAGAATGTGTGTGTCTGTTTCTGACTGCACAGTGACAACCTCTGGAAACCTGCCAGAGGCTTAACATTTTGTAGGTTATAAAACTGCTTCAAGGAAGGAAAAGGCAAAATCAATGGATTCTGCATCAGTCCTCAGGGATGGGAAGAATGTTTATATGCGATTTGGTATGAAAAGATGTGAGCCTGCCAGTTGCTTTAGCCTGCTCGAGGTGTTGTTAAATGGCATAAAACCCTTGTTGCTTATAGATTCCCAACACTTAACATAGATGTATGTCATCCGCCTGTGCACTCCCTTGAAGATTTGCTTAGTTTGCTTTTGTGCGTGTGTGTGTCAGTCCCAGGCAGTCTCGGGGTTATGACACTTCCCCCATAACGAGGAGGAAGTCTTACGACCGTGCGTACAGGTACATGCAATGTAGTACTCAGATTAATTTTTCTGGCCAGATCAATTCCATTTTTTGACTGTGTGATTTATTTAATGTTTCTTGGTCCCTTAACAGGCCCACTGACGGCTATACTCCCCCTTCCTCCCCTCCTCTGAGGACCAGGAACGACCGTAACGTTTTCTCAAGGCTCACCAGCAACCAAACCCAAGGTTCAGCTCTGGACAAGTACGTACACTCCTGCGCAGACACACACATTCATTTACAAACTGCCTTTGTTCTTTTGTCCCCATGTTCTCATCTGAACAATTCAGTCTTACGTTGACCGAATGAATCATTTCTTTAGTTTCTTTTCTTCTCCTCCATGGTTTGAGACCTTCAACAACCCTGTCAATAGGCTGAAGGTCAAGCCTTTTGAGTGGAATGTGCTTTTGTCTGCGGTAATGAGCCCTTAAGAGTGAGCTATTCCAGCTGTTTATCTTCCGATGAATCCCACTCTTAGACAAAACACTTTTCATCTGGCATTAAAGTAGGTCCTAGGGGGGGCAGATGGTGCCAACTTTCACAGAATCCAGGTGTAAAATTCATTCAAGAGGCATTGAAGATCTTATCATCCAAACCACAACCACAGGCTGCTTAGGGCTGCATTTAGCAACACTAACAACAAGGTGTAATTGCATCGCCTTTCCAATCCATGTATGGGAGTTACCAGGAAGCAAATGAAAACCAGGAGGGTGAGGAACATACTCTGTAGAAACACGCTGTAAGGGGCAGCTGTGATTCGGGGGAATAAGCGAGTCTGTTTTAAGAAGATTTGATGTGCACAACAACGAGGAACACGACTGCATTTGGACGAAAGAATGTGAGATCAGCTTGTACAATCAAATCTAATCCAATAAAAAAAACTGCCCCGCAATAAATCCTTTGACATTATCAGAGAGAATCTGATTCTGATTTATGGTAATTCTTTCGGCTGTCGTTGGTCGTAGTGTCAGACTATTCTCATCATATTTACATACATAAAGGTAAAATAATAGGATAAGCACCTTTCGATTTGTAAGCGGTCCAGCTACATCGGATGGAAACACAATGTGGATATGAGATGCATGTTAATAATGTCAGCTGCGAAAGTGCCAAGATAGAAACGAGCAACCGGCCTTTTCCCTTCCTGCTCACAATCAATTCCGGCTTCCTTCCACTCGGACAAATGTCAGCGGTTAATTTCAGTCAGCGTTTGGCTCCGCTGTAAAGTTGTTTGTTGCGTAATCTTTATTAAACTGGAACATTTCTCAGCTTTATCGACCCCTAGTTGTTAGCGAGGAAGCTATGTGAGATGAGTTAGGGTATCTTGTTTTTTGTTCGCATTGCTGTATGTGTGAATATTTGTGCTGTGTGTGTGTGTGTGGGAGCCTGCGGGTCCTCATTATCTGGAGCAGGGGTAGGTAAATGACTTGGTTCGTGTCATCTTTCTATGCAGCGGTTGTCATCGGTGGCCATTTTTATTTGAGTCAGGGTGACAATGTGGGAGGATATTTATGTTTAGGGTCTCACATGTAGGTCCCACTGGGGAACCCCTGCTACAGAGCATGATGCAGGCGGGTGAAATGCTGTGAGGGTTTTCCTTTTATCTTCTGTTGCAGAGCGCATTTGCATTTTCTACAATTCGCAATTTGATGAACTCTATTAACATCATTTGATCATTTGCACTTTTGTTTTAAATGAGGAGTGGGTGGCATTTCAATGTTTTGTTCACTGAATTTAAAAGTTGTTGTTTTTTTATTAATATTTATTTATTTTCCACCTTCCACCTCCACATTCATCAGTTGAAGGGGCCCTATGTAGTATTGGAGAAGAAATTCAAACTCAGAATTTTTACATTTACAATATTAATGAGATAAACAAGCGGTTTTCAGATGAAAATAAGGTCCTCGGAACACTGTTTGAAGTTAGAGAGGTGGCAGGGTCTGCCACATATAAACAACATCAAAAAAAGTGTTGCCCTTTAAGGTCAGTATGTTTATTCAGAGAGTTTGTTAGTTCATGTGACAATAAGTCAATGAAGATCTTTCTCTTCAGATGAAATTCTTTTCAACAAAACTACAAAGTGCACCATAAAATTGATTTTGTTTGTTTTCATTGTCCCAACATTACTGACACTGACCCAAGTATGACACTGAATTAATCATCACAAGCATAAATCCAAAGTTAAATTAAGCTAATTTATCAAAGAATAATTAGAAAGCCAGCATGAGTTGTCTGAATTGTTCTGTTTAATTAGATGTCAAATGAGAAGCCGCCTGCTAGGAAAGAAGGAAGATAGCGACGTTCTCAAGTATATCTTTGCAAGTTCACAAAACCTATTAAAATGTAATAAGACATTTTTTTGTGTGAATTTGACTGTATGGATACATTCTGCTACTGTTTTCTGACCGGTTTATATTGGAAGAGCCAACGAGGCTGGGATCAGGCATTCGACACAGATTCAAAAAAGGAAAATTAATTTCAGACAAAGTTTTCCTGTTGCCTGTTGGATAAGGAGGCGTCGAAACCTAGATCTGCTGTTTTTAATCTTCACATAACATCTGCATCCTCCAAAGCCAATGAATTTAAAAAAGGATTTTGTCTTGAGAGAAAAGCGGATATTACTATTCTAATAGCCACTGTGGCCAGCAGTAAATACCCAGAAATGGAGGAATTTAATTCACCTTTTAACACTGTGGCTCCCTCAGGACGTATCCACAACCATTTTGTTTTATTATTTGATGCTCATGAGTGTAAAGCACTGGCTCTCCTGGTGACAAACCTGAGGCTATAAAATATTTACAATATAATAACCCTTTTATTGCACTGTTACACACATGCCAGCCTTTCCCTCTGAGCTATTGTGGAGGAACTGTATTGGTGTGGTCGAGATTTTCTTTCCCCTCGACAGCTGTCAGCGGGCTCGCCTGTGAGTTTGATTGACAGCCTTATCCTCCATCCTGGATCTTCCCCTGTTCGCAGTCCCTTACGTTCTATCTGTACTTTTCTGTGCTAAGATTAGATGTGGGAGTGGGCACTGATGTCAGAATATTATACATTGGGGTTAAGCGCAGTAAAAGTATAGAAATTGTCTAATGTACAGTTCTTTGACCTCTGTGTATGGCTATCATGGCATCAGCGCTCCCTACTTGAACCTCCCTTTTCTTTCAGTACCTTTTTTCTGCCTTGTTCTAATGATTAGTTCAACATTTTGCAGAGAGTTTGATGGGGAGATTGATGCCACTCCCATGATTGTATGTATACAGCCAGAAGTTGGCTAACTTTGCTTAGCATAAAAACTGAAAACAAGGGGTGCCCAAGATGATAAGAAAATCTGCCTCTCAACACCCCGAAAACTCATGCATCGCAAGAGATACACAAATTGTGATCTCCACAAATATTTTTTTTTTAATCCAAATGAGGCATAGTGTTAGACAAATGTTAATTGGTGAGGTTTAGAGGTGCTCAGAGTCCAATTTTGTTAGCTTCAGACAGAGCCAGGCTAGCTGTTTCCTTCTGTTTCCAGTATGCATGCTAAGCAAA
Organism: Diplodus puntazzo; assembly: GCA_963678695.2. Lineage (NCBI taxonomy): Eukaryota > Metazoa > Chordata > Actinopteri > Spariformes > Sparidae > Diplodus > Diplodus puntazzo. Next base: position 22,600,814 of record OZ023157.1, on the reverse strand, counting down.
GCCAACAGGCTTCTGGCTCTAGAATTATATTGAACATACAGACGTGAGCGTGGCATCGTTCTTCTCGTCTAACTCCCAGCAAGAAAACGAATATGGGTACTTCCCAAAATGTTGAACTATTTCCTTAAACATTTAACCTTCAGTGTTAGCCACTAAACCAGCCATTGCTTACTGTGGGTGTAGCGACAGTTAACATCCTCAGACAGTGGTCAAGGAGTGAAGCCTGTTCAGTGGTTGTCTTTGAGAAGAAGCAAACTGCCTGATAATCACTGAACAAGCTTCATTGTTTGTCTAAGATTTCATGCCTGTTTGCTCACTGCTTTATATCTAAAACCCTTCCTCCAGTCACTCCTCCCTATAACCCTCTGCCAATAACCCCTCTGTCTTTCCTTAGTGTGGTTAACCCTTTCCTCTTCCCGCCCCGCCCTCCCCCCTCTCCTGCTCCTCTTCTGCCTCCAGGTCGGATGACAGCGACTCCTCGCTCTCCGAGGTGCTCAGGTAGAGGAACTGTGTTCGTCACTCTCTGTTCTCCCATTTGCCTGTGAACTCACCTGGTGTCATCATGTCTCCACCAGTAGTCAGTGCCACGCCTGGCCTCGCCTTCACTCCCCTTTGTCCCCCTCTGTGGATGAGGTCGAATGTGGTGCATGTTTTAACCACACGTGGCTTTCCCTTCCCAGCGGCCTTTCCCTTGATGTGTTTCTTTGTGGTGTTGCTTGCACACGAGATCTGGATGAACCTTGCCACTTTTCTACAGGCTGCGAAAAAATCAGAAAATATGAATATTAGAGCTGAACAATGAATACATATATCACGGAAGAAACAACATTGCCAGTGGGGTATCCAAATCGCTGCACAAAAGAAGGAAAATGTGTCAGAACATACTATTATAAATGAAATATTGTGGTGCTACAGAGCTGCCCGCCCCTTAAAAATTCATATTCTCCAGATGAAAGAGAACAGACCCGAGGAAAAAAATCAAGTCTTCACCTTTTTTATATTTTTTAAGTGAAAATAAGAATTACCATCCCCACTAAAATCACATTCAAATCGCAATATATCTCAAAATACCTGCATTATTCATTCTCTTATCATTTCTTTAAGATATGCAGCAGCGTAGCTTAGCTCAGGACAGCACAGAGTGGAAACACAGAAACAGCTATAGAATGCTCTTTCACAAGATAACAAATTGTGTTTTTATGGAGGGTTATGTGGCTCTGTCCACAGTGGCTCCTTGGGGACGGGCGTGAAAAAGGTATTCGTCTTTCATCGACCTTTTCGGCAAGAAAGTGGATACGCATATTTCCCAAAACTGTTCCTTCAAGTTTATCATAGAATTATTTCTGATCAATACTTTCTATTCCTGTGTCTTTATCACACACACAGACATATACAAATGGCTGCATCTCTCACCATGTCTGTTTCTCTGTACTGCAGAGAGCACACACTGCTCTCCCTCCATATTTTCATTAGTCTGCTGGTCTCATGGTCCTTGGCCCTGCAACATCCATTAGCAGCCCTTACATAGCGAATAACACAGCACACTGTGATATCTTCCACAGGCGCTGATAGAATGGGAACACTTTCTGCCATTTGGACCAACACTGCGCTGTAAGAAATGGAGTGCTGCATTAAGCAGTGTTGTGCTACGTGCGTCCTGTCCTTATAGAGAAAAACAGCAGAGACACGGTACAGAAGGCACTCAAAATAATACAGCATAATGGTTTTCCGGCAGGTAGACAAAGCACCCTATGACTGTAAGTTTAGAGGTTCATGTAATATGATGAGGGGAAAAAAAAAATCTACTTAAATGTATGTCATGGCAATAACACCAGAACAACGTCATTGTTAACTGACCAACGAGGATGGAGCGTCAGACCCTCCTCATGCAACATGATAGCCGTCAGAGTGATAAGGTTCATTCAAAGTAAACGCTGCTATTTTTTGAAAGTCTTCCTTCCCCTCTCTTCAGCAATCGCTGAAAAAATTATATTAAGAGAGCGGTCACATGTAAGGTTTCTCCTCTTTTTATTAAATAATTGATTTCTATCATCAGTCTGTTCAAAATGGGATTGACTAAAAAGAGGGCGGGACAGATTGTACGTATTCACTCTGTTCGCTCACCATCATGGTCAGGTTTTGCACCTCTGTACAGGAGCACAAGCTGATAATCTGACTATGTTATCGACTTGTTGAGCCTCTCCCCGCATACATATATACCACACGCCCTTTCTCCCCCGGGCCCCAAAAGGCGATTGGCCGCGGAGCTGCTGAACAGCGAGTCAGCTCCCACCAGACTGGCTGAGAATGGATGCTGCATGTGGTGATGATGACGCCTCAGGACGTTGTGCTGTGGTTTATTTTTGAGTTGCGGGCTGTTGTGTAGTTGGTGTTGCAAAGCTGTGGCTGATGTCATCAATTTTTTTTTAGCTTATTCTGTGCAAGTCGGTTCTCTTTTTATGTTTTCATGAGACTTGGCAAGACATGCATGCAATCTTTTTTCACTGGCTGATAATCGACAGTTTTTGATTTGGGTTGTCATTTTCATGCACTGTAAGAAAAAGATACACAGAGTATGGTTTAGTTCTTATATTTTTGATTTGACGTGTGAATTTGTGTGTGTGTTTTCATGCTGGGACAGAAGAGGGACATGTTGCCATCTTTGACATGTTACATGCGCACCCTTCTTTTGCTCACTCTGTGCAGAACCAAACCTGTCTTTGTGTGTAATCACGGATTCTCTTTTCCCCCCTCTGGCTCTCCCTCTCTCTGTTTTGCTCTCTACCTCACTTTCTCTCACACACTCACATACACACTAACCACCACTGGTGCTATTAGGAAGCCCACCAGGGGCCAATTTTCCCACAATCCTTCCCTCTTCTTCTCACCCTCTGCCTGCTCTGTCTCACTCTGCTGACTGCTCTCCAGGCACTGTGGGACTCTGGCCTGTCAGGGGGACATAGATTGGGAGGGTGAGGGGGGGCAGAGGTTCAGCTAGAGACGTGGGTTATGTGGGTATGTATGTGCGAGTGTGTGTGATAGAGTTGGGGGGGGGGGGGACAGAAAGACAAGTTGAATGGGAAAGCAGCTCTTACAGTTGTAGTGCCTTAATTGGGCTGTTCTACAACAAAAGAAAAGCGGGGATGGGGGTCTGGAGGCAGGCCAGAGAGACGGAGCAGGTGGGCTCAGAAAACCAACAGGAAGTTATGTGTGCGTCTAGTTCTTTTTTTTTTAGGGGAGTACATCATCTGTATGTATCCAGTGAGGTTTGTATGGATTTGTATTGTCTCTGGAATGGATAAAACATTTGTGTTTGTGTGCATGTTTGTGATCAATCTGTGCGTACAGTGTATACATCTGTAGTTACCTGCAAAGATATCAGCCTCAAGGACTTTATGTGTGTATGTACGGTTGACACTGTATGCATGTGTTATCGTATCCTTAGGGGTGTGATCAATCCCATCGGGGGTGTGAAAGGGGGTCGGACGGCGCCCCTGCAGTGTGTTTCTGTAGCTGAGGGCCATTCGAAGCCAGTCCTGTGTGTGGATGCTACAGATGAGCTGCTTTTCACTGGATCTAAAGGTAAACATACCAGCGACTGAACTGTAGGATCCTTCTCAATCCTTAATTCAGTGTATATGTTGCATTAAATGTGTGATTGTTAAAGCTCTTTTAAATGGACCATGAATACGTTGGAGCCAGCAACATGACAACTTAAAACTTGTCATCTTGAAACAATTACACTACTTAAACCTTAGTTCAACGCTTTGGTATATAAGCGTATTTTATTCTCTTCTAACAATAGAATGAGAAGATTGATACCACTATCATGTCTGTGGGTTATGTATGAAGCTAGTAGCGGGAGGTGATTAGCAAGAATGTGAATAAGTGTATTCTTCAAAAATATTAAACAGTTTATAGTTTGTATGCTGAGCTAAGCTTCCTGACTGCTGGCTATGGCTACATATTTAACAGACAGATATGGGGGATTATGAAAGCGAGATACAACGTATCAATTGGTGAACTCCAGAGATGTAGTTGGACAATTGTTTTCATCTTTGGAAAGAGCCAGGAGAACTTCTTTCCATCTGCTTTATGGCTTTTTTTTTAAACCCAGCATAAAGACTTCATGTTCACCTGGTCATGGCAACAAAAATTTAAACTGAGCTAGAAAAATAACAGGAAGAAAAGAATAATATATTCCATTCAATGCAACGAAACTTGCACGCATGTGAGCTGCTCTCTTCTCTCTTCCAGATCGTACCTGTAAGATGTGGAACCTGGTAACGGGTCAGGAGATCGTCACCCTCAAAGGCCACCCCAACAACGTGGTGTCAGTTAAATACTGTCCTTCCTCCTGTCTGGTCTTTTCCGTCTCCACCTCCTACATCAAGGTGTGGGACATCCGCGACTCTGCCAAGTGTATCCGCACCCTTACGTAAGTTTCCCTGCTGCAACAAGCCACATGAGGCAGTTTGCAGCTGTTAATCTTAAAAGAATTGCAGCTGGGGAGAGATTTGATAGAAGTGATTAAGGGTGTGATTTTTCTGTTCAGCGGTGTGTTTCATGTTGCAGAAAAGTGACAGATGATATGAGGGAAAATCCAATTTGAAATCCATCTGGATGAAATGTTAAATTAACTCTGTCTCTGTCTCTAATGCTCCTATATTCTTCTTCTTCTTAAGTCTTTCATTCTATTTCTCTTACACTGTTTGGCTTCTCCTTCTCCCACAGTTCATCAGGGCAGGTGGTTTCAGGTGATGTGTGCGCTGGCACCACCACCCGCACAATAACCTTTGCGCAGGGCGAGTGTCAGATCAACCAAATAGCCATCAACCCGTCAGGCTCTGTGCTCTATGCTGCTGCTGGAAACACTGTTCGCATGTGGGACCTCAACAGGTACATTCATTGAACTGCTCATCCATTTACATATTCAGTCATTCATAGGTCTATGCATTCATCACTTCCATCACTCATTTATATGCTGCCCAGCTTTCCCCACATTCATTGATTCATTCATGCAGATAGCTTCTTTACTTTAACTTTACTTAAATTCTTCTACAAATGGATGTGGATGTATATATTCGCCTCTCAGGTGTTAATCAACCAAAGAGACGATTAACATCTGACTGAAGACATTAAAATGACTGTCAAAAGGAAAGTTGAGGAACTGGTGATGAGAGTTTTCTATGTGAGTGAGTTTCCAACAAGGTAACAATTTCTGAAATCCTGTGGTTGTGCCGTCTTCTTCTCAGTGTTTCTGCTTCCGGAGGGAGTTGATTAACAGATTAAACCAGACAGTTTACGCTGAGGGGCTCAGACCCACTTAATGATGCAGAAATAAAATATGAATGCATTAAACATTTCGTCAGCATCATCTCTGCCCATGGCATCGCTGTGTCTCGCGGTTTTACATCACCCTTGAGACGGAAAGTGATTTCATTCAATGAGACTGGCACCTTGGAAAAATCAAATTCTTGTAAGTAAAGTAATGAATTTCACAGATCTTTGCTTCACCTCCTTTGCTGCATGCCTGTGTGTGTGTGTGTGTCTGTCTGTCTGTATTCATGTGTGTGTAGGATGCAAGGTATGGGGAGGCTGACAGGCCACATCGGCTCTGTCATGTGTCTGACAGTGGGGCAGTCTTTGCTGGGCAAAGACCAAGTAATCACAGGCTCCAAAGACCATTATGTCAAGGTAACACACACACACATTTAAACCATACCCGAGTGTCACGTATGCAGACACATACTTTACAGTCTCCCGCTTCCTACTCGCTTCTCAGGTGTTTGACGTGGCAGAGGGAACCATGGGAAATGTAGGTCCAGCTCATAACTTCGAGCCGCCCCATTATGACGGCATTGAGTGTTTGGCTGTACAAGGAGATGTGCTGTTCAGCGGGTCGAGAGACAACGGCATCAAAAAATGGGATCTAGAGCAGCAGGAGCTCATTCAGGTTTGTGTGTTTGTTCGGTGTGTGTGTGTACACGTGTGTTTTTTAGTGTTTTTGTTAAGATTTGTGTTGTAGATTTCTTAAAGCTTGCAGTCTTTGCAGTTTTCTAATCACTGTAGTTTAGTGATTACTATTCTAAAAACGTACTTTCACTCCCTGAGGCTTATTCAAAATTAAGGCTGCAAGTGTTTCATATTCCTACACTGAGTGTGAGGTCAGCAGGGTTGAATTAAGCAGGAAGACGAATGATTTCATATTCATGTGGATGTAGAGTTTGTGTATCAAAGTTTAAAGCCCAGACAATGTGTCGGTGCTGCAAGCCCTCAAGTAGAAATGATGTCACTGTTTTTCTGAGGCTATTAACCCTTATCATCCTGCGAGCAAAGCTGTTCTTTCCACATGATGTATGCAGTGCAGATAGAGCACTCACGCAGGATGAACAGAGTTTGGGAGATTGTTGATGGAAAATGATTCCTGTCAGAAAGGATGCCACATGTGAAAGACCGCAGCTGAACTGTTTTTAGTGTGAAGTTTGGTAATGAATCATTGTTTTGGGTATTTATCAAGCAGCTTTAGATTTAGGGTCTACAGCCTAGACAACTGTTTGGAGAAAGCCGGCACCTCCTTAATTGACATGTGATTGGACAAAACCATTCAGATCAGATCAACAGCAGGAGAATGCCACCAACAGCAGAGCCAGTTGGTAACTCTTACAGAAGCCAGTGAGGAGTGGAGCCAAAACTTTTCCATCAAGAAAAGCCTTCAGTTATATTCTTGGCCCTTCGTTAAATGAAATGTACTCTCCAGTTCTGTTGTTTTCAAACTAACAATCGCTTCTCTGGTGGTAACACCTAAACCACTCATGTAGCTCCCAGTAGTTTCTCAAATCACACTGATGGTTCAACCCCTGTGTGAAGCACACAGCTTGAAGCCTGGCAAGATGAAACTGTTGAGAAAAAAACATGATCATGTGATCTTGAAAATCCAGCTGCCTTGCGAGGTAAACCTGAGGATGACACTAGAGTAAAGGTTAGGATGTCTGTAATTTTCTTGGCATCCAATAGTTAATGAGATATATTTGAGTCTAGATCAAAGTGGACTTTGCCGTCATTAGAGCCACTAGCTTGGGTAAAACTGTCAAGCTTTTAATTCTGTTTTCTTTTTTTCTTATTTCAGTAATTGTGCGGTAGAAAGAACAAGCAATTTGAAGATGTTTTCTTGGGGTCTTAGACCTTAAAGGCACCTCGCTTGCTGTTTAAATAATTAATCAAAGAACTAAATAATTGAGAATAGAAATAACTATTGGTTGTTGTCTGGTTTGAACCAGAGAACTGAACAAAGATTTTCTGTCATGACTGCCTACTTTGGCTTATGTGGACTAGAGGTCTTAAACAGGTTTGTGTAGCAGTGCAGCGTCTTCTCACACACTTTCTCCGCCCGTCCAGCACTGCTAGAGAGCATTCCTCACTGGTTGTCTGCCACTGGCATGGTGGTGACAGAGAAAAGCTGTGTTGCCAGTTGAGTGCTCAGTTGGTGGACAGCTCCCTTTACGTCTTCTTTTATCCGAAGTGTTCACTCTGTGGAAAAAGTCACACAGAGTCGTCAGGTGTAATGTAGCAGGAAAGCACTGTGTCAACATCAGGGCGCCAACGCGCATCTCGGCCACAGGTACCACTAGAGGAAAGTGTGTGTGTGTGTGTATCCGTTAACTCCTGCGGTGGGTTTTGTGCATCCTCCGCTGCCTGCGTATGTTAATAATGCATAACAATGCACTCCGTGGGTGGATGCGGCACACTCATTTGCACACACTGTAATATGCATATAAAGCAGCACTTCCTCAAGTTGTATGCGTAAGTTCTGCTTAGCCTTTGTTTATCTGGACAGAGTAAACAGGAACATTAGACATTATTATTTCCCTTCAAAGGCTGAGTTAGATCAACTCACCGCTGTGGTCTGCGGCATCTGACCTTAACCTCATTTGTGAAGCAGCCAACACAATCCGTTTTACAGCCTCTCTAACTCAGTAGTCTCCGTCTAATTATGTAATAGGATGAAATTGCGGCCGGGGGTATAATAGAATATATTACAGGAGACTCTGAAACTCCTCCAGGATTGCTGCTGTGAGCTGTTCTGCTATGACCCCTCTGTTGTTAAAATGCAAACGCCATGGTGTGTTTCTTGGGAGATTACGTGAGGCAGTTTGTTTTCTCAACACTGTAGTTTAGTGATCCCAGTTGCTTGATAAACATTTTAATGTACCTTCCAAAAACAGTTTATGCGTTGTACTTGCCCGACTATGTGCTTATGCAACTGTTGCTGCAGTGTGGTGTTGTTCAAAGGTGTTGGAAAGCATTGACACGTTTTTTACCCATGGGTGTAAAGTTGTTTCAGACGGTGCCGTAGATGACATGTATGTGAGAATGTTCCCTTTATTTTTTTGTAATAGCTCTTTCACATCTTCACCTCTAATTGCACTTCCAACTATCCGTGGATGGAAGGGGGGTCTCTCTCTGTTTTTCTCCCAAGATTTCCTCCATTTTGCTTTTGTGTCGAGGAAGGTTTTCTCAACCTTTTCTGGCCCACAGCTACCAACTACAAATGATTAAACTCTGCTAACCCCAGGATTTAGGGAGTTGTCCAACTGTTAACATGGAGGGAGCTCCAAATAGTTATTAAAAGTCATCAGCTGCATCCACTTCTACATAAAAATGAGCCATCTGCGGCAATTTAAAATCACTGAACAGAGCATACTGTAATCTCTGTTGCCTCCTGATGTCTTCACACAAACATCACCTAGAGGCAGTAAGAAAAGAGCTTAACCCATACTGGACATTGAGGCTGATAGCCAGTAGGTGATTTGAGGGGGGATGAGGTCGGATGCCATCCTCCTCCTCTAGGCACTATAGCAGAGAGAGTGCAGGGGCTGAGGGGTTATATAGTAAAATGTGTTAGTCTAGGCAAGGCAGAGCGAGGCATGTTTATTTATCTAGCATGTTTAATACCAAAAGACAACCCAAAATACATATTACAGGCACGAGCACAATAAATAAGTTGTAATAATGATAATACAAAATTATAGAAGCAGACCTGCCTGACTTATTGATCCTTTATCTGACCGAGATTTAAGTTTAAGTCTATGGCTCCGATCCTGCCTCTGAAATGTCTGTCTCATCAAGTGTGCTGTGTATTGATAAATCAATGGTGCTGTCCGTGGTGCTGAAGCAGCAGGCGACCTTGTAATCGTGCCTTTTTCTCTCAGTCCTCCCCTTCTGTCACTGGCATCTTGGATCTATAATATTCTCTGTACTATATACTTTGAATATTCAGTAATACACTATACTGTAGCCTTTATATTCTAGTGTCACCTTCATGATCAAGATCAGGTAGCAACGTGTAGTTGCAGAAGAATGAGAGGATGACAGAGGCACACTGCTGCCTGTAGTGTCCCTATAATATTCTCATTATGTTTCTGTGATCACTCGGTGGTGTCTGTGCTGCTGAAAATACCACCAGACCCTCTGAAACAAAATATTTAGATTTTGTCTAAAGGGAGACAGTGTTAAAGATGACCAAATCACCACTTCTTACAGCAATATCTGTATCAGAGAGTTAAAATAAAAGTATATTGACAGATACTATTTTTCTATGTAAACACATGACATGATCAAAATGTTTTACATAAAAAATTAATTACGATAGAACAATAAACTTGTCAGCTCGCTCTGGTGTGCAATAGAGTCACTGTTTCTGCATTACCTCAAATATGTTTTTGTTCTTTTGTGCCAGCTTACTTGTTAAGTTCAAACACAGAATGGGCAAAACAGACATAATCCATGATGTGAAATGAAAGACAGGAAGGACACACAAACACATAATGGTGAAAAGCATCCGTTTTCTGCCAAAGGACATTTCTATAAACATGAACCTTCTGACCGTTGAGATGTGGCAGCAGCTGAGGTCTCTGCCGGGTGTCACTCCTGCCAACAAGATGACATTTTAGACTGCAGTGGCACACATTTACTGACAAATGGTTAATTAAATAGTGTAAAATGTCCTCCTGGTCCATCAGATCCTACTTATGCTGCTGATACAGTAGATCAGACATATGTGTAATCAGTATGAATCCAAGGGTTCATTCCACCTGCCGTCTATACTGCTGGCTATAGTTTGTTGTAACCAAACATTTTACAGTTTCTGTTTCTGAATGGAGAATACCAGCAGTAGAATGTGTGGTCTTAAATTGTACTTTCAATATTCTTGGGAGCTGCTGAGTCTTACCATTTTTATAATAGACACCTTTGCTTATGCAAAACAATGTGATATTAGCACCAGATCAAGTAGGTAGTAAATTATAGCCATTTGGATAATGTCACAGTATTGAAATCACTCTTGTTCAGCAGGAATCACTTACTTGGCGCATGGTATCATGATTAAGTCGCCCTTAGTATAATAATACAGATTATTTTTTTTCCTTTGAAAGCTGAAGAGAACAACAGTGTTTTTATTAAAGTCCTTTATTTGGATAATGAGGAGCGGGGCTAAAATAGATAAGCATGCAGATGAGGAATGGATGTAGATGTTTTCTTTTATTACTTTTTTTTAGCTTGCTGATCATAAAAACTAGAAGAAAACAGCCAAGTAAAAGAAAGATATCTGCAAACAAATAATGTGAGATACCTGGTGGATACAATAATGGAGAGGAACATAATCAGCCGTGTTGTTTTGATTGAGAGCTAATCTCAAAATGCAATGTGAAAATATCAATTGCTGACAGAAGCACATAAAACGCAACAGGAAAAAATAGATAACGTAATAAAAGTTATCTCCCTCTGTTGTGTTCTGCTGTAGCGAGCTGAATTAATCTGCAGCCCGGTTGGTTGAGATAAACAGAGTATAACAAAATTTGCTAAATGTTTCTCTGCTGTTCTATGATATAGTCTCACGTCAGTGCGATCATCTTAATGAACATAAGACAGATGAATCTGTTCTTAGTTTATGAATCACGTTTGAAGCCGTTGTAGAATTCTGAGCATGCAGACACACGAGATTAGAATAACTACAGTATTCAGTTGAAAGACAGTGTTACTGAACCTCAAGCCTCAATTGCACTTGTGTGTTGCCTAGCAACAATGCGCATTTTCCATTCAAGGAATATATACTGAAGATGATTTATATCCATTGAAAATGAATCCCACATTTATATTTTTCTACTGCTGTTTTTAGAAGGCGATAACGAGATGACTCACGTTCCTGCGTGAGGTATAATATCTGTAATATTCTCTCTCTGCCTTTCACTCTGCAGCAAATCCCCAACGCCCACAAGGACTGGGTGTGTGCTCTGGCGTACGTCCCAGGGCGGCCCATGCTGCTGAGCGCGTGTCGGGGCGGCATGCTCAAGGTGTGGAACGTGGACAACTTCACCCCAATAGGAGAGGTCAGGGGTCACGACAGCCCTATCAACGCCATATGTACCAACTCGAGACAGATCTTCACCGCGTCCAGGTAAAAAAAAAAAAATACATCAGTTTTTCTCTCTGTGTAGATAGAAGGCTCCATAAAATGCTATTCATTTATAAGCTTTGATTTTTTATCTGTCCAACATTCGGTTGATGTAGCGAACAAATTAATTGGCAAACTAATTTCTTTAGAATATAACGACATAAACTGAGCAAAAACATGAAAGCAACGCTTTTGTTTTCATCGTTCAAATAAAAGATCAAAGACGACACACGGCAGGATTATTTTTCTCAGATTTTGCTCACAGACTTGTTTAAATCCGTGTTAGCGAGCACTTTGCCAAGATAATTAAACCACCTGACAGGTGCACCATATCAAACTGCTAATCAAACAGCATTATTGTTTTTCAGGTGTCTTTTGGGCTCGTCACCATAAAAGGAGACTCAAAAAATGTGCACATCATAAAAAATGGGAGCAAAATCATTTTTTATGTAGTGTACTCTGAGGGTTAAAGAAACCTCTTATGTCTTAATTAATGTAATTTATGTATTTATTATTTATTCACAATAAATTACTGTTATGAAAGAGTTTGTAGAATAAAGCACCATCAGCTCTGAACTGAATCATACACAAGCTTTTAAGGATTAGACATTACATTTTTGTTTTTGTCAATTAAAATCTAACAATTAGATCCTGCTAACATGTATCGCCTGCCTCATACATCTTAGTCCTCACAGCTCGGTTATTGTCCAAACTATTAAACTATTAAAAACACACCAATGATGATCATAGTGCACTTTCCCACATGTTTTTTTATTGTGTGTTTATTTATCTCAAACTGTCACTCACTAGGGCCCCAATTTTGTTTAGTTGGAGGGGTTTAGAATCTAATGTTTGTATTTTAGTTTTTTTTTAACTGATACAGACTGAGAAAAACTGTTTGCCCTTTAAAAAAATCCTAGCTTTTCCTGTGTGAAACACTGGATCATGACTCATGCTTGCTTCATCTCAAGCATTCATCTCCAGGTGTGTGCTACTCAGAGAGGGTCAAACTACATCCTGTTTTTCTGAGCTGACAGGGATTATGCGTATTTACTGTGTGTGTGTGTATGTGTGTGTGTCTGAGTGGGTATGTCTGAGTGTGCCCTTATTACTTCCTCTTCAACTGGTGGGCTTTCAGCTGAAGTCGACTAACTTTCTTCTTCATCTTCTTCCTCTTCATACTCTCTTGTTCCATCACTTCTGTAATCCTCATCATCTCGTGCTGTTCTCCTGCTGTCTTTTCCGTGGACAAATGGTCTTCATGGTGACCTTCCTCCACCTCCTCCTCCTCTGCTCCTCCCTGCTCCCCCATGTTGACCCCAGTGACTGCAGGGTGAAGTTGTGGAGCTATGTGCCGGGCCTGACCCCGTGTCTTCCCCGACGGGTCCTGGCCATCAAGGGCCGAGCCACCAGCCTCCCATGATTGCCTCCTCTCCGCTCACCAACCCTCCCCTCCTCTGGTACTCTTTTAACTAATTTCCACCTTCTTTTCCCAGCTGAGTTTCTTTTCCCCTTCTTTTGTGTTTCTTCACTTGGGTGGTTCTGTTCGCTCCCGTTTCCATCCTCCATCATTATTTCTCCAATTATTTATTCATTCGGTTTTTGTTGTGTTGTCTTTACACATTCTGCCGAGTTTGGCTCAGTTTAACTTCTGTTTTGTAAAAACCTTTATAATGCTTGCTGGTTCATTAGCAGACCACTGCCTGCAAGTCAAGACAAACAGATTCTCACTGACTGACCAAGTGACTCATAGTTTTGCTTTGACAAACTTTTGAGCAGATGAAATTTGTCTGTTCAAGCCTTTTGCTGTACTTGGTGGAATAATTTACCATTTTGTGAAATGTGCTTACTTGCTTTTGCACCAAGAGTAAGATGAGGTGATCGATCACACTCTGCTATCTCTGTTCATTCAATGTAAGGCTACAGCCAGTAAATGGTTAACTTAACAAGTACCCCAAATAACAAACACCAAAACAGGCTAACCCGAACTTAGTTGAAAATGGGAAAGGGAACAATTGTTTATCAGCTTCAGCTCTGATCGGCTGCAATGAAAACATGACACAAGGGAGGACAGGCTAATTTTCGCCCCATCTCTGGTGTGATGCCATGACACACTTTGAAGTTGAGGATGTTGGAATACTTCACCATTCACCTTCTTTTCAAGCAACACTCGAACATCCTTCAGTCAGCGCTGAGTTTGAAAAGAGACTATCGTAGAAAAGATCCGTACCTGGCCGCTGCTACATATGTGTATGTATCTTATTCAGATGTCAGATGTCCGATGATATTGATAAAAGAATAAGTTCACCCAAAAATGAAACTTGCCCCCATGACAATGACAAGTTGGATGAAGTTTCGAAGTCCATAAAACATTTAGCTTTACAGCAAAACAGCGTTGTGGAAGTTTACTAAACCACTGAAGTAGATGGGGACTTGTTTTAAACCTAATAAACCACAGAAAATAAAAAAATGAAATAAGATAGCTCCTTAAGTTTTGTCTGGCATAACCCAGGTCTTCAGAAGCTCAGAGATCCCAAATTGAATTGAAAAAACTTTATTTACATTTTTTTTAAGCTTAAATCTTCACTGTAGCTGCTAAGCTAAAAGGACTAGCTTAACATATCACTTTTGGAATAAAAATGGTATAAGTGAGGTTAGGGGTGCTGGTAGAGCCAGGCTAGCTAGTTTATTCCAATATTTATGCTAAGCTAAGCTAGCTCCCAACTGTCTTTAGCTTCATAAGTATCTTGTGTTAGTGGTATCAATCTTCTCACATTCAAAATGTGATGCTCTCCTTGTTATTGCCTAATTGACCGACTTTTTGACAAGCTGTGGGGATGTACAAGAAAATTCAATTTAAATTGTCTGGTCAGCTGGGAGAATAATTGTGGGCCAGTTGAAGGTATTTACTTGTTGTTATGAATCATACATGCACTTATTTCTTCACTTTTCTGAAAGGGCGCATTAGGTGTTTTATTCCTACCGACACCATGGAGAAGGATCTCTAATGAAGTGTATGTGGGCAAGTGTGTGTGAAGCGCACTTTGAAGTCAATCTCTTTGTGTTGTGTCTGATGTACAATGGGTTTGTTTTGAAAGGGAAGACTGCGTGATTGATGTCCTGTTATTTTCTCCCTTTGTTGTGTTCTCCTTGTTTTCCATTCGCTCATCGTCTCTCTCCCGTTGTCTCTCCAGCGACAAGACGGTTAAGATCTGGACGTCAAAGGTGTGGAGGAAGAGGTGACAACCGAATTGGATCCTTTGTCAACCATCTTCTGACTACTGCAGCCACTGATCTGTGACCTGCTCTCTTCTAGAAATGAGATGTGACTCTGAAAACACAGTTTCCAAGGCAATCAAGGTGTCATTCACTTTTTTGTCAAGGTGCAAATTGACAAAGCTGAGGGTGAGCATGTATTCAAAGGCAAAAAAACTATTTGCCTTTCAGATGTTTTTTTTTTTTTTTTTAATGCCTATTTGAAAGTGCCATTCGGGTGTGATGCTACAAGATTTCTTTCTGGCCATGGATACACCAGGTGGAAGAATTTTTTTTCTCCTGACAAGAAAATTACCACAAAAGAAAAAGTGCCCTTCTGTTCGATCACCGAGGTTTGACAATCCTTGTTGAACAGCAAGAGATGAATTTGCTCAAAGACGTGTGTATTCACGTCAGAAGGTCAAGACGTGGACTGAATTTTGAGTCCCAGAGGGATCTTATCTAAAGTCTGGGACCTCTGTTTCTCCATTCAAGAAGCTGAACACAATGGAGGGTCGTTGTTTGTGTTAATAATGGTGGATGATTGATAGACAGTTGATGTTTGACATCACTGCAAAATTACACAAGACGCCATCAGTTTTAACGTTGGACACGCCCTCCAACACTTTAAGTTCAACTCTCTCTCAGTATATCACTGAAACTTAATTGCGTTCCACAAGTCGTGTTCATTTCCTTTTTTTAATGACTTTTACTAATTTATTATTTTCTCCTACCTCAGTTGTTTTGGACTTCGGCGTGAGGTGGGAGGGAACATTTTTACGGGTCTCTGCGTACAAAACACCTGGTGCTCGACATTTCTCAAGTCTTTTATTTGATGTTGGCAGTTCATATCTGTGTGGATGTGTCCTCTGCGGCCCTGCGGCTATCAGACTGTCTCGCTGCTGACCTTGCAAACAGGAAAGCACACGTCCAGTAGCACAACAAAGGTAGCACTGGCCCCCCGGAGGATTCTGACTGGATTGTATTATCTGCTCAGTAAAGTGCTAACAGGGGTGAAGAGAAGAAACACCCCTGCGTCACAATGAAATCAGAACACACTACTACATGTTACGACGTGTGTGAGTCGGGTATTCCACGGAGGCCAACGTGCCAGAACATTATCTCGACCATCCTACAGTATGTGGCCCATACCTGCCATATATTCCCCACGTGAATGGTAATAAGAGCCCTGCCAGTGTACCCCCACCTGCTTTTAGATTTGCTCGGATCTTTAAGGTTAGCAACTGTGTCAGACTGACCAGCCTTACCCACCGAAGAGTCCACCTCCTTCCCCGCTACTGAACTTCTCTGGGAAGCCTTTTTAATTAGAGGTCTCGCAGCTTGACCGGCTGCTTTCAGGCGAGATTACTTGGATGAAAGTAGGTCATAACTGAGAGGGATTTCTTATTAAAAATCCCAATTTTCTTCCACCCACTATTTGCTGCTACATTTAAAGGCAGGAAAAAAAAAACTTCCTGTACCAGTGCACCGATGTACAAGTCTGTTTATGTGGCAGATTATGCGTGTGGGCAACACACACACATATGCACAAACTGTGAACTCACACAAACACACGATTTCAGTGGATGTTGCGGTTATCCATCTTGCCTGATAGGTCTTGGCATCCCACACCGTGTTGATTTAGTGTCTGTTTAATGAAACAAATTCAGCACTGCAGCACTCCACTGACACGTATATGCACACACATACACACGCCTATAGGCAAACAGTAATAACACAAGTCTTAAAAGTCAAGTCAGCTCAACTTTCTTTTTCTTCTGAATCTGGATGATTTTTATCACGTTTTTTTGTGTAAAAGTCTTACCGCTTGATAAAAACCCAATTCATGTCTGTTTGTATCACAATATCACAGTTGACTTTTGGTGTTAAAGGGTAACTCCACCAATTTTACACATTCAAGCGTGTCTGCAGGTCTTGAGGTGTACTTGTGCGTATGTGGAAAAAGTAGTTTAAAACCTTTGATGGCACTTTTATCAGATTACATCTGATAAAAGCACCTTCTCTGGAGCCTCAAGATCTGTAAACACACTTCAACATGTCAAATTGTTGGAGTTACCCCTTTACGTTCTAAAATGTCATTGCTTCTGTTGATAGAAGAATACTTTGGTTTCCTCAGTGCACTTTTCCTTATGAAAGACCCAGAAACATGTAGTTAAATTAAAAGAAGCTTGGATCATGAAACAGCAGTCAGTGGTGTTGAAGTTAGTCAATATTTTCAACATACTCTCTGCAACTTCTCCTGTAACAGGGAGCATGTGCCGCCAACACAAGCTTCAAGCTGCTTACACTTCTCCAAAAGCAATGATGTGGGTTGTGGTTTTATGTTGGGGAGGCATAGTGAATGCAAATGTGTGGATGGGGTTGATTTTTCGACACGTTCTTGGTTTTAGAAACTCAGGTAAAGAGTGAAGGATAATATTAGTCATACTTTAGTGATTACTTGACCCTGTGAATTTAGGTAACTCTTCGAATCAACCAAATGCCTTGTTTGAGAGATTTTTATTTTACTTTAATAAGGTACTATCAGTGTACCATCCCTGTTTTTTTTTTGTTTTTTTTTTAAAAAAGAGCCATTTCCATGTTTTGCTTTTGCATTAGATTCCCTTTACTTATTATCTATGTACTGTGCTTTTCTGTACAAACGTACACATCTTAAATGACATCTTCCCAATTCTGGCCAAAGCTGAAAGTCTCGCAACTCTGAGAAGATATGCACTGATTTTTGACCATAATTGTTTAAAATATGTATAAAGTATGGTAATTGTATAGCAGTTTGACTATAAAACTTGCGTGAGCGGTACAAAGTGTGGTCAGTAGGGAAATTAATCTCCATAATATTGTGGGTTGTACACTTCGACCTCGAGTCAGACCCTACTGGGCCCTACACTGTACACTATGTATTTTTATGTGCTAATTAGCCAAACTGACCCTGCTCGCCACCTTACGGTGTGTTTGTGATAACAATGCTAAGACAACCTTTATCTCTGTTTTTCTTTTACCTTCTCCAGCCTCTGCTAGAGAAGATGTAGTACTGAAGCTTTAGGCACTCTCCTCCCGTGCGTGTACATATGCTGAAGGTTGCATGATGTTGTGCTTCATCGGTTGCTTGGACATCTCAAAACATGGCAATTCAGAATGCAGTTCATTCCTGCTTGTATTTTAATGTTTAATATGTAACACCTGAGTGGATTCGTTTGCAAATTCTTAATAGGATTTGGCCATTTGTTTGCATTCTGAAGCATTGACAGTCAATAAAACGTGTCAAAATGTGGCTTCACAGAAGATGCTTGCTTGGAAGATTTCTGACAGCCTGGTAGAAGCCCTAAAATATTATCTGGCCTTGGATCTGCCCCACCCAAAGTTGCCCCTGATGTTCTGAGGCCCGTTTTCAGCCGATGTCAGCACCACTTGATAATGTGTAAATAGATGTGTCATACATCTTTTAATATTCCAGGCGTGATTTAGTCGAGGTTAACTGACTTCTTTCTCATCAGCTGGCCTTAGAGCAACCTCTTCAAGTTAGGATTTACATGCAGTTTGGATAATGAACACTGCTGTGAATACTCAGTGGACAGACATGTATTAAGCCTAGTTTTAGACTTAGTTTGCAAAAGCAGAGTTTAGGAGTCCCACATGGGGCTTAAAACAAGGAAAATAAATGAAAATATGAAAAGGACACATCTGTTCTACAGTAGGGTTAGAAACCAGTTATATTAATGTTTGTGCTGATACAATATGTTAGATAACAGTCAAGACTCCAGTACGTCCCTGCCTTTAAAACCCTTCTTCCTTTGAAGCAAATTATAACTGAGAATGCAGATTTTCACTTTGGCAGAGCAGCACACGCAGCATGGTGGACACTCCGGAGAGTCCGGCTCCATCCTTATTTCCCTGGCTGTCTGCTGGCATTCAGGCACTGTTCTTAATATTACTGACCACAAACAGGCCATATTACTCTATGAACGATATAATCAGAGACACAAGATGGCAAAATTCAACCTTAATCTACTCCTCAAGCATCAGTCAACGAGGAAATGACTTTTCAGAAAGGCATGTTATCACACTAAATGTACCATTGATGTAGTATGTCTGATAAATTCTCCTCTCTGATCCTAGATTGATACACCAGTTGGTGGCGATGTTGTAGCCAGGCATGGAAAAAAAAAACCCGGGTTTAAGGGTTAGGGTTAGCTGTCTGCCCAAAGCTTAAAAATCACTTGAACAGTTGATACCTTGCTTATTCTACAGTATGCGTGTCCCCCCGAGTGGTGGTAAAAAAAAAAAACACAACACTGACCATTTGCAAAACCGCGCCCCCTAGAACTTATGCAGTTTACAGTTATGACTTGGCGATCTGGTGCCCCCATGTTTCGAAAAAATGCTGCGAAAGTGCTCTCTTGGATGCCCCTGATGTAGCTAAAACATGATAAAGTGCCCTATAGGGTGTCCAATGAGTTTGGCAAACTTGATACTGACTCCCTGAAAGCAACTAAAGAGCCACTATCGGTATACTTAACTCTGATGTTGAACATGTATTTTAATAATGTTACTGGTAACCTCACGTAAAAAATAATAGCCTAATAATTTCCTAATAATATGCCCCTTGCCCTTGTTTACCTCTGCACATACTAAGCTAGTTAGCCAGACATGTTAACGTTTATATCTTATAGAAGAGCAGATAAACACACAGTTTTATCCAATCTTTCTACTTTTTCTCTTGAGTTTTTGGTTTTGGAAAAGCTTAAAGAAACACCAAACACTGTTTTGGCATGTGGAGAAATCCGACACTTGACAGACCTGTCTTGCCCAGTCAAGGTTGCTAAGCTATATTTGGACAATCGCTGTTCGGGTGCGGGGGTTTGGCGAATGGTCAGTTGTCTTAAAGTAAAACATAGACTGCAGCAGATTTCCAGAGCAAACTTCTCTCAATCTTTGTTTATTCCTTAGTGTCTGTAACCAGTCTGTATTGAATATAAGACCACAGAACAGATTGGAGAGTCGAGCTGTCAGTCAGTGATTGTGTGATTAACACCTTCAGCACCTCCAGCCCGGCCCAACCATCTTGTGACTATGAGGAGATGAAACCTAAGTAGTCAGCGTCTCAGCTTCAGCCTAGTGCCTCAGCCAACAGGCCCTACTGCCTTAAAGAAACAGAATGTGAACCATCGTTATTACTCTGAGGATTGTAGCCCGTCCTGCAGATTGGGAGAATTCTGTTCTAAGTCAGATGACGTCTCCGCTCGCTTTATCAACATACGGCTGAAAAGACTTTGCCTCGGGCTGCTGAGGGGATGGGATCCCATTTAGACACAATCAAGAGGGCACTTTACTGAATCACTATCGCACACCGACACACGTCTTCTTCTCTGCAGCTGCGCAAGTAACATCTCCAGTTGTGTGTGTTTTCACATCGAGCTCACATACGCTAACATGACATGTGGCAGTGTCTGTGAAATATATGTACTCACGGGACATAAATGCAGGGTCAAAGGTCATTTGTGCCTTTTATTGCACAGACTACTCCCTCTCTTAAACGAGTGTAAATGTGTGTACAGTTTTTTTTTTTTTTTAATATGACAATGTGCATGTGACCAAGCCTTGTAAAATATCTTACTGTAAATAATGTAAGTAAATATTTAATGAAGGATTCAATGTTCCATCAAGGAAATAAAAAGTTAAAATCAGCTGTCTTTTGTGTCCTATGGTGTGAGGAAATGACATCAAAATCTATTGAATATTGCTTTCTTTGTACAAGATCGCAGTCCTGTTTGCTCCTTTAACCAGATTGATTGGTGTTTTGCTAACATTTTACCCAGCTGTCTGCAGATTACAACACTTAGTGCTTGATCTGCCCTGTTGGATATTAAGACCGAAGCAGCTGAGGAATAAAATAATCCTTTATTTTTTGCAGATGGATGCAGAGCTAACTGATCACTCAGAACAAAAAGGCAGACAGGTTGTAAAGCAATAGATGCAGACATGGGGAAATGTTTTTCATCCAGATGCATTTCTCTCTACTTCAGGGCCAGAGATACAGACTCTAAACACATACATCTTCATTTCCCTCGCAAACTCTGATCATTAACTTGCGTCGGGCTGCGCTTGTCCCAGCAGCGACGGGAGACACAAGCACTGTGATGTACGACGCCCATTAACGCCTCCGAGGAGGCAGAAACCATTTCAAGATGCCAGTCACAAACAAATAAACATCCATACACAGACCCTGTCACGTCGCAGCTGCATGTGCTCTATCTGCTCTCTCCATGTAATAAACTCCTGAAATTTCATCTGAATGTCTTCGCCTGTTTCATTAGACGACGTCTCTCCGGTGAGTCTGTTCTTACCTGTTGATCTATCAGTTCTTGTCCGACTCTATCAATCAGCCTGTAAGTATAAAAATCAATTTGATATTCATGCCAGTAGAATACCCAAGTAGAATAGTAAATACCACATTCATGCTCACATGTGAACAAACTAAAATGAAGTTGACTCACAAGTAAAAAATGCTGCAAATCACAAGCGATGGCAATGTCAGTGGGTCAGTTGTTCAGTCCCCCACATAATGCACAGGCAGAAATATCTGATGGAATATCATGAGGCTTTAAACAACTTAAACAAATTGTCCACAGGATTGTATAGACAACTGAGAGAGAAGGAGAAGGGCTCATGTTACAAGCCGCTCACATATGACCAATAACGAAGTGATAAATACATGTAAATGCTTACAAATTGTTACAAAGGACCCGTTTAATTAACAAATGTTGGCATGCTAATATGATTAATTAAGATGGTGAACATGGTAAATGTACCTGCTGAACAGTTGTTAATGTGAGGATGTTAGCAGGCTGAATAATAATAAAAAGGCCTATATCCTGCCAGAAAAAAAGATAATTATTTCCCATCAAATCTACGGAGCGCTCCAGTGCTAAAGGTCAGATTAACCCACTGTATGCTAGCTCCCAGCACCAAATGGCTGACAAAGTGAAGCTCAGTGAAGCATACAGCAGCGAAAGCAGTGAGCAAAACAGTGCTACATAATATAATATAATATAACATAATAATCTCTAATTATTGGGCTTGAATCTTTGGACACAAAACCAACTCCAAATGAACACTAATGCTGCTCCAACGCTATCCGTAGGATGTGTTAATAAACCTTTTAGACGTTGACCATATCATCTTTACAAGTGATAATCTATAAAACATTTGTGTAAATGTTTCCACTGCCACCAAGTGGCAAAAAATATCTATGATGTAGGTCTACAAACAACATTAAACTTGTTTGTAATTAATAGTTTAATTATGATGAAGTATGATGCATCTTATTAACATAGAGGCAGGCAAAGTTACTTAATTCTCTTCACATCGATCCAACATATGTTGATTTAGTAATTTCCTTAAACTTAATCACGTTCATGTAATGACAATAACACAAGGACAGAAATTGGCTTGTAAATTGGCCTGAGATCCCATCTTTATCGGCGTAGAAGGCTTTCCTGTCGACTGGTGAATACAGCTCTCCAACAGTGATCGCATCATAGAAACAAACCAGAATGCACTGAAATACTGACAGGGATAAATAACCAACAACAAGGGTAAGTAGTTCAGCCAAGAGGACTGGATGGAGAGTGAGAAGGATGCTGTAAAAAAACAAAAACAATAAATGAGCACTGGATGTTCAAACTCTTGTTAATACATCGTGCTGGATGCACGAGGCAGCAGTGACATTATGATGAACAAGGTGAACTGAGAACACTGTGGACATTCAGCTTGTAGATGCTCGGAGAACATTATGATTTTTATTATCACCTTCTCTTTCAAACTTGATGTGGAAAACGAGAGAAATAACCTTAATTGAATATGTTTGACATAATAATGAATCACCTTATTTACCACGCATACTTATTACAAGAATAATTATATTATAATTATATATATAAGAATAATAAGAAGAGAAACACAGCAATATGAGAGGCAGACAACACATTCAGAGCCTGGAACATGACTTCATACAACGTGGACTCAAAGAAGGTTTTAATGCTGAGGGAAGTCAT
Organism: Diplodus puntazzo; assembly: GCA_963678695.2. Taxonomy (NCBI): domain Eukaryota; kingdom Metazoa; phylum Chordata; class Actinopteri; order Spariformes; family Sparidae; genus Diplodus; species Diplodus puntazzo. The sequence continues at coordinate 22,578,032 of OZ023157.1, read as the reverse complement.
AAAAAAAAATCCCCACTGTTTCTCAGAAACACACAGCGAGCATCTGCACGACGACTCAACAAAGCCTCGGCCTATCAGCTAAATAGCATGGTCTAATCCCATTATGCACTCCCTCTTTGAGTCCAGTTTTACACAGTGTACACACAGCACTACCAGATTTAGCCACATCAGAGGGACACCCAGTCAGTCATGAACATGTTGGATAATTAAAAAAAAGACACAATGCATGTTTGTAATAATTATGTTTTTGTGGGCAGAGTGGCAGGGAGAATGTGTAGAAAGCGTCTGTGTTTTCATTCATTCAAAGATCAGCCACATTCATGTTGATCTAGGTGGCATCCATTGAGTTAATTATGTTTAGGAGAAAGGACTTACTACGGACTTTAGTTTGTGTTCTGCACACACTTTTACAACACACATTAAAACCTTACACAGATGCTCCTGTAGGTCAATTTGACACATTCAGTACAAACTGCTGTTTTTAGTTTAAATTAAGATTTAAGGAATTAACATATACACTCAACTATAAAGTCAGTGACTCACTGTGGAGACAGTCACTTCTTTCTCTGTCAGTCCAGAGCGATGTGATGTCACATTGCAGAACATAATCACAATTCAGAAATGGAAGAAAAAGATGTATTATCTGTTATGGCTTGTGATCGCTCATTAAGTTCCTCACTTAAAGAAACACAAAGATTTGGGGAAATTCTAATAACAATCAATTTAAATTAAATTAATCCCTTTCTTGCCAAGAACTAAACTAAAAGATTGATAGCACACTAATGTTTATCAAGTTAATATGTTGCTAAAGCTGATTAGATTAACTTAGTGAGCCTGATTCTGTTCATTCTGTAGGTAACAAAGTCTGGCTGCCGACACCTCTGAAGCTCTCTAGTTAAGACCTTACACCTCTCCTCCCGATCTTGTCATTGCCACAGAGTTGTCATCGAACCAGCACAGATATAATCAGGTGCATACCCCTACCCAAAGTCAAGACATGTTTTTACACTGTTACAACATATAAGACATGTTAAAGAGAACAGTTTCAATCTTGAATGTGTTGAAATACAGTCTTGTTACTGGCCAAAAAGATACTCTTCTGTTTTCTCTTCTTCTTCTTCTCCATCATGGTTATTATATGTAATGAAAACTGCAGATGATCCGTTCATATTTGTCAGAAACAATCCATCAGGAAGTGTAAAATGGGTCACTTCTGTTGGATAATGTGCTGTATTTGTCCGCAGATGTTTGCAGCTGCAGCTGAAAGACACTTGCGTGGGAACAGGTTGAACCAGCAACACATTCATTTATTTTCTTTTACAGCCTGTTTGAACAGACTGTCTCTTCAGCTCCACACAGTGTAAGCTCCTTGTTATCAGTTTTTCTTCTTCTTTGATTCTTTTCCCTTCGCAGGCTGCTGCCTCCACGGCAGGAAGTTGTAGGAGATCAGGGCTGTGAGGAGGTATGTAGCCATGCCCGTGTATCCTCCTATCACCAGACATAGCGGCTGCGCCAACACAAACAGGCAGAACACGTTGATGGATGCACGATCATCCAGCTCCACACGATCGTCCTGTGTGGCTTTCATCACTCCAAAAAAATACAGCAGTGCCACCGCCGGGTAGAAGGCCAACTCCACCATGATGCTTGAGACCAGGACGTTCCCACACACTAGAAAGCCTTTGGATTTAACATGTGCAGATGTGTTGGAAAGTCGTTTGTAAGATCCAGTGAAGTGTAGATGGGAGTATTTTCTGAGACACACTCACCTAGAACAGATTTGCACTCACTCCAAGACGGAAATCCCTGTGAAGACTGAAGGTGGATCTGACAGGGAAACAGACTCGGACCTTTGATCCGTCAACAGTCCTGTAAAACATTATCCACTTCCTCCTTATCAGGACACTTGACGGTTGTTATATTCTAACACAATCTGCGGTTTTGCTTTTAATAAGCGCACGTATAAAAGACACCTTTTGAATACTCACAAAACCAATTATACTGTTCTTTCATGTGTATCACACAAAATCCACTCAATGGAACCGTTCTTGGGAAAAGGTCAAAGTGACCTTAATTTTTCACAGTGAGTTAGCTTGAGGGAATTGAATAACAAGCCATAAATGTATTATGTCGTAAAAAACCTGAACTTTACATCCACAGACTTTCTCATTAGGAGAATGTGCTCTTTGTTTTGCACTTACGCACGCTTTGTGTTTTGCGATATGAAATAAGTGCCTTTATACTCATGAGATGGATAAATATTCTCAATCTTTCGGAGACATTACAGATGAGAGATTGCAGCACTAGTTGGAGGATAAAACATTCCACTAGCCCAAATAAATAAATAAAAATCACACTTATTGACTACCTTGCAGAGAGTTAGATAAGATGATCAATACAAGTGTCATATTGAGTCAGGAGACGGTTCACTGAGCTCAACTTAGAGACTGTAAACAGAGGGCAACAGCTAGCCAGGCCCGCACATGCTCATTAGTAATCAACAGCTTATTTATCCAGTTACCTGCAGGGTTAGTGAAAAATGTATGTGTAAAAATGACCTGGTGTTTTCTTTATGGACAATTGCATGCTAGAACTTATTTTTGATAGGCCAGAAAGTTACATGAACCCAGGCAAGATAAAGTTTCACCATGTAACTCTTTAAAGGAAAGAATTTCAATCTCAGATCTTCAATATTTACAGCATTAATGAGGTAATAATACAAACTCAGAAATGTTTGTTTTTTTCCATAACTGAATAAACAAGGTATTGTCAGAGGAAAATCCGGTCCCCAGAACACTGTTTGAAGCAAGAAAGGTGAGGTGCTGGTGGATTCTTTAAACTATGGACAGAAAATAGCTAGCTGTTTGCTGTCTCCACGCTCAGCTACGCTAACTAGCTGTTGACCAACATTTGCAGCCTGCGAGCCTACAAAATATTATTTTAGCAATCGGTCTCATTTAGCTGATCAAAGGCGTGGCCCTTTAAAGGAGCATTATTTGAAAAATGTAGTTGAAAATGTAGTTGAAAATTATCAGAATGTGACTAAGAGCTTTGAAATTATCACATGTATGGATTGTGTTGCAAAGACATATTATAAAGTTGGCACAATGACCAGCTAGCCCCCACCTGTGCTAGTAGTCTAAACAACAATTCCCCCTTCCTCTGAGCTTACTGGCAGCAGCTACAGTTGGCAGCAGTTAGCGGTTACCTTGGTGGTTTGCTGCCCCCCATTAGTTTTTAGTATGAATTCAACAGCAGGTCAACTCTTACATATGGCATCTTACTGCCTGTTTTATTTACGCTGAGTTCATGTATACTTCTATCGTGTGCTGGGTGAGAGGCACAGCACACCGTCCTTTCAGCAGTACATTACAAAAATATAAAAGTATCTATTGTTGTTTTTAGAGACATAAAAAATGGGTGATTGTCTAATAATGTGTCTGACAGCTAATGTTATCTATTATCATTTCTCACTGAGTTAAATTCAATAAGGGTATGATCACAGCTTCAAATGGGCTTTAAGAGGCAGAATGACTTGCATCGGAGCTGTCATCTACAGCGTTACATTAATGTGATTGAGGACAAAGATAATTCATTGTCTGGTTTCATACCCTCTTCATCACATGCTGACGGTTGGTGTCAGACCCAGGCCAGCAAACCACAGTGTCAGTATTTTACAACCTCGGGATGACACTCAACAATCAACCGTCTTGCTCCAGAAAGTTACATATTGTTGCTTTAAGCAGCCTGTGAGCTGAGTGCTCTCTCTGGATTTTCTGAGTCCCCTGGTGGAAACTTTGCCCGCGGGGTGTTCTTGCTTTGCTACCCAGCCTGTCATCACTTTCACTTCATTCGCAGCGTTTAAACTCAGCCACGACATGCACTTATTAGCCAAGAGCTGAACCTTCTGAACATATGCTATGTTGTTAAAAATAAAGAGGCCAGGCAGCTTCCCTGAAGGACTCAGCAGTGAACTTTGCCCTCAGCAAATAAACTACTATACCATTAAAACTTTTGGATGAGCGGCTATTCATCTGACTACAGTTAGCAGCAAGTGTAAGAAGTTCATAATGAGTTTCAGCGTTTGTGTATGTGGACCTGCTCAGAAAAAGTGTAGTTATTTTTATTATTGCCGGTTTGCAGCTCTAATCCGTCAACCAGTTCTTTGAATCCCCACTGCTGGTGCAGCCTGAGGGAGCGCTGGGCCATTAGCCAGTCAATCAGCCACCTAGGCTGCCGCAGCCACCCATAAATACTGCATGGATGTGATTGTGTGTGCCTGTCTATGGGTCCTTCTGTCTGTTGTGTTGTCGATCTCAGAACAGTCATTCACTGAAGGGTTCCATGTGACGTTTGCCACCTCAGGAGGGGTTTCATTCTGGATTAAACCACTGAGACGCAGAGCAGGATTACACTCTGGGAGGGAACATGTGGCCCTTTTGAACAGGGGTTTATCAAACCCCCCTACCTCTCTACATAAATAAGAGCTCACTGGTGTTTGCTTAAGATGCACCAAATGGACATAAATGACATAATGAGAAACATTTTAAAACAGCATTATGTAAGAATTGGTATTTATCGCGATTTGGTCGCCCTATAATTTTGGATTGCAATTCACTCATACAGCACTGTGGTAAATACAGAAAGCTGCACAGTGCATGAGTATTTTTGATGATCACTTATTATGATCACAAACTAACAAGTCGGCATCTTTTCCCACGCAGTCAAACATCAAACAAGTGCAACAGCACAAGATATAGCAAACCAGCTATTATTAGAGCAGCAAGTAGACCAGCTTGGCATCTGTCACGCCTTTCATTTCGCTACAGTTCTACTGTCTCTGGCCTCTCGCTCAACCAATCCCTCATTTTCTCTTCCTAGCTTCCTCTATTGGAATCCTCTTCGGTCTATTCCTCTCTGTCCGTAGAGGCCCGTGAGCCCGGTCCTGTTGCCTGCTCGCTTCGCTTCAGTTCTTGTGCCCGTTCCAGTCCTGCTCCCCCCCAACACACCAACAATCACGGCAGCAGTTAGTGGTTTCTTGGCCTTCAGGAAACTACGGTAATCACGGAGGTGTTGCAGCAGAGCATCCGGAGGACATCAGATTGAAAGCCAGAACATAATTTCTCCATGAGTGTGATCCAATTTCACAAACATAGCTGGTGGCGAGTGACATAGTGCCATAAAGCGCTATCACAGGAGACTCCATCCGCCCACCTAAGTTACAACAGCCAAGTGCAAACAGCCATTCAGGGTGCAAAGCGGGAGAGACAGATGTACCATTCTCCCTATTACAAGTAAATGTACTATAAAAATGATTTTGCAGCTGTTATTTTAAGGTAAAATAATTTTGCTTTAAATGTAGAATATGGGCAACATTAAAAGGTAGCGCCAAAAACACGGGGGGCAGCATGTCACCAGAGTAACCAACGACTGCTGCTCTCTGCTAGCAATCCTTGGCTGTAGCTAGCTACCATTAGCTACTTAGCGTATGACTCAGTTCGCTGTGGAAAAGGCTGGTGCTAGCTGGTTAGCATACTAACTAGATATTTTAGTCACAAAATACATAGTAATCTTTGGTGGTTGGTCTTTCAAAAAAAAAAAATGTTTCAGTTCATATCTAACACATTTCTCCATATTTAAAAGTCTGTCTCACTTCATCTACTGTTTTGTATTCCAAAAGTCTTTATGCAAAAAGGACACTGCAGATGTACTGCTTTTAGCTGAATTGTTATTCAAGTGTAAGACGGCATATGATTAATAGCGAAAGTCCTGTAGCCTGTGCACCAGGGGTGATAGAGTTTAAGGAGAAGTCTTCCTGATAGTTAACATTTCTTTAGCCTCAGCGCTGCACAACATTAAAATTCTAAAAGTCTTTCATTGATGTATTCCCTTTTTTTTAAACTGATGTTTTCAGTTTGCAAGTTCCTACATTTTGCAGGAAACTCTTAAAACACCAGTTGAATATTTTACCTTATTTGAGCTTGAAGCATGAAGCAGTCAGAGCTTTCCAACTTGAGAAGAAGTACTTGAACCTCTAATTTAAAATACATCATTACAGTTCTTTATGCTGCAGTGGATTGTGGTCGGAGGTAACTTTTTTTTCAGAGAAACGAATCTTTCCCCCCACTGTGATCTGTCTTTCTCTAGGTTCATTCATGAATACATACTCCTGCTCTTTGAAGGGGAGGTAGTGAAGTATTGCAATGTATTTTTTGGTACTCTGGAAAAACCCTCAGTTTGAAATCATATCATCTTCATTTAGCCGGTAACACACGACAACAAGAACATTTCTCCACCAAAATGGGCCCCAGAAATGAAAAAAATGATTGTGTTGTGGGGGATTATTTCTCCAGGAAATGAAATTCGACACAATTTCCCACACAGCAGAAGGCATACTGTCTATCAAGAGAAAACTGCGCTGCTGTTCTTTTTCATTACCTCCACCAGCAGGCACAATATTAGCTTTTGACAAAGACATACTTAGCTGATGACAAATTTGAAGAAGACTGCGTTTAAAAGTGTGCGTCACAGGCCGAAAATACCAACCGATTCCCAGATTAATGGGTACGTGCTGACCCCTTTTCCTGTGTTTAGGATCAAGTCTAAGGTTTGACACCCAGAATGTATTAATTAGTGGATTGTGTTCCTTTTGGGAATAAAACAACGGAGGACTAAGATTGGAGGAGTACCCATAACCGATGCCATTATTTTCCAGGTTGTGGTGAAAGACAATCACATATTTTTGTTGTAAAGAGCTTCGCTTGTTTGACAGGGCATTTGTCTGTTTTTGCATAATTGCTTCCAGAAAGGCAGTATTTTTGGACAGCGTGACGCAAGTAAGCATAAACACAGTAATTAGTGCTTAGGAAAACTGCAGGGAGCTGCAAGAACAGGACAGAGAAGGAGGAAAAGGGACATTTGAACGAACCATAGTGTTATTAATGTGACCGGCAGTAGCTGACCACCTCCTGGTCCAATTGGATGGCAATGAATAGCATTTAAAGGAGATATCCCATGTTTTGTCGGTCACTCAACACCTTGAGACACATAGGAAACAGTTCTTTGTTTCTTCAGAACCGTCAGTTATTAAACTCCGAAAGATTAAAAACTTGTGACAGAAATCTATAGAATAGTCTGCAGGAAGCATGCTGCCAGACTGAAAACATGTGAAAATATCCAAAGCAGCCTTTGTTGCCTCACAGTCGATGCAGCAAGTTTCCCGGAGTGTTACATTTTCTGAGATAATTAATTGGAGTCAACTGTTGATTGGAGTGCTGTTTGTTACAGAACTGATCTGATTGTAGGAGGAGTGCTGGAAGCCACAATATAAACGATGAGCTACAATTCATTTGATTCCTGGTTTGTGTGCATTAGGTTGTTACTATTCAAGGGGAAGTGGTTGTGAAGGTCTGCTTCCTCCCCTCCGCCCTTTTGTTCCCCTTCCTTTTTTTATATTGGTCCTCTGGCCCCGCTCCTGCCAACCCACTCCTTGGAACATCTGCAAAAATGTGCTCACCCACACTAAACAGCAAACCCTTAAAATACATGAATCATCCGTGGAGAGATAAAAAAGGGTGTGTTTGTAGATGTGTGTGCCTCTTTATCTCTGTTTATGGGCCGCTCAGTAACGTATGAACAAGTAATTTGTTTTTATATGTCCACATTGCTGTGTACGATCAAATGATTGTGCGTGTGTGTGTGTGCGTGAGCGCATGTGTGTTCCTGATCCTGAGCTGGAGGGCTGTGTGGGCAGACGCGTCCTGTGCCGGTTTAAATTGATTTCCAGAATCCAGACGCTAGGTGCTCTGTGGAGGAAAGAGCTGTGTGCTTCTGCACCCATTTATGAGAGGAGGAAAAATGTGTGTGTTGGTGTGTGAGGGAGAGGCAGTGAAAGAGAGGACGGAGAGGGTACATGCCGGAAAAAAAATCTGACGTCTCTGTTTCCATATTGACCAAAAACTGTAGTTTTCCAAGTTGGTCGGAAGTGATTTGCTTCATGATGCATTCAACAATCTGTGGGGAAACAGCTGGTCGTTTGTTTATTCATGACTACCAGTGCTTACGTGCATTTCATATATAGAGCGTGTGTGTTGTTTATGCATGAAAAAAGACGTGAGAGATGTGGGGCGTCAGAGGGAATGAGATAAAAAGTGAGGCAGTGGAGAGAAGATAAGCACACACACACACACACACACACACACACACACACACACACACACACACACACACACACTGGCACTGCATTTGGAAACTGTTGTTACCCCAAAAATGACAATCCCATCACTTTCTTGGCAGGCGGCTGCACCAGTTTAGCATATTCATTACAATGTGGTTTACAGCGCAGGTCTTAGCTGCGTACAACAGGCTAATGATGGATGGCGGCCATTAAAACTCTATGTAATTCCCTCCCTGCAATTAATATAGACTTTTTTACTCAGCCGGCAAGAACACGTTTTAATTGGTGACTGCATTTCTTAGAACTGACAGTGGGAACTTTCTCGTCATTTCTTCATTTGGACTGAACGTGTACGGTTGAATGTGAAGTTACTACTCAGCATTACGCTCAAGACGTTTTCCATCTGCTGAGTTTTCACTATTACAGAGCTGGATGGTTGTTCTAGGAGCTGTCCTTTGCTGTGGTGCTGAATTTTTTTCTTTTCTTTTTTTCTTTCTTCTCCAAAGTGGCTCTGCAGCAGCTCTTCCCTTTTCCCATGACCTATCGAAAAAAAAAAAGAGTTGTGTGTGGTTGAGAGCCCTTGTCATATATGTTGAGAGTGTTTCAAGTGATTGGCTTCCTCTCAGGCTGATTTATTTGAATATTGAGCAGGCTCATGAGGAGAAATAATCTAATAAGAAATTGAAGAAATCTATTTCTTCCTTCTGTGTTTATAGTTTCCAGGATATCACGTTGCCAGTTAATGTTTCTGCAAACCACAGATACGCCCAAGTCTGACGTGGCAAAAGACTATGTATCATACTGACATTTGTACAAACCGCCGCTAGGGCTGGGACGATGTGCCGTCCCAAACAACCAAGGGGGTAGACAAATATCCGGAAGTGGTGGGATCCGCAGAGGCTGAGAATATCAAGACACTAGCATACAATCTGAAGAGAAAGCCAGCGTTTAAGGTATGTTGAGCAAACTTACCAGAACAAAATCAAGTCTATTCGTCCATTTCTTTTAGAAATGCAAACAACTAGGCTACTAGATTAACTCTTGTCCCACTCCAGTGGTGGTGGTAATGCACCACAAGGCTAGTCGCCAATCGCTGTAGACTCCATAGTTTAAAACGGAAGAGGAAGAATTCAATCAACAAGGGGCATGTAGCAACAGCAGCGCGAGCACCGAGGAGCAACAAATAGCAAAAAAGTAATGCGAAATAATCGGTGACTGAAAAAGTAATCCTTAGATAATTGAAAAACAAAAACCAAGGTATGTTTGAACAGACATTGGGACCTTTCCAGCCGTGTTTGTGGCGACCAAAAGAAGTATTTCCAGGCGGACCATGATGTTTCTCTCACCTTGGTCACATGTTTTTTTTTTTTTTTGTGCCTAAACCTTACCAGAGCATGAGCACAATCTTGTAAGAGAGAAATAGGAAACATTGAACCTGTTGTACACCTGAACTCATCTGTGGTCTTGCAGAAACACACTTGTCCAGCATTTATTCCAGCGAAGGGGCTGGCTGATCATCTCCGGACCCCCTTAGGTAAACCCGGAGACCCATCAGAGGGTCCAGACCGTCATGTTTGGAAACACTTCCGAGCGCCATGTGCCTCACACAGCAGGATCTCACGAGCTGTCTGCTCTGACAAACTGATCCGTATTTTAATGGTTTTGAAGGATGTTCACGCTACATTCTTTCTTCCACACCTCAGATAGCGTCATAAATATTAAATACCATCAGTGCCATAATTAAATTACCACGACAGTGGTAGAGCACGCGCTCTCAGTGAGCAGCACGGAGGCTGTTGCAGGATGACAGCAGCAGCAGCAGCAGCAGCAGCGCCGGGGCATGGGCAGGGTTTGCTGGTACTTGAGTGTAATTCGTGTGGGAGGAGGAGGATGGGTGTGTTTCGGTGTATCTTCCTCACGCGCTCCTCCGCTGTGCGCGCAGACTGACGACGAAGCGCAGAGAGGAGTCCAGCTCTCCATGCGGGCGGTGAGGACGCAACAGTCATCTACTCTCCAAACATTTTTGCTTTGTTTTTGATTTCATTCAAGCTGCATGGACAGTTAAACCAAAGTGCGCCTTTTTTTTCCTGGTCTCCACTCACTCAGCACCCTCTCCCCTTCCCCCGCCCCTTCTCCTCCCTCCTCTCCAGCGCCAACATTTGTGAAGTGGCTGCCTCACCCGGTGGGACCGGAGGCCGTCTGGTCTCCGATCTGGTCTCCGGAGTCACCACCGGAGAGTCAACGCGCTCCGTCAGGGCCAGGCTGAGCGGCTCCCGGATCAGACCCGAGCCTCCCAGAGATCTGGCGGTGATGGAGATGATGGAGGGAGACGTTATGGACAAGCTGGAGGACATGTCATCGGTGTACGACTTCGACCCGATCACCGGCAACATCCCCGCCACCAAAGTAGAGATCACCGTCTCCTGCAGGTGAGTCGAGGCGTCCGCGCGGAGAGGCGAGAGCGCGACGGAAAAGTTCTGTGCGAAGGCGGCGGAAAAGTTGTGCCTGCGCCCCACCCTTTGTGTGAGGTTCAGTTAGAAATGTTCCGAGACAACTCATCCTGTACTCTGGTAAAACGCACGATAGCTGCAGGTTTTGGGTGGGGACAGTGTCAGCGCGGTTTTGATTTGCTTGAAGGAACTTATCCAACCTTTTTCGCGCGGTGTGAGAAAAAAGTTGAGAGACAGCTCTCAGTGCAGGCGTTACCGACCTGTGCCATCACTTCAGTCACTCAGGACAACTGGAGGTGTCAGAACTCCACATTAATCCATGCATGCAGGCGTTTTACATCGATTCCCGTCAAATATCAAAAGACAGAAGTCACATTGTTTAACGATCAAGGGCTCTGAGGGCCTGCTTGAGGCTGGCTCGTCTGTCTTTGTGGATATTCTGCACATGCACAATGGTGCTTATGAATGTCAGACACATGCAGTATGTTAGTGTAAGATGTCGCTTCCATATTGAAGACCACGCTGCGCCCACTATCCCCATTGGCTGCTTTCAGCGTCAGCAGTGAAAGGCTCTCTCATTCCTCCCCTGCATTCTTTTCCAAGTACAGGGTGTAAAAAATTTAAAGGTTTACATCCCATTCACACATGTGCTCATGTCCCTGGCCTCAATCTCCCATTCTTGTATTATTCAGTTCAAGGGTCTTTCCTCTTCTCACAGTAGTCCAGGAAAATGAATCTGCCCTCCTCCTGCAGGGTTTTCTCACTGAGAGTAAACAGTCACTCCCTTTCCCATTAGGAAAGGTTTTAAAGTCAATGCTTTCAATGCCTTTGCGCCTGTCAGACATAACCTCAAGTGCTGGCATGTGCGCACACATGCACACAGACTCACACACACAGACTCACACACACTCACACACAAACACACACACACACACACACACACACACACACACACTGACACTGTTTGATGCTGGGTCTTAGGGTTTGTGAGCCATCGGAGCAGAGTGAGTTTGAGCTATAACAAGCTGTGTGTGCATTATTGATGGGCTTTCTGACGTTCAGAGAAGCTCGCTCGCTGCCACATATCTCAGCTCAGAGCAAGAAAAAGAAGAAAAAAATCTGACTCTGGCAAGTAACGAGTGTGTTTCAATTTGCTGAATGAACAAGCACTTGCTTGTTTGCGTTGTGAAGGAACTCGTGGGCGATAGTGGAGAATCAGTTTAGAGGCAGAAAGGACGGATAGCGAAGTGATGCACACCAGTCAAAGCCCTGCACGGTTTGGGATTTTGTGCCTTTCAGCTTGTAACGATGAGGCGATTGGGATTACATGCCTCAGTGAGGCGCAATTAAGCACCATTCAGGTAAATGATAAGTCCTATTCTGACAACCCTCTGCATTTATGCAAATGATTTCTCTGACAACGTGTGTGTGTGTTTGTGTTTGTGTGTGTGTGTGTGTGTGTGTGTGTGTGAGAGTAATAGAGAGAGAGAACAGAAGCACTAAAGGCTGAGAGAGGTTAGCCTCAAAAAACATACATTTGGTAGGAGCCAGATTCAGACTTTCAATGAAATGCCAGTGATTATGCACTTAGTGATGAGGGGGTTGACTTCCTGTGATCATGCTTGATATAGGGTTGTCATGAATTGCAGCCTAGTGAGCTTGAAAGGAGACGTGATCATTTTCAGGTTTATAATTCTATTTTGAGTCATTGCTAGAACAGGTTTACTTGATTTAATGCCCCCAAAATGCCTCAATTTTCTCATGCTGTCCAACACTGTAGTCCCCCTCAGTTTGAAATGCTCTGTTTTAGCTCTGGAGTTTTTAAGCCCCTCCCCCAAATATCTAGTCTTACCTGATTGGTCAGCTCACACATGCCTGACTCAGCACTGTAACAACAACAGAACAGTTATTAGCTGCTAGGGATACATTATGCAAATGTAAGACATGGTGACATAGTGTGATGTCATGTAGTCACAGAATTACAGGCAGGACTTCTGACGAGGCGTTTCAGGAGCAGCGTTTTCTGTGGGAGACAGGAGCTTCTGTTGGAGTTTGGCCTTTTTAACTTATAAGATTTTTAAATGCAAAAAACTTATATAAAACACTGGGGTGATTTTAGATGAGGACTTCAAAGTCAGAATTTTAATATATACAATATTATGGGGGTAATGTTACAAACTCAATGAAGATCGTTCTCTTCTGGTTAAAATGTCTTCCCGAAACTACATAGTGCACCTTTAAAGATGCCTCAGGTGGGCAAAAGGTCCTCAAAACAATGCAACTCCTGTCGCGTTATAACACATTATAGATTGTAGGCGACTGTATCAGGCACTCTTGAAGCAGAAGAACTCAACAGTTAAATCATTCTGTTCCATACAGCTGCTTCTATAACAGTTCAAGGTCTCATAAATCCTCTAAATCCTCTGTACAGATGTTGTATGAGTCAGACTCCTATTCAAGTGAAGAGGCTCCCTGTTGATTCTCCGTTGCTATTCTCCTTTTGTCGTCATGTATACACACTCTCACTAAACCCCCAAACCATGATGATGATAACTGTTCCCTCCGGGTTAATACCCCTTATTACAGGATACACTCCCTGCGTTTGACAGCGTATTATTATCAGGAAGGAGGGGTGGGTGGGTGCGGAATCTGTAAAATAACGGGGGGAATGATAGGAACTGGATTGTCTTTGATTTCAGGGAGAGGACTGGAGGATTTGGTGGTAGGAAGTTGCACATTGCGTGACATTCATGTTCAAGTTATTCTGCATTTGCAATTCGTTTAGTTTTATTGCAGGAATTCAGGATTTTTTTTCATGATCAGAACCTTTTGATTTCCAGCACTATTGTTTTGTTGGAAAGCTTGAAACAGTGGCACACACTGTCTGAGTCTGAAAAATCCAATCCAAAATCCAACCTGTGGTTTCTCTTGAACTGGCGTCTACACTCCCACGGGGCTTGTCCATCAATGGTCTGGTTCCTGGGGGAAGTGAAGGCAGAGGGATGCAATTGGCATGTGGATAGAAGAGCAGAGGTGTAAACCAAACAACCACAAAGCCACGGTCGCAGCCCTTTGTTCAATCCCTCTCTAGCAATTCACAGTGGTCGAAGTGGAAGTCTGCCGTCCAATTTCTGCTCCGCTGTCTGACTGTCCACTCAATCCAAACAGCATAAAGAAGTACTTATGTGTCTAATGTATCCAATAGCCATTTACCAGTCTCTCCAGTCAGCTGATGAGAGACTATCTGGCTTGTGTATTGAAGAGTTGGTCAGTCAATGCCGGAGAACCAGCTGCTGAGAGTGATATTGATAAGCAATGAGCTCATCTGGCACTACGTGTAGCTGTGTTGCTGTGGGCTGGAGCCAATGTGAGAAATCCAACAAAACCAAGTGGCTACAATTTGGGGTTTTCTATGAAGCCAGTAATTCACTTTCATTTCACAACCACTGTAGACCCACAGCCCCAGTTTGTGCCTCTTGTGTAACATCATTCCATTTCAGTGAAGAATCAGTTTTATGAAAAATAAATAACCGCCGATGTCTGAACGCCCATGAAGGTCGTTTGATAGCGCTCACTGCTGTTCTGAAGATATTTCCAGAATCCTCAAAAGCTCGTCTAATCATCTGGATGAAAAAATACTCATACCAAAACTAAGAAAATGAGACCTGAGCCCAACCTCTACCCTTGCCAGTACTGAAGTTTCGTGGCACTTAAGAATTTATTGGACCCAAAACTGTTAATTTTTTATTTCCTCTTCAAAGTTATATGCCTGCTTTGGATTTGTCACATCACATCTCACATCAAAATTAAGTTATTTGACAGTGGCAATAGACCAGCACAGAATGTGGTATGGCAAAATACATATAACATACAACTACTGCTACAAGCCCATTAGCCCTCGGTTTATGCAGTCAACATCCAGCATGTAAAAGTAAAGCATCTCCAAACAATAAATTATCTGTCATATTGGTCAGTAGATCAACTTCGCCTTTACTGAAAGTATTTGGCAGACACATTCAACATGTCTTCACCCCTTTAAGCCTTTCCAAACAGTTATAATCCAGAAGAGAAACTGATCATGATGCACTTTAAGACGAGGAGTTGAAGAAGAAGACTGGAGGTTCTTATCTATTGTCAAGTTCATAATGTTTCCGTAGGGCAGAATAAAAAAGAGGCTATTAATGCATTATTTTCACATTAAAATATAAGATAATAAAAAGTAGCATCGATATACAATATTGTATATATAGTTATTTAAAGAAGTTCTTGACAACAAGTCTCCTTTTCCACAACCCCCACAGCAATGTATTGCCTCCACTAAACCGGTATGGTTCAAATGGTCGTTCTCTTATTTCCCTATTTCCTTCCTATAACCTTCTCCTAATTGTTTAGGACAGTCCCAAAATGTGTACAGGTATGTGTTGTAAGTGTTGGTGTGCAAACAAGATATCTCAGCGCAGATTCAATTTTGAGAACTGTAACTGATGATGAAGGAGATATATTATTTTCCAGCTACCATCTTTGGATTGTTTTAATTTTTTTGTATTTATCGTGAAGCAAAGGAAATTTACTTTTCTCATCCAGGTGATTGAAAATATGTCGTCAAACGTTGTCACAGGTTTATTAATGCCACTTGGTAGTTATTTTCAGAGGAACAGATGTGACGCAGATGTAATGATAATAATCATATCAAAGGTTTGATGGGGACCAGATCGAGGCGGGAAAGGGTGAGGTTTGCCTTCCAACAAGCACTGGGTCAAAGTTCACATCGACTCAACTCAGATAGAACCAATTAAACCATTATCGGCTTGTCAATGTCTTCAGACTGACACCTAATCTAAAATCTTCAATAGGGTGAGGACGGGTGTTGTAGCATCTGAAGTTTACTCTAATTGGTGGCTTGTGGTCGTGATATAATGATTCTATTCCTGTAGTTAGTGTGTGGAAGTGTGGGATTTCTCAGCTTGTTTCCTGAGTGCTGGGAAGGCATCGCATGTGTTGTTTAAACTCCTCCACTAAATGTCTGAATAGTCTGAATTTGCATATAGCTTTGCGCTCCTGAGGACCCTGGTTTCAGCATCTGATATGTTCCTGCACAGATCTGGGATGGATATGAAAGCATCTCACACCGTGTAGAAAACCCCCCGGGGAGACCCGATGCCGCGGCTTCTCATCGCTCTGATTTCCCTCGCTCTTCCACATCACATCTCTCTAGGTCTGAGCACTTTTGGTGTGACTCTGTACCGCAATGCAATCATCACTGCAGTTAATTAACCATATGTGGAATGCGGTGCATAAAACATGAGCTCGGCTTTGTAGACTGCAACATAATTATGTTGCAGATGACCCACACCCACGCCACCAAAAGTAAGATAAAGGTCTCTCTCTCGCTCTCTTTCCCTCACACTCACATGCTGTCAGGGATTTTGTGGCACAACAGACTGGGCACACTGCCCGGTGTCACACAGCCTAACTGACTTTAGCCGGTTAGGGAAAAATAGGTGTTGAGTGCGAGAGAGAGGCAGAGAGAGAGAGAGAGAGAGAGAGAGAGAGGGAGAGAGAGAGAGAGAGAGAGAGAGAGAGAGAGAAAGAGAGAGAGAGAGAGAGGAAAAATAGTGTGAGGGGGCAGATATACAAGACAGACTGAGATGTGAAACATATGGATGTGGGCATGCTCGTCATTGTACTGTGACTGGGAATGGAATTCATAAAGCAATGCAAATAAGATCGAAAGAGAGTACATTAAGACAAAAGTAGAATTATTAGATCTCTGCTCTGGCAGGTGAATTAGGTTCTTTATCAGTTTTTGAACAGTGCGTGTGCTGCAGGTGAGACTCAGTTGTTTATTTGATGCAACATCTCTGTGAAATGTGAGCATGAGCAGGAATTAGAATGACGATGCTTCAAAATAATAATCTGCGAAGCCTCCTGGTTGCACCTCTTTGGATAAATGCCACTCGTGACTTGTCTGCTCTGGGATCTGAAACTGGACCAAAATGGCAGCTTGTTTTGAAAAATGGGTCACATATCAAGAATAAAAAAAATGTTTCTGAAGACATTCATTTTTTTACTCAATAATGTGTAGTTTCTATAGTTTTTCAGGATTTTCCAGAGTCCCTGCCCCTTGATTTGCATAAAGTAACACAGACCTCAACTTTATGCAAATGAGGAGCGGGTTCCCTTGAAACTTAATGCATCGCCACCAAAATGCATTGCTTTACTGCTTACACAGACAATGAAAGGGAAGTGTGGAAATTACGCTAGCCTAAGCATTGTTCTTGTTTTGATAGATGGGGCCATATTGTTCTAATATGTATGTTAGGTCAGACAGTAATCTTTCAGATTATTAGACACCTACTTTTACAAGAGAAAAGGCTTTTGCAGGCAAACATATTGAGACATGAAGACATCGCCTCTAATGTAAAACCGTAGTTTGAGTATATAGAACCTCCCTCACAGTCTTGAAAGTGCTTTTTCTAATCAAACCCCTAACTCGCAAAATGATGCTGTGAGCTCATCATATGGCAGGTGACTCCTTTAAATAAAGATATCTAGCCGGTGGGAGCAGCTCTGTTCTAAAGTGACAGGCTGTGAAATCTCTTCCTAACTCTTTTGTTCTCATATTTATGAACCTCTTCTCTCTTTAGACACAGAGTAATGATCTGACAAGTTGAAACCTTCAGCCATGTCTAATTATGATATTCGGCTAATTATGTTTTTTTAAGTTGTGTTTTGATAATCAGTGTTCGAGGAAGGGTTTAGAAGTTAGTCGGATGATATTCCAAAAACTCTAAATCAAATGCAAAAGTTATGAAAGTTCTGAAGCATAATTTCCATGGCATTAATATCCCATGAATGCCTAAAAATACATTTTGCTAGTTAAGCTTGATTCCGCCAAGGAAAATTGGAAAATAGAGAGACTACATCAGCAGAGAGTGAGAGAAAGAGAGAGAGAGAGAGTTTAGAATAAAACGTAACTAAATTCAGACGAAGACAAAACCAAGGGGCAAATAAGAAAACTGATTTTCTCTCCAAAATATCTGGAAATTTAAAAAAACATGCACATAAAATTAACCCCGAAAATTCCCAAAGAGAGGTAGAGATGATGTACTGTTTGGCCTGAAGATTCATGCAACCATAGGGGACATCAGACTACCACCTCTGCCTACTGGCTCTCTCTCTCTCTCTCTCTCTCACACACACGCATGCATGCACACACACACACACGATTGCCTAAGCTGCATGAATCATCTGCTTATAGTTTATGCATTGCATTTTTAGTGGAGCAGTCTCCATTTATGGGATTTTTTTCTCGGGTCGGCCACACAGACCTTGCTACTTTTCCTTTGGCTTCTCTCCGTGTACGTTGCGGTGTTATTAAACTGGAGTAGCACCGCCGACCAGGGCACTCTAACACCTGCAACCCTGATGAGTCTGCCTCTGACTCCAACCATCTTCCTACAGACCCGGCCTCTTAGGGGCAATTGAATGAAATCTGGCGATAGCAGCTTACAACCTTTTCTGCCTTGCTGTGTTTCGCAGATAGCCGGTGGAGGGATGTGTGTTCACTGGTGTAATGATGCCGTTTTGTCACAGCAACGAGGTTCATTTTGCGAGACGAATTACAAAAAGAATTTAGGAAGCTTAGAAGCGGCAGAAACATTACATTTGCATCAGCGTTGTTGTTTCTGCTTGCAAAACACTTTTTTCTTTTCTGTTTCAAGACTGCATTGATGTACAGAAAGCATATTGTATGTCAGCATGTCTGTGTGGGCTCTGTTTGAATTCAAAAAGCATTTGGATGTCTCTACAGCATGAATCACTCTCTACTCCTGGCTCTGAGTGAGCCAATCAATTATTCTCTCCCCTCTTACTTACTTACTAACACCTTAGGTGAGTGCATTGTAGACAGGAAACATCACTTGTGAGCACAATATACTATCTTTCACAGTTCAATGCTGTTATGTGCCCTTTTAAATGCCATCTTTTTAGAGCCTTCTGAACACTGACGGACAGACTGTGACTAATGCTTTCACTAAATCAATAAAGTGGACCGTAGGCATGCTGAAGGGAATAAGAATGTGCACGTCAAGAGCTCGTATCCACAGTTCAGAGGCAATATTTTGTCTCGCTTGCTTGTTTTAAATTGATATAAAACAAAATGTCAAAATCTCTAATGTCAAATAAACTTAAAACATTTTTTTTTGCTTTCATTTTCATGATATTACAAACATGCCTGATTTTTATCCGTCACTCCTCACCCGACACCCAATAATCCCCTCCAGCCATGACAGGAGCACCGTTCAGTTGTCAGCATCTTAACACAGCAATAGCTATAATCAGCTATGTCAGCTCTGCTGCCTAGAATTAACTGTCTCGTTCCTGTGCTCATCAAATTCTTCCATCCACACTTGCACCGAGTTGTGTCTTTCCAGCTCGAGCGCCCGGACGAGAGAATCTCCTTGAATACAAATGAGGCCTTGCGAGGCCGTGGTCGACAGCGGCCGAACATAAGTGATGTTAAGTCCGACGGAAGGAGGGTAACACTCTGTGTGTGTTAATGATGGTTCAGTGTCACGCTGGCTTTCGTGGCTGAGAGGCTGAGACGGGGCTTTGATCCGTGCTCTCTGGCTCACAGGCGTGCTTGGCTGACTGGCAAGAGCAGAGGAGTCATGGGAAGACAAAGTCAAATTTATTGGTGAAGGACTGAATGTCCCTCTCCTTCTCTCTGTGTCCCAAATACCTAAAACTGTGACCGGTAAACATGTTAGAGGGTTAAAATGAATTTCAATTTTGGTTTTGGGATGGGAGTCTGTGGCCTCTGTTTGATGCTAAGAGCCATGAAATGTAGCCTTTGCTTTGAAGCTCTGGATTCAGAAGAGGGCCTACCTCCGCCAAGGCCCACCAGTCCCCTCTAATTCAGTCAAGCCTAATCCGATGTCAAACTCAACAGCCCTGTATCATTCGTGATTGTTGTGCCCATAGCTGCTTAGCCATAATTTAGATCTAGGATCTGCATCAAACTGTACTCACTAATGGACACCAACCTGAACAGAAAATGTTGAAAAACTCAACATTTTAAAGAAAGTAAAGTTAATTGGGTCTATACGGGGGCTGAGGCAAATCCTTTTTGGAAGTTTTGTGGAAATCCGTTAGATGTTTCTGTGTATTCCTGCTGACAAACCAACCAACCAAACAAAAAAAAAAACAACCACCCAACCAAACAACCAAACAACCAACCAACCAACCAACCAACCAACACACACAGGTGAAAATCTTCCTTGGCAGAGGATTTGGTGACCCATGGCACCACCTGACTCAGACTTTCTCACGCCTACGACTGCACTAAAGGTTGCTTTAAGAAGTGACGCTAGAGGGGTACCTACAGCGTCAGACTTTGAAGCCTAGGGCCACTGACCAGGTTGTATGCTCCTGTAAATTATACACCAGTGCTGTATATCCACTTATATATATTCAGTTTTATCCTTGAAAACACTTTTGGTGTAATCGCCAAAAAGGAAACTTTTCCCTCTGTGGTCCATAATTCATTAGATATTTGGTGGCAGTGTTTCATTTTTGACACCCTAAAAGACCAAACTTCAAAGCTGTTTTCCTGTTTGTGAAGGTAAACTGACGTTTTTATACTTCATTTTCATCAGCTTTATAGCCATGGATGAAAGCGCCTATGTTCCTCTCTGCACGTTGCACAAAACAAAACACTATGGAGAGTGCTGTTGTCTCTGTGATGGCAAGAAGAAAAATGATTAAATAGCATAATTTAATATTGTAATTTCGTTGGTTGGCAGCAATGTGTTGGATGACACGTAAAAAACTGCAATCTGTTTGCATATCACACAATTAACACATTCAAACGAGGCACTTACACATTTGCATGCATGCTGTTCCTTCTGTGAAAGTCAGAGCTGTTTCTTGCCGCCGGTCAGGGATTGACAGGGATTTATACATGTTTGATCTGCATGTGGGGAATCATGGGTCAACTGAGTTATCTGACTAATTGGAGGAGCCATTAACAACATTTGACCGGGGGTTTGCAACTCGCTTGTCTCGACTCCCTGATGAACATTTTTAGCAAAGTTACAGTGGACAGAGGTGTTGCTCATGAGTGTAATTACATTATTTTATTGCATAATTGGATTCATTTGGCTTTTCCGTTGGAGCTCCTGACAAAGTTAAGAGGCCACATCTCTGAAGGTACCAACATCATACAGCTCACAACAAACAGACAAGAAGGAGGCACACAGTATTGGTATAAGATGACCTGTTTAATGCTTTGAGATCAGCCGCGGGGCAAATTACCATTTCCACATTAACCTCTGAAAATACACAAAATGTGAAAAACAAGATCCACACATCATTAACTTCTCTAAATCGCAGATTTTCTGTGCTCGCTGTGCTGCAATAAATCACAGTTAGTACGTTCAACATGTGGGATATGTGTGAAATTGCATTTTCTTTCAACTGCTGAATATCTTATTTTTCAGTCGTGTCAAAGAAATACCTGACATAGAGTTTGTCTTTTCAACTGAAATATGAAAAAAAAGAAGAAAAAACAACGTGCCAAAACCCCGGGCATCAGAACCTTTTGATCAACAAGACAGGTGCATGGACAGTCATTTAGCCGTGTGAATTGCACCCATTGTGCAGTGGTAGAAGCATCTGTCCTCAGCATATGTGATGGAGTAATGGGAGCTTAATAGCTCTCAGTCAGAGCTATTGAGGGAAGTGAGTCACAGCTGTGGACGGCTAGCTTCACCTGGTATTTAGAAAGATGGGGCTTTTTCATTCTCTCCAGGACCACATCCACCACAAGTCATGCATACTAATCGAATACAATGAAGTAAGTTGTTTGGGTGATGGACGAGTGAACGCAGGTGATTCGACACTTCTTGTCATTGGCTGTCAAGACTTTGGAGGTAATTTAAATGATCTGTGGTGCATAGTCTAAAAAGCATGGTGTAAGTGCGTTTAATGAGATGCAGGTGGGGGAAATCTGTCTTAAATGAGGGAAAAATTAATGACATTACCTGCAGGGATCCTCCAGCAGCAGATAAAATATCTGTATCCCTCCCTTAACAACAGCGGATAAACTCCATTGATTATTTAACACTCCTGACTCGTTGACAGGATCGGCTATTATCTCACGTTAATTAATGTGGCTTGAAGCAGCTGTCCTCTGGAAAAATCCAAAAATATTTATTTCAGAAGCTACGAGACATGCTGCAGTGACATTACTGCGTATCATCCTGATTTGAACACATTTTCTTGGGTGATGGTGATTTCAGAATGTTGCGCTTAAAATTAGAAGCTATATCTGGTACGCTTCAGCTAATGAGCTCAGCTCGCCCCAGGCATGTGGCCTCAAGTTTTGATCTGCCAGTCTATCTCCCCTCTGGCATATGATTGAGCTGACGAGCAGACACATGGCCATCCAACACCAATGTCCCCATATTACCAGTTTAACCACGCCACATAAGATGTTTAATGTTGATCAGATTTCCAGCTCAAAAGATGGAGCATTATTTCAAGTTGAAAGCCCAATGTTCATTTGAGGCTTTATTTGTCAAAACAGAGTGTGGGTGTAGTTAATTTGAAATGACAACTAATTTGCAAATCCTTCACAAACTGTAGCTGTTGAGCCGTTAAAACTAATTTCTTTTCACTCTCAACACGAATCCGAAAATAAATTCAGACAATATAATTAATCAAAGTTTTTTTTTTGTCGCAAAAAAAGAATGTAAACAGCCTAATGTGATCATTTATAATGCCAGTTCTACCAACTGTGGGCTGCTAAGCGCCTTGCAGTGAGTGATATGTGATTGAGTTCACTCCTCGGAGTAGATGGGATAATGTTTGCCTTTTCTGGGCCTGCAGTGTTATTTCAGCTCTTGCTCTGTGTGTCCCAGTGTAGGACGGACTGATTGGGCAAGATGGACTTACAGCAAAACTGGAACGAGTGTAAAGTGTGTGGGTGAGATGAGTGGATTTGATTATGGAGCTACCAACCCAGAGGGGAAATAGATAATGAATGTGTGTGCGCAAGTGTGTATGTGTGTTATTTTCCTGGCTGCATTCATAAAGACGTGATTCCAATTGTGGTGGGTAAGGACAGTCATGGTCGGGCATTTTAATTCAAACAAATGACCGTAAATAAAGCTGTTCACTTTTAAATGTCGACTCCCAAAGCAACGCGGTCCTCTCATCAAGGTGTTATCGTGAGATGTATCTGATATCGCCGTGCTGGTGTTGTTCCTGGAACATCATAATTAATGGTGCTCCAGGACCAACACTGCAACTAGTGAGGAAAACCACATCTGGAGCAAAGCGTCGTGGCTGAGGAGAAAAGGATTTATATCTTATTTGAACAAATTATTATACTGTTCACTTATTATTTTCACACAAATTTCACATATTTCTTCAGTTTCTTTTCTGTCTTCTGTAGCGTTTGGTTACATTCAGGGAACTAAAATACTCGGTTAGGTTCAGGAAAACATGGCTTGGTGTACCTTTCCAGTCTTTTTCCAGTTGCTGAGCTATAACATAACAAAAACGTAATCAATCAATTGCAACAAGGGTCCTGGAGCGACATTAATTATGATGTTGCGGGAACAACACCAACATCTCGATTTCAGATTGTGCATTACTGTGAACTAGCTTTTTCTAATACAGATAGTATGACCCTTTCAAATGTTTGGGGTTTTCTGCAGTTTCTAGCCATGCTAGCATTGTGGCTCCAGGGATGCCAATGTCAGACTGTTGTGTCGTTCCAGACTGAAATATTTTGACAATTTAACAATTGCCCATGAAACTCTGTATCAAAATTCATGGTGCGAATGGGCAGAATCCTTCGCGGATCACCTGACTTTTCCTCTGTTGCACCACCAGGTCAAAGTTGTTGTCGTTTACCATAAACCTCAGTTCTACTTTGCATTTAGTGCAAAAAAAGAATGCTAGCATGTTTTTTAATCTCATCGTACATGTGTACAGTGACAATAAAGGCATTCTAAATTGCTAACATGGCAAACATTATAGCTGCTAAATACCAGCATGTTACTCACAATGTTCTTTCCCCAAGGATGGCTAAGTCATGTCCTGCCCGAGTCTGCCTCTGATTGGCTAGTAGTTGTTTCCTACATTAGTTGGGTTGGTGAGATTTAGACTTGAGGAGTGAGATTGGTTAGAGTCAGGCTAAGAATATCAGAATAACAGTTAGCATGCTGATCTAGCATTTAGCTTTGAGCTTTGCACAGCTGCTAGTCAAGGATTTGAGCCGTATTTTTTTGTGAGAGCTGGAATGTCATCAGCTAAAGAATTCATCAGAGGGACATCTGACATCGAGATCTCCACAGTGACCCACTTCACTGAAAAATTCACACATTTTACACTGACCTACTTTGAAGCGGTTTTGGAACTTTTTTTCTCTCAGGATATCATTTTTACAATATGGGCTGACTTTGATTTCCATTTTCGCTTTTCATCTGGAGAACCCTGCTGCTGCATATACTTCCAGTAAATCTTAAGGCAGCGAGCTCCACTTTTCTTGGCAGTCTTTCAATTGGAGAGGAGCACACAGGGGGATATTGTGAGCTGGTTTTCGTTGTGTGACTACATCTGCACCACAATGTGAAAAACGGTCATTTTTGCCTGGTGAATAGTCGCATCCTGCATCTCAATGAACCGCAGTTTGTCAGGGTCCTAACAATGCGCATTGCGATGCTGCTCTTTACCTGACCTGCGTTTACTTGGGCTATGGCACAATCAACGCTGTTGGGAATTTTGCGATGATCCCGAGCTTCACTGCCAGGCTGCAGCCTCGCTGTGTCTGTCTGGCAAGCCAGGCAGGAATCTCCCCAGAGGAAGTCCTGGCCTGAATAATTCAACAGCTGGTGGGAAAAACGATCCTGCCTGGTTCTGCCATCGATCCGACACTAAAGCAAAGCCAGCACTACAGTTTGGACTCAGATGATTGAGGCTGTGAAGGGAGCTTTATTTGTGATCGCTACTGCTTGTTTTGTCATGGATGAAAAATGAATTGGAGAGCATCATTAGCAGAGGAGCCTTAAACTTTACATTATGTCAATTTTTGTGTCACTGTTAAAGCACATATACAATATCATGTATTAAAGATTGCCAGCGGCAAATAATAAGGTGGCCAAGTAATAAGAAAGCACAAATGTCGAGACAGTGATTAGATGAGAGATGGTGATGAAGGGCCTGTGAAAGCTTCTTTTGATACATCATCCAGCTTTAATAACACTGTGCCGCATAATGCTTTACCCAACGCTCTTGTAAACAGATTACTCTCCTCCTTGCACCTCCACATTTCCCTCTGTCGCTTCCTCTACTCTCTCTCGCTCCTCCATCTGTTTCATCTAACTCCTCTCTCCTTAGCTTACCTCTTTTTTCCCTTCTTTTACCTTGTTCTGTCCTCCTCCTTCCTCATTAACTCCTCCTCTTTCATCTGCCGCCACCAGTGACACGTCCCTTTCATTTTGCCTCACCGGAGATGCTTCTTCATTCAAGATTTTGAGGATTGCCTTCTTGTTACAATCCATCCTATCTTAAATGTCCTTGAGTAGAACACTCGGCCTTTTCTCTTGTGACAAATTGTCATCGGATGAAAACCTCTTATTTTCAAAGCATCAGGTTTTTAGGAGGCTTTTCCACAATAGCAGATCCTTCTTTAGCTTTACTGTTATCTGACTTTTCTTTTACCCAAATTAATTTGAATGGGCCTAAGATTTGTTCAACATACAAAAATGTAATCAGTATCAGCTCCATGTGTGTAATCTCTGACATATATCTAATTAATATATGTCGAACCAGTAAGTGCAATACTATATACAGCTCTTTTGGACAGATGCTCTAGGAGAAGTGGCCGATTGCATCAAAGTTATGAAATACAATGCCAAACGTTTTTGATGAATGAGTGCTGTCAGTGATATTGTTTATGTGACAAGTGTATTTTCTTAATCTTGTGACTCCTTCACAATAGAAGTTTTTACCATAGTTGCAGTGAGAAATGTTGGATTTTCATTAGCAGTTACTAATACAGCTACAGATATGACATCAACATAGAAACAATAAACAGTAAGGCTGACGTCAGTTAAATAAAGCTATGAACTGTAGCACTGGGTTAAGTGCACGTATTGTTTCCTGTGAATCTCTTGTGTGAGGGTAATTAATTAATTCCCGACAGAATGGTGGACTAAATAATTCAAATAGACTGAATGGCCACGGCGGATAGAGTGCAGACATTAAAATAATAAAACACAGGGTTTGATTTTCAGGAAAATATAAAAGGTTTTAACTTGAAAGCTTTTTTGCACACACACAAAAGGATACTTTTTCCATTTTGACATCAGCTGACCATGTACTTGTCAGACTTGATATTGTGGCTGCTCATGGATGTAACATAGAGGGTCAGCGGTAGCGCAGCTTCCCCTTGATGGACAGTGTATTAAATTGTGGTGTATTTCATCATTTAAAACTACAGTAATAGCAAGTGAACAGCAGAAACAAGTTGTGAACACAACATTTATATACCATCAACTTTTAAGCCACCTGTTAGCAGGCAGCTTCTAATGTGCTGCAGCAGTTACAGAGCAAAATGATCATTCATTTTAAGTTGTGTCTGTGTTCATCTAATGAATACAAAGCCGATAATCACTCTCCTTTAACTCTATCTTTGCTCTCCACCATCTCCTGAGGGAATTATTTGGCTCTGTGCTGCTAAATGCTCTGCTGTCTTCATGAATGCTGTCTGTCTGCTGTTAAAAATATTTTTCCTGCCTCACATTTTGCGAAAATACCTGTTTAGCTCCATTTTAGTTGTGGTTTCAACAGCAACTCAGATCCTGCAGGTGATGAATATACAGTTTTGTTCACACACACGCACACACGCACGCACACACACATACACAAGTTCCCCCAGTCTTGGGCTTTGCTGCATTGTTCGTCTTTGAGAGGTCAATAGGAGGTCTGGATGAATACAGTATAGATTCATTTTACACCCACATCTGTCCTCCCTGAACCAGAAAAATACACCCTCGACAGGAGCCTTTCACCCTCGATGCACGCATGCATTTCACAGTCTTTTCTTGGATGTAAATTTCCAGGGAATACTTTGTTCGGAACAGTATTAAATGCATGTTATGTTGGCTCCAGTCCATAAGACTTGGGTTCAGAATCCTGACTTAAGTTACAATCTTAGCTCCCAAAGTTTTAATTATTAGCCTGTGGCGGCATATTTACGCTGACTTGTGCTTTATTCTAGGTCAAGAATCTCACCCACTCAGTTTTCATGTCTTGAAACGCCTCCTCAAAAAAAGAGCCACTCATCCTCAGATATTTATCATCCTTTTCTCAGCCTGCACTCAAAGCAGTCATAGTTGAAGGGCTGAGGAACTTCCTGCAGATTATAGGCAAGGAGGTGTCTAATTGTGGTTTGCGTCAGATCTCTGTAAATAAAGTCGGGTTAGGGTGTGTGTCTGTATAACGGGGGCTCGTTTCTTCCCCCCGTGCCAGAGGAACTCCGTTATACTCTGTCTACATTTGATCAACTCTCTGAGGACTTCAATTTTCTCTCCCTCTCTTTCCGACTCTCTCTCACACACTCACATTCTCTGACACACATTTCCTCCTCTCCTTTTCTTCTTCTTACATTTGATTTTCTCTTACATTGCTGCTCTCATAATTTCACAAACTCCCTTGTGCACAGAGACATACATACCCAAATCCTGCCCCCGCTACCTCAGTGCATTTCAGATCTTTTCATAACCTCATTTACATAAGGGAAGTTGTGTTTCAGGAAGTTAGTTTGAAACCCCTCTGGTGTTGCCGATCCCTTTAGAAATGGATTACGCAACACCTAATGCAAATCGGGTGACTCATTTTAAATATTTAATGATGTAGCGGTAGTTGTTTTTTGATTATTCTCGTTCTTGTAGACTAGGCAACCTTACGTATAAGCGTCTATAAGTCCTACTTTTTCAGCTTTTCTCTGCAAAATACACCTTAAACTATGACTCTTTATTCAAGCCACCTCACACATTCAGTGCTTTGTGGAACAAGATCAGCAGATGGCACTATTGATAAAAGACGACAGCAGTAATTATAAGTTGTACAACCATTTCCGAGGTCTACATTGGTTCGTCTGATGTATTTTTGGGTGAGGTTTGCTTCAATATTTAGGGCAGGACCATTGTTGACTTGGAGCAGGTGTGTAGGAAGTCATATGCTGTTGTGCTGCAGGGGCTGCACTTGACACAGGGTAATAAAGGAATTGCTTTGATGAGGTTTTGTTTAGGCAGACCTACATTTGAATGCACACCTTCTGGCTGTGTTTTGCTGCATCCCTTTGACTCACTTCCTGGTTGAGTGTCCTCATATATACATCCCAGTGTATCCCCATCCATGAATGTAGACTTTGTGCCACAGTTTGTACAGCTGACTTGAAACAGCTGCGCAAACTTGACTTGACTTGACTGAATCAAACTGGTGTGTGTAACAGTGTGTGTGAGAGAGTCAGTGTGTGTTACATATATTAGACTTGCTGACATTGCTGCTTCTAATCACACCACTTTGACAGAGGGATGGGTATTATTAGGACTTTATCAATACTACTTCTCTAAATGATGCCTCTTATCGGTAGGGTTCTTAGTGGTTCCCTTTACTACAAAATAACTGCTTTTTTATACTGTATTTTAGTGTACTGTATTATTTATGAAAAGACTAAATCAAAAACAGGAAATTAAAAAAATATGTGAACAGGAAATATGTGAACTATTTGGAGGGGGGGGGGGGGGGGGGGGGGGGGGCAACAGCAGTGTTTTCCCACACATTCATTTTACTTTGACGGGGCAGTCAGGCATATAACAACTGCCTAAGTATATCTGGTGACCCATTTTAGCATTTATACTTTTATTTATTTATCTGTTCAAGAGAGCTATGTCATCTGCGATAGATTGTGGAAGATCTGCCTCTCGCTCTTCCCCTCCGCTCCACTGACATTCACAAATGCTCACATGCAGAGATAGAGAAACTCTCTGGGGCTTACTTATGATGTTGCTTTGTGCAGTACAAACTTGTAAGCGCACCTGGTTGCTGCGATCGTCATCATTCGGCGCATATTGGATTTGATCAGTTAATAATTAACGGCAAGCTTCCTCCACACGTGACTCGACGTCTGTTACGACGATGGAATCGCAGGTGAAAAAATGCGAAACGTCAGGTGTGTGAGAAAGGAGAGGCAAGCCAGCGTGCAGGCATTCGGCTAAAAATGAATGCAACACTATGTTATGTAGGAAAACTACACTATGTTCTACTCCTAGTATACAGCCACTCTGTGGGAAACAGTGAGGCTTACAACAGCAGAATCTCAATGGAAACAAACCTTAAATGTCGATTAGATAAATAATATTCCTGACATCAAAATACGGAGTGAAATTTAGAAAGAATGAAGAACACGGACAGTTAGTCAGTATCAGTCAGTAACTCAGTTTACAAGAACGTGCCATATCATCTTTATTGCCGCTAAACTTTGAAGCATCATATATCACTTTTCAGTAGCCTACTACAACAGTTCACATGGTAAATTCAATATGTACACTACCTCAGCGCTAATCAGTACAATCTCTTCATTACTATACCACTCTCTAAAATGTTCACATATTGGTTAATTCCAGTATTTTGTCTTTGCGGTATTGCTGATTGATGTTAAAAGAACAGTTCCCCCCCAAATCAGAAATACATATATTTCCTCTACTAGATGGGATTCGTCTTGTGAAACTCAGTGGAACGTGACTCTTGCTGTACTCGGAATTAGTGCTGTGGAAATAAACATTATACTGAATGTATCAAGACAAACAAGTAAACATGGAAGAGCAGTGAAAGGGGAACAGGGGAAATCAAGATTAAAGGCTGCCCCAAATAAAAGCCTGGTTCCCTCAGCCACTGGGACAAGAATTTACAGTATTATACTTTATATACTCATATACAGGACTGGTGGGAGAATAACTGGAACACATTACAGAATAAAGAAGATAAAAGCAAGAACACACACACACACACACACACACACACACACACACACACACACACACACACACACACCTTCTGATACCTTCTTTTTGTTTTCCAATGGCAATCACCATGCACTTCAGATTAAGTGAGCTGACATTGAATCGCTGTTGTTTGAGGTCCAAAGCACAGGTTTTAAAACGTGCTTGTCAGAAAAAAAGAAGCCTTTAATTATTTAATGGCACAAAATGCTTTTAATTTTTCAGCAGCAGACACAGAATGACCCTCTCATAGTAAATAAGTAAAAGTATAGTACTATTTTGTCTCTTCATTTTTTTTTGGTGCTGTAGTCATTAAAATAATGTGTAATTAAGCTGTAATCATGCAGTGTTCTTTTTCCCTCCATTGTGTTGGACATAAACCAAGTGTCTCTCATTGTGTTGTTTGTTTTCATGAATATATCAAAGATTTATTTTTCAGAGGCCCAGCTTTTCTTTGGTGAATGTTAACATCATGATGGTCACTTTTCATTTAATCTTTGCAACATTCCACATATGTAGTATGTGGAAGTGATTAAATGAAATTCACGAAATGAACCAATCATACAGCAGTGTATTGGGTTGTGTTTTCTTAAGCTGCAGTGCATTGAGCTTTTTGAGCCACTATACAAGAGACCTGACTCAACACGGTGCACAATAAAAACCTTAAAGGTGTCATTGATGACATTCAGCCCCTTAAAGAGCCTCAGTCTTCCACTACCATTAAATTAATGTCAAAACATGCTGTTGATCAATCAATCAATCAATCAATCAATCAATCAATCAATCAATCAATCAATCAATCAATCAATGTATTTTTATAGTGACAATTCACAACAGAAGTCATCTCATCATGACAGTTTCCAGATTGAGCAGGTCTACACCATCCTCTTAAATTAATTTGTAGCCAACATTTCCCACATGAGCGAGCAGTTTGCGACAGTGGCAGGAAAAAACTGGCTCAGTGGTGGGCGGTCATCCATCTTTTGGACGGTTGGTTCAGTGGGTTCTTACAGTATGCTGGGGGCAAACTGTAGAACTCTGCCAAATTTATGTTTTTTTTTTCCTCAAACTGGCAATTACCAAGAATGTTGAAGCCCATGAAATGCCACGTGATACCAACAGCGATACTGGCTCACAAACCTCGTTAGAAACTGAAACCGACCTGAGAAACACAATAAAATTGTTGATTAACAATCATAATAATATTTTAAAGGAAAAGAGATTCTTTTATTTTGTGCCTTTCTACAACTTTATAGATATAATTACTTTCTTAATATCTTTTGTCTTAGACTGACATAGACTGAATTTTAAGTATATCACCATAGTAACACAGGCTGCTCATCTATCATCCTCTATACAAAATCATGTTTAGGTTATTGGATATTGCAATTACCTCTCTGGAAAGATGGCAACACTGTTCCCAGAGGACTTTGTGGCCCAAACCACACTGTACATAGCACCCTTTCTGCCTCAAGCGGAAAAAAAACCCATGATGCACTCCCTCAAGACATGAAGAGGATGTACTGTGTTTAATTCAGTGTGTAACAATCCCTATACACAGAACATTATTTACTGAATGGCAGGCCTGGTTTGCTTTTCATCATTATGTATTAGATTATAGATATTCTGTGTATACTGTATGTGGCATTATCTTCACCTTTGGGACTCTGACTATAAAAGACGGCTTCCAATAAAGAGCTTACATGAAATCAGTAAGGTATTAGTTCTGAAAGACAGCTGCTCTTGGCCTGAAATGTGTTCATAGAACAACAAGGGTGATTGAACAAATAAATAACATGGGCCTTGCCTTATGCATCAGGAAGGAGGCGTTTACAGAAAATCTCTTATCACAGCAATGTAACACTGTTTTAATCAAAAGTGAAAACTGTCAAATGCTGCAGAGAGATTTATCTCACACATTTACACCATCTACACATTTTTGTTATTTGAACCTGTGATCTCTGACAGGTCAGAGCAATTTAAACCGGCTGCTGGTCACCTCTAAAAATATATGCGTAGGCTGAGTGAACATTGGGAAAAAAAATTGCACAGGGATGAGAGTTAATGGAGAGGGATAATAAATAGCCAACAGGTAAGCAGGAGATGGAAAATGACAGGATAGAGAGGAGGCAGTGGTGGATGACATATGGGCTGATTTACCTTGGAACAGCGTGAAGGAAAAAACACACTGGAAACACTAACACTAATGAAATTAGGAAAAGAGAGTGAGAAAGGGACGGAATACTGAAATAGCTTGTTGGATGAAACGTAACAGAAATAAACACTAAGTTATTAAAAGTTATAAAAAAAAAGCAAATGTCAAGTGTCCCCTAAGAATATTGCTGTTCTTGAGCAAGGCGGCTACTATGAAAATCAACCACTGCACTACAGTCAGCTTGACATCAGTGTCGTGATTCACTTACACAGATGGAGATATGGGTTAGAAGGATATGAATAATGTTTAAAGTTTACGATATTAGCACAGACAGGCCTTCAATGATTCACTTGTGCTAAAACTAGGAATAGAAAAATATCAGCTATCTGCTTTAACCCAAATGCCAAAATAAATTAATGTGTCTGCAAACCATGGATATGTTAAAAACATTATGTTTCTGTATGCCAAAACTTTACATTTCTTTAAATTCACTTTTCAGTTACAGTTGCTGTGCTTGAGGCCTGGTTAGATTTTGGCACGAAGACCACTTGGTTTGGGGTTAGGAAAAAACATGTTTTTTTGCTCACCTGGTTTTGTTGCGGCAAGCACAGCTGGAAACCTTCTGTCATCTAGTTTAAAATATCTGGTGTTTCTGCCACTAACACAAAATATCCTGACGTCTCGTCAAATATGTCCAGTGGATATTGCGCTTCAAAATGTTGAAAGGCTGTCTCTATTGAGGATTTCTAGCTTGGCAGCTGTCTGGCCTCTCCTGAAATGAAAGTTGGCTCATACATGTAATGTGAGCGTGATATGAAAAGTATTGTAGAAATGTTGATATGATATGTACGAAACACATAGAAGTATCTGTTGTTTGAAGAAAACACAAGTGGCAACATTTTATTCTGCGTCTGGGCTGTAAATCTATAAGATGGAGAACTGTCCAAAAATGTCCTGCATCAAAATGATAAAACAGCCTTTAATAATCCTATGGTCATTTTAGTTCATCTCTTACAGGATATTTCCACAGGAGTAGGTGACTCTGACATAATTTCTTTACAAGTCTTTATTTTCCAATGAGTAATGTAAATGACAAATATGACTCACAGCAGATCTTTGCATATACTCAACATTTCTTACGTGTTGCAGCATTACAATGTGTCATCTACTGCTAATTCAAGACAAATCTTTAATTATCTCCTCCAACACAGACACGTTTCCTATTTTGGAAACTTTGACATCTACCTATTTTCTTTTCTACTGTTAGTCTATAGACACACGCACACGCACGCACGCACACACGCACGCATGCACGTATGCACACTCACATGCACACACACACACACACACACACACACACACACACACACACACACACACACAGACACACAGTACTGTGAGCCCCTTTGTGTCAACCTTTATACACACTGGCTTTGGTTTCCTCCTTAGTGATCTGATGGACTTCAAGCTAACAGCGTTTGATATAGACAAAGAGCAAATTAAAAGAAAGTGAGAAAAACAGCAACCTCGTACAACCCAGCCACAGCATTCCACTTAGGCCACGGAGATAAAGACTATAGTGAATCTTCCATGTGCACTGATGTTTTATGGAAAGTATATTTTCTGTATTAAACACCTACTCACTTCTCTCGAATGAGCATTTCTTTTTCAGCTATGAAAGTTGCAGTTATATAATGTTTAAAGGTGACCAGCTAACCCCTTCCATCTTATTAAACAGCATATGACTTTGTTAGCTTAGTTAGGTTGTAGAAGCTAATGAGGGTTAGCATGGGTTGGCGTTGTGTATTTGGGTATTATTGCCCATTTTCAGCACACAGTAGGCTAACTTATGCCATCTCTCGTGCTGGGAGGAGCCCCCATGTTTTTTGTACAAAGTAGTCGTTGTCTGTATGGTCAGTATGAAAAGGAGAAACTCAAGCTGTAATTAGATGAATTTTCTTTCTGTCAGCAATCACTGACTTATTGGTCTCATATTTTTAAGGGATCAGAACAATGCTTAGAATATGTAACGTTGCCACAGTATTGACTTGAGCGCTCACACTCGAAGTATAACAATGGACTCGAAGTGAATAGGGATTGTTGGGCCGCGTTGTGTGCTAATGTTTCCTTCGAGGGCTGTTAGGAGGCTTGGTGAATGAAAACAATCCAAACGAACTGAATATGAATTTGGAGAAGGGTTGAATAAATTAAAGTGAACAAAGCATCCAATTACCAGAAACAATGCAATCCTGCGACATTTGGCATACAAGCATGATGAACTAACAACAGCAACACATTTTGTTTTTTAAACTTCCTTCCTTCTGCTGGAGTTGAAGCATTGCAACATTTCTGCAAAAGATGAAACCGCTAATAAAGTCAGTGCTGTGTCTGCTCCGATTTGATTTTTTAATTATTTTGCTCTACTCATGCCAAATCCATTTCTCTTTTCAATTTAGATCAAATTGTAATGAAAGGCACTTTCTGCCTGGACCTTGGACTCTAACGCAAGAATTTCCAATGCTGCAATGCTTCAACTGCCTACACTTTGACAATCACAGAACATCAGCAAGTGTCGTCTTCGTCATGTTGAGCATAAGATGAAAAACATGAGATTTCAAGATTTCGTGTTTTTCTTTCATGTCGGTAATTGTCCCCGCAACTCACTCACTTGAAATCTATAAAGGGAGGGAGGGGAAACACAGCAGCTGAGAAGAGATCGAAATAGATTGAGGCTGATAGAAGAACGCCGCTGAAATGAAACCAGAAAGAAACAAGAATCAAAAGAAGCCAGCAGGCCTCTCGTGTCACTGTAGTGTCTGAGAAAAAACATAAAGCCTAATAGTGTTGGTACACAGTTGCCTCTAGCAGGCATTATGAAAAGGTCAAGCAAGCATGATGGAGGTGTTAGGTGGACACGCGATGACACTCGATACATAGGTGGAGGTTTAGAGATTAGAGAGAGAGAGGTTTCTGGAAAAATGCATCAAAGTAAGGCTCAGGAACAGACCAAGACAGGCAGAATGAGGAAAGAGCATGAAAATGTGTAATGGCATTCAGCCAGATGGAAAGAATGTAATGCACATGTCAGGTGAACCACAAATCTGAAAGCCTATGCGTTGTGTGAATAGATTTCAATGAAATAATCGTTGCTGTGCTGGAACTGGGCATAGTTGTTGTAATATATGGCTGGTTCTGTGTGCTGCTCTGGCATGAACATGCTTTATTTGCATTGTCAGTTAGACCAGACTAGAATCAGTATTTTGGACCAAAGAGAAGCAGTGCCTTCCTTCTGGTCTTAGTCCGCATAATAATGAAGGCTGAACTTTATTATGGAAAATGTAAAAGTGCATTTGTCTTTAGCTTTGGACCCCAAGGACACCTTCAAAGGGTCCTCTTTTTGAGCTGGTCCCAGTCTATTAAAAGCCATGTCTTTAGAGTTTGGAAGTCAAATGTAATATTTAATATTTTAGTTATATGCAACACTGTACAATCATAAAAAAACCAAAACATAACAAATGAGCAATAATACTGGAGTTATCGCTTTTCAGTGATAGTCGTAAATGTAATTGCACAGCCTGATTTCACCAAATAATATAGGAATAACAATAATATGTCTAAGATGACAGTATGAATAATACCAATATCCATGTATTATCACAATGCATTTTTTTTTGTTGTTGCATGTTGTTTTCAATGTCAAAGAGAAAAACAATTCAGGTAAAGTGACTGCGTCACGTATCAAACCAAAAGTCAGCATTGAATTAATTTGGAGTTACGTTAAGTAGGTAAGTTAACTTATGTAACGTTTTTATCTAGTATCTTTTATCTAGTAACAAATGTTAACCTGCCTATACGAGGAGCCCAATCTAACACCGACCCTTTTACAATGTTAACCACATGTGCATTATTGTCGCCAGGTCAGCTGACTTGGTCCTTTTCTTTACATCCAAATCGCATAAAATATGGATTATGTTAAATCTAGCGTGAAAAGCTTAGAATACATTTACGCAGAGAAGAAAATCTTAACACATCTGTATGATACAGTGTGTGGATGCGTCAAGCAAGTTGATTGGCTGATCAGAACTTCTGTTAAGAATTTGCTTTGCGTGAATAAGGGAAAACAAAAACATCTAAAGCTTATACTTGCAATGTGTAGGGGTAAAGAAAACAAACAGTTATGGGAAAGTGATTTCATGCAGCTGAGAAAAGCATGTTCCAGGCTCCCAGCACCCACACTGTCAGAGATGTGAACTACTCACTGTCAGGAGTGAAGGAGTCAAATGGTGATTAAACTTTCAGTGTTATCTCAGATAAAAGATTCCCTATATGTCACAAGTCTTTGAGATTATGATGAATCTTTGAGTGATTACGGTGCATAAATCAAACAATATAATGAGAGAGGCGTGCTGTGTTTTGAAACTGATGGTCTCTGAATTAAAGATCAAAACATCTAAAGCCAGTACGAAAACTTGAGTGACAGTTGTGAAAGTTGTCAAACAATGCACAAAGCTTTTTAAACAGCACTTCCGTTCATTCTTTTCATGCATGTTGAGGGTAAAAATCTAGAGGCAACACTTCAAGGATTGAGCAACGGAGACTGGATGATTGGGTGGGAGAACTAGGCGGAGAAGCAGACAGTTTGAAAAAGACCCTTGACAACAACCTTTTTTGGACTTTCCCCTAACATTACACAAACCTACAATTTTCTGTCTCTAACCTTTGCTGTAAATCAGTGCTGAAGGCACTAATCAAACTGCAGCTTCAGAGGATTCTTTTAAAATGTGATCTGTGAGCTGCCTACTGAATTCATGACTCCAGATATTATCTGCCATGAGTTTGCAAATAATTAGTCTGGGAATTAAAGGTACTCATTACAATTTAGGATGACTGACCTGTTTTCAAACAAGTTTGCATCTGAAATTCACAGGAAGACGAAGATCACAAAATAGTATAATTCACAGAGCAAAAGTTTGTTACCCTGCAACGATTTTCAATTCAATTAAAAAAGCTTGAGGTTACATGCTGACGACATTGCAAGGACAGAGGCGTGGTGGATTTTTGAATGGCAGAGAAAGAGATGGGCACACACAGACATGCTGGTAATCACGCAGCTATTGTATGAGATAACAAACCCAACAATTTTCTGCACTGATATGCCAGCCAGCTGATTCAGTATTCTGTAAATGTATAAAGGAGAATGTCTGTTGGTGCACATTCAAGAGGTTGTAAATGTAAGAATAGTTTGTGCACCCAGACAGTTCACGGCTCTGCTTTCATGCTAAACTTGATCCATGCTACTAACTCCAGACATGCAGTAAAATGTATTTAAGTAGCACATAGAGTCATTGATTAAAACCAGAACTAAATGGATGACATGATTTGAACTTGCTTTAGAAGAGCGCCAACACGACCACTGTTGACCACTGACTCACCAGATGTAGATAGCGGGTATATGCTTGCCATTGGCTGACTACTCCAGTTGGCATTCTCCTCCTTTCTGCTATCTCTCTGCTAGATTTTTCAACACCCTTTTCTCTGAGGGGAACAACAACTACCTCAGAGAAAGCCATCTACACATTAAAGTGAACCCGGTTGCTAACGATATGAAGGCAATCAAGCTGGGGCCGTACACATGTGCTAGCTCTGCTTGACTGGATTTGACTCGGCATGTGAGCCCAGCGCAGCAGGGATGTGCATTTCCATGACAACGGGGCTACCTGCTTGAAGCTGTGTCTTTTACTGATGATGCACTTGTCTTGAGTAGTGTTCAAATAAGAGTTCAAACAAGAGGCAGTAAATACTCTTCCACAATGCAGCACAACTGTCCCTGTTATTTTAAAGCTTTTTATTGTTAAGTAGCAAAATAAAGAAATGTTGGGTTTTCACCAGCCATAACTTAACCCAACTCCAACAATAGTTGAAGGCAAATGTGATAAAACAGAAACGCTGCAGTACAAGCAGGGAAGCTGGAGAGAAACTACATTTGAATTCAGTTTCAGGTTACAAAACTGAAGACAGAGAGACTTTTCGAAACACCTGTCTCTCAGGTTCAGGTCCTGCTCAGACATGAGTTAGGTCTTGCAACACATTAATGTTTGAGGGGGAGAAAGGAGGTCGTCATGCGTTGGCTACGGTCAGGTCACATCTTGGGTACGACTTGGCTAAACTCGGTAAAACTGGTAACTGAAAAGCAAATCAGTGCTGCTGACTAATTGTCATACAGTACTACTGTATCTTAGTTAGCAGCTTTTCCTTTATTGGACAATATAAAGGTGCTGACAGTTGCATTATGCCATATACAGGTGTATACAAGCATATGTGGAACTGAGGCTCCCACTCCGCCATGGTTCACCCACAGGTGATTTCACTGACTCGACTGATTAGGCCTGTCCTTGTCTGTTCCTGTTGTTGTGAGTGTGTACAGAGTCTATCCAACATAATCCCATCCAGACGGCTAATTATCCAGAATAAGAAACATTTTCTGTGGTGAATTTATATGCATAACTTGCCTGCACACTCATGGTAAACCCACACAGGTGATTTTAATCATCTTGGCTAAATATTCCTCTCAGGACTGTGTGGGCGTGAAGTAATCCCATGCTTAATCACTCTTGCTACCAATGGAAACAATATCAATGCCTCAAAATAACAATTATCATGTTTACATTAAGTTACAATATCCTCTGGTGGACAGAAGTAATTAGGCCAGGAACAAGGAGGAAGTCGGGGGGGAGACAGAGTTCCAGTCAGATAGGTGAAGGTGGAAAGATGTGTCACAAAAGCTTAACACTGCTGTCTTTGAAACCTCAAATATGTGTTAATTATTTTTAACCATGTAAGGATGCAGCTGCCCTAACCACAGGAAATAGGTCATTTTACCATAAGTCATGATCTTTCCTCTAAACCTAAACAAGTTGTCTTGTTGTGTTTTCTAGCACAGACAAGTGTCATACAGTCGATACCATATCAGAGAAAGCTTTTATTTGTGGCCCTTACAAAGCAGTAGATTTTATTTTGAAGGATGTGTTGTATAATACAACCCCAGCAGAGCTTTAATTAGCTGTAATGATTAAACCCATCAGTGTGGTTGTGCATATCCTTTAAGATACAGGTTAAATTACTGGTGTGGAAGTATCCTGGAAGTACTTTAATACCTTATTTTGGAATAACTTATTGCTCAAGCAGAACCCCCAAAGAACAACTCACTTGAGCAAATGATCAGAAGCAGAGAGCAGCGCAGCAGGCACGATTAATGATTAATGATTAATGATTAATGATTAATGATTAATGATTAATGCTGAGGGTGTGGAGGCCCATCTTTTTTCTTCCTCTTCTGTAGAATGTTTAAAGTTACATCGCCACTACTGTGTTTAATTAATGTCATCAGCTATTTGCAAGGTGCTCGATAGTCACTTAAGAGACGTTTTGTATTTTTCACGAGTCAAAACATAGAACCTTACAAAGAAAAAAGAAAAGAAAAATTCACCCAAGAGTGTTTTTTTGAAGTGGCCAATTCAGACCTCCACGATAGCAACGTGTCAGCAATAAGAGGTTCTTTGTCAACGAGTAACAATTGTTCCTTTCTCCTTTATTTTCCAGAAATCTACTGGATAAAGACACATTTTCCAAGTCCGATCCATGTGAGTAGTTTGACTGATTGTTTGTCTGTGCTCATCTATCATTCCTGTGCAGATCCTCCATCCTTTTATTTAAGTAAAAATGTTGTTTTCAGTCACGCTTAATTTTTGTATTTTCATCTTCTCTTGTGGTTGGTGTGTCTTTTGTCTGTCTTTGTGGAAATGTTGCTCTGTGATTTGGGAAATCTTTGTTTTGTTCAGAGTGCCATGGCTGTTTGTTCACTGTGGTGGAGCTAAAACCCTCACATTGATTTCCCATTTTAAAATCTGCCTCCTGTTCTCTGATCGTCTCTCTCTTTTTGCCTCTCATTTCTCTTCCTTTCACAACATTTCCTCTCTTTTCCGCCCCCTTTCTGCTGCTTTTTCGCAGTGTGCGTGCTCTATACACAAGGTGTTGAAACCAAACAGTGGAGAGAGGTGAGTAAAGGCATAGTTTATTGTAACTGTTTATGCATGTGTGTGTTGGTGTGTCAGGTGAGAAAAGTGAGGCTGTGGATGAGACATTTCCGTTCTTGTGTTATTTCTCCACTCTGTCAGCATGCAGTACTGTGGCCGGCTCTAACATTTCATTAAAGCTGTTGAGCCGCCAGTTGTCTGAAAATGCCGGGGATATATTCGCTAATTGGGCTCTTCGGCCGACAAAGAAAAAAACCCTCCCAATGTAATGATCAATTTGTTGAGACTCTGGGGATAAACAAAACCCTGGGGAGACCGATCTGTCTGAGCCTTGTTTGGTTTATGTAGGCTTTGCGTTACTGTCCACTCACTCTACTGATGAACTGACCAATCAATCTGTTTATCCTTGAAGTCCTTTGTTCTGCAGGTAAAATAAAATCCAACCGGCCATAAAAAAGAACTTAATATCTAATTGAGCCACTAATCTTGGCTTTCTTCTTATTACTGCCTTCTCCAGCCATGAGGGGAAACCGAAAAGGTCAAAACCACAGATAAACATTTAATGTGGAAGCCATTTACTTGAACAATCCACACTGCAAAAACCATTGTGGCGGTTATAATAATCTTTATCAAAGAATAAGGCTGGCTATTATATGCTTTGTCCAAAACCAACAACTAACAGGTACTGTCCGTGCATGTAGGCCTGATATTGTTAATTATCCTGTGCCATAGAGGGCCATTGTTGTTCAACACCTATTAAAAAGACACCAGTGAGCCGTAACGTTGCACTCTGGAGTCAATTGTAGGATTGGAGTCAATCCTACAAACACTTCCTGCAGCTGAAATACTCACTAGAACAACAAATCAGTGACTTAAATTTCATAATTTTGATCCTCTTTTAAGGACTTGGGGCCCAGACATACAGAAAGGGTAGGGAAGTTGGAAAGTATTGAGAAATGGATTGACGTACACCCCTCTCCCTATATACATCTTCCAGATGACACAAGTTGTGTTTGAAACACGTTGTATGGGAAGTGTTTGCTAAGAGGGAAGACTTAGACCAAAGGCCTACATCTCACCAACATGTGCAAGATGTTGACCCTCACATTGAGGGTTTTGCAACATCTGCAAGACGTCTGTGTACAGTCGGGGTTTACACTCCACTGTGGTGGCAGCTAAGATCACACAAGGCTCTGGCGGACTCTTTGGAAGGGGAACATCTCTTTCTGTAGATATCAAAAGCTCATTCTAGGGTAAAGGAAACATGATTCTTGTTTCAGGTGATTGTACACAGAAATATGATCGAGACTTTTTTTTGCCATTTCCAAATAACTTCAAGTCTTAATAACTGCTTTTGTTTTGTGTATCCATGACATTTTCTGTGTATATATATACTTAAGCAGAGGTTTCTATTACAGGCTGCTGCATGTTAATCGTCTTAGTGTCTGCCCCAATGTTTGACACCATTACTCATCCCACTGTGCAAAATGTCAATGTGTCAGAGTGGCAACAGATATCATTTTCACTGACCCGATCCATGGATGTATAATGGGTCGTAATTTAATGTAGTTCATATGTATTTATACAGTCAGATGACCCTTAGCTCCTGTTTGTGTGTTTTCCCACTGAAAACAGATGGGTGTGTGGGCTGCTGGCAAGCGGGGCAACTCTGTTGTATGTGTGTTTGTGAGAAATGTATATATGTATGTACTTAAAGCGTACACATACTGTGTGCAAAAATCTTCTCATCAACTTTTTTACACTTCTCTCAAAAGACACTTTGTTTTTTTTTCCTAGTTTGACACTGAGACAGGCTGTTATTTCTATCAAGTACACCCAACTTAATAAATATAATGAGCTTCTCACTTTGGCTTATTATCAAGACAAAACACACTTCATTCTGTCATGTTCACTGGTTTTGTTCTAATAATAGAAACATTTAAAGCAGTCACTCAATCCCAGCGATAAAAACCGTCAGGTCCATAATCATATCACTTAGAGGCGGTGGGTGTTGATGTGGCTCCAGGTAACACTCAGAACAAACAAACAGGTGATTCAATGAAGGAGTTTAAATAAGGTTTTGTGGCAGGATCCTCCAGCTTGTTGTTCAGGCTCGGTCACATTTGATTAGGGTTTTTATGAAGGTCTTAATTAAGACGAAGAATATCTCCATCATTTCTGCAGCTATGTAAGATCACAGAACTAAATCATCTGTGTGCCTTTAAGTTGCACATGTTCATTCCCCTGCACGGTGCAAAGTGCCTTGCTTAGATTTACTGGGAAAATACTTTTAGGGTGATTTTATGCTTTGGCTGATTGGAGGGGTTTTTCTTGGTCTGGAGGCCATTGTTCCCAGAGACTTCAGTATGGTTGATGAAGTGTGAAAGCTGTCATTTAACTTGGGTACGTGATTATCTTGGTTATGAGCTGGTAGCTGAACAACATGATTGTTCTGCCTCCTTTTGAATTTGTCTGTCCTGGTGTAGAATACTCCATTTGTTGAACATATTATATATTCTCAGGAAAAAACGAACAGTATTTTGAAACAATAGAGAAAATTAAGCAGGGTAAAGCTCTCAGGTCCTAGCAGATTTGCAGGCACCAGGTAGGATTATTATCTTGCGACAAACATGCTGTTAAACAATGTCAAGTATTGTTGACTAATGCAACCTCAGTGTAGAATTGAGAGAACTGTCAGCAAAACACTTTCAGAAGAAAAGAGATCTGACTTTAAACAACTGATGTCAACATAACTGTCTC
The DNA here is from genome assembly GCA_963678695.2 of Diplodus puntazzo. NCBI lineage: Eukaryota > Metazoa > Chordata > Actinopteri > Spariformes > Sparidae > Diplodus > Diplodus puntazzo. The sequence continues at coordinate 22,535,379 of OZ023157.1, read as the reverse complement.
CCGACGTTGTTGTCAAATAAGGTCAAATGCCTCAAAAACGATCTTAAAAGAAAAAGAAGCAGACTGCCTGACCATCCTCTCTTTTGATACATCTGTCTCTAAAAAGAAATATGAGAACCAAAGAAACCCGGGGCTGAATCAAACACAACCGTGTAGTTTTGGAAGTCAATTACGACAAATTATTATTAGCATTACTAAAGGGTTACTGAACACCTTGTAAAGTTCTCAAAGCGTTCCAGGCGACAGTCCGTTCACACTGCTGCCATCTGGCAAGAGATACAGAAGTATCTGTTGCTGCACCACCAGACTATAGGGCAGGTTTTGTCCTCTGGCGTTGAGATTCTTTAACTTTAGCTGAGCTGTAGCCAAGTGATTTATCATGATTAATGTTTCAGTTTGTTAGCCATCTTGTAAAGCATGGTTGGGGAATAAATCCTGTTCAGGTCTGATGCCTCTCCACCGGCAATCATCACATCTGAAATGACAGATTTTGGGGAATGGCCAAATATTTCAGCTACCTTCTTTTGAGCACAGAAGGCAGTTTTTAGACACACTATGTGTATTGCTGGAAAAAAAATACCGCTGATGCTGATGATGTTACCTCTGCCATTTGGTTACATCTTCAGCTGTGTCCTCTTGTTTGTTGGTTGGCTAATTTGTCAGCAGGATCCAGATTAAGTGACAGATATAGGAATTTACTCTGATCTTTTTTTTATTCTGGGAGAGGGCATTCCTCCACATTTGCTTATATGGATTTAAATGAAGAAAATCAGGCATATTTAGGTGGCTGGTATCTATGATTAAGTACAATTTGCTTCAAACCCAATTACAAATCCAGATCTTGTGGATTTAAATATTTTTTATGTAATATTGGTTTAGTCTTGATTAATCATCAGGCTGTTGGGCCTTTTGCGGATGTATGCACCCAGAAATCCAGAAAAACACCATGGATGTACAAAGAGAATCTGATACTGTGTTCCGTGGCGATGCCTCCTTAATTCACATCAAAGATCCTCATGGGTACATCCACCAAAAAGGTCTTTAAGCCTTCCCCAGACTCTTTAAAGCATGCACATTAGAGCCCTTCTGTGGCTTCACATCCGAAAATAAATTGCCAATACTGTTTTATTTGTAGCTTTTGCTTGACCCAGTGCATTACATTCTAATATTTACCGTGTTACTAGCCTGGGTCCAAATGTTTGAATCCACCCACTCCAACGAGTTGACTTATTGTGGCAACAACAAATTGACACTTCTGTCTGATATGAGGCAATAGTTTTACAGCTGTTTATTCTTTGTAATGATTTGACAGAGGCGTATTGCTCCTGAGTGCATGAAGCAAAATGTATTAACTTGACCAAAATGACATCTTTTGAAGTAATGCAGCCTGTGTAGTTCTGTCAATACATAATTGTGGGAGTGTTGCCAAGACAGAAAAACCTTCACCACTTACACAAGAAAAGGTAAAATGCTGTTTTTCTATGATCATGTCTAATGCTACTTTTGAGAGTGAGCAAGAGAGGAGGTGGATTATGCTAATTTAGAGCAGCTTTATGAAGATGTGAGACAGTTGACCTTTTGCCTCCAACATGAAATTCTAACACAAACTGCTGGTGGGTACGTGTAGCTGTAGCTGCAGTGTCTATTTCTGTGTACCTATACAGTATGGCTCATTTTCAGACACAATTACAGCTCTGGCTCAAAGCTCTAACAAACTTTGGGATTTTTTTTTCCCATGAAGCAACTCCACACTCAGCACATGTGTGAGGCAGAAGTGTATTTCAGCTGGTTGTTCAGCTCTTTCTCCTGTCTCAGAAAGCCCTTACTTATTTCAGGGGTGGTGGGGCTGTTCAGTATTCTGTGCTCATCTCTCTCTGCCATGTGGAATTCGAAACACACCCAAGTGCATTTCACAGAGGGCCAAAACAGAAAAAATACACTTCCGTCATTTTCCTCTCTCTGTGAGAACACCAACCTCCATAAATTACTGTCTACAGAAACATGGTGAAGGAGAATTAAATTCCGTGCTGGCCTAAGCACTACAGGACATTCAGATGGCACAAATCCTTAGCGGTGGCTCCTCTGTGCTCAAGGGAAGAAGAAAATGAAATCTTTGTCAGGTTTGGAACCAAAGAACCTCCCGGATACTGAAGGGTTAATCTCATGTCCTATTATCACTTTCCTGTGCTGAAGCCTTTATTTTACTCAGTGCTCTAACTTGCAGTGTGTGTGTGTGTGTGTGTGTAAATGATTTTAGGGACATGTTCCCATTTCAATATCCCACGCCGCAGGTACCAGTGTAGCTAGCCATAAGAGTTCAATTTGCCATATGTACATGGATGCCAGCAGCCCCTCCGCAACTGGCTGTGTGTGTGTGTGTGTGTGTGTGTGTGTGTGTGTGTGTGTGTGTGTGTGTGTGTATGTGTGTATGTGTGTGTGTGTGTTCGTGTCGAGAGTGCGGGTCAGGGACTTCAACGCCAGATTCTCATTAGCCGGCTCCAGCAGCCCAGCAGTACCTAATGAACTCTGCAGCGCGGTATTGTCTCTTCCACTCAGCGGGGAAATCACATTATGGAGCTCATCCCTGCCATCACCCACCTCTTTACTAACATGTGCTCACAGCCTCATCAACACCTCGGAGTCACTTAGAAAGTATGGGTCTGCTCACAGATTCAACATCCGTGTCCTTTTTTGCGAGTTTTCTCCTTCGCTGGCGTTAAATTTAGTTCTTCGGTCAGTGGGTTCACACAGAGAAAAACACAGCCTCAAAAAGCACAGAGTTCAAAGAGGTGTTTAACATTGTGTAACAGCACAGGCGTGTGTGAGTTTACAGCAGTTGCGTCGTCCTAATTTCCCACAATGTATCACATTTGTTGTTTTGACTGTATTGATTGAATAAAGGTTCACACACACACACGCACACACATCCACCTACACTACCTGCCGTGTACATTATGGAAAAACAGGATCGACTCCTACAAATGGCTTCTTTGACATTGATTGAAATAGTAGATTTTGGCAGCTCTCCAATAAAGCAGAGCTGTGTACAATGGTTAGCATCCGATTTTGTAGAGACACAATACAGCAGTGCTCTGATTTATTAATTATTGTGTGAATTGAATCACCACTCCTGCAGTTGTAACAAAATTCATGAATGATTATGATAAAAGTGAATTTATTCAGATTAATTTGACTGAGACAATTAATTAAGAAGAAAGATTCTTTATCTCTGTAATGACAAAGAGTTTTGCTAAACAAATGATGTGTTGTAGTTTTGTTCGATCTGCTTTTATGAGCTACAATAATGGATGACCAACCTGGCAAAAAGGAAATCTGCTCCGGCCCCGGCATCACTGTGTGTCAGTTGGTTGGTTTATATTACTTTAACTACATAATCCTAAATAAAGTTTACTGATTACCTCAAACTATCAGATTGACAAAACGATCAGCAAGTTCTCCGCTATAGGACCACCTGTGTGCGCTATACACAGAGATTGGAACTCCAAGGTGACAGGGCACATGCACAAAGCAAAAGCGGTTGTGTGTGTAATAAATGTGCTGCAACTTCATGGTGCAATGACTAGATGACATTTTAGGAAATGTTCAGCAATAAGCTATTCAAGGTCTTTGGTAGCTACCAGCGAGGTGGGGCTTTGCTAAACAAACTATTTCCTGTAGTGTGTCCTCTGACCTCGGCAGAAGGCAGCAGTGTTCATAACTATTCTGTTCTCTTCTGTGCCTTGAAAAACTTGCTGTCATAGCAAAAATAACCTGAAGTAATGAAGTCATTTGGCAGCCCGGCATTGGTGATCCAGTCAGGGTAGCAGCCTGGCACCGGTTATTGCATCAGGTTGGCAGCCTGGCACAGGTGATCAGTCAGGTTGGCAGCCTGGCATCGGTAATCCAATCATGTTGGCGGCCTGATAACGCTGATCCATTGAGGTGGCAGCCTGGTATCGGTGATCCAGTTAGGCTGGCAGCCTGGCACCATTTCTAACTGCTTTCTCCATTGTAGACTACATGAATGGATACACTTGTGTCCTGTCCTGTGTTATTGGTAGTTGCTGCTCTGAGGAAAATAGACACATCTTTTCAACTCTGGCAATAAAACCACCTGGAAATGTGTGTGTGTGTTTCCACTTTAAGTAAATATTCATCAATAACGCTGTGTATTATGGAATGCTTTAAGTCACAAACGTTGACAATCTATGACTATATTCTCTGTGCTTGTATCATATTAATGTTTAATATAAGTAACTATACAACTAAACAAAGAATCAATTGATTAAATAGGGTAAATCTGGGAGGCTTTAAATGATTAATGTATGTGCTGTATCTCATATTTGGAACTTTTAATCAGCTTTTCGTACAGTATATGCATGTGGCATTGCTGGGCCTCTGCAAGCTTTTTCTCTGGCATTTTTCCCTGCATTTGGCACTTTGGGAGTGAGAATCCCACTAATTAGGAGGCCTTAATCACTGCGTTTCCCCTCCTCTCCCTTCCCACTCTTTTCCCACTCCCACTCCCAGCCCTGCTCCCATTTTCAGTCTGAACCCTCCACTCCAGTTCTGCTCCCTTTTCATCCCCGCTTATCTTCATGTACCTCTTCTGCCATTGTTTTTTCTTCCTCACTTCCTCACCGGGGCTGTGTCCGAAATCACTCACTACTCCCTATATAGTGCACTACATAGTGACTACGCCATTTTGTAGTGCTGTCCGAATGTCTAGTGGGGAATATTATACCCTACATAGTGCACTCAAAGTATCCCACAATGCATCGTGAAAAGTAGTGTACAGCCGATGGTCACTTACCAAGCAATATTTACCATAATGCAATGCACTGCGGACGAATGCATGGAATTTTCAATTCACGTTTCAACTGCGCGACAGTAGTGACGTCATTAACGGCGCCGGAGTAGTGTCCGAAAGTCCGTTTTTCTTTCTGCCGTTGAGCTCACTATATAGTGCACTATGTTAGACTCACTATGTAGTGACTAGGGAGTAGGGAATGAGTGGGTGATTTCGGACACAGCCCAAGTCTGCCCGTGTTGTTTCTCTCCATCTTCTTTTCCTCACCTCTCCTTTTTTCTCTCTCTCCATGGGGTTGATGAGCGAGTTATCCCGCTTAATTAATGTGGGAGAGGAGGGAGGATCAAGGAAGTAGGAAACAGACCCCAGCCTTCCTCTGAACAGCGGCGGCGTGTGAAAGCACCCACATTAATCAAGCCCCTGTAAATGTATGTGTGTGCATGTGTAATAAGGGAGAGGAAAAGAGCGAAAAACAAAGATAAAGTGCAAGCAGGCAGCCGCGCTAAGTGTATTTGTTTAGTAAACAGTGTTTTGTTGCTTTACCTTTCATCATTTTCTCTCTGCTGACCTCCATCTGTCTTTCTCCCTTCACAGTTTGGCAGAACGGAGGTGATAGATAACACCCTAAACCCCGACTTTGTTCGAAAGTACATCTTGGACTACTTTTTTGAGGAGAAGCAGAGCCTGCGCTTTGACTTGTGAGTGATTTCCTTTGAAGTCAGACAATCATGGTATCTTCTCTCCTGCCCTCTGTCCTCCTTCAATGTGATGTATTTTTTCTGCTCCGTGCTGATTGAGAGCTCCGCAGCTGCAGTCTCGGGTAAAACGCAGCCCCCTAACAGCGAAAGCCCAAACATTCTCTCATAGCAACCCTAACGAGAAAAAGCGCAAGGCTCCTAATAAGAGCAATACATCAAGAGTTCACAGGCTGTTGTCTCTTGTTTTTATTCTTTACAACACTAAAATACGCACGTATGAAAGTGTGAGGGATGGATTAAATGTGTGTATTTATGCAATGAGCATTAGTATGCCTTGCTAATTAGTTTACTACCTGCAGTGAGCAGGTATTTCCAAGGGGTTAGATAACTACATTATTTTGTGTTGCGGCAGGCTCTGATACATTCACTCAGGGTGCTATATCACAATGTAGAGTAATTATAGTTGCTCCGTCTTGCTTTTTCTGTTGTTTGAGAAAGTTTGCACTAAAGCTCATAACAACGCATGTGTTAGATAGAGTTTGCCAAACTTCGTGATTACTCCTCCTCATTAAATTGTCTTCCCTCGGAAAATGAAACATATACAATATGAGCATTAAAGCATAATCCCGACTTCTGCGTTGCTTGTCCACGCATCCAAACCATCCAGTGAGGGTAACGTTGGAACAAACAACATGTATATGTAGCCAACAATTGTTAATATTTAAGAGCCCTATATGGAGGTGTGTATTATTACTCTGTATTACAGTAGTACAACTGTAGTAGCAGAAAGTCATTTCAGGGCGGACTATGGGGGACACCATCTACCTTGTTAACATGCCATTCCTCTCCATCCCCACAGAGACCACTAATAGGTACATGGTAAATGTATTTGTCTGGCACATGTTAGAGTCCTTTTGTGAACAGACTGTAGCTAGGGTGGGGTAATAAATGGACTGCTGTCTCGGTTCTGACCCAGGCACCATTCGATCCGGGCCAGGACCTGCAACTGATAAATTAAATGATTACAGTTGGACTACGTGTTTTTCTATTCTAACCGGTGCAGTGTTTGACCAGCACCAGAGGCCCAGGAACTTGCAGACGGATTTGCTTGCCGTGTAAGTCATTCATGTGAGACTACTAAGCCCTTCAAATCTATGTGTTGCATTGAGCATTGTGAGTCAGACACACACACAGACGAGAGACAACAGTCGGAGAAAATCGACAGAGAAAACAGAGCGGTCGACTCAGCATCAGTACGTCTCAATTCTGTGGCTGTGGTTATTATTAAATGCATCAAAGTGACGTGGCACAGCTAAACAGCACAGAGCACACACGTGCTTGAATCCAACCTGAGGGCACTGAAAATAATTACTTTATATGGCACTAACACCTAATGGGGGACGGCCTTCCATTCCGACACACCTCCATTGCGAAACCCCTCCATTCCAAAACACCGCTGTTCCAAAATAAAAAACACCGCTATCAGTGGAGCTGAAATCCCCACTTCCAGCCGCACTCGCACAATTCTGAAGTGGGTTAAGGTTAGGGTTAGTTCGGAGTGGGGGGGTTTCGGAATGGAGGGGTTTCCCCAATAGCCTTTTCGGAATAGTGGGGTCTTTGAAAAAAAGGGAAACCCCGCCATTACGATGAATTGAAGTCGATGTTCGGAACAGCGGGGTTTCAGAAAGGCGGGGTGTCACCCACATAATGCAAGTTTCCTTTTGGAAATTTCTGCTAACTGGACCTCTTCTTTTTCTCTTAATCCTGCCATTCTGTCATTGTTGCCTTGGATGGTTTACTCTAGTGGTTTTCGCTGTGGTTGGGGTCCTACTGAGCAGTAGTGTAACTGTAACTACGTAACTTGACATGTGCCTTCTTAGCCCACTGTCAAGCCTTTCAAACGCAACGTTCGCAAACAGATACAGGACTTCGATTTTAGACTGAAGTAAACAAAAGCAGGCTCCTCTTTTCAGACTGACAATCGCGAGCATATTTTATCAGCTGTAGGTAGCTAATTCATGCCGATGCCAGCTGCAATGCTAAAAGATCATGGGCTGTGAACACTGTTTCTGGCAGGCATGTTTGAAAAATGTGTTTAAATCAAGCAGTTCTTTTCTTTTTCTGTCTCTCATTCATGATTTCTGATCGGCTGAATTAAATCTTTCTGACACAAGCGAAGCATTTTTCAAAATATATATGTCAAAATATTATAAATGTACTTAATGTAAAATTACAAAAATAGATGCAGTTTGACAACTCTATATCTGTTGATCTTTTTTCAATTAATACTGACAGAAACCCATCAACACTGTGGCGTGTGTGCAGAGTTTTCTCATGTGCTTTTACACAAATCATTTGTTAATTTCTGTCCGTTAATTTGTTCCTGATTAATCGCCGTGTGAAAAGGATCTATCATTTCATCAGATGTTTAATCTTGGTACATCACATATGCTCCATTTCCCTCACTTTCATGGTTTTATATTCACATGCAAATCAGATCGGGCTCCAACTCTCATTATTATGGAAAAAGGGGAAGAGGTCTTGTTGAACCCTTATCCAATTATTCTGTCCCATATGTAGTAACATCTGACAAGATGCGAAGATCCTGCCCTCTTCTTATCTCGGCTCATTTGACATTTTATTGAATGTCCAACCAATCTCTTCACATGCTGTGGTTTTTAATTCAGCAAATTAAAAAAAAAATCATCTTTCTTTTAATCTGTTAGACTTTCTTAATTCATGCCTTTCCCCCAATTCCCTTCTCTAGCAATTCAAGACACACCATGTCCGAAAACATACAAATAAACAAACATCTGATAAGCCAGAAATGCGATAAGAGAGGCTTTCTGTTTTTGTTTTCCTGCCCCCAGTGATGACAGATCACCAGGGTTCATTTTTAAATTTTGCCTTTCGGAGCCCATCAGTCAAAATGTTTCCACTTAGATAGGAGTTGTTGAAGTAAAATGGCTTTGCTGCTTTCATTTTGTGTCCTCAGGTACGATGTGGACTCCAAAAGCCCAGACCTTTCCAAACATGTGAGTGTGCGTACTTTAACCTTGAACAACAGATAAATGGAGGCCAGTCTTCAGTCAAATCTGTATTATTGGCTTGAATGGCTCTGAAAATTGAAAAAGTAAATACTGCTTGATGTCAGATGGTGTTTAACGTAATTGAGATTGGCCAATCTCTCTTTTTTTTTTATCTGTGGTCTAATGGAGGCGATGTTTGTGTTTTTCTGTTTTTCTATATTTTGGATTTGGTGTTGTGTGCTGCGCGACTTCTCCTTGATGGAATAAAGCAAACCCGTTTTATTGCCTGATCATAGAAGTATCCAAATACAAAAATGTTTATTTTTCTTCTTATTCAATGTCTCTCCTTTTAGCTTTTAACAGATGTTAGCCATGGTGTAATTGTGCTATAATTATGGAATATCTATCTGTGATTTAGTCATATTTAGGTTTATTATTTTTGTTTGTTCTAGTAGTAGGCATTGTGTAATACCTTACTATACACTCATAAAGAAAAGCTTTGATTATGCAATGCTTTTATCCATTAGTTTCCATTATGATGTGACATTACATAATAATTTGTTGTTGCACTACTAAACGTGGTTTTAACAGCCATAAGGCTGGAAACTATGGTGACAGAAAGCATTGACAAAAGTTCTAAATAATCAGTTGTGATGATTATTTGATGTATTTGGATCACGGGGGTTTGCATTTTTCCATCACTAGCTCTAATTCCACCACCTGTGTTTCATTTCTGACACAGCATGTTGTTTTTCCTCTCTCACTTCGCCATCTTGAGCAGTGCTAGAAGTGCTAGGTATTTGGTAGTGTTGTGTCTTGGTATATGATGTGCTCTGTTATTGTCGTTGTCATTGTCATTGTTGTTGTTGCTGCTGCTGCCCAACCTTTCTGGAAGCCTGCAGAACTCAACGTAGGTCCCAGCATCTCTCTCACTTCTGACACTGCATGGCCGCTGTCTCACATTAATGATCCTTTTCCTCAGGAGGAAGGATGCTATCACTGATAAGAACCCAAAAAAAAGAGAGTCAAGCCAGCGTATCGTCACAATCCGAAACAAAATACACAGTCGTGTCTTTCAGCAGTTTTTGTAACACGATGAAGATGGCGAGATTTTCCAGGCTCTTATTTTTTATAACTGTGAGAGGATTCAGTGAGCATATCAGACTGGAGACACACTGGAATGAAACACATGATAACCCAGAGATGAATTATTGAGTGTGCCCTGTCTTCCAAGGCCAAAGTTAAGGAGTCTTTGGTTTGGATTCCCACACATGCTGTGACTAGTTTAAAAAAGACTGTATTGTCTTTTTTGTCTTTTTTTTGTGTACCAGATAAATACTCAGTGATGCTGAGAGACTTTGTCTGGTGTAAGACATGAAAGCATGTGACTCCAGCCCGTTTTCATTCTCAATCAGTCAAATACAGCAGCGTGGTCAGGGCGTGTCAAGAGGTGGTCAGGCTGGTTGAAATGGTCCCACTCAGGAGACCTAAGTAAGGGTCTTATGTGAATCCAATGGTCAAGTTCAGTTGTTTTAAACTTTTGTGTAAGTTATGTGAGTAAATAATCTTTCCATAATCTATAATATTTCAGTAAAACCAAACGCTTTGTATATTTTGCATGCTTTAATTGTCCATCTCAATGCAAACACACAGGCTCGCTTCAAATTTCTGTTTCCATGTCTCTATACTGTATCTATGTTTGCTTTGATGACTTTATTTGTTTGTTTTATAGTCACACAAAAAGCACACCTCGCATTTCCGATTTTTCTCCTCTGATTCGGTTTTCACAACAGCAGGTGAGCGATGTGTGTGAGAAGCTTGTCGTTAATTACGTAGCCTATCGAAACCCACTTGGTGAGGAATGATAACCAGGTGCACTTACAAGCTTGGGTGACACAACGACGAAAGTATGCCACAGTAATTGCGTTTACAGAAGGGATGAAATAACAGACAGCATCTCTCTCTGTGTTTTCCTGCAGAGCGTGTGTGAATGTCTGTAGATGGGAAAAGTAGAGTGAGGACAGATTGTCCACTAATCAATTGCAGATGGCCTCGTTGTTTTGGACAGATAAAAAAATAAACTAAAGTAAAAGATGCTAAAATGGGTTGCCAGCCCAAATAAAGTCTATGTGTGGGAAACACTGATGTTCATTATTACTAACTTGACTGTGGATCCCTACATGTACAAAGCTGATGCTCGAGGGGTAAGTGGAGAGTTGAAGCTTCAGTCCTCTGACCAAGCTGCTCTATTTGACGAGTTGGCAGTGAGAGCATGTTGGTCACTCTGTCTTTAAAAAGGCATTTATACTGATATGAATCATGTGTCTTCATCATTGTTCATGGTGCGTTCAGTCCCTCCATCATCCTCCGCAATTCATTAAACCAGTGGTTCCAAACAGGTGGGTTTTGGGTCCATTCTGAGTGGGTTGCAATTATTTTGCTGAACTTCATCAAACAAACAGACTGAGTGAGGGAGTCACAGCAGCATCTTCACAGTACAAACAGCCTGTAGAGTGCTGTAGGGATGACGTATTTTTGTAGGCCAGCCTGGAAGTTAGCATCACCCTGATTCTCTGGTCAAAAAGCCTATTTTTGAATTAGGATTTTGGATTATCATCAAAGATAAACTCTGTGACAAACATCAGTCTGTGATACAGGTTTTGTCCAGCAAGATTATCATCAAAGATGATCACCACTTTTGTTTTTTACGAAGCATAAATTAAATCACCACCGCTAAGTGTCCTGCTACACAATTACTGTACATATTTTCAATAAATTGATCGATCTACAAGTTGTAAAGTTAGAGTTGCGACAGTTTACAACTTAAGTCGGCTTGTAAAGACGGACTAGTGAGTGGATGAGTGAGTCTTCATGTTTGGCGTGATGATGTTTAAAGCCGGTGAAAACAAATTAAGTCACTTGTAGGCAGCTTCCGTATATATATGACACGTAAGCACTTTAGAATTAAATTGTCGGACAGTGAATGATGTATTTTATTTCGTAGAAGGAAAAACCTGTAAATATCATAAGCCTGTTGCAACCACAGAGCTTATTTCGGGCATTTAACCAAAAACCCATTCAAAACACTAATTGACTTTGATACAAGGGAACCGGAAGTGCAGAAATGCTAACTGACTTCCAGTTTTTAGGACTCATTACCACACCACTCTATTGATGCCAGTCTTGTGTGGCAGTTGGTTCCCCCCTCCAAGTAGTGTTTTACTCCTGTTAGAATTTGATTATAATAACACAATGTCATTTTAGTAACCGGAAGCCTGAATTAGTTTTAACTACTATCACAATACGTTTATCAATTCTAATCGCCCCCTTACTGCAAATCTCGTTCTTTCATTTAGCCTTTATGAGTCGTAATGAAGTTACTCAAGTTTTAATTTTGTGAAATTAAGTATTGCACAGCGATTGGCTGTGTCTCACACACTGGCTGTGAATGCACTGACAGGTGGAATGGGCAGATGGAAATAAACTGAAGGGGTGTTGAGCTGATCTACTGCTGATGTTTACCTGTTGAGAACCACTGGATTTATCCATACTTGTCATGCACACAGAGCCTTCGTGGTTACAGTATGGAAGCATTTTAATTCAATTTGACAAAATTTGTTTTACATTTCACAACAAACCTGGATATGATGTCACATTGTCGAGCAGAACACAGTATTGGTGTCTTTAGGCAAAAGGAGATGCTTAACAGCTGAAAGAAATCCATTGATTACAACGCAGTTATTAGTCTGCAAGTACAATAGAAAATGGGTTCACGTGACACTGCTTCAATCAACGGCTTATCCCATTTTCTACCATAAACAATGATGCAACAAAAACATCTTAAAGTCTTAAAGTCTGACTATTCTCTGGTTTGTCCTTCATATATGCCAACATGTCCCCCCTCTTTCTCTCCTTCCTCCTTTCTTTCCTACCTTTCGTCCTTCCTTCCTTCCTTCCTTCCAGGACTTTTTGGGTCAAATGTTCTGTACTCTTGGAGAAATTGTGGGATCGCCAGCCAGTCGACTGGAGAAACCACTGGGGTGAGTACAACTTTCAGTCAATTTTTCCACTGCATAAAAACCTCTGACTCCAAATGCAGGGGAAATGTACTAGAGAGGGTGTCAATTTGTTTGGTGTATGAAGGAAAATGGCTCAAAACTGAGAGAAACCAAGATCGGGGCACAGAGAGAGCGCTAAGAAGTGAGATGACGGGAGGATAAGGAGGAGGAGGAAGAATAAGACAAGACACACTGGTGATTTAGACAGACATGAGAGAAAAAGACATGGCTCAGACAAAGACGGAGAGGAAGGGTGGGGGAGACAACGCATCCTACAGATGTTTTCCACAGATAATTATTGTCATTAAAGGAAAGGGTGAAGCGCGGAGCAAAATTACCCAAATTACTGCTCGCCTCCTCATCTTGTGCTCTCACGCTGGAGGAGAAAAACGTGGTGTTAATGGGATATTCTGTAATCTATCTTTATACGTCTATCACCCATCATCCATCATCGCCATCATCGTCAGCAGTCTGCTGAGCTCTTGAGTAATTCAGGTGAAGTTATTTAAATGTGTCATTCAGTGAGATTTGCTGGCTCTTAGCTCTTGATACCCCGGAGAACACTGAGAAGGAATATTTGAATACTTAGATTCATTGTAAAGTTGTATGAGATGTTATTGCCATGTGCTAGTATTGGGGAGCATTAAACACTAAACTACAGCTGCAAAAAAATATTCTAAGCTGATTTTTAAGTGTTTCACATGTAATACTGAGATTTACAGAGACGTAATCAAAGGTCGGTTCATGTTTATCACAGCTTGTCCTCTTTCCTAGTTGTTATACATATTCGTATGCACTGCAGCCATAAGACCATGGTGTATCGCACAACAACTGCTGAAATTGGCATTACGAAAGCACATAAAGAGATGTTCTGTTCAGATAATCCTTGCTCTATACAACTGTGTGTGGCTAAAAGAAGCGTTTCTAGGTAACTGCAGGGCACTGAGGGTTCGCAGAGAGCCCTGTATGAACCCATTAAACTACTCAATATGAACCCGTAGTCCTGTTAGTCTCGGAATCACAACTTTTCATGAGCTTGGGCAGTTTTTTAACAGCCTTGTCTTTAACTTGGTATATGGTAACTTATTTTTTGAATCGGTGGGGTTTTTAATTGTGGGTTGTTCTTTAGCATAAGAACTAGAATTTGATCAACCTGTAAAGGAACACATAATTCTTCACTTTTTCAGAAAATTATTGGAATAACCTAATTTGAAGATACATGATGGTGGCAGTTTAACAGGTAGTGGGTCGGGCTTACCGGAAGTTGATGATTTAAGCCTCCACTTGATGTAGGCTGATCAGAAGGAATTGAGGGTTATAATTGAACATAGATGAATAGTCAGTCAGCTGGACTATGGGGATTTTCCTGCATTAGAGTGTGGATATTAACACGTTTCACTCCGATGACACTCGTACTCGCAAAATTCATCGTTTTTTTGTTTGCTTTTATTCATCATCAGGGATGTGAGAGAGAGTCCAAAACATCGATAAACCTAAATTACTGAATTGGTTGATTGCCATTGACTGCCAAAACAATATACCACCATCATCATGCAGTCAATATTTTGAATAAGACCCCTGTTTGTTTAGGTTTAGACACCAAAACTACTAGCTACATCATGATGTGGGTTAAAATAAGTATGTTAATGACAGAAATAGTGAGTTGAGTTTCTCACGGAAATTCATATAACTCATCATTGACGTTCTGTTTCACACTTGACATGAAAAAACGGTCTGCCATGTGTAAGTTGAACCATCAGTCCACCCGAAGCTCCTTCATCTGGGAACCGTGAAACTCTTTATGCTACATCCCCTGACTTCCTTCTTTGCTCCTGTTATAATAACTGTGGCCACTGGAGATCTAAGAATACATGTAAGTATAAGTCATATTAAGCTGCGTGCACTGACTTTCTTTATGGCTTTTTTTGTAGTGAGCACTGGCTGAGAGAGGCAGATACCTCATCTTCCATGAAGTGCACTGTAATAATAATAATAAGTGTTATGTAAGTAAAAGTGCACATGAGCATACCAAAAGTTTCTCCCCTCAGCACAACCCCTGATGATGACACCGTTGCAAAACTGTTGCAGAATCTTTGTTCTGACACTCTTTGTATGTGTCTGTGAACAAAGTGCATGCACTATTAATGTTGCTGAAGTGGACTTTATTACAACAATTTATTGAGAGCATGAACCATCATAATGTTATCACAAATTTAACAACCATTTAATTATTTTAAAAACAGAATTCTTGTAGCATGGTTAGAAAAGGAAATAGATGTCTTGCCAAATTATTTGATCTCAATATGAGACACTCTGCAGCTGAGTGATAACACAACCGCTTGCCAGATATTATTTTTTTGTCAGCCTTTAATCTTTCATTAAAGCCTCTCCTCATGGTAGAAACCCCTGAAACAAAAAGTTTTCTATATCTAGTATGTAGGATGCATGTAGGGCAGTTTATTTTATGACATTCGTATAATAACGATGTCATGTGTGTCTTTTTCTCGCGGTTTCATGAATCAGTTTTTGGGATCAGATCCATTTTCTTCTCTCACACGGCAGCTCGATGAATGAGTGCGTTTTCTGTCTGATATTAGCCTCCGGCGTTCATTATGTTGAGGATGTGAGGTTTATTTGAACTTCACAAAAAACTGTTGATCAGCAACTTTTTTTTTCGAGTTATACAGAGAGGTTGTGCAGCAGCTTTATTTTACCTGTCTTCTGAGGGAGAGTCACTGGGGTAGAGGGACCAGCAAGAAACACACACAGAAGTCCGCTGAGCGCACACACAAGTGCGCTTGCACACAAAGTGATGCATTGCCCTGGTAGATTTGCTACCCAGTGGAGTCAGTGTTGTCTGTGGAAATGAAGAGTGATTCATGTTTCATTGCTTGGAAATGTCAAGACATTTGTCTAAGATGTGCTGAGCCAAAGGGAGAATTTTATTTAGAGCAATGTGTTTGTTTTTCACGCGTGTCTCAACCAGTCCTCTGCTCTGCTATTTTCACCTGCACGCACAAGACATGAAATGGAATAAATCTTTGTGTAAGAAGTGAGTGAAGGGATCGTTGCTAGCATTAGGCTATGTGTCTGTCTGACGGACGGACTGCCCCCGTATCACAAACACCCAACAGCCGTGACTTGAGATAATCTTTTTCTCTTTACTCTTTTCTCTCAGCCTTTAAGCGCTCACTTTATGTGCAGACACACACATTTTATTAATTGATTTAATGAATCCTGCTAGTTGGTTAAATGGCATATCAATGCGCAGCAGTGTTTTTTTTATCCTTGTTCCGTGTTCTCTGTTCTCTGGCTAATTGTAATGGCTTTAATCTTCCTGAAATGAGTGCTTGTTTAATTAGGAGGCAGCCGTAGTGATTTTCATCATGGAGGGGAAAAAAGAGGCTCCTGAAGGGAAAGAGATGGAGGGAGTTGTGTGCTTGCAACACATGGACAGAGACAGAAACGCAAACGACAATGAAGACACACAAACAGCACCCCATAATTGGTAGTCTCATCTTACAAAGATGCACAACACAAGTCACCTGGAAATAACAAAAAGAAGCATTAGAGTAGAGGTGAAGAAGCAGGAGACAGTAGACAACAATCAGTGAAACTGAAAATATATGCTTATAATACTCTCACACAGTATTTGCATTTCACCGAGCTAACTAGAATAACTTCTTGACATGACTATTAGTGATTTTTATTATGTGGAATATTAAAGGAGACATATTATGCTAATTTTTAGGTTCATCATTTTATTTTGGGTCACTACTAGAATAGATTTACGTGCTCAAAAAAGACACCAGTTTCCTCATACTGTCCAGTGCTGCGGTGCTTTACAGCAATGCATCCCCCCCTCTGTCTGAGACGCTCTGTTTTAGCTCCTGTCTCATTAAGATGATTTAGGATGACTCTGATGTCACAAAGTCATGGAATTAAAGGGGAGATTACTGACGAGGCATTTCAGGAGCAGTGTTTTCTGTGGGAGAGGGGAGCTTCTGTTGGTGCTTTCAACTTAAAAAAAAAGAACTCATTTAAGATGATTTTTTACCTACACATGAACATTTATGAAACCCTGAAGGAAAGAAGAACACAGCATGATAAGTCTCTTTTGAATAATTGTCCCACATTGTTTGTACTGGCCTTTATTTTGTAATAGGTGCTAAGGAAGCTTTAAAGCCATAAAGTTGCACAACCTAAAAGGCCTCGATGTCAGCAGAGGCTTCCATATTGATTGATCTTGCAGCTACTTGTTCATTTGTGTGTCCTTGTATGACACAAAAAAGACTGTATAGTATTGTAAGGCACAGATTAATCTACACTGACTAGTAATGAATGTATCAGATTGCATGGCCTCAAAGGCTCTTGTCAGTCTTTGTTCACCGCACTGCGTTGCTTACAGATTCCCTTTGAGGCCACTCAAGTACACAGGAAACGCACACAAAGTCATGCAAACACAGACACCAGCGTCTGCTCAATGTAATTCGGTGCAGGGGCCAGAGTGTGTGTGCATACGTGACTATGAAAACAGAATAATGCATGTACAGGACTGATCCCCTGTCCATCGGCCGTATAAAATATGGATGGTGCCTCTGGGTCTGTGAAGTGAAGCCAGTGTGGAAGTGTATTAAACCTGCATTCTATTTAATAGCCAGCAAGGGGGAAGCTCCACTGGTTGCAAAAAGTAGTATGATTGAATGTAAGCTAATGAGAAAATGAACCTACTGCACACTTGATTTAGTTCCTCAGTTAACAGTTTCCATATACAGAGTTTATGATCTCAATTGTTAGTTTAAAGTCTCCTTTAATACAACATCATTTTCATTTATACAAAATGTTGGTCACATTTAGAGTAAAACAGATGATAAATCAGGGCATGCTGTAGGGTGTGGCTACCATGTGATTGACAAGTCTCTGCCGTGGTGTGTCCCTCTTTGATAAGATGACATCCTTTGGACCAATGAGACATTTGGCTTATCAGATATCACATGTTGTGACTGAACTGAAGGACAATTTCATCCACTACTTCACCATCAGCAGAGTGCTTGGAATGAATATGGGACACCAGAAAGAGTGAAGTTGTATACTTGTAATAAAGATTCATAATTGTATTGATGTTGACAGGGGATTGCTGAAATGGTTCATCTTAAATTTGTATCATATTATACAGGATGGTTGCTTCACTGTCCATGCATGGATCATTGTATGTTCATGATCACAGGGAAACGGCCTCAAACAAACCTTGAAAAGATCACAATTTTACAAGCCCACAGTTGTATTCGGTGTTGTGACATAATAACTATTATACTAAACAATATTTAGCTGTGTTATGAGTTAACCAGGTACTTCACAGTAAAATTAAATAATAGAAGTAGATACAAATAAAAAACGTAAAGGTGTAAAACAAGACAAAATAATTACATTCCAACAAAAAATGAGAGAGAAAAGAGCTCCACAGCCGAGGGGCCCAGGCAGCAAAATACCGCTTACCTGAAGTGTTCATTATGTACCACTTGTCATCAGAAAAGACTGTGCACTTGGCAACATCAGCCACCTTCTCCTTTACTTGCAGGTGTAGAGTGAGGCAATGATAATTAACAGTCGCTAATTTTAATGGCTAAGTGTTTGTCAGATTGAAAAAACTTGTTAAGCTGACCTTTAACACATCTGATTGTGCAGTCCCTCTTCAGTTGTTTTAAAAGTTTAAATCTTTGATTGTACCTTACCTTTACTCCAACTGGAGGACAGCACAGCGTTAAATGAGGATATCAGACCAATAAACATTTTTCAAGGCAAATATTTAGCCATGTCAAAGCAGAACAAGCCCACATGTGATAAAAACCATTAAAGTGATTATTCTATTTAGGTGCTCCAGTTCCAGGACATTGTGCATGCTGGCTGACTAGAAGGCTTATTGGGTCACTGTACTGTTATTGGTGTTACAAGCTGCAGCTGTACTTTTCCTGATTATGACGAGTCAAAAAGCCATGAAAATGATATTTTACATCTCATAAAACCTCCAGTGCACACAAACAGAGGGACGTCTAATGATTATCAGTGCACGTTTTTTATCATCTCATGAAACACGTGACTTATCCACTTCAACTAAAATGTAAATGACACTAATTCGTAGAGTGTTTGTGTGTGTGTTAGATTAAAAAAGAAGAAAAAAAAACAGCCCTTCCGCCAAACAAGACATTTGTTTCATCTGAGCATCAAAGGCGCTCTGCTCTTTTATGCTTGCTTCAGATTTTACTGTCCTCTCTTGCCACGAGCCTCAAATGCATATTTTATTAAAGAGATTTAAATTATCTTGTCATTGGTATTTATATAGAAAGGTGATTTGAACTGAGAGTGCAGTGACACTGCCAGCTGTGCATGTGTGTGGCCAAATGTACGGTATAAACAATAAAACTTTAACGTACATCATATCCCACACGTACCCTGTTATCTATAGAACAGAAAAAGAAAAAACAGAAAACAGAAAGTGAAGTTAAAATGTTGTTCATGCAAGATCTCAACACGTCTCTGCCATAATGTGCCAGACAAAGTGCCATTTATAAACTTTTAATTAATTGTATTTGTGTGCTCCATTACATTATTCTATTATAATAAGTCTGCTTCAGTCCCATTCTTTTCATCTTTAGCTTTTATTTTCAAACCTTCAGAGATGATTGGGATCTCATAACTGATGATGATTTTCAGATGCACATGTATGAATCAATGGCACTGTAGCAGGGTTGCTATTTATATCCACAGCTGCACTCAAAAAGGATAAGAAAGAATGGTAGGGAGTTGTGTGAGGCCTTCCAATCAAACGCGCACATTGTGGGAATGTCAGCAATTATCTATGGTTTATATGTAGGAGTGGAGATTAGGCTTGAGGACATGAGCAGGACTGAGATTTATCAAAACGGAACCTTGCATGCACATTTTCTACACCAAAACGAGAGCGACAAAACCATTTCCCTGCATTTAGAGTACACAGCACTCACTGTTAGAGGGAAATAAAGCCTATTATATTACCATGAGAAGTACAAAGCATTTTGCTAGCTAATTTGGCATGCTGCTGCTGTTCTGTTCTTCTTTGGCTGCTAACAAAATGTTTACACAAGTGAGAAATGAATTGTGCGAAAGGATCCTTAAGTTTCTGCTGTGCTGGCAACAAAAAGAAAGCCTGTCATTGCAGGTTTGCTGATAATGGTGGAGAAAATGTCTGAATGCACGCACTTTGATGACCTGCTAATTTCCCTGCTTGATTTAAACCTAACCCTGTTCCTTTAGAACAAAGAAGTAGCATCAGTATAACCTCTGTATATTAGAAAACCACTGGTCGTTTACATATTTTTCTTATATCATTTATTCTGTGTTTGCCCTCGCTCAGTGTCAGTGCTGTGTGCTGTTACTGAGTGTTTAGCAGTAAATCACAAAACTTTTGATATACACAGGTCATGGACACAGTATCATTAACACTGAGTCTAATGAAATCAGATACAATATTTCTCATCTGTGCGGTACTCTGTGAGGATTGCTTAACATGTGAACAACATGTGCTAACAAGCTAAACTAAGACGAAGAAGTAAAGTAAGTAAGTAAATATATACATAAAACCAGTGTTGTTAAAAGTGCCAAAAAAGTCATACTTGAGTAAAGTTAACAATATCACAACAAAACATTGCTTTGGCAAAAGTCATCTTTACAAATACTACTAGAAGTATATATAATTAATGTAAGTAATTTATACATATATTAACATGCATGTATTACTGGTCAGTTGTTTTTTTTTTTTTTTTAAATATATGAATGTTTTTTTTTAGCAGAGCGCAGATAAAACTAGAATGGCACAGTTAGCAGTGTGATTATGAAACCCAAACCCCAGAATGAATGTTGCTAATGTAAGTTTCTTCAAACCACAGACATGAATGTCTTTTTGCCTTTGTATTCCTTTTGTTTCTGTAGGTTCAATTTTCTATTTAATGTTGTTAACACCGCTGTGCTTATTGCCAAGTTAGGCCCAAAAACCACTTGGTCGTTTTGTTTTTATTTTCAAACACAGTCTCAAACTTGGATGTCTGGCTGGCATTGGTCTTACATGGAAGTCTGCTCAAATACATGTAATGTGAACATGACATAGACAATTTTATTCTGGCGCTGCATTGTGAGCAAGTTAAAGTATACTGACTTTATTTATGTCAAAGTACTGCTGTGCCTAAACAGCCTCACAATAACACAAATTTAGTTGTAGGACTCCAGTTGGGTCATATTTGATCTTTTCTCTCCAATTGTCAAAACCATACTTTATAAATAGTATTTATATTTAATTCTTCACCACAAAAGCAGTAGAAGAACCCAACACAACTACTGGAAATCAGCTGCAAAAATCAATGATGCAACATGTTACAAGAACAATAACACAAATCAAGACAATGTACAGTGAGGAATGGAACAAAAACAAAAGAAAATCATTAGAACCATCACATGCTGGAAGAAATAACACCAACTTCAAACCCTCAGCAAAGACACCAAACAAACAAAAAAGCAAAACAAAACAAAAAAAACATCTTCAAAAGTTAAAACCCCAGGCGAAGCAATTCAGACCAGGAGAATATTGCGGTATTTTATTGCTTTTACTTATTTGGGGTTGCTCAGCTGTGCACACACACACTCCTTTATCTGCAAGGCCTCCACCTGCACAGTTAGCATCCTGGAGCTCACCCTAATTGTCACAGTCTTCACCTAAAGCCCACAGAGCAGCTCCATCACAGCAGTTGGGGGTTAAATGGATCACTCCAGGGGACACAGATAATAGACAGGCAGCACAGAGGAGAAATTATTGTCATTAACATCAGTTTTTCCTCACAGCATCACTCAAACCCCAAAACCCTCTACAGTCAGACACAGCAGCGTTCCATGTGTACCTTTTGTTACGCTTTAAAAGGTCCCATATTATGAAAAACACATGTTCTCTGGTCTCTACATATATAAACTAGTCCTCCCTGAGCCTGCCAACTTCCAGAATGAGGAAAGCAAACGAGTTCTGCATCGTCTCTGCAGCCAACCCACTGGTAAAATGGCGCTCCTACAAGCTGTTCAGATTCTGCTCCTTTCATTACGTAACGAAAGGAGAGATGAGATAGGCCGGCCTCCTCTACGCAATGATATCCGAGAGGGGGGGCGTCCATCACCGAGGTGAAGTTCGGTGTGTCCAGCGGTAAGCTAGCAGTGTTTCGCAATGTCGTCGCTCAGAGCTAGACATGCAAATTGCTCTGTTGTTGGTTGTATAAATCAACATAAAGTGCCTATATTCTGTCCCAGCTACAGAACAACAGAAGAGACAGTGGTTGCGTTTCATTTTTAACGACAATGCTGCGCTTCCTGTTAGCGTGTATGTGTGTGCTAACCACTTCATATCGGACTGCTTCAGTAACGAGGGTCAGTACAAAGCTGGCTTTGCCTCGACACTGACCCTTGTTAAAGGATCAGTCCCAACCATACGGGACCCAGCAACTGCACCCGAGCCACAGGTAAGTGTCGCCGCGTTTTGATAGTATTCACAGCTTGAAATTGGCTAACTAGTTAGCTCCACTTTGGTCCGCTATGCAATGGCGTTTGAAGAGAGTTTAATGTTAATAATATTACGAGGGAGCTTGGTTGTCACAGTAAAAAATCTGGAAACATGTGCAGACTGGAGACAGAGACTATGAACAGTGTTGGAGACAAACACAGCTTTCGCTAGCTGTTAGCCATTAGCTACATGGTAGTAAATGTAACAACACATATGAACAAACTACGTAACATATTCAGACACACTAACCATTCTGAAACGTCCTGCTGCAGCCGCAGAGTCTGTATTTCTTCAGGAGCCTCTCCTTCTGGGTTAAACGGGTATGGTTGAACGAAAGCATCTCAGCGAGCCATAAGGCAAGGCAAGGTTATTTGTATAGCACAATTCAGACACAAAGATACTCAAAGTGCTTTACAGGCGCACACAAATTACATTGAAAGACATAAAAATTTCATTTAAAAGACAGTAATTGCATAAAAAAACCCATTAAGAAACACATTAAAACAAGTAGGCTAAAATAGAAAAGCTTTAAAAGAGACAAGACTGTAGAATAAAAGTCACAATGTGTCACGGTGTGTTAAAGGGGAAAACTAAGGAAATAGAAGGTGGACCCAAATGCAGTTACTCACAGGATAGGAGGCAGGATTGAGGGGGAAAAAAGGTGAGCTTTATTTTCAAAGCTGCATGATAGAAAAAAAACAAGGGAGCCAGGTACAAAAAACAGACAAAAAGGAGCAAAAAGCAAAGTAGCAACCAAGGCTAAAACAGCATAACAAAGTGCAAACAAAAAGTTCAAATCAAAGATGCAAAAATCAGAATCCAAAAACATATCAATACTTCACCAAGGACATCACACGGAGCACACAAAGCCAACACCAGACAGAAGCAGACGCAGGAACAGAAGCAATGAATGGACAAACACAAGAGGGAAGACAAAGACTATAAACACAGACACTAACGACAAGACAAGGAACAGGTGAGGAGAGAGAGGAGGGAGGAGGCCAGGTGAGGTAACGAGGGGGGAAGCACAGAGGAGACAACACTGACAGAGGAAGACAAACTGCAACAAGGGGAATACACAAGAGACACTGAAAGGACAAGAGAGACAAGAGGGTATGAAAATCAAAAAATACAACACAAGACACAGAACCATGATATCAGAACATTACACAAAATGAACCATGACACAATGCAGTTCAAAGACTTGAAATTGCTTCAGTTAAAAGCAGTGCCGAAAAGAAATGTTTTTGAGCCATAGCATTACATCCACCCTAAACATTAGCGTATGCTTGTAACTATTGGGTCAAAGGAAAGTGGAGTGGATCAGAAAGCTGTTGGGAGGGGAAGACGACACACAGGTGTATTTGAGCACGCTTGCTCTTACAGTTTTCCGATATCCACGTATGCCAGTAAAGATTTCTGGAGTACAATAGCGAAATAGAAGGGAAATGATTTGCGAATGTGAATAGAGGCATTTGTGCAGCTTGGTATGATGACAAACCATGGTTGGCACCATGGTCTCCCTGTCTCCAGCAGCTGGCCCCAAGGCGTTCCCAGAGGGTTTCTGCCACCAAAAAACTCCTGATGGGATAGTATGTTCTATTTACAGTGTACTGAGATTATTACTGTTACTGTTATAGATAGCTAAGCGTTGTGCTTTCAGAGGTATCGCCTGCAAAACAGCAAATTTGTTCTCTATTTTTAAAGGGTCAGTTCAAAAAAATTGGAGGCAGATTGGTTTTGCTAAAAAACAATTACACAAAGCTAAATGCAGTCCTGTTTGTTTTCAGAAAGTCTGGTTACTCTTAAATCATGCTAACAGTTTATATGTAGCCCCCAACTCTCAATCCCAAAAGTCAAAAAACCCTTATTGTTTCGTACAATTTCACCCCCTCTCCTCTATTAGTTTTGGTGCAAGTTTAAACAAGATAAGTTCAAACCTTGGCACTTAAATCGAAAATAGTTGCACGGTCAGACACTTCGAGTTTAAAATTAGTTTTGTATACTGAAAAACTTGCTGATATTACTATTTTATTAATCCTTGATATCAACATCCAAATACCACAGTGGTGTCCAAGACCTGCCTAAATGCCAGTCCTCATGACTGCAACACTATACACTCAGTGTCCACTTTATTATGTGCACCTGTACAACCTGATTCAATCCAATACAGTTGTTCCATCATAAAGTTGACTTTTATGATGCACCTAATGTGGCCACTCAGTGTGTCTGTGTTGGATGCTGGGATATGGTTTTTTAAGAGATGCACACCCTCTTTCTCTTGTAAGGCTGGTTATACATTGCAATAAATGCTTACATTGGAAGGCATTTTTATTAAGCACCTGCCAATCCAACCCTTATACACACGTGTCTGAAAGACTGGAATTGCCCCCGTGACAAGGTAAGTGCAACAAAGTGAAATGCTTTCAACAAGTATGATTATTATTTTCTTCTTAAGAAGCTTTTTTCCAACCTCACCCTCTGCAGAAATAAAGCTCAAGGAAACAAGGTCTGATGCTTCTGTGGGTTTACACAAAAATACAACCAGTATTTTGAGTGCAGCTTAGAAAAAAATCCTAAACGTGAAACATCCTGAAGTGCTGAGACGCCACACTGGGAGCGGGGGCTGTAAATATGGCCGGCAGCCATGCCTCAGTCCCCCAGTGCAGTGTTGCTGCTTGTGTTGGCGATGTGTTTGAGCTCATGTGGTCAGAGAGGATGAGAAACAGAAAACTGAAACAGAACCCGACCTTATCTCAACAGAATATCTAGTATCTAAAATGTATTTACATAAAATTTGCACATCGATGGGCATTTTTGACACATGTGTGGTGCTTTTTTTGTTAAGCATTTAACTGTGCAACTATTAATTTTTTTTTAGTAAATCAGGATGGATCACCCACTCTAACCATTTCAGTTCTCTCTAACCTAATCTTGGCTTAAGATCCACTTAGACCAGTCAGAATAATGGATATACTGTACTGGCTTATTTCTCAGATGTTCTTAAATATTTAATGTAGCTTCATAGACTATATTCACATGGCAGCCATTTTCTTCTGATAGCGCGCTCAGTTTGGGATGCTCAAATGTGGAACGGCAGTGCAACAGGTTGCAAGTCCTACAGACACAGGAGTCCGACAAATCTTCATCATTTCACTGCGTCCCAGGTGATCAGCAACAAAATCCTCACTAATAACCCTCTAGCTTCTGTAAGACAGCAGCTTCCGTTAGCATTCAACCACTTCCTAGCTAACATTAGCATTAGATACATGTTCAACAATACAAGAAGAAAGGCAAATTTTGCCCAGTGTCCATCCAGATGCTGATCCATCAGGAAGAGGTGTAATCATTCCTATCCTGATTGTGACATCAGTAAAAAATGCCCACTGTGTGAATAGACTCTCTCTCTCTCACTCTCTCCACAAAGTGAATTCATCCTTAGGTCCTTATTCACAATTTGAATGAATACAACAAAATGAAATGAAATAGAATAAATACAGTTTCTTTTTCAGATTCGTATCACAAGGCCAAAAGATAAGATACAAGGCAAAGTACGCAGACAAGAAATAATCGTAGAAATGAACAACAACCCGCCATCGGGACAAAAACAAAATTGGGACAAGCACATGGCTCAAAAATAAAAATAAAGAAAGGAAAAGCAAACAAAAAGGCACCAAAACAGTTTTAAATATGAATTGCGTCCATGATAAATTATTCAATGCATCTCCCTTTTGAGGAGAGTGTTTTTTGTTGGGAGTTTGTTCTACGCTCTTCACACAAAAGTTTAGGTGTAACCTTGCATATTGGGGTTTGTGTGGGTACTAGAAGCCTTGATCTTAACTTCACCTCAGCAGTGATTCAGGAAAGTCTGTCATGCACTTTTTCACACCTTCTCAGAGGGCACGCTGCAGAGCTGCCACTGTAAAATTCAGTTTAGATCTCCAGCAGAAGCTGTGAGTTTCTGAGACTCTCTCCTCCAGTCTTTCGTTCTGTCTGTCCGTGGAAGAGATGCACGTGTCATCCAAACAGATGCAGTAATACATCCTGACCCCTTTGAGTCGTGCATCACAATCATTCCCCTCAGCTATTCGTCAGTGAGCAGCCCTGCTGGGACTGAAGTGTCCTGCTCAACAGCAGCTCACTGATCGCAATTGGGGAGCAGGATTTTCATTCACCTTATCCGTCCAGACTCTCCAGCAGGTTTAAAAATTGAACAGTTTGATTTCTCTCTGCAGGCCAGGTGTATCTGCCTGACTGTGTCTATTTCTTTAGACTTCACTGCTTCTCATCTCTGCTCTCTCTATTCCCCGCTTACCTCGTCTGTCATAAAACCCACACATCTCTTTCTGATGTTGGCTGACGGAAGATTTGAGGGAGCCATGCTCCACTGTGCCTCATCATTACCTATCTAGGTTATGCAGATGTACACAAACACTGGCCCTGGAAAAAAAAGAAAAAAAGCTTGTGGCAACAGCTCCTGTTGGCGTCTTCCCTGGGTGACATTTTTGTGTGATAAAGATCTTGTGGATTTCTGGCTCCTCTGGAAAAAAGTGACATTTACTTGTGTTAATGAGAATTGAGTCTTCAGCTCTGTGAGCTCTGGAGTGTATGTTGTTGGCTGCCTTTGTGGTTACGTTATTTGGCTAGTAACAGGTGCAGGTGCAGTTTAATTGTCCAGATAACTGCTGTTGCTTCATATCAACCATATGCTTTGAGACTAGAGTTGAGATAGTAGATAGCCTGGTTTATAGGAAGTGATCATGAGGACAATTTTTAGTCAAAGTATTTACATTAACAAAATACTGGTGGTTAAATCTGGTTCCAGCTTGGCCCCCTAAAACCGCTATATGTGGAAGTTACATCATAGTTTGTGTCTTAATGTAGGTAAATTGCTTCTTTGTCACAACCATTTAAGAACTGAGTAAAATATTACACAAACAGTGTAGTAGTAGTTTATGGGGCTATTGTTTTGTCGGGAAAAAATAAGTATTCCATTGATTTTTCACCATCACTATCGTGTAATTACAGGCCTTTGGAAATTGCGTTATTATGTATTTCAACATGAGGTCAGTATGAGCCCATAGCACTGTGTGCTACAGTATAAACAAACAACGGATCTTCAAATACTTGTGAAATAGTTCCCAGAGACTATCATAGCGTTTTTGCTGCCCACCCCTAATAACTGACACATCTTTGCTTGGTCCCAGATCTCTAAATTGCTGCTTGCATCTATAGAAACATGGATTATACTAATATCTATACAAGCAGATGTAAGTTGTTTTTTTACAAGTAACTCTCTTAAATCAATATATTTATTTGATCTTGGTGAAAATGTTAAGTGAGCAACTGCTACAGCAGCTTCCATGTCAGCGTGAAGTGAAGTGGATGGGGCAGATATGTTATTTGTTACTAACTTTTTAACTTAAAAATATCAAAAGAAAACTCACTTTTCCAAAAAATCCATCAATATGAACTTTATGTCGTTATGGGTAAATGAGTTCAGTCTGGTAAAATGCCCAAATGTAAAAACCACTGACTTCCTGTCAGCAGATATACTGTAGAGGACAAAGTGTAAAGAAAAGCTTTAGGAGAATAACAAAACAAGCAATGTGAGCACCAGTATGTGGACAATACAATCCCATCTGCACAGAGTGATCCCCCAAATTGTCTAAAGACACACACACACACACACACACACACACACACACACGCACGCACACGCACACGCACACGCACACACACACACACTCTAATCCATCTGTGTTTTCCTCCTCTGGCATGGTGTCCTAATGGAGGTCTGGAAGAGTGGACTGATAAAGCTGTCACACTGCCTCTCTCTGCTTCTGTCTTTCTTTAATACAGAGTGATAAATCAACTCTCTCGTATGGCATCACTTCCACAAAGAGATTTCTGTCTGCTAACACATGCATACTCGCGGACGTGCACAACACACACACACACACACACACACACACACACACACACACACACACACACACACACACACACACACACACACACACACACACACACACACACACACACACACACACACACACACACACACACACACACACACACACACACACACACACACACACACACACACACATCCCAGACAAATACTTCAGGTCTGTGCTCCTCTGCTCAGGCTTTGAGAGCAGCTATTCATAGCTTATAAACACCATCCCCACACCTATCCCTCTTTGCTTGACTCTGTCATGTAGCTTTCATTCGCTCACTGCTCACCCTCTATCTCCCGCTCGCACACACTGACACACTCGTGACTACCCCTCAGATTAGTCTACATTCTTCTGGATCCAGTGGCAGTAGTGCTTTGCTCGCTCTCGGGAGAAACCTTCATTGGTGGCCTGGGTCTCTGTCACAAGAGTAATGTCTGCTCTGGGAATAACTCAACTGCGGAGGCAGGTTTCCCTTCGAGACAAAGATCATACAGTAAATATGAGGAAGACTTATTTCCTAGGGGTGATTTCGGTGGTCAGACAAGAGTAATGGCCAAGAGCGTAATTACTACTAGAGGGCTCCTTTTCCACATGAGTACCTAACCTCCTCCTCTCCCTCGTCGTTGCTCCATCTCTCTTTAAGGTCGCAGCTGATGTGAAGCTGGTGGTTATTTCTAAGGCTGCAGCTGCCTCTCTGTCTTCTGGGAGGTCTATATTGAAAATGGCTGCTGTAGATCTTATTGAGGGGAATAAAGGGGCTTCATATAGCTCTTTACAATCAGGTCACAAGGTGCAAGGCTTTGGTTGCAAGTTACTAGATGTTTTCAGCTTATATGTCTCTGTATGGGCTTGACATAGGTTGAGAAAGTTGATCAGTGAATTGTTGATGAATCAGCCTTTTAAAAGTCACTTCTGAACCCTTACTCTGTACATCAACTCTGCAACACAACCTGACATAAGTGAAAATATACATACCTACTATAACAGAGGACAGCCCCAGGGTTGTCACAGCAGCAAACTACAGTCTTGACTGAGCATTTCCTCCAAGGACAAGGACCACACCATTGAGGAACCAAATTAGTTTGTGGGGTGACAGATTATTGGACTAAATGTTTTTATTTTTTTAAAAAGCCCTGTTCATGACCTTTACGTCACTGTGTGTGGAAGCGGATCTTGTACTTAGCTCGATATCTGGTTAGCAGCCATAAATTGCATATTGAAAATCTCTTTTACAGGGCTCTTTGTTAAAACAATTCAAATGGAAACAATAAAAAGAATGTGATCCGGTGAAGGCATTTCAACACTTGGTCTTTCAGCTGGCCTGCTTTTGTCCATCTTTGACTGAAATCCTTGAAGACATTGTTTCAAAAATGTCAAGATATATAGCTGCCTCTGCTATCAGTGTGAACTGCATTATGTGTCATGCGAGAATAGAAAGCTTGACAGGCGTAGCCACGGTAAATAACTACGGCAGGGTTTAGTGAGCAGGCGGATGGGGGCTGCGAGGGCAGAGGATGTTTCAGCTCGCTTCTCTGAAACAGCGATATGACTGTATTGTCTGTGTCAGTCACCGGCTATATTAGCCTCAACAGGTCCAACTGTGGGAAAAAGATCTTTTCTCAGTTTGGCTGCATTTTGTTTCATGAATTAGTCAGTGCTCCTTTAATCTTTGAGGTTCAAGCGAACCCGCATCTCCATGAAGGAAGGAAGGAAGGAAGGAGAGAGGGAAGGAATATTTTCCACTACGCCCTCCAGCTTCTGCTCTACAACTGACAGGGAAGTCTTTGATGCTGTGATGAAAAGTGACGGCTGTGATGCCCAGAGCGGCTCGTGGTGAGGGACTAGGTGAAGTGAAATGGATGGTTCAGGGGTGCTGAGCTCCACGGGAATGTGCACGCCAGAGCCGGGCTCGCCTCTCAGAACCATCACCAGGTTGATCCAAGAACACTGAGTAGAGGATCTTGTGCATTAGAAGTTGATAATTATTGATAATTTCATGATTGTAAAAAAAAAAGCTAACTCTGGCAAAAATACACGTTGAGGAACTGACACAAAATCCACAGATGGGGTTTTGATGCATCTTTCATTGCCTCTCTGCTGTGAGAGTGAGTTGTGAGGCACAGAGAGAGAAGACTGTCTAGCTTCCATCTGGCCCATATATATGCAGTAGCACAGTGAGCAATGTGAGTGGTTAAAAGTTTATTTTGCCTTCTGACACTGAAGTTCTATAATTACCACAGCTATAATTGTTTTTCCTCATGTTATAGAAGGGTAGCAGTTAGCCTTACACTGCCAGAGGTTAAAGATTTTTCACCATTAAAGGAGACAAGTTATGCTCATTTTCAGGTTCATCATTTTATTTTCGGTTATTTCAGGAATAGGTCAGCATGCTTTAATGCTCAAAACTCATACTGTCCAGCTCCCGTCTCTTTCAGGCCCTCCCTCCAGAATAGTCTGCTCTGGTCAGCTCACATATGCTTGAAACAGCACCGCTAACAACAACATACCAGCTCTGCTAAATCAATTCTTACATGCCAAACTAGCCACTAGGCATAAATTATGCAAATGTGAGACATGGAGACACACGTATACGTGTAATAAATTAAAGGTGGGACTGGCTTTTCAGGACCCGTGTTTTCTGTGGGAGAGAGGAGATTCTGTTGGTGCGGACTTTGACCTTTTTAACTTGCAAGATCTTTTACATGCACAAGAAGCTTTATAACACACTGAAGGAAAGATTATCATTTATCACAATGTTAAATTTAAAGTCAACATTGTGATAAATGATATTCATTTTCTTTTTTTTTAATCACTTTTTTACTTTCTTGTCTTAATCAAGCTTTCCACCGAAGCCACATCCACTGTTTAAAAACACGTAAGCGTAGCATATTCCACACCTAAGTTTCAAGATCTTTTGCCAAAATTGCAAATTTAGAAGAAGCGTTCAATGTCACCTGTTAAAAGCTTGAATTGTTAATTTATTAAGACACTGATATAAAGCTAGGTGTCACATACCTGTTCTAATTACTTAAGACATAGTTGAATGCAGCAGCACACACTGCTCTTTAATTAAGTGTTCTGACAATGAAAGGATGTAACAGATGCTGTAATGCATTTTATATCAGATTTACCAGCAGCCTTCTTGCACTTCTGGGACCAAGTGTTGGCATATTGTTCATTAGGCAATTTCATGTTCAGACTGGCTCATGCAATTTGACCATAATTCAATAATTAGCCCGTGTTAAATACATAAGAACCTCCATCACACGCATTATGTGTGGAGACGGAAAGTAGCAGGGAAACAATGCTGTGTGACTGATCCATCACTCTAATCTGGTCTACATGTTTTCACATTTTCTTAGAGGTCCGAGTGACTGGCAGAGACAAAATGTCTTACCTGCCATGCCTATTCAGTAGCTCTGTGTCAATAGCAATAATAGTGATAAGCGTAAAAGAAAATGAGACCTTGAAGCAATTGTTTATATTTAAGAAAATATGAAAAACAAACAAGGTAATAAAACTCAAAAAAATAAATGAGTGTGATAAGGTGTTAAAAAAGACATATATTCCTCTTTCGCGAAACAAAATAATGAACCTCTGATCAGAAAAGATATCAGTTTTCTTTCTGGCTGCTCAGTTTAATTTGTTTTGTTGCACCAGAGTTTGACTCATTTACCTCAGCACACAATTCCCCTTTAACATAATTTGAAACCCCAGCAGGATGACAGCAGGATGTGTCTTTTTACACGTTGCTGTCTCTTTGCATGTACGGTAGATGATGTCTAACTGAATGTAGCTGTCAGCTGAACCAATACTGAAATAGCACCTCTTCATTAAATGTTTGAGCACATCACTGGAAAAAAACAACGAATCGTCTATGACAGATATAGAGATTAGAAATTGCAGCACAATTCAACTCTGAATTAAAAGCCTGATTAAATAAAACAGGTCTTTAATTTCCTTTAGAAAATACAGAGAAAGCTTTTTCATTGAAACATCCAGAGCCAATGAGTTCCACAGTTCAGGGGTATTATCACAGAAGAGATTCTCGACGTTCACGCTGCGGGATTTTAGACCTGATCGTCCATCAGCGAATGACTGACTGTTCTAAGACGTCACCCAGGTGCACAGTGACAGCTTGCGCAGGTGATGCTGACGTCCACTGGATTTCTAGTGAGGGCTGAATATTTGGTTGAGTCGCAGACAGGCCATACATTCACTCGTGTGGAGAGGGGAACAATAATAGCCTATAGTTTCTATCAGAATACATTCACAAAAGCTTTTTTCAGTGTTTGTAACTGTGTTGTCTTTGGTGAATCACAATGCGGGCAGGCGCTTTCTTGTTATCAGTGCACAAACAGCTCAGATGTTGTCAGTCCCACGTCACGTCTCGCGTGTGTGAGACCCCCCTGTCACTGATCGGTCACGTGGTGTAACAAACCACAATGGCTGCAAGACTTCAGACAGTTGTGTAGTGTGAACAACGCAACAATCTGAGGACTTTGTAAGTCATGTAGTGTGGCAAAGGCACAAGGAACATTTAAAAAGAAAAGCAGTAGACAATCTTAGCAATCGGGCAAGAAACAGAATGTAAGAATCTATCTGATGTGAGGCGGGGTGAGATCATCTAAAGCTTAATGAAAGAACTTTAAAATCAGTTCTGATAGATGCATGGAACCATTCAGGTGTCTTCAGCAGTGGTGTAATTTTTAAAAAATTTGATTCATGATAATACAATGAAACAAGACTTTACAACTCTGGGGCATTCATTTTATCCTCCATCTTGATGACTGAAAGGCACTGTATGTTCCAAAATCATCCTCCAGGAATGTACATTTGCCCAAAGTTTCCAGCACAGTGTGCTGCCAGATGATAATGAATTGAAAAAGAGGAGCCAGGGTGAACTTCCTGACACCGCTTTAACACCCCTGCTGCGCCACTGTAGTCGTCTCATTGAAATTAATTGACAGGGCTTCACTTTTCCACGGAGCACTATTGTCAGTCTGAACATGACCGCACTGTTGTTCTCTTTCTGGTAGTGAGCAGGATCCTGAAGCAGCTGAGATAACCCCTGCAGACCCTTTCACAACAAAATGGCGTTCTCCCTGCATGTTCTTTTTTTGAAGGGGAAAGTGTTTGTTGTCTGGATGAAAGCTCATCCACTATTGGTACCCTTGTGTCTAATATCTCTGAGCGAAAACTCTGTTTCCCGTTTCTGCAGGCAGCCATTGATCGTGGCTCACTCTTTCCAAGCCGAACCTTTGTCGGCAAAACAATATTTCTGTCATTGTGGATTCAATTGGAGCTATCCATCAACTCGACACAGGAGGTTTCCCCACACTGAATTAACAAAATCAGGAATGCTTTTGAGGATTTACTGTTTTATCAGGTTACGGTGCGCTCTGAATTCGAACCTCGCAGTCATCTGTTTGGAAAAATACAGGACACACTCCTCCCTCCCGCACTAAGCCCAGCCTGTTTAAACATTTGGAGACAGCTATTTTGGCAAATAGCTTTGATTTCCCTCCAAAACGAATTTGAGGACTCAGCAGCATTGATGGAAAACAAAGCATTACCGAGATTGGCTGCCATTGTTACGATGCTAATTGCCTGAGGTGTCATTTGCTCCCCAGCAGAGAGAGGGGGGGAAAGAGGCTTTTTTTCATTTCACCCTCTGTGTTTGTGGCTGTAAACAAAGGAGGAAAGAAGACAGAGAAGAGTCAGAGAAAAACACATGTAATGTAATTTGTCAGGTCTGTTTAATGTGCTCTGCTTTGACAATCGACTTTCCTCTGACACACTTTTCATTCGGCTCGTTTTGAAGTTATATTTCCAGATGTTTCCTTTGGCAGCTTCTGTCCTGACAGATAAAAAGACTTCAGAGTGAAATGCAATATTAACCAAAAACTGAATATTAAAACATCAATCAAGTACCACTGCCCTTAATTAGCACATATCTGTCGCTGACTGCCTTTGTTTCCAGGTTTTTAATGAAACGCACAGCTATAAACCACAGCTCCTCCACCTTGACAGACATGTCAGCGCTGCCTTTTGATGCAGTGTGTGCTTCATCTGAAGCATGATGAATGCTGCTTCTCTCTCTCTCTCTCTCTCTCTCTCTCTCTCTCTCTCTCTCTCTCTCACTCACTCTCACTCAGGCAGAAGAGGAGGTACAGCAGCCATTTCAGTTCATCTCTTGGCTTTCCTGGGTGGCTGATCACTCTTTCCCTCTTCTGCTTGATTAATGGCACCGTCTCTCTGGTGGCCGTTGTAATAAAGTCAAATGAGGCCTCCAATGGCTGCGGCTTTGTAGAATCAGCAGTGGGTAATTGAGGAGGTGGATGTCTCAGGCGGAGGGACAGTGTCTGTTCTCTGTCCTTAAGGCAATGAAATAGTGTTTCACTTCTCCCTTCGGCGGAGTTAGTGAAGTCAGTAATTGTGTAAGAGCGGCCCCGCTTCGCTGCACATCGGTGTATGTTTGGATGGTTGTGCTCGTGTTCGGCTTGAAAGGTTACCGAGCCGGTGGCGTGGAAGAGACATGCCTCCTCCTCTACGAGTGCATGAAAGTGTGAGCAGTTTGTTTCCAGAATAATACAGTGGCAGAGAAGTGATAAATTAAACACTGTAACCCACAGTATCTTCTCCAACAAATGTTGATGCTCCTTTGTCAGAGAGACATGTTTGGCTTCCCACGCTGAAATCTGTCAGAGGATTTTCTAGAGAAATCCCGCCTGAAACCTGGTAATCCTTTGCATCTTCCCTCACCAGGCAAGATTTGACTCTTTTGTGAGTAGATACTTAGCTCTATATGGGATTGTCTACGATAGGCTGTTTGGTAAGTTAATGGGTAACAGGTGCAGCAGAGCACTCTGTTCCTGCTGGGAATACGGCTCACCAGTCCCGCCCTAAAATTCAGTCCATTCTGAAAAAAACAACACAGCTTCACACACACAGTAAGAGCTAAAGTTGGACCCAAGACAGCGATTCGTGAACGTGTCAGGTGTGACATTACAACCTAACTGACTGTTTATTGTTCTGCTGTGTCAAAATCTGATGGCTCGAGACCGAAAATATCCGTTGTCATACACACTGAAGACATTTATGGACTGTCTTCTGTGACATGATGAAGTGTAGAGTTGCAAATCACTGTCAAGGCCAGAGAAGTGTTCATCATCCAGCAAGGTAGAGGTTTTATGGAAATTCAGAAATAGGATGTTTCAAATCATTAAGGATATCATTGTCGCCATCAATGACTATTTTAAAAATACCCATCATACACCGGGCAGTGCCTGCTGTCAGCAAATAGTAAAAGTACAAATTCAAGCAGAGGCTGACTGACGGAGGCACTGTGGTAACACTGTGTAGAAATTGTGTGATAAACTACCCGTGGTGCTGTTTTGTGCAGAGCTGTGGTGGTACTGAACGAACAGCTCCTGTAATATAAAAGTGACTTTAAATGAATGTTTTTGCTGCTTCGTTCTTTCCTGCAGCTGTATTTTTCACCATCTCGACCACCAGGTTTAATAAAAAGAGGGGCCCGGATAAAAAAAGAAAAACTTTGGATTTCAACTTGAATTTTTAAGGACAATGTCGTGATTTCAATTATTATGAAAAAAATATATCGACGTGAGCTTTCAATTTTTTTTTCTCCAAGCTTGCCTAAATGCACATGTCCAAAATGGGGATAAGAGAACAACACAGATGGCTCACCGGCAGCCGGCAGCTGTACTTCCTGACACTCATCCTGTCTGCACCAAGGCAGTCAACTGACTGACACCGGCGGAAACGCTGGGTTTATTTTCCTTTTCAGACATCCTTTAATGATTTGTTTGGGAAGGAGGGCTTACTCTGAAAAGATTTGAGAAACCAAACTTTGTAACAAACCCAATCCTATCTTTTCTTTTGTTTTCAAATTGTTGAATGAGGGAAAGGGTTTTTGGACTTGTGGACTTCCTCCACTCCAACCTGAATACAAAAAATCCACCAGGATAAAATCAAGCTGTTGTAAAATACTCCTATCTTTTTTTAAGAAGAACATGAAAATGTTTACGACAGTTGTCAGGGCATGAAACCAATGATCTGTTGATCTTTATAAATTCATCAGTGCTTAAGAAAGAAAGGGGGTTAAAATGGAAAATTGGATCTAAACATGACCTTAAAGTTGAAATTCAAATGGAATCTGGGATGCCGAGAATCATGATATGCCTTATTAGACTGATCATGCTAGGCTACACGGAAAGTATAAAACTAAATATTGGAGATTGAAAACCTGTACCTTCAACTGTCACCTTTTAATAGCTCCTCTGTCAACCACTGATGGGTTGTTTGTTAAGTTATTCCATCTAATGTGAGCAGATGAAGATAACAGATCAAAACTAACCCCTGGGAAAGTTTCCGGTTCTTTATAGAGGAAGTGTAACAAATAGAGAAAGAAGTGATTGCCACCAGGAAATTACATGTAATCAACAGGTAATCTAAGCCAAAAAAATGATTTTGATTATAACTTGAGTCCTTGGTAGAGTAAAAACACCACCATTAGCTACTACCCAGTATTAATTTTAGTTTTAACCACCATTTACAATGTAGAAAAAACTGTTTTTAACCCGTTTGATATCCACTTAACAGCACAAACAAACACACAGGGTGCTAAACACGAGCTTTTAGAGATCCTGTGTGAAGAGGAAGAGATATTAAACTTGTTTATACTGCATCCAACACTGGGCCCTTCATTAAAGAGCTGTCCAGTAACCCAAAGCTCCAAGACAACAGATGTTTGCCATATTAAACTTAATGAGACTAACCCAGCAAGAACTCATGGCCCAAACACGCCTGTCCTCAGTCCTCCTCATTTGTCTCTTCCCTTACTTAACATTCAAAGAACACGATGCATCTTCTTTACTGATGACATGTCAGTTTAAAACAACCATCTATAGGAGAGTCATGCTAGAATGGTGACAGTGTCTCATGCAGCGTGTTAAGACTGGTCACACACCGCATACCATAGAAGGTATACACTTATATAAGGAGTGCTTTGTTGAATGCCCTAATTACAAGTGAATTTAAAGTAAATCCCCTCAGTAATTCCTCTTTGGCTCATTAGTCTGAATGGAAGCTAAAATAAGTTGAAAACACAAATGGCAAAGACTTGTCCCTCTGCTTTTGTTAATTGGTATCTCTACTGTCATGCTACACTGAGGGTCGGTCACTAAGGCAATCAAAAGGGGGGGGGTGAAAAGAAATGGGAATTAGGCCGATAAGGTGTCAGATTTTGTCAAGAGTCTCCTCTGGAAGAAGATTTTTATATATTAGGTGATCCTGCAAAACCTTTTTTTCCCATTTTTCTTTTTTGTTTTAAATCAAATAACAATATTTTTAATACAATATAGGCACGTGGAAAATACTAGGGCCAGAATGTCTGTTTGAGGTGACTATTAACATTTATTGCACAATCAGTAATGCAACTCAAAGAGAGATACAACAGCTACAGAGATGCATAGGTACTACAAAGAGACAAAAACCAACATAAACACAAACCTACCACAAAGAGATACAAAACGACTACAGAGTCACAAAAGTACTCCAAAGAGACATGAAACTACCACAGGGAGAAAAAAAATAATGACAAGAAGACATTACACTGCAAAGACTCAAAACAAAAAAAAGAGAACTAAAAAAAACTCAAAACAAAAACTAAACAACTACAAAGACTCAAAACAAAACAACTGCAAAGATACGAAACATCTACAAATGGATAAAAAAAAAACATGTTATTAGCAGGTTAGCAATCGGCTATGAACTTCAGTCTCCTGCATGAGAGCTGGACTTGGTCACACGTCCTACCACCACACTGAAATCCAGTCCTTCTACTTGATGCATTGCTGCATAATATATATGGCACACAATGTCCCCAGAAGCACTGAACATTTGCAAAAGACATAAATCGTGATTTGCAGATTCATAAAGATGTAGTTTCCAAGGATACAAGGCTGGAACGAGCTGGTGATCAAAAAATACCCCCTACAGTATGTTAAACAGTGGCTGTGTTACAACTCAGTGGGTATTTAACACTGACAGTGTGTCTGTGGGCATCTGCACTAGACTGCAAATCATAGTCCCTCTCTTTCACACATGACTACATTGTTTTAATTTGTATGCGGCGCATAATGCTTCTCTGCCTCTCCTTCTCTTTTACCTCATAGGGGCTTTATGATACCCTTAAATAACCTACATTTAGAGGTGTTCCCATTCTTTAAGACAGAATGACTTCCAGTAATTGGCTAAAGCTTTGGATCTTAAAACCATGGGCATTTTATAGTTGCACAATTAACATCAAATGGAAATATTTTACATGATTTTTCTTTTCATTTCTTTTTACATATATCTCGCTCAGATTACTGACATGTTTGTGTGTCTGTGAAGCTTTGAGTTCTAAACTAGAATTCAAAGGAAAGCGCTTTGTCTGAACAACTTTTGGCTTCACAGCATGACTTTTAAATCATCCCAAGCACCATGCAGGCTGTGCATAGATGTGGTTTGATTCATTAGATTGTACAAAGAGAATCTGACCTGACAGTGGTCAGACCTGCATGTGATCCTGAAATGATCAGATGATGAAAGCTGTGTTGAGTCAACCGCACTGAAGCCCTATTCCAAATTTGTTGTAGAAGACTGAAAAATAAAAATACACGCACCTGTCAGCTGTGTCAAATTTGTATCATGCAATACCCTATCAGGTCTTTCAAACACTTACATCTCGCCTGTATCTTTTACTTTAAAGTTTTATCTACATAGACGCCAAATACGCTTCATGCACATTTCTAAATGACCAGCAAATTGCTTCCTTTGACCATTTCCAAAACACATAACCATGAAAACAATCTGTGCTCAGTGTGTTGTTTTCCTCACCCAATTTGCAAAAACAGGTGAGCATAAGTGTCCATAAAATGCAGCTTATTACAAGAAGCAGTTATGGTATTGTAACAACAGCAGGCAGTATTCATCATTGGTAAGTGCCTTCAAGAGTTTAAACCTCACTATCAGCAGCCATTTGTGTTTATGCCTCCCGAAACACGCTGATGAGCATTTGGTCTGTTTTAATGGTGGCCGACAATCACCACCTCTGATAGGCTCCCTGAAGGACTCCCCTGTGGCGCTTTTGCTTTGCTGCCTCCTACTCAGCTCAGACACAGTGTGAAATCTGTGGCCTGAAGACCAGTTAAAGCCACCGGGAGGTTAAACACACTGCCGTCTTTTATTCTTGATCACCCTTTTGGACAAAAGCTGTGGAGTGGAATGGATTAGGTGACCTGTGGGTGGGAATGAGACAAACCCGAACACTGACGCAGCTGGAAGGCAATTCACTGACCAACATGCAGCATATTGAACTGACTGTGTGCACTGTGCAGATTGTTAAGGGGTTGTGCTTCTTTTGTTGAGTTTTTGTGCAAGTACATAGTATTTCATAAAACTTTACGAAGCTATTCAGAATGGATTACACGCTGTCTGATCTCCATGTGCTATTTTGTAATGTAATTAAATGTTTAGGCTGTATTAACCTGTCAATGTTAGGAGCAGATGTTTATGAATACATTATCTCCAGACTCCCGTACAAATTGCATGATTTTAGTTATTGATTAAAGAGAAACTTAAAGCAAAACTCTCGCCAAAAAGCAACCAAGGCTTTATTTGGGATTCAATATGAGTCAAACATTCGTGTAAAAGCATAATTGCGACGAAAGAGGCACTTTTAAGGTTTACCGTAGTCTCGGTTTGGGCACGTTCATTTTGAACGGGAGTGCTCGGGGCATGACACGCTAGCATCAAAATCGCTATTTTTAGAACAGTAAGAAGGCTCGACACAACATGAAACTTTGCTTGTAGCATCACCAGGGTCTCTACTCATGAACACAAGCATTGAGAACATTGTTTGTGTACACAGAGTTTATGAAAAAGAAGGTTTTTGAACTACTCACGTTAGCTACTGCATCTCTTGCGCGTTGCCGTCATGGCAGACAAAAAGTGTCAATCCCTGAGTGTGACCTGACAGACATGCTTAAGGAGCGGTTCACCATTACTCTCCTGCCTGTGTCATGCCTCGAGCACTCCCGTTCAAAATGAACGTGCCCAAAACCGAGACTACGGTAAATCTTAAAAGTGCCTCTTTCGTCGCAATGATGCTTTTACACGAAGGTTTGACTCATATTCAATCCCAAATAAAGCCTCGGTTGCTTTTTGGCGAGAGTTTTGCTTTAACAAACTCTGCGAAACAGCAAATTCTAAATAATGAATTCCTTCTTGTAAATTTAGCATTAAATTCAATACTTGAAGTTGTTTCATTCCTTTTAAAAAGTGTCAGTTTGATGCCGCCTCGTTGTACCAGCCACGTCTAAAGTATGTCTTACCTGCCGACGTTTAACAGCTGTTTGGACACACTGATTCAACTGGTTTCACTATTTACATTGAATTTATGGCAGAATTTTTTTTAAAAAACAGTAAACGGCAACCAATATCAGCAATTTCTTTTGTCACCCGTGGGAAAAGGCACCAGAATGGCTGTCTACAACAAATTTTTAACCATTTGAACCTTCTTGTTGATTCAGCAAATGTTATATATGAAAATTGTTCTTTCTTTATTTCCATTTGTCCCAGTGATGTACGTGTTTAGTTGCGCATAGAGCTGGTCTGTAAAATCACAAGTGGTCACTGGAGATGCATGTTAATGCCAGGTGTGAAATGAGACAGCAAAGATGATGCACTATTAAGTTAGACAGCTGGATCCGTATGATGATGGTAACTGTTTGGGGGATGGGTTAGAAAAGGTTGAAGCCCTTGCTCTGATTATAGCCCATGGCTGGTGTCTTTACTATCTCATCCTTAGGTCTGGAGTCATGCATGCAGCTGACAGCAAACAACGTGCTCAGAAGTATAAACCACATTCAATTAATTTCAATTGGTCAATGCTCTCCATTATTCATTTAAATCAGAAGCATGTCTAATAGAGTGATATTGAGCTTCCACCATCAGGCAATAAGTTCCTCTTCTTTATAAGGCAGATGATGACGTTCTCATGCTGTTTGACACGGTCATTGATTGCGGTCTTTAGGAACATGAAGTGGTCCTGGCCCTTTCCCTGGCCTTTGCTCCGGCTTGTTGTTGTGAAAGTGAATTCTGAAAAGCTTCACCAGAGGGTGATGACAGCAGCCGGTGTTGTTGAGTGAGTTGCTTGTCTCCTGTGCACAAACTCATCTTTGTTAATGATGAGGTCTGTGAGGGAAATGCCATCTGTGGTTGTTAATAATTTCACTGAGTGGCAGGATGCAGTCATTTGTGTAGTAGGAGTTAAGGTGGAAAACACGTTTTGTTGTCAGAAAAGATCGAGTGGGAGGTACATGTCAAGTCCATATATTGCTTTGAGTCTGACAAATATGTCAGCAGATTGAGGGATGACGTGTCGCAATTTCCTAGGGCTCACTTCCAAGAGTGAAGCTGACGTTCTCCTTATAGATAGACTGCAGGCGCTAGAGCGATGAAACAGAGACATATCCAGAGGCAGCAGACAAGAAATAGGGCTTTATTATGTTTGAGCTGCTGGACCTTAGTGTAAATTCTGGAAGGTAAATAGCTTCAGAGATTCTTATAATCTATCATCAATAATCTCCAAATGGAAAATACAATGGCTCTTCGAAATCACTTTACACACTGGTCCTAATAGAGCCAAACAGAAATCCTGAAGATGGACATCTTTTGGTGATTAACAGTAATCCATCAAATGGGCAACAGATCGTCAATATCAGGCAAAGAATTATATGAAAAAGGTTGAATTTGCTTTGTAACACATTAAACATGCCTGTTAAGTGGATCTGTGTGCCTAATACACCTATTTGTACACCAATTGTGCACAGGTATAATGACTTGAAATGAAAAAATGCAGATACATTGAATGGCTGTTGTTAAAATAACAACTTATTTACTTTACACTGAAAAAAAGATGTTGCTTAAAAATTGTGAGTTATGTCTCCCTGTGCTGAATTTGAAAACTGAATAAAAGTTACAATTTCATCGATTTGATGTGACTCTCTCCGTTTGCCTCTCCATGATTGAGTCCTTGAGTTTTGCCTTTAACTACAATAACCCTTAACCTGTGCAATACTTTCACACCTCGCACAGCTGTTGTGTCCCCGCTGCTCATTCCTCGCCCTCTTTTTGCCCTTCTCCCTCAGTTGAAGCCTCTCATTTTTCCGCGTTAATCACTGGTGGCTTTTCTAGGCTCTCCGTCGAGCTGTTGCGCAGAGTGAATCAATGAGTGGGTTATTCTTTGCTGTGGATCTGTTTGATAGAGTGCTCTTCTGGAAGGCCTCCAGCACGGTCTCACTCTCAAGAAGTCTTATTATGTACAATGGCCCTTAACCCTGGACACAAACTTCTGCGCTGCGCATTTCTTAGACGCCTTGGTGCTGTTACTTGACCCCTGTTCTTGTTTTGGAGTATATTCATTCAAGGATAATGTGAAACTTGGACTGTAACTTTAAGGATTTAGACTAAATGTAAAAACGGTTCCATTTCATACATTATTTTTTGGGCTAAATTCCCTGAGACCATACATTCAATGAAGCTTATCATTGCACATGTCTTTAGTTAACAAAACTGTTTTGAATCCTCTGTTTTCATATTTCACTGAATAGCATTGACATAATATACTATTATACAACTACACTACCATACTATACTCTCGAGATGCTAGTGTCGGTCTGCTGGTTGGTCCATCTGTCTTTTCTCTCAGTCCACCACTTTCAAGACTAAAATATGACCGGTATATATTATATAACACTATATAAGAGCTACTTCACAGATTGAGATGACATTTTCTACAAACATTGATGGTTCCCAGAGGGAAAGGAAGCTGACCGACATTGGTGATGATGACCTGACCTTTCCTCTAAAACTTTCAGATTAATTATCATGAAATTTGGCCCAGACATTTCAGGTCTCACTTGGGATGATTTTATTTTACAGGTTAAGTTATCAGAATATAAGAAACTTATTAAAAAAATCTTTTTCAAAAAAATAAAAATAAATAAAATGTTGTTTATATGTTTTATAGCACATCCCTTGTACTGGGCATCAGGTCAATCTTTTCCAGAAAAAGGTTATTAGCTTAATATACATTGTAATTCATTTCTCTTCCATTCTTTCTAGTTTAATTAATACTGGGTAATAATATAAAAAAATCATTTAAAAAATATCACCATTTGTCATTTGAACAAACGCATTTTAATGAAATGAAACATGCGGCACTTTCCACACTTCACAAACATCATCCCACTGGAGCCTTCTCTCCTGCACCTGAGAGAATTTGCTGCCTTCACGTTTGTTTTTGGGCGAATGAAGCGCACCACACCGTTTCACCTCTTCTTGTTTGGGAATGCATTCCCCTGACAGCTCAATGTTTGACTCTCCCTCAATAATTAACAACTTAATCTTTCCTGCCACATGCAGTGCTCTGTTTCCTCAAGTATGGAAAAATATAAATAATGAAAAAAAAGGAAATTCTGTTGTCCCCCACAAAGGATGTGTTAGAATATGTGTTTTGATATGGTTAAAATGAACATGTACTTCTAAACCTTTAATATGTTAGTTTATATTTTTATAAATTAAAAACACCTTACGAAGAACATTAACATTAGATCGTTATGTATTTGATAACTACTGCCTCCCTTACTGCCATACTGCCAAGACAGAAGATGCTCTCCGTTGGCATCATCATCATCATGTGTTAAATCAATTGAAAGCCCAGGATGTCTTCTTGCCACTGCAACAGGACTCAAACAGTCTTCATAAATGGTGCCTGACTTCAGAGGCCTCAGAATCTCCCAAAGAGGGTAAAAAATCAATTGCTGGGTCTTAAGGGTATGACATAACAAACTATAGTAAAAAGGTTAAGCATTTTACATGCTGAGCATCAGCATGTTAACATAGCCATTGAGAGGAAACTACCGAACATCTCAGAGCTGTTAGCAAGCATGTACACTCTTATATTCTTAATTATAAGCTGTAAAGAAAAGAGAGAATAGTTTCTAGATTTGCCCACAGTGACACACTTTCAATCATCCCTCCATTTCTTGCCTGCCTCATGTCCCCTGCGGCAAAATTTATTTAGCTGTTCCTTATTTACAGCAACTTTATTAGTTTTTTTTAATTCTTTGACTCCCTGAAGATTTCTGTAATTACAGATTCTCACCACTGTGAGCAAAAAATGAAGCGTGTGTGTTCATGTGCGGCTGTCTCTGTGTGTCTTTATGCTTTTAGGGATTTTGTGCAAGTGTAATTTTACATGTTTTCATGGGAGATAATGTCTCGCTGTCTCTAAGTGTTTCCGTGTATGTATGTGTGTGTTAATGTACAACACTCCTTTGTTTAATATCAGAGGTTCAAAAGCGCTCCTGTGTGTACCCTGTGGCTCTTTGAAGCTTTGTGTTAATGGATAGGTTATATTATGCATGCACCGCTGCTTCGACTCTTCCAAGACAAAAAAATGATTTTCTTTCTTTTCCGGCGTCCTAAGTCTACGCAAGAAGAGCTTTCTAATTTGCCCAGGTGCAGTTCAAAGAATAGAATTAGCTCGACTCATTCATTAGATTACTGTTTCAGGTTATGAGTAATATGAGGGAGCTGTATCCCGTGTGTGGCACCCTCAGGAGGTCTGTCCGCCGTCACTGAGGCGAATTATCAATCAAGTCTGATTTCTTTTTTCTTTTTTTGTTGCTGCTGCAAATCAATAGCAAGGTGCAAATTAGATC
Organism: Diplodus puntazzo; assembly: GCA_963678695.2. Lineage (NCBI taxonomy): Eukaryota > Metazoa > Chordata > Actinopteri > Spariformes > Sparidae > Diplodus > Diplodus puntazzo. The sequence continues at coordinate 22,490,454 of OZ023157.1, read as the reverse complement.
TTATCAGATCATTTTCATCTCCTTTTTTTTCAATATATTCCTTCGCAACAAGATGGGTAGAATGTTTGGCAGACACCGGCACACAAGAGGGATCGAATCCAGCAGGAGACAGATTGCAGTTCAACACCAACTGATTTGTTTTCCTGTTTGTGAGTTATCCAGGAGCAGAGTAATGATGATTATATTCTCAAAATATGGTTGTTTACAACCTCTGATGCAGAGAGCAAAAGATATCAAAGTGATAGTTCAGGTCTTTTGATGTGGGGTTGTCTGTGGTACTTATTACTAGTCAGTGTATTACCTGCAATAGATGATCAGCTCTCCCCGTTTGAAGAAGCAGTGCGCAGCACCAACAGGGAACAGAGCATTGTACTATTAAATGGCACCGAGAGCAATACGTGTTTTAGCAACATAAAAGAAGGCACATCTAAGAAAATATATAGCCGTTTGGGTGTAGGCTTTATTTTGAAGATTATTAGGGCTGTTGCCGCAAGACAGCTGAGTGATATAGTGCAGGGCAGGGACAGCTCTGCTTTTGCGTAGGAATATGGAAGTTGTACAGTTGTAGGAATGTAATGCCAAAAGGAAAAGGGTTGTCTGAAGTGATGTAAAGCGCCAAACATTTTAAAACATATAGTGTACACTCAAATGTATATTCCTTTTTATTTGTCATTGGAAAGAAACTCAATTGTCAAATATTTTGATTATTGATTAACTTTTTTTCATTATTCATGCAGAAATGGTAATGTAGCTCCAGACTCTTTTTTTTTTGATGATTTGCCACATTTCTTTGAAAATCAAGTGAGCATTTTTGGGTTTTGGACTGTTGGTTTTAAAGACAGCCAATGTATCAGCTTTGTTCTTCAGCAAATTTTGTTTTCGTGATAATTTTCTGACAACTCATACTCATATTGGCCTTTTAAAAAGCAGTATTACTGATCGTCAATCAATTAAAAATACAGGCAGAAGTTTTATTTGCATTTTAGGATCGCCTGTAGCCCAACTCATGTTCTCAGTAACAGCCACTTACTGCATGTCGACATTTACAAAAAGCACGGTGAAGTCGGTAAACTACTTTTGTTCCACAGCTATGTTAACTCCTGTGTAAAGCATTTTATTTTACTTATCAGCCAACGAATGACCAGAAAACACGGGGGTTATTATTGTGAGTAGGGAGCTCCTGTGTAGCCAAAGCTTGTCAGCACTGCTCAGATTCACTTATGTTACCCGTCACTTTTGTCTCTTGAATTTAGCTTCTCAGTGCGGCATTGAGATTATATTCTGTTTCTGGGAGGACCTGAGAGGGAATTGATTTGGTTACAGGTGTTGAAAGAAAGAGTAAGCGGAGAGGGGTGTGGATACAGAATCATTTGTCTGTTGAAAGCTGTGTTTTTGAGCCAGTGGCTGATGGGGTGCCAAATGTCTGAGTGTGTAAGATTTAGGTGATAAAGAAACCTTCACAGTTTCCTGAATGGCTTGCTCATGCGACCAAGATGGTTTTCCCCACCTGAAGATCGATGGGAGCTTTTACTGTGCGGATCAAAGATCTCCATCTGCCTCTTAAAACTCCTACACCTCTGCACAAAGAGCAGAGAGCACTTATACACACAGCTGGAGAGCACTTTTTCCAGTCTTTTGACCTCAGAATGTAGTCAATCGTGAGTTCGTCAAGTCAAGTCTGTCAATCTTTTGTGGACATTAATGGACTTACTTTGTTGCCAAAGCTGTCACGCTCATCTAGCTCATAGCGTACCTCTGGCCATACTCAAACTCTGCTCTCCTGGTGAAAGAACCTGTGTTGGATCCAAACAACCATCCCAACTATCCTGTTTGACTCTCTCGCTGTGTATACTACTACTACAGAAGGTCACTTCGAGAAGTGTCTCTAGATGGGTACCTGCAGTGTCAAACTTATGCCTGGTCCACAAATAGTGAGTGTGATTTTACATTTCAGCACCCATGTAAACTGCTCAGGCAAGTGATGTGGACCAGGCATTAAAAAGTGTAGGACCACTGGTCAGTGTGCTGTTTTTAACGTGTTGACAGCGAGAAGGGGCTGCCATTGTATGTTAATGAAATGTGTATAGAGGCTGCTCAGTAAAACAATAGAAATAGAATACTAGATAAGTGATGTCATGAAGACTTTCCATTCTGGGATGAATCCATATGGCAGCCATCCTACAAGGGTTCAGTTTTAAACTTTGTCTATTACATGCTATGAATAAAACCAAGCAGGGTGGATGAATTGTATTGGGCAGCTGTATGAGAGTACTGGAATCTGGCATTAGTGGGAGGTGAAGAGTATATGGTGAGTATTTTACTTATTCTAAAGAAGAATTGTGCAGAATTTTCTTCACCTCTGAATTCCCAGAATCTCCTGCTAGAACTTGAATAAAATATCTCATCCATGGCATGCACCAGGCAATTAATATTATCATCCTAATAAGCTGCTCTGTTGATTTTTAGCAAGTGTGAGTAGTTAGCACACAAACTACTCACTCCTGTGCATCTGGTCTGAAACCAGTCTTATATAAAGACTTCAGTCTCCAGTTCACCAAACTGTGAAAGGAACCCCATGAAGGCCGCCCACGACCACAGTGCGGCCCTAACACTTTCAAACTAATAAGACACATTCCTCTTACTGTGACACACAGCTGATGAATGAGGCAATTAACACACATGCAGAACGGCCACAATAAACTTCACTGCCCCCAGGTGAGACGGATAATGGCCCCAGATATCTGACACACTGATGGAACACAGGCAGATAAATGAAAGGTGATACATTTTGCGGGGAAACACAAGCAATGCTAATAAGTTAAGTGAGAGCATATTTTGTCACCTAAAAGTGTCTTATACTGACAAAAACGGAAGGAGACGGATTGTGTGGATACAGTTTAAAACTCAATTTGTTGTCTCAAAACGCTTCACAGAACAGATAAGAAAAGAGAGATTACTAAGACTGTCATAAAATCGTAATTTTATCTTGTACACACATAACCAACCAGCAGACAGACAGAAGACAACAGACACACTGTGTTCTGAGCAAACCTGTCACTGTAAAACATTTCGACCTCGACCTACTGCAGGGTCATTTCTCTGACAGCGTTCCGTGAGGACAGGAGTTCATTTATATAATCAGAGGCAAGTCTATTCAGTGCTTTCCCGTCAAGAAACAAGCTTTCAAACTCTGTTCTATGAGGGATAGCCAGAGGAGGGATGAGAGAGTTGTTGGTGTAATATGGTCTCTCTGTCTTGATAATGTTAAAAGCCTTGGCGCCGCACTCTGAACAAGCTGGAGACGGAATTAAAAGGTCTGAATGGCACCAGAGTGTAAAGTATTGCACTTACAATGGTGGATGGATGTGAAGGTGTTGGTGACTTTCTCCAAATCAACCATGGAGGGATAGCCAGAGAGTCCAACGTGGAGGTGGCTATTGTAGCTTACTGAATGAGCTGTGGCCTATTGTGAGACCTACCTCAGGTGAACCATCCTTGGACAAAGTATAAATTTCTGCACAAAAGAAGACTGTTTTGCTGACATTTGCCAATAAGTACCAATAAATCTTTGAAGTAACTGTGTAAACTTATTTTCCGCTGTCACCCCAGCTGATTAGTTTGCTGGCATGACAGCAGCTGGCAGTTTGAAGTCTTTTCACAGGGACGCAAGTAGTCAGTCAGAGTGAGGAGTGGCGGGAGGTCAGTCTATATAATGACATCACAGTTATGGGGCATTCACGACATTCATGTTTTTTGTATTCATTTGAATGGCGAGAAAGCTTTTATTTAATAGCTATTAACAAACATTTACAAAAACAGTTTAAACGTCACATTATAGTGTTGATCTTTGCGAGCATTCCCAACTGTCCAGAGTGGAAACCCTCCCCTCAAGGCAGTCTAGACATTCCTAACCAACAATCCTGCAGTGCTCCAAGCTCCCGGTCTGGACCACTAGCCACATTGTTAAATAAGCTAATGGCAGCTACAGTTAGTAGCATTTAGAAGTTATGCTGGTGATATGCTGCCCCCATTTGTTTGATGCATGAATTTTACAGCTGGCCAATTCTTACATATTGCATAATGTTACAGAAGAAATGACAAAATCAACAGAACACCTGACTTGTTTGTTAATTTACACAGACCAGCCACTCTCGTATTTTAGAAGAGGTTCAGATTGGAATACCGAATGAACCGCGAATAGCAGAGCAGTTTTAAGTGAATAACCCCCCTGGCTCGCGTGTTACGGTTAACTCACCAGCAACAGCTTCCTGGTGTGACTGGACCTTTAAAGGGCTGATTTTCTATCATTTATGTGTAGAAAGTACCTTGTGTATATTTAGTGAGGTGGTGGTTATTTGGCTAAATATAGATAAATTCAGGTTTCATCAACAAAAAGGGAAAACAATATTGCAGTTTCAGGTCATGTAAAGAAACCTGTAGCAGTACAGTCCAGATATTGAAGCTTTTTAAAAAAAAACATTTTTATTTTTTTTTGCATCTTCTCACATTCTAATACATGAATCCCATTTCATGGGCATTACAATTCAATTCCACCTTTCACCTTGAGGGGACTAAAGGATGGGGATTTAGTCTTTTCTGACAGCACTTTAAATATCTGAACACAGGCAAACACACACACATACACGCACACACACACACCATAGATCTACATGGAGACAAAAAGAAAAATAAATCTCTGGTTGTACTCCAAACAATAGGAAAGAGTGAAGTGAGAAAGTATGGGAAAATGCAGAGAAAGAAATGTTCTGGAGGCTTCAAACATATTGGATTCCCCCTCTGTGCTCTGTTTGAGTCAAGTGTAATAAGGGAGACAAGAGGGTTGAGCCTTTGATGGCCTCAAATCTTCTTTTTCTTTTAAAATTGAGAGATGTGACAGATGTGAATAAGCACGTGACCCCAATCTGCATGAGATGATAATACTTACTGCAGCAACACAGGGATGTTGAGGTTCAAACCGGCACTGTTAGTTTGATGCAGCTGTCACCTTCATTAATATCTGAAATGTAACACATATTATAACAATGACTGCAGGAAAAAAGAAGGAATATATCCGTATGATTGCAAATTGGTGTACAGCAGGAGATTCCTGTCTTGGTGGCTTGATTCCACAATATTTGATTTTGCAGGAAACACATGATCTGCAAAAACATGGAATCAAGAGAGAAATTAGACCAGTTGCGCGTATAACCTTACAATCCGCACCATGTTTTAAATTAAGTCCGACTAGAAGCAGCTGATGTTAAAGACTTTGACTCCTGCGTTATGATCCAGTCAAGAGATGATGGATTGATTTGTCACTAGAGCTTAGTTTAAAAGTGCTCCTCAGAAGGGGGGAGGCATCACACTAGTTATAAAGCTGTCCAAACAGCTATCATAGAAAAAAAAAACATTTACAGCCATTTTCGGCCCCATTAAGTAATATAGGAAATCTGTTCAATTAAAAACACTTGAGTGACACTTAACCGTCAAGAAATGTCAAGTATGAGCTACATGAAACTGACTTTGTTGTTGAGTATGATCAAGACAACTTGCAGATCAGCTGGATAATGAAGATGCTTTTATTACTGCAGCGGCCTTTATTGATCGCTTATGACCACCAGCACTGGAAAAACGGAAGATGTGTGTTTCCTCTCATTTCTGTGAAGGTCTTATCGTTTTCTCTCTTTGCTCCACAGAGGCATCCCGGGGAAGAAATGTGGCACTATCGTTTTGTCTGCAGAGGAGCTGAGCAACTGTCGAGTGAGTAAACCATGATAATCTGCCCTGCCGAACACACATTAGCAGGCAAACATCCATCAGCAAAGCCTGGTTAAACAGCCTTTTAACAAAAAAGTGTGAAGGCTCAGTGCGGCAAATAAACTGTAGACCCACAGACAAAGGAAACTCCTGTTCATTGTTTAGTCGGCTCAGTCTTTGTATCTACTGTACCTGTCTATCTGCACACTTACCCAACTACTAATGATGAACAAACCTACCAACAGTGCCAATCACACACACGCACACGCACACGCACACGCGCACACGCACACGCACACGCGCACACACACGCGCACACACACGCGCACACACACACACACACACACACACACACACACACACACACACACACACACACACACACACACACACACACACACACACACACACACACACACACACACACACACCCCTCTGAGAGCACAACATACAGGGCAGCTGCTCTCACACTGTGGAGACTCCCCCTGTCTAATGAAATGGGCCCAGAAACATGATGGGGTGAGTGCTGACTGTCCTCTCAACCCACACTGTGCCGTAAACCTTTTGGATGCTTCACCCTGCTCACAGCACGCAGATCAGAGGAGGATATTGAAAAGCAAGAGAGTGCAACGGAGCAAATGGCAGACAGAGAGCGAGCGAGAGAAATAATGGCATGATGAAAATGAAAGAGCAAACGAGCAGTGATAAGATGGAGAGAAACAGACATTTGTGCGCGCGTGTGTGTGTAGAATAGTGAGAGAAGAAGAGTAAGACAGACAGAAACAGATACAAAGAAAGTGAAGTAAATAAATACAGAATTATTTCACGCCCCATGTGTAGCAGCTCTTAGCTATGACAACAGTGTGGCTGATGATAGTGTGAGACTGAGCGCTAGTTAATTAAAATGCAGCCCAGCCTGACCTCGTCCCTCATAGCTCAGGACACACACACACAGAGACATACACATTGATACACAAAGCATACTTTCACATGCTTTTTCACACCCCACACTGATGCTCATTTACATACAAACACACCTACATTAACATGGAGCACGGCAAAATGCTTTGTTGCATTCAATGTGACATGCACAGCCTGGAAAACAAAACAAGATGGATCATTGACGTTGACAGTTAAAGCTGCTATAATCAAATATGTTTCAATTTACAAAGGATCACATGACTACCTGTATGTTACAGCTGTCGCTCATTGTGATGAGTCTGCACTTGATTACCCCTAAAATCTGCATTTCAAGTCAGATTCACAGAGCTCTACTCAGCAGCCATTAAATTCAATGAGAATTGTATTTATTCTTTCAAAGATGTTTTTACTTACGTCCTTATTTCTGTATTCCTTTCCTTTTACATTTGCAAGATGATGCACAAATACATAAAGACCTAAATGATTTTTTGAATTGATAAATGAATAAATAAAATGGTAAAACACCTGCGAAAGTAAATAAATAGGGGAATACAGGAAATACAGGCGCAAAGTCCAACAGAAAAATATGAATTTATTCATTCATATTCTGTAGTTTTGGTCCTCCATACTGAGTGACATCAAAGTTAGCAATTTGAAAGTGAACATAAATGTACGGAGCACCATTTCGCAGCTAAAACCAGACGTTCCCTTTGAAAGTTGGTAGAGACCAAAACAGAGCTGGAAGGAGAATGGATATGAACAAACATTCATCAGGTTGAGTTTGCTGATTCAGCTCTTCATCTGCCAGATGTGCAAATAAGAAACCATCTGCCAACAAATTTGCTAAATTAACTTCTGAGTCGACGTGCTAGTGTGTTCACAGCTTGTTGCCACTGCCCCAAGTGAGGCAGAGCATTTATATCTAAATGCTAAATTTTGACGTAATGACAAAAACATGGTGTACTGTATTTTATTTCGTCCTGACACCGAGGCTACAATCCTCACATTTAGTAAAATATTCAAATCCAAGACTCTTCTGCACAATATTACAAATTTCCCCATAATCCAGCCTGACACTTTTTGCACCAAGTCTAGAATTTAAAATAAAGCCCTCTGAGTTTTGCACAATGCTTATCGGCACAACATGATTTTGTAATGATGGACCTGTCGACGGGTCTGACTTGGTTGAGAAGGTTAACACACATTAAGCATTCATGGGATGACATTATTCACCACTTTCCATTCTGATGTTGTCTCAAGAGGAGTGCGTATGTGGTCGTGTGCGAGTGTTTTTTGTGTTTTCTGCTGATGTACCCTGCAGCAGGGAAATGTGATACATTTGGACATGCTCATGATGAAAGTTAATCAGCCAGCCATCTTTGTGACAGTGTCTAGTGTGCAAATTGTCTTTCTCTTTATCGTGTGGCAGTTTGAAAAGAGACTTGTCATCAAACAACCCTGGTTGGTGGTTTTCAAATAATACTGGGATGAACTTTTGTGTCGCCTTATTTAATTTGTTAAAAACCTTAAATCACAAAAAAGCAGTGAAAATTCCTTTCAAGTCCTGAACATCTCAAGAGAAAAAAGTTAACCTGGGAACTGAATGTTATAAGTGCACTATGTAGCTTTGGAAATTAAATTTAAATCGGAAGAGATAAACAACAACATAAACCAACTCTGTTCATGACTGAACAAACTGAATAAACAAACTGACCTTAAAGGACAGTTTCATACTGTTTTCCCTTGTTCATATGTGGCGGACCCTGCCACCTTTTTAGCTTCAAACATTATTCTTGGTTATTGAACAAATAAATATTTCTGAGTTTGTTTTATCACCTCATTAATATTGTAAATATTAAAATTCTGAGTGTGAATTTCTTCGTCAGAACTACATGATGCCCCTTCAAGTAACAACTACACTGTAAAAGTTAAAATGCTGAAAAACATCCCTGGACAGACACCACACACAGTCTGCAGGGTTACTGGAATTGCTTGGATATCTTTCTTTCAAACAATTGTCCTACTTCATGACCAGTTAATAGCAGATTCATAGCACGCGTAAACTCCTAAATTATAAACAAAGCAATTGCAGTTAGTGACAGCGAATGCAATTCTCACATTTAATGACCGGATCTTCATTTTATTATTATCGTCAGCCTGGCAACAATCAGTCAACAGTGCTCTTTGAAGTGCACAGCGGTGTATTTATGAAGAATTAACTGTCTGAAGGTGACCTAGGTCTATGGTGGATTCAAAAGATAAACCAACAAAGACCATACAAACATAAAATGTTGGTGAAATAAATCAAACCCAGCAGCAGATGCTGGGAGATTTATTCTCACAGCAAACAAACTCTTGCTCCACCTCTCCAGTGCACACTCTCTCTCTAACAATTACGCCTGATTGTGCATTTTCTCCACCCGTTGTTTATCTTGAAATATAGCACTTTTACCAACCCCAAATATAAATCACTTGCCTGCCGCTGATGTTGTTGTACTACTTGTTTACTATCACCCCTCCCGGTTCTTGGCTCTCCCTGTGTGGTGGCAGTACCGAGAAGGGGCCTGACTTATCTCTGGCATATGGGCTGCAGCTAATCTCAGAAACACAGTGGCTTCATTACTGTATGTTCAGATGCTGTAACAGTAGATTCTCAGAGCCCGTGGCCTTACACTGAGCAGCCGTGGTGCCGCTAATGATAGCTTAATAGCTTTTTAATGTTGCAGCTTGCACCTTTTGTCTGGCTGTGTGCCGTGTCGCAAATCAGCAAAAGAGTGTGTGTGAGGCCGAGAGTGTGACAGAGTGCGAGTGAGCGCGCGAGTGTTTCTGTTCACATATGCCGATGCCCATTTTAATTCCTGTGCGCGTTCTTGCCACAGCGTCCTCTGTGTCTTTATCACACATAGCCAGGCACCGCACAGCACACACTTTGCTCACAAACACATCCTCTCCGCTCCAGCAGTGAGAGGAACTTTATCTGTATTCCTACCCTCGCCCTGAGGACACATACACACCACACCATGCGTCTGCCATTTCACACAACCCTCCCACACAGAGGACTCTCACTCTGTGTCATTCTCTTAAAAAAAACACTCCTTCAGTCCTCCAGGGAGCTTTTGGCTCTCACGCTGTGTACTGATTGACACACAAGCAGTTCAATGATTATGTCATCGCAACATGTGAAACATTGAGATATCTGCTGCAGCAACAGATTTCATTTCATCTCCGTCGCTCTGTCTACCGTCCCTCGACGCTGGGAGTGTGCATGTTTGTCTCTGTGTGTTCAGTTTCAACAAGTACCTAACTTCAACAAATACTGACTGTGACTGCAGTCTCTCAACACATGGCAACAGTGTTAGAGCTTATAGTTCAGACTGCTGTGGACTCGTTATGAATATGATATTATGGCTCCAGTTTTTCCCAGAGCTCAGCTATCGGCTCAGTTAGGCCCTGTGCACACATGCGTGGTATTTCTTTAAACAAAGCTTTTTCTATACACCCACTGTTTGTTTTAAATTAACTGCTCCCAAAGGGGGAAAAGTTCAATGCACATGCTCAGAATGTTCTTCTGTTTCTTTGGCAAATCGGCGATGTTGACTTTATCGCCACCTATTGGCCCGGCATGCCTGTTTTCATTTGTAATCGCCTTTGTTGTCTCTTGTGTACAGATATTTTGTAAAAATGAAGGCTGTGTGGACAGAATTGTTTTCTTCAACAGAGGGGGGAAATTTTGCTCAGAAACATATTTTAATTAGTGTGTACAATGTCTTGTACTTGTATTCTTGTGTCCACATGTTAATATATCATTTGAACATGTGCATTACATATTGCATGTGTGACTGACTTTTTTCCACACGTGGATTCAAATTTACACATGCGAAAAAAACAAAACATTGCACACACAATTACAACACTTTTGCTTCCTCACATGTGCATTCTGCATTTAAAACAACCTTTTAGGTGCAATTTTCTATTTTCATATGGTAATTACACACTTGTTTTTTTTCACATGTGGATTATAATCTACGCAGTTAAAGTTGCCCACAATGCAGGTTTCTGTGTTCGAAAATGCACACTTTGGTCACGTTGCTGCTCTTTGTCAGTGAATGGAAGGACACACCAGGAAATCTCTGCAGACCTAATAGGCACATAAAAGCATTTATGGTGATGGAATGTGTTGGGGGTATTAAATATGCATCTGCTCCCGCCTCATTAAGACTCTGTGGCACGAACATACATTCTTGCAAAGGTCTGTGATCAACAGTCATTTGCTAATACGGAGAGAATCAGGGTATCAATATTTAAAGAGGGGCGGTGGGCTGGATAGAGACACTGACACCCTCAGGGGAGCAATGACGGAGTGTTTGTGACAGGAGAGATGAGCGCTAATAAAGAGGAGAGATGGGGAAAGAGGTAGTGAATGTATAGCACAGGGGCCAAAGCAGCGCATTTACATTATAATCACATAGGCATGAATTAGTGTGAAACGGCATTTGTGTCTCTCTGGGGTTAAACGTGTAAAAAAGATATATTGCAGAGGTGGAAAGGAGAGGGGAGAGGGGCTGGGGGGTACTGACTCAATTAAAGGCTAAAGTGATGAGGCTGGGAGGAGGAAAGGAGAAGGAAAGAAGATAAGGATAATTTAAAGATAAGTTAAGGCCTTAACTTGTTAAGCAATGACAAATGACTCCTCTCTGTCTGTTCACAGTGTACATGCATGAGTACACACTCAAATTCATGACAGGCAACATGCAGTAAGTGATCCTCGATGATTCAGTTAATTGTTTCAACACACAGGTAATTCCTTGCCTGGATTAGCTTCATATTTTCTTTGATGATTCAAAGACGGATGATGAGAAATCTGCAGCTTATGTTGTCCTGTTGGTTTGTAGCATTTAATGAGGGTTGCCAAACACCGTGAGTGGAATGAAGTGGCAACGATTTCTGATCCCCGCTCAAAGCATCTCTTAATCGCTCCACACCAACCTGCTCCAGGCTTTCTATTCGCCACATTTAATATTTTCTCTATCCCACGTGTCCTGTGCTCACGCAAAGAGAGAACCTGTTCCAGTTTTCATCATAGTGAATGTGGTGAATGCCGGCCTTCTGATTTATTGCACAATGTCAAGTGAAATTCAGAGGCATCAAAGAAGCAAAGGGAAGGGAAGCACGTGAGGTGGCCGGACATGGATTTGTCATGTGTGGTGAAGCGACAGTTCTGCTTAAGAATCTGTGGCTTACCTGAGGACATAAATGCACAGGCAGAGGTTTAAAAAGTAGTGCCTCGAAAAGCACTGGAGTTATTTTCAAAAACAGACAGATATATATGTTCCAACAGTTAAATTTGTGTAAATAAGATGAAATGAAAATCCTCCTGAGGTTGTATCAGTGTGCCCGTGTGAGGGAGTTTTATCTCGAAACGCTCCAGGCCAATTCACGCTCCTCTGCTCATATATCCTCTTGTAAATATGTTAGGAAAAAAATGAAAAAGAATTCCTTCATGGACCGGTCTTAGATTGCTTTGTGGTTGAAAGTTGCATCCAGACTGGGATCCTGTTGGTCCTTTAGGATTTAATAATACAGTATAATTACTGGCATGTGGGCAGGAGCAGGCAGTCAATATTGTCCTGAAATTTCATATGTGAAATTTTAAAATGCTATTATCATTAGACTGTGAGCATCCACCTGAGGCTCCAGCTTCTGGCTGCTATGGGCAACGGAGGAAATTCAAGATTCCACTGTGCAAGCTGAGGGTTGTCTGAATTTATTATTAAAGGTAATTTAATAAGGGTTACTTTTAGCTCTGACCTTTTAAAAGTGGCTAAATAAAAGTCGAATGATCCTAATGTATTATTTCTTTTGATAAAAAAAAAATCAATGAGAAACAACAGAGGGAGTGGGCTGTATTTGTGAGAAATCCTGCAGGATTTAATCTTTCATTCCTCTATTTGGAAGGCTGCCCAGCAGTGAGGCCCCAGCCCCCGGATTGTTTTATTTGCTCGGAGCTGTAACCCTCCCCGCAAATTGTTTGCTTCGGGTGTGTGTTTTCAAGTGGAAGATAATCAGATTTATATAACCTGTTATTTGATAGTCATAGTGGTTACATAGATTCAAAAATGTTCAATAACCAGTACATGGAGTTTGAGAAATGTTTCAATTTACTTAAACGGATTACTTTAATGGACGCCTCAAAACATTGATCTCATAAGTAACAATCTTTTTCCTAACCGCCAGTTCTATTCCTCATGTTCTCACATGGTTTAGATTGATCCGAGCTGAACTGCTGTGAAAATCACTTTGTTCAAAATGATCAGAACAGTTTTCTACATCCTACATTCAGTTCTTGTTTCTGTTGCGACCTTTGACATAATTCAAACTAAGTCGGTAGATGCCTCAGGCAGAGAGCACAGGGTCATACAACATGGGACATTTGCAATGATATTTATATTCAGGTTGTCTTCGAGTTACAGGCCTCGGCCAGCACCTGGTTAGCAGAGAGGTGTGTGTGTGTGTGTATATATATATAAATATATATATATATATATAAATATATATATATATATATATATATATATATATATATATATATATATATATATATATATATATATATATATATATATATATATATATATATATATATATATATATATATATATATATATATATATATATAGCATTTTTTCCTGTAATGACTGAAGCAAAGACTATGAACATAATTCATATCTAAAACATATAACTGAATGAGACCTTCCATAAGTTTTGGACATGTCTCCAAAGTGAGAAGAACATTTAGTGCCTTGTTATCTAACCAAAGCAAGTAGCAAATCAGCCCTCCAGACAAATTAGAATAAACAAAGCCCAAAGCAGAAAATGTGTTTTGTGTTTGATGTTTCTCTGAGGCTGAAACATATTTGAAGTTCTGATGCTTTCCAGACGATGTGACAGGTATCAGAAGAAGTTAGCTTGATGGCCATTACTCATTCTAGAATTAGACTTGGTAAGCAGCTGACACTAATGTTAGCAGGAGTCCTTGTGGGGGCGGATATGGTTCGATGGTTAGGGACTGCAATGTGTGGTTGGCTGACTGTCTGTAATTCATGGAGTGAGTGCATGTAAGCAGGTGACATTCACACTGCACAGACCAAAACAATGGGCACTATCTACACCCACATCATCATACATACAAATTAGAAGAGAAATAGAAGAGCTTTATTCCAAAATATTCACAATTCACATTGTGTGATTCATTAAAAAGTTATCCTCATCTTTCTTTTCTTTTTCAAGCATTAGTTTTACATCTCGTGTGTGTGTGTGTGTGTGTGTGTGTGTGTGTGTGTGTGTGTGTGTGTGTGTGTGTGTGTGTGTGTGTGTGTGTGTGTGTGTGTGTGTTTAGACTATCTCCACTTGTATGTTTGTGAGTGAGGATGTACTGGACAGGACACTGAGTCCTATACTATTCTTGCACTCCAGCTGAAAACTAATTGCACTCGTCTCTAGCAATTAAGTGGTGACTCACGGTGGCTGTGAAGTAGAGAAAAACACCCGACATTGATCCATTAGGTTTTCTACTCCATCACATCCATTAACATCTATATAACTTAGCTGTAATTTGCTGCATTGGCTAATTTGAAATCAGAAAATTCCTCGGCTACCACATCACCTCTTCACAGCGGTATGTCAGTCCCACTCAAGCCAAATCTCTCGACCAATGTTTTTAATATTTATACTGAATATGTGTAATATAAGAGTCTCTAGTACTGCAAATCCCACCATGAATTTTACATTTTACAGCTGTTTTTCTCTTCCATGTGGCTGGGTCTTCATGGTTTTCCAATGGCGCTGAAATATATCAAAAGCTAACTTGTTATCTTGCTCACAGTGCAGCTGAGCTTATAGTTGAGGCTGACAAAGTGTAGAATAGAATCACAATAACTTAGAAAAATCGAAATAGATAGAGTTGGGCCAGAAAGGTGATTATCCAATGCCCTCATGTAAAACATTCTTTAGCAGACAAAAAAGTAGCAACGTTGCCTGATTTTCAGCCATCCAACTATTGCTTTTCATAGTGTGTCACGACTGAATCAGAGTGCATATACGCTTACCTTGGACTGACTAATTTGTCCCCTACACCATAAATCCAATGAAATATCTATAAAAGCTTCTCTGTATATCTGTAAAAAGTAAGATCATCGCTGTATTCCGTGAAATATGAAGAACGGTAAAGACACCTACACACATTGGTACGAACATGGACTACAGTATATAGTATCATCTTCTTATTGCGTGATGCACAGACAGCCGCCTCCATCTGCTGTCCCAGTGTAAAGATAAAGTAGAGGAAGAAGTCAATAAGAGTCACATAAAATGGACACTTGATTAATATCTACTCCCCAACCTTTCTTACGCTTCTCTCCCTGCATCTCCATGTGTCCCCGCAGGACAGCGCCACTATGCAGTTCTGCGCCAACAAGCTGGACAAGAAGGACTTCTTTGGGAAGTCGGACCCTTTCATGGTCTTCTACAGAAGCAATGAGGACGGAACGTGAGTCGTTGGTGTAGTTGTGTTTCATCATTCTAGTGAAGCTGCAAGTGCTAGTGCTGCCAGTGGACCCCTGACACATTCATACTCTTTAGAGATGTAGTCCTGGCACAGTAAAGTAGCTGCCGTCAAAAGAATATTTTGTAAATTTTGTGTTATCAAAGCTTCCATGGTGCAAAGACACTGTCAGGCGTGAGGTCACATTTCTTAAAGCAGGGTAAATTAGCTCCTAGGAGAGTCTGGAAAATAAGTTTTTTGCAACAAATTTTGTTTTAAAGTACAAAATCATAAAGGTCACAGGAACATAATAAAAAAGAGCAAATGGAAATCATCTGGGGGAAAAAGGGAGTGGCAAAAAAACAGAGGGAGCATTAGAGGAGATAGTGTACAGTCGAGAGGGATGAAAGTACAGTATGCGAGAAGAGCCGCAGTGGTTACTGAGGCGTGTGCGACTTAAGAGGCTGCACACAGAGGCAAGTATCGTGTTCATAACAAAACCACGGCTCCCCTGACTCTGTCTTACATAAATGACTGCAGGAGAGCAAATAAGAAAGAGAGGCAATTACTGTAGAAAGCATAAAAGCAGAGCGTGAAAGCAAAAAAAGAGAACACAATCTGCATTTTCCATCAATAAGAAAAACACTGTCAGTTTCTGAGGAAATTCACGGAGGGAGGCATAACACTCCCCCATCTCCTCGCGCTTTCCCAGAGTGCTCTTCAGCCTCCCGAGGGGCTGTGCAGTTGTCGCAGCGTCAGCCCTATCTAGCCGGAGATGCTTCAGCAAGTGCTTCATTAGCCATCTTAAAGCTTTTCTCAGTATTTTTTTTTTTCATACATAACAGGGTGGGAAATGGATCCCCAAACATGTGCTAGAAATATCCCTTGTTGGTGCCAGAGAGGGGTACAAATTAGAGGCCTGTGTGACCAACAGAATCACAGGGCTTTTAAAAGGCTTGAGGCACGAGTAATCCAGGGCTTTGGGTAGAAAAAGTGAAAGTGATACGCATTGTTGCCTTTCGAGAGGATATGTATGTGGCTCGGCTCTGCGCATCTTTCCAGATATCAGAGAAAAATCCATTTACATATCATCGTCACACTTGTGGTCAAGGGAAAAGGATTTCGAAGCCAGACGGATATATTAAATTATTCACTGTGGTCTAAAACACAATATATCTGGGAGCCAGGCCAAGCGGTAAACAAAGCCAGGTACAGCCCTATTTGAAGCGTCTCTCCTGGGACTGCAGGGTTCGACATTATCTTTCCTGTTGCCTCTGTTTCTCTCCATTTGCATGCTCCTCCCCTTATTCCATTCTTACGTCTCTCCGGGGCTCGTATAATAAAACATACCTTGTCCTAACTTCCCCGCTCCTCCTCATCTAGATTTACTATCTGCCATAAAACAGAGGTGGTGAAGAACACATTAAATCCGGTGTGGCAGCCCTTCACTATCCCAGTGCGGGCACTCTGCAATGGAGACTACGACAGGTACGGTGCAACCTCCCCTTTCTTGATTGTATTTTCCTTCCTTCCACAGCTGCTGTTTATCTGTTCAACTTCCTCAATTGGCTCCATGTATCACCCTCTATCACTCACTTAGAAATACTTGCACACACACCCTGAACAGAGTTAGTCAATAATGCTGGCCCCATTGACATCATCTGCCTTCATTGATTTCTCCCAATCTATCGACTGCCCTCATGGCCCCTAATCAGAATCTCTCTCAATGACAAACTACACACTGGTGACAGCCATTACTACACCCTCAGTGTCAATGACTTTAACCAAAACCAAATCGATACCAGCTTAACCTGGTGCTGTGTTAAGCCTCCGACTCTCTCCATTGTCACATTATTTCTGGTGCTGTGGTCCGAGGGCATCCCTTAGTATTGATCTTTACGTGAACAGCATTGGTACAGGTACAGCCTCTCTAATCTCCAGTAATCTTTCTCCTTGTGTTTCTGTTATCAACACTGTTCTCCTCAAATGTTATCTCTGAGGGATAAAATTGTGCTATTATCACACGTAGCTACATTTTGTTGAGTCCAATCATAGTTACATGTTTAAGCCATGTACTGTAGTAGGAGCAATACATAGCATTTAAGAGTTTGGAGGGTAGTTTATTTTTTGGCCTTCCCTAAATCAAAAACACCAGCGCAATAGTGTATCGAACTGATCAAAACGTGCGTTTATTTGCTCCAACGTGAGCTGGAAGCTAACTAGCTCACTACTAACTTGAATGAGCGTGAGATTCAAGGCCATGGAGATTTCGTACTACATTATTTTGTGGGAATACAGGTTGTGTTAGAAGCCCTGTTCTTGGCTCGGATATCTACTTTGTGGTAGTCAGTCCTGGATGCTAGCATACGATATCACAGCCCTAACGTTAGCCGACTGTCCGGCTCCTTGTTCGTTTTGGGGCATTTTTACATTCCAGCCACCAAAGCCACATTAATTAATTGAGGTAGAGAATCATCGTTAGTCTTCATCCTTGAATCCTTTTCTCTTGTAACGTTAAAGTAAAAAATAAACTGTACTTTTGAAAATAGAAACAATGCAGCATAAATCTCCGTCTTTACTGTTCAAGCTAAGCATAATTAATCCTACAACCTTCAAGCCCTTCAACTGTAGCCTAGCTCACGTCCCCCACATGGATCATCAAACTGTTAGCCTGCCAACTGTTTGACTCAGTTTTAGCCTCAGTCTTTTGCATTACGTCATGTCTGTATGCATTACAGGGACTCTGTGGAACGCCTGTGTTGCGCTGGAGGCTGATTGTTGGGTCATGTCAGTGGAATCCATTTCTAAACTAATGTTAGCTACTGTTGCTCTCAGTTAGCGGAGCTGAGAGAAGCACTGAGACGGAGCACTCAAGAGCGTACGTAAATTCCCATCCTTTGGACTGTCACGCAATGTCCTTTAAAAAGAAGTGCACAAAAAAACAAAACAAAGGAAAGACAACCCTGCTTTTGTCTACCTCTGTATAAAATTAAGGACTTGCTGTTTCTAAATGTACAAATAATTTGAGTGAAAAATCGTACATCAAGATGAATGTGCGATGCAAAAACTGTGTTACAGAAATTAAAGGGCGACGTGGCTTAGTCAGTGGTCAGCTGATAAATGCTTGTAGTGAAAAAAATTGTACTAAGAAAATTGGTATGAGGGAATAAGTTATCAAATGCAGCCTACAAATGTGGAATTCAAGAATACTTTGAATATTCTTACTGTATTTTGTTTTTCTTCATTTTTTTATCTTTTATTTTGGCCCCAGGCAACACTGATGAGGCGACACTGCTGACTAAACATCTAAAATAATGATGGGTTGCGCTTCCCAGTTGGCTCATAATTAATGCAGACATATTATGTCAGAGGGGACATGAATTCATTTTTCTCCCAGCTTATCTGCCTGCCTCTAATTTAAAAGACAGTGTGTTACCCAGTGGGAGTGTAGCTCAAGTGAAAGTCAGGAAAATTCTCCTTAAGATGTCAGGAACAGGCAGGAGGCAGGCGTGCAGAACAAAGTAATTTTTAATTGTTACCAGGCCTGGTCAAAAGCAAAAATATAAAGTGAGGAGAAATGGCTGAAAAGAATAATATGCCAACAACTTAAAGGGGGAAAGCCAGCTGGTCTTCCTCCCCACACAGTCAAAGAGAGCTCTTCTGTACTGGGGCCTTCCTATATAAGCTGTAGAGGCCCCGCCCCTCCATTAACCAACCACCCCAGCTGCTCCCAATATTCTACTCAGTGCAGGCCCCTCCTTCAGGCCCTATCTACAGGTCTCTTCTCCTGTTGAGACAAACTGTCACATTAGTGGGTGTTCCAGTCACAATCGACTGTGCACCGCCTATTTGACTGGGAACACTTCAAAAATACAATAATTTAGGCAGAGACTACTACCCCTCTGTGGCACAGTGCTGGGAAGAAAACAAGCTAAATCATGAAGGAGCTGTGAGGGAAGATGAAACAGGAGTGACAGACAGATAACTTTGGCAAGGGGAAATATTTCATGTGTCATTGTCTATCTTTTTTCTGCCACTCCCTCTTTTCTCATCTCTCACTCAGAGGTGTTTCCACTATATTTATAGTTGTGTGGAGTTAAAGTCTAATTACTGAGGATGCTGGGAACCTGGTGTGTGCTCAGAAAAACTGCGATAAATCTTGGCAGCAGGAAAGGCAAAACTGATGGGTTCCTTCTAGAAGCATTTGCTACACGGGAAATATTAGGCGATATTATGTGAGCCGGCCAATCGCACATGAGCAAGAAGGGGTCACTACTCTGTCAGAGCCAATCATACACAGGGGACTGAGCCTGGCATCACTTCCTAAAATGCTCTTGTGCCATGCAAACATGCACAGAAAGACACACGCAGGCGTGCACACACACAAGAGCGCCCACACTTTGAACATAATAAAATGTGACAAGCCACAAGCTGTAACAGCCTGAAATGCTGCAAGTCTTGAAATATCACCAGGACAGTGCTATAAACAGGTTACATATTTGTGTGTGGGTGAGATAGAAACTTTTTGTGTCATTGCTTGCTTGTTGTTGTGTCCATATTTTTTATCAGAGGGGAGTGGGAAGGTCGGTCTGTCTGTCTTTATAATTATATAGTTCTTAAGAGCCAGTAATAACATATTTTTTCCAACCTCTGCAACGGTACGTTATGATGTAGGCTGTATTCATGCAACAAACACTGTTCTTAAAGGCTGTCAAGGTTTTTGACCTATGTAATTACTGTTTATATTCATCAACTAAAGGAAAGCTTCCAGGGATTTGAAAAGTGCTGATGTAGTGTCCGTACCCTCAAGAGCCAATGAATAAAAAAACAACAAAATCAATAAAGAACCATTTTTTATTAGACAATGTTTATAGAGTTTTAAAAGAAATAGGGGTGTAATCCTTCAGCTGTTAGAGGTCGATCTATCAAACAAAATAACTCAACCACATTACCCTGATTAGACCCTATAGGGGTCTTATCTTATGCCTGGTGCAAAGCGGCACATGAGTGTCATCGCTAGTTTCCAACTGACAGCTGTTATTTTCATGCCCAGTGCCCACGTTGCGTAAATAGAAATTGTACTTGTGCCCCTTGTGTGCTGACGTGTGTGTATGTCTGAAAAATGGAGCGTGGTCAGGCACAATGATGGTGGAGCAAAAAATTGACCGACAAAAATGTCGTCTAAGGTCAGTGGTACTGTATTTTTCCTGCTAACTAACTACATGGAAACGTTCGTCTTCATGTGTGGGTTCACAATGAGTGTACTTTTTGTTTCCTTTTGTTTCCTTTCCTCCGCAAACCCGTAGTTGTAAACTTGACAGGGCAGAGTAAACTCTCCAGTGGAAACAGATTTAATGTCTTTTAAAAAAAATATATTATAAACAGCTCTGATGGAGCTCTGGATTTATCAGGAGGACGACCGCTTTACTCGATACGTGTACAAATTTGAGCTGTGTCTGTGAACAGATGTGTAGAAGAACGTGTGTGGACATCTCCCTCGAGCTCCAGCTTACGCACATCCGTCCTCCCCGCTAACTCTCTGAGCCTGTCTACCTGAGCTCCACTCTGTACCTCAGCGGGAAGACTCACAGCATAGCCAGCAACCCATCTGTCCAACTTTCACCTGAGTTTGACCTCTAGTAACCCCTCTGTTCATGGAGCCTCCCTGCACTCTGCCCCTGGCGGCTATTCCACCTGCACCGTTTCATAATGCATTTCTTTAAACCTTTCCCCGTCTGGGTGTCCGCCTTTGGGTCATGCAAAACTATTACCAATCGTCACATATCGTTTCTGCTGCTGGGCGATTGACGCTGGTAGTATAGTTAATATTTTCCTCGTCAAATACTATTTCACCCATCCATTATTAATTAGGATGAGCATTTTTATGACCCGTATGATCCACAGACTGAGATCCGTGCATCACTATTACAGGGACATGCATCAGCAATCCTCCTACTCAGTTGAATATCAGGGCAATTTGCTTTTTCAAACACAGTTGCACAGTGGTTGGTTGCAGAGGCCCACGACCACGATGCTTTGTCTCCAAGTCTGATGCCTCATTTTCATACATTGATCAAATGGGACCTGCAAAATGATATGGCCCTATAAAGTGAGAGTTACACAAGATGCAGATATCTTGTACAAGAAAACTTTGCTGTGTTTACTGCTATCATATCTGGGTGGAAAGGCAGTGACTGGGGCTCCAATTGCATGTTATCTGTGTTGGCACTTACTCCACTCTGTCTCACTCCAAGTCCAGCACATGTTTGAGACAGGCACCGAAGCACCTCTATCTGTTGAGAGTACTAGCCCACGCAAGTGTGTCAGTGGATGACCTACTGTGGATTTACTTTGCTCTAATTAGATCAGTGCTTTAGTTCAGACATATTTTCCTCTCATTAGATGCACCAAAGGGCAAAAGGAAGAGTTGGAGGGAGTTCAGAAAAGGGGTAATCTGCTTTCCCACCCCTCGAAAGGAACAAAAGAAGGAAGATGCAATCAGTTTCTCTCTCAAACAAGGCAAATAAGCACTGGTGCAAAGGCACTGGAAAAATAGTGCTGTACTGTGTTTCACAGAGCCATTGGCTTAGAGACGTGAGATCCAATTTGAATAATGTGATTTTTTTGTCTGAAGTCAGAAGATGTAAATAACAAATTTGCATTCCAGTTCCACGGTCTCCCTCAGTGACTGTCTGTGCGAGATGTGTATGGAAATGACTGTAAAGATCTCACTGACAGCTGCATTTCTGCACATTTGCCCCGCCTAGTCACATATTTGAAAAAAAACATGAAAATCTCACTCGGAATTGTCCTCTTTTAATTAAGAGGTGAAGTGTAATTACAGCCTCAGCCACATCTTGCTTTACATGAACAGTAAAGCAGTGTGGTCCAAAATAATGATTTTAAATTTAAGAAGACAAAAAAACACTACTATTGGATTTGGAGCAACGGTTGCCAAATACATTTTTGTGTGTGTTTTTATCCATGACAGGACAAAACGTGCATCCGTAATGATCACTATCACAAAGACTTTTTGCCATAGAGGAACATTTCAATGTTAAATTATTGTTCTGCTAAAAAAAAGCACCAGCTATATAAATGTGCAGCCACACTGAAGAAGGCTAAACTGGACCAACTCTGCACAAAATATGTGTTGCTTGTTATTGCCAGGAAAACAACACTTGGAAACCCTAGATCTGAATCTCGCCAAAGGCTATCTGTCGACAATATTTTAGTCAGATCTGTTGGTAACCTTTTAAAATATCTTGCAAACACACAGACAAGGTTAAAAACATCGCCACCTTCGGACTTTGCTGGCTGGCGACAGCCAGGGTGGCACAGTGATTAGACTGAATGTCCTTCAAGCACCAGGATGCTGTTGAGTCTTTGTTGACAGCAAGCGTTTAAAGTATCCTTGAGCAAAAGCATCTCTCCATACATACACCCTCTCTGCTCAAGAAGCAACAGATTACATTTTGGCAAGGAAGAGGAGAGTAGTTGGAAGGGAAACGAAGTAGCTTGATGGGAAGGGAGGACAGGAGGAGAAATAAAAGAGAGGAGAATAACAGATAACAGGCAGCAAAGATACGTGTACCTGAAGTGTTACAGAAGGAGAAACAGAAATCCTGAACGTCAAAGAACCAGTTCCAGGCGAGTAAGTCAAGAAGAAGAGGATAACGAAGTGCAAAGACAGAGGGAGGGAATTCAAGCTGTTCTGTATTCCGCTCAGGAACTGACAAGTGAGGACGTTTTAATTCCCTCCATCTTTCATTCACACCCGCTGTATCCTGTGCTTTCTCTGTGTAGGTGGTAACCAAAAAGAGAGGTTTATTTTTACGGTGGTACTTTATTAAAAACACCAATATAATCAATTCCTTCTCATTACTATGCTCACCCAGGTGACTCAAGCGTTGTCTATTTTCATCCCTGGCAAGAGATCACAGACAGATCCGTGTAATTGGAGTTGAAGAATTGTTCAGTGTCAAACGCGGTCTCCCTTTTTTTTTCTCCCTCTCAATTATATGCGCCTCCATTACAGAAGATGAGTCATGTTCATTAAAGGCGCCTTAGAATAGTAGCCCGAGATATCTGTGGAAGATTAGTTTGGGAGTGTATATTGTTCTCAGGTTTCAAGGGGCCACTCAAGGATCTGAATGCGGCGAGTCCTTCGATGCAGCCGTAAGTTATGATTTAAAATAAAATGATGTAAAATGGTGACCGCTTTAAGCCAGTGTGATGACGGCTTCCTGGTGATATGTTGGAGGAGCATGCATTTGTGTATGAAGTAGTCTATGAGAAGGGACGTCCTCCCTCTCTTTCTGTATCCATCTTACATTCGTCTCTTTTTCCATGCGGAAAGAGAAGCATCATGTTTCTACCACCTAGGTGACGAGCGCATTTTCTCTCGCTCGCAGCCTTGAAGGTAACCTCAAAAGAACAACCTGTCACCACAGAACGACACGGGCCAGGTGGCAGGGAGGAAGTTGGGCTTATTTCAGGGATCTTTCAATTCCACAGTGACAGGAAAGAGTCTCTGATGTGCCGCTTGCTTCTGTTTTTCTTTGGATCTGGGATGGTGTCAGTACTTGTGTAAGACGAAGAGGGGAGAGAGGGGAGACATTGGGGGAAGATCAATGTGACTCGGGCATGAAAGAGCCAAAAATAAGTTTTTACCCCCCCTTCACTCTACTGGGACATTGTTCCTGCTGCATTTGTGTAGAATGGGTGTCTTTTTTTTCTTGATTTTCTTTGAGTGTCGGCGCTGCAGTTTGGAAGTTACAATTTTTAGAAGAAGTGCACCATAAAAGTTCACTTATTTTGACCTAAAGCTGGCAAGTATCTCAGTTTTAGAACAAAGCGACATCCATTTTAATTGAATGTTGGGGTACGATTTGCCTTTAAAATGCTTTTAAATAAAAATTTCAAAGTGTAATATTTCTTTAAAAGCTATGTTTTTGAAATCGCTATGATTACTGTTGGGATTCTTATTTAGATCCACTCAACCCACAGAATCATTTGGTCATTAACACACCAAACTGAAAAACAGACTCTTTTAGGAATAGACATCCTCAGTGTCTCTTTTCCTCAGGTACTCAGTGGTGATAATGAGCCTTTATTTATTTAGGCACGAAAAAAAAAAAAATGTCAAAGGCTCTTATGGTTGGCATGACATAGGAGTACACACATTTGGCTGCTTTTTCCTGTCCACCACAAAAGCCTTCATGGCGCCAATGAAGTTGTGTAGTGAGTCAACGAATGAAGCAGAACTTTTAAAGGTGCGCTGGAAAGTTTCTCGACCACCAGTTGTGCTGTGGAGCTCTGTACAAGTAGAAACCCCTGTCTTGTTTGTATGCACACATGCATATACACCAGCAGGAACATCTACATCGTGCAGCAGGTTTCACACGACTGTGCTGATAGATAGTCGTCGGCTATAATGTGCCAACAGACGGAGCAATGTGCGTGTAGTGAAGTAGAAGACTGCCAGCAAGTTAACAATAAACCTTTTTTTTAGACAATATTTATAAAAGAGACGTCTGTAAAACTGCTTACAGGACACCTCAAACTGCAAAAATGTTCAATTAAGCTTCTTT
Source organism: Diplodus puntazzo (assembly GCA_963678695.2). NCBI lineage: Eukaryota > Metazoa > Chordata > Actinopteri > Spariformes > Sparidae > Diplodus > Diplodus puntazzo. Next base: position 22,465,644 of record OZ023157.1, on the reverse strand, counting down.
CTATTATGAATTCTTGATCCATCGAGGATTTATATTTGTAAGCCTTCCTCAAGGCTAGAAAGCGACTTCAAAATCTATGACATCACAATGCAAAATCTATGGACTAAGTGGGCCAGGGAGAAACACGACTGCACATATTCAGTGGGTTGCACAAGCATAAAGTTTTTTGGCATATACCTCAGGCGAGAATAAAAAGACTAAGTAGGCACCATCTTTGCCTACGGTGTCTAGTTCTTTCATTAAATCTATGTTGAAAATGGATGTAAACAATGCACAATTTTACGTATTTATAAAAATAGGGTTTGCTAAATATTTTTCAGACCACAAGCGTTGACACAGTGGGGTATGGTGGATGCAAACATAACTTTTGTTTGTTTACAAGAAAGCTCCAGATGGCTCTTTTGAATGCTTTGCCTCAGAGATCATTTTGAAGCAGAAGAAGACAGACACTGGCGAGCTGCAATACTTTTGTAAAAATGGCTGTGGATTGGTGTGATGCCAAAGTTAGAGGACTGCTCTCTCTTAGCCGAGGACCGAGTAGATGGAAGAGAGCTTGGCAGCGTGTTGCAGTTAACAATCTCTCATCTAGTGCAATATACATCAGTTTCTGCACTGACTTGACTGTGTGAACGATCTGGAATATCATCCAAGCTTCGCCCCTCTGTCTCAGCGTGCTGATTTGGAAGATATATTTTCTCTCCATCTTGTATGAATTTTGAAGTGATACCACTGACATATGCTCTCTTTGCAAACAACTGACATGTTCATATATAAACCTGCAGTTCGTTTAAATATGGAGGGCTTGTTTAAATATGGAGACCCTTGCGGAAAATTACTATACTTGAATAGAAAACTAAAAACAGGTAGTACTTTTACATTTTGTGTTTAATTTTAGGTATATCTATCTATATATCTATAATGTGATTTTAAAAAGTATACTTTGTTATAAGTATATTGTAAATTAAACACACATATACTTTTAAAAGGTATACTTGTCAGTAGGCTTTCTTGAGGTGCACTAGATTTATTTATTATATTATTATATATTTATTTAACATTGAACTTTAATCTCCTTTTAGTTTAAGTCGTACTTCTCTGTACTTTTGAATAGATAAAATAGCAAACTTTAAGTTGACTTATCATTAACAGATTTGAATTGTACTGATGCTTAGTCCTGTTACAAGTTTGTCACAATTTGATATATTTTGTAGTCTGTGGCAACTTTATGTGAACCAGTAATGACTGGTTTGCCTGAACTGAAAGGGGAGCAACAGTAGCGATGGAGGAGGATGCAGCAAACAGGATTACGGAGGAGCCGAGGGCAGCATAAGAATGCGAACAGTGTTTGTGTATTTACAACAAACTACTGAATAGACCTCAGAGTAAGATTGTTTGCCAACTAGCACACTGCTTTTAAATCTGATTACCTGTGTGTCTGATGTTTTTATCTCCAGAACAATCAAGGTGGAGGTGTATGACTGGGATAGAGATGGCAGGTGAGTGGGATGGCCAAGACACGCCACTGCTGGTTACTGAGTTAAGGGAACTTTAAAGAAGAACCACCTATCTTCAATTTTATAATATGAACTCTACTTTCTCACATATATTAACCCAATCCTTTCCTGTCAGGATTTTCCATTTAGTTCCAAACACCTGTCCTGTAATATGTACCTGACATTTGTTTCCTTCTCACAGCCGTTTCTCTCCTTTCTATTTTCTCCCAGCCATGACTTTATCGGGGACTTTACAACCAGCTACCGAGAGCTAGCTCGAGGGCAGAGCCAGTTCAATGTGTACGAGGTGAGTAATTCCAGAGTTTGGTGGTTCAACTTTCGTCTCCAGATATCTGGAATCCCTCTTCTCCGGCTGTCTTGGCTCACAATTCTGATGAAGTGACTTGTTTATCTCAAACATCACTTTTGCACTGTTTTCCATTGCTATGGCACATTCCTTCCTGTGGATATCTTCCACTCCTGCAGTTATCATGTTGAAAAAGTTATTCCATACATTTCCAGTTTACTTCTTTAAAGGGCACTTGTGTGGTAGAGTATTTGTGCGTATCTCCCCTCCTTCCCCAAGCAGTTATGAATCCAATTAAATGTTTTTTTGTGGCCCTGTTGTTCTTCTTTTGCAACAATAATGACTTAGATGCTGACAATCACAGGCTTGGAGCTACGAGCAGCAGTGTGAAACATGATTAATAGGGGAACAATCTCTTTCTCACCACTCTCATGGGAAAGCACACAATGCGGCACTGTTCGAGAATTACCATCACAAATAATTTAAATGTCAAATTCCAGAATCAGAGGTAGATGGGTTAAGACTGAAAATGAGAATATCTAAATCACTGCTTATTCTTTTCTTTTTTTAAAACAGAATGTATTTTACTTCATGAGTAAATGTTCCAGCTGTAAAATACACATCTGCCACCCTACCTCAACCATAAAGGAGGGCATGTCAATACCTTCATGCCTCTGTGGTCTGCTGGCCTTCAGCCAGAAGACAAATACCTGTCTTTTGGATGTCAGCCCCATTATACGCTCCTCGTGATTCCTCACCACCTCCCAGTGAGACTGAAAGGCCCTTTAGTTTTTTGCATCAGCAGATTGTTCATTGTGTCAGACAAATTGCCATCCCTCCATGTTAAATTAGGGGCTGTCACTTTCATGCCCAGCAGCCATAGAGAGGCAAGGTAATGAGCTGAGACGTCTAGTGTCTCCGGATTGACATTTCTCTCCTGTTGCGGCGCCGATAGAATACGGGTAAAGTAAATGTAAGTCTTACAAGCTTAAGCCTGTCTCACCCATCGATTCTTTGTAGCTGCAGATCTGTGTTTGAATTTCCATGCTGTCCACGTTAATAGGGTGACTGACGTGTATAGGATAATCCGGATGAAGTGTTCCTATATTAAGTGCGAGGCTTTTCCTCTAACAACCATATGTTGCTTCATACACACATATGTTTTCTCCCCTTCCTTAAATACTCCTGATTTTACTCTCCCTACAAATTGGAAACAACAAGTGATGGCATACGGTTCTCTTCCTGCCACGCACATACACATCTTCATCGCACTTGTTGCATCCAATTATGAAGGATTATATAGTAAAACTACAGGATGTGAATGAAAGTGAAGGAGGGTGAAATGGCAATTTGGTTCGAATTTGTGTAAAAAATGCATTGTTGCTCACCAAGTCCAACCAACAAGATATAATGGGGTCTCTTGCAATGATTTGCAACTAATTCAATATTTTGCTTGGATGGAATAATAGTTGACTGTATTTCAATAAAGTGTTTGCTGCTGAAGAGCCAAGCAAATGAAAACAGTTTTTCTTAATTAAAGATTTTTAACATATATGCTCGGATTTAAAATGATTTTGACACAAGCCTGTTTAATCGGTTTAGTTTGGTCTAATTATGTAGTGCAATATGTAGTTTTGGGGTGAGCTCAAAATTCATTAGGTAAGATTGCAAAATGTATTACAATAATATTTATTCTTTTGATAACTGAATAAATGAACCATCCTTGGAGGAAAATAAGGTCCCCAGGAAACCAGAAAGGTGGCTACTTAGGTGACACAGAAAGACATTGGGTTGTCGTTTGAGGAATGTTTATGTATTCATATTATTTAGTCAAGAAAATCAATCAATCAAGATTTTTCTCTGATTAAAATTTCTTCCACAAAATGACATGGTGCACCTTTAATATTCTGTTATACTGTTACTGACACTGGTTCACACACCTGCACAACGTGTTTACATATAGCCAATTGTATTTTGAATTTAAAAAGACTGTATGTAGTCAGTAAGACCTTACTTTTATATTGAGAAGTTCTGTATTATAATATACAAGGGGTGATCGATATGTTAATGGCATAAGGTAGAAGGACGTGAGCTATACAGCTCTCATTCCATGCACGTATATTTGGCTATGTGATAAAGCAAAGCATTTAAAGTAGTAACTTTTGTGGTGTTTCTGTATCGCGTAAGTCAAAAATTGCAAGTAAGCACTGTCCAAGACTCGCCCTACGCACCTGATGTGGCACCCTCAGACTACTGCATCAGCCCTTAAATGAAACAAACTCAATGGTTGCCATTTTGATTGTGTTGATGGTGTTACCGCTGCTGTGGACCTTTTTCTGGAGGTCCAAGTTGACACTTCTACAAAGAAGAGATCCGTATGCTTCACAGCCACTGGACTAAGTGTGTAAATGCAGGAGAGGACGATGTTGAATTGAAGTTAAGTTAAGTTGTTCAGTTAAGTTTACCTGTACCGCTTTTTATTTATTTTGTAGGTGATTAATACCAAGAAGAAAATGAAGAAAAAGAAATATGTCAATTCTGGAACAGTGAGTATGACTTCAGCAGAAAAAACAAAAAGCAAGACTGGCACTGTGCCTCTTTTCTGCTCCACACCTACTTCACTTCTGTCAAATGATTCCTTCTTTAACTATCATGCTTTTCAGTGTTGGCTCCTTGGAAGAAGATGCAAATCTGTGCCTTCTTTGAAAAAATTAAGTAGATTTCCTAATTAATTATCATGTCACACACCAAGTTATTCAACGTTTAAAAGGACAAATATTAAGTTTGTTAATTCAGTAGTAGCCAAAACAAAATAAATTCATAACTACAGCTGTGTGTCTGGATGGCAGTTATGTATGTAAGTGGGACAAAATGAAAGATGAAGCTGCTGCAGAACTTGAAGGACATAAGATCTGAGAGATCAGAATGAGAGACACCAACGACCAATTCTGACACCAATTTTCACAAAATTTATCCAGCAGTGAGGGCATCTGCAAGCAATGCATACAAATGGATTTCATCCTCTCTTCAAATTTGTCCTCAGGTGATGTAAATGAATCTCATCAGAAAGCAGCCAACTCACATCTTGTACCAGAGTATGTGTGTTGAGTGCCGAACAACGTGTGGAGCTTTTTTTTTGTATTTCAGAGGAAAAGATCATTACCTCTAAGATTTATCAAATGCCTCTCCTTGTGTTTAATCCCAGGTGACCCTGCTCTCATTCTCCGTGGAGTCAGAGTTCACGTTCTTAGATTACATCAAAGGAGGGTGAGTGAGAACGACTGTCTGCATACTTAAAGAAAGCATGAAAGGCTTTCTCTCTGTGTGACCGCAAATTCCTTTTTTTTGTTAGCCAACAAAACACAGTGAAACACAACTTAGTGACATTTCATTCTGAAGTGAGGGGAGAAATTATGTCATGTCATGTGTTTTTTTTTTTCAAGGCTAAAAAAAATTACCAATTATTGATAATCCAGGAGACATTGGAACCAAAATACAGATCTTATTGGTAAAGTTGAGAAAAGCTTTTAATGGAATGTAACCAACAACAGTATACTTAAGTACTGTACTATGTACGATTTTGAGGTAATTTCCATTTCCAGCTTTCTGCTTCTTGGTACTTTCAGTCCACTCCATTTATTTGATACATTTAGCTACTAGTTACTAGTTAGCTACTAGGCTATTACTCAGAACGGATGCTACATCAGAGCAGAAGTACTGCATTGTTACATTTCTTTATTTTATAAGCAATCAAAAACACTAATAAAGATGATTGGAAGAATGCTGAATATCTACCACAATAGTCAGTCTGTACGATAATCACTCTACCCCTGAACTTTTAAATAATGGGTTTTATTCTGTCTGCTAGGATTGTTGATTTCATGACTTGTTGTGATCAATTAGATCAGGTACTGGCTCTTCTCTTTGGAGTCAGAGTTCTGGAAGCAACAATTGCTCAGCGAACAAGCTGGCATAAAGCAGAGCCCAGTTCAGCAAGAACGCAGGAATTTACACTTGCATAACAAACCTTACACAATGCTTAATATGAAAGAAGCTCATGGAAATAAGTGGGTAGTTATAAAATAAAAAGTGGTTGCAAAACAATGGGATGAGCAAGGAATGGAAACAGCTTGAGTCAAAATGAGTCAAGGTCAGATTTAGAAGGCTGCTGCATCCAGAACCAACAATGATGAGAGCCATGACACTGAACAAAACAAGTATAGTTGTGGGTGCTAAAACCTAAAGAATGAGCTGAAACATGCTTGAGTTTTGTTGATAATTGTCGATGGCTTAATCATTACAGGTGACCCCCTTTAATAGTTATTTGAGCAATTGCCTCAAGACTGCCACCGTCATTCCTGTACTTAAAAAGCCTGTAGTATCGAGTCTTTATGACTACTGCCTTGTGGCTCTCTCCCCCATCGTGATGAAGTGCTTTGAGCAGAGTGCTTCTCCAGCACATCAAATACAACATCCCTGCCAGCCTGGATCCTCAACAGTATGTTTTCAGAACCAATAGCTCCACATTTGTTGCCACATCCACTGCCCACCACTCAGTCTTCAGACTAATAACAGCTCTTAAGAATAAGAACAGCAACATTTTTGTATTAAAATGCATATATCTCTACCCCGTTATCTTTTAAGTAGTGGCACCATAAGTGTTTAACTCCGGCTTTGTTAAATTGATTACTTCAGAGTAGCTGCTGTCTGTAGTTGGCGCTACTTAAGTGCCAAATATATTTCAACAGAGCAAACTAAGGCCAAATCGTCAGTTAAAGAGCTTTAGGTTGACATGTGGATATCAAGTACGTCTCAGGTGAAGTGTGCATTTCAGGCGAGTTGGGCTGTGCTTTGATCTCCACTGTCCTATCAAAGCGGGTAAGCTGTCATGGGTTTTATGGGCTGTGGCAGCGCTGACAAGTGTGACAGATTCCACTGACAGTTCCTGGCTTTGGTTGATGTATGATACAATAACCTTAAGGTTAAGCGGCCTCACTTCAAAAATATCATTCTCATCAGTCTACCCCCTTACATTACTCTGGCACTTTCTGAGCCTCTTGCTCTTTACAAAATGGATGGAAGTGAGGAAAGTGTGTCACCTTAAGTGTCCGAGCTGCATGCAGCAAAGCAGGTGAAACACCACATGTCAAAACATTTCTGTACAAGGTGTTAAAGCCATGTCAGGTGTTACAGGGGTTGTGACGATCCCAAATGAACCGGCCATTCAAATGATAATTATATGTATTTCTCATATCAGGTTAATAATTGGACGATTAGCTTTTAATAGCAAAGAATTTGAATGAGGATGAAAGGTCCCATATTATGCTCATACTTTTGGGTGTCTTCTACAAAATGTTTATGCGCTTTAATGTTCAAAGGATTTAGTGTCACTCTCAGGCTGAACACTATGTTTTAGTGCCTGTCTCTATAAGGCCCCTCTTCCCAAAAAGCCAGTTTGCCCTGATTGGTCAGCTCTCACAGGCCTGAGCAGGGTCTGCCCATCGTGTTATATGCATCAGCTCTGCTGCTGTTTTTGCAACCTTGACTCTGCCGAGGCCGTAGCCAAGGGCAGTCATTGTATAGTTGTGACATCACAACCTTACGGATGTCCTGACGGCTTGTTTCAAGAAACAGTTTCTGAATAGAGGTTGTGTGCATTTTTGTCTTAATACTTTCATAGTATTTTAAGTATACTATATTATTTATAACCAAAATAAATGGAAATCTCACTTTCTACAGCATCAGGCCTTTAAGTACTGTCGTGAAAGGGAAAAACTAAAACAGGAACAGGAGACATTTTAGTAAAAGTATGGCAACAGTAGATATTTTCACAGAGTTGAAGAAGACCATGGCTATGTTGTAGCTTTGTTAGAGAGCATCAGGAAGAAAGAGAAAAGAAGATTTCGGTGAGAAAAAAGACACAAAAGACGTAAAGTACTACATGTCGGCAATGTCAAGTAACCTTATCTTACAAGGGCTCAACAGAGTGACAAGACTCTGCAACAGATGATGATGAAGTAGAGCTTCTTTTTTAAAATACTGACCTTTAGCTCGAAGACTCTCATACGCTCAAAAACACGCACACACAGAGCACATGGGGAATGCACATCTACATCTAAAATAAAAATAAAAGTGAAAAACACGCCACACACAAAATTGTGCTTGCAGTGATAGTAATACATTCACAAGTCCTCATAAGTACATGAAGTCAGGTTCAATTAATGTTATCAAGGCTGGGGTGTGGAATGTTCTTGAAGCTGAAAAGTGAATGTGAATCTTAAACATGTTAATTTTATGTTCTGTATCATGCTTTGGTTCAGGCCCCCCGAGGCCTCGTCTCATCGTCACTATAGTGCTTCATCAGCAGGGAAAATTGGATTATGATTTGCTCTTAAGTGCTCCATCAGTCTAATTGCTTTTTACCCCGCTCAGTGTCTCAAAGGCTGCTTGGCACCTTGTGATACTCCTTCTCATGGAGGTAAAGTCAGATAAAGAAGGAATGTAATCATTCATCTTCTTTTGACATCTGAGCAACTGCACTTTGTGTCTTTATAGATATGGCAATTTAATATTGACCAAAATAAATGATTGCCATATTTTGTGTTTGATGGTTCTCCACTTAAGGTATCATCTTTTTTTATATCAGAAAAATATGTGTCTATGTGTATATGTGTGTATGTGAGAGAGCGCTAGAATTTAATGAGGCCTGGCATGTTATTATTGGCTGGTCCTTGTTGTTGATTTTTTTTCCCATGTCCTCCTCTCCATCCCTCTTCTAGGACGCAGATCAATTTCACTGTGGCCATCGATTTCACAGCATCTAATGGTGAGTGATACTCATGGCAAAGTGTGTGTGTGTGTGTGTGTGTGCGTGCGTGTGTGTGTGTGTGTGTGTGTGTGTGTGTGTGTGTGTGTGTGTGTGTGTGTGTGTGTTTGTGTGGAGAGGAGGGTCGAGGATAGATAGTAGTGCTCTTTGAATGTGGCAAGTCCGATTTCAGAATCAATCAGACCACCAAATACACACAAGCAAACGGTGCAGGCACACACACTGTCGCATATAAGTGATAGCTTTTCCTGGATTGTTCTTCCTCCTACATGCTCTGTTAGTACAGTCGAAATAAAGGTTGTAGTGGCCGTTTTAGCAAAAATTAATTAAAGCTAATTGTGTAAAAACCTACTACTTGACTTAAAGACTTTTCAGTGTATGAAAGGATGTCTTATTTTTTTCTTTTTTTTTGGGCCTGTTTGAGGAAAGTGTGTATTTCCCATTAGCTCCTTGTTGAACAGCAACTGACCAATCATAGCCTAGCAATAACAACTGAGCAATATAAGACGAAAATGTCAGCATGTGTTTCTAGCTTACAACTTAAAGTAGTAACAACAAATGTTACTCCAAAGCTTAATGAGCATTTTATTCACTTAAATACATTCTGCTGCATTTACAGGTCACAGGTCATAGTTCATGACCAGTACATCCACTGTGCAGTATTTCCCCACTATGTGGCAGCTAGCCCTGGATGCTAGCCTGATACACCAGATGGTTTGTTATACAGAACCATCTTGGATGTTGTCCTTGGAAACCGTTTGAAATAGGGTGGGCACTTTTAGAAAAATACCATCCATCTATAACCATCCATTACAGGCTAACTTAACAGTGGGAGAGCGCTAAAAGCAGAGCCTGATGGTAAATCAAACTCTCGCCAAGCCAGTCGAGAGGAGAGTGAAAAGGCTTCAGTGCTCTTTGCTCTTAATTCACTGAAGAAATACTCTTCAGTTTTTATATAACTGATGCTATAACAGCATCTACTGTAAACACATCATAGAACACAAATACCAACACCCGTTGGACCAGTCACCATTTCTGTTGTAACAGCAACATGACCAGCTTTTCTTAGCTTGTTTGCAATGTTGGTCAGACTGCTGTAATATAAGTCTCTCTTCCAGCTCTGTCAGCTGTCATGCTGCACATTATATTAGAAAACAGGACAGGAATTTGCTAAAATGTTTTAAGGAGGAGATTTACATAACTTGACTTCTAACTTCCAGTGTAGACAGGAATTTAAAAGACAAAGTTTCAGACAAAATTCAAAAGTCAGGGCACCTTGATTGCTAGAGGAACCCATGAGTTCAAGCACACCCTCACACCTAAACAGCCAAATAAGTGGATTTTCAGCATTTCCCAGAACAACATGTATTATTGTTTCAAAAACAACGTGACAGGTGCTACGTCACAGCAACACAAAGTAGACTTTCTACATAGGTTTAGGCACTCAAACTACTTGTTTAGGTTTTGGAAAGGTATCTGTTAAAATCACTACGTTATTCTGTTGCTTCTGGTAAAACCTGCATCCATTACCTACGGTTCCTCCGTTCGGAAACATCGGCGTGACGAAATTTCGCTACGTTGGTAAAATAATTGTACTCGCCGTTGACTTCTGGTTTCAAACTGAACATCAACAGCTGTCCCCTGAATAAAAGTTGTGTGCTTTTTAACGTGACCTTCCATCCCCAACCTCCCTGTAGTCTTTTTGCTCTTCATACTACACCTTCTCCCTTCCTCCTTTGCAGCCGTAATAATTACTTCAGCCACTAGATATCACAGGCAAACAACAAATGTAAATCCGGGTTGTAATACATTGTTTTTTGACCTATGTGGTTGTTTTTCTGATGAGGACAGACTCTTAACCATACTGTATATGTGCAATGTGAAAAGAGAAAGCCACAGTAACAAGACAGTGAAAATTCAATTTCCCCAAACAATTGAGATTGCCAGTCATGGTGTTGGTCAAGGTGACATACGATTTGTTGTTACACTCTGGACTCCAGATAAGATCACTTGTGTTTGTGAGTACACAGCCTGTACAGGCAAACAGCAGGATTTCTGCTATCGGACAGCAGGATCAACAAATGAAATGGGGAGCGCATGTAACCTAGAACCTCACTGGATGTAGTGACAGTAATGTTTTCTGAAACACATCCTGGATATCCAAGCTGGGCTGTTATTGCTGAAGGATTTCATGGTGTGTTATTACAGAGGGGGCATTTGAGAATCATAGTTATTGAAAAGCTTTTTAAATGCTCAATTAATTTGTCGTTCCGAGGTATCCAGTTCTCATAATTACATCCCGTTGTTTGTGAATGATTCATCATCTTTGAACAGGAAAGCTCTGCCTGGCAGGAGGCATGTTAGTTGTGATGCATGGCCGCAGCAGACGAAATCCTTTTATATACGTGATGTCATTGCAAAGGAGGAGGATGTTGCATTCTCGAAGCGTCGTCTTTGTCCCTCATCACCCACAATGATCTTGAGATTGATTGTTCGGTCGACAGGTAACCCCTCTCAGTCCACGTCCCTGCACTACATGAACCCCTACCAGCTCAACGCGTATGCCATGGCTCTGAAGGCTGTTGGGGAGATCATTCAGGACTACGACAGCGACAAGATGTTCCCCGCTCTGGGCTTTGGAGCCAAACTGCCCCCTGATGGACGGGTGTCACATGAGTTTCCACTGGTACGTCGTCAAGCTCCTCTTAGTTAACTTTCTGATTATTATTTCATGCTTTTTATTAGCAACTTCACCACAACTGAATTTCCTTCCTAATTCACTGTCCTTACTGTTATTTATGGTCTCTCCTTTTCAGAATGGAAACATAGAGAATCCATACTGCAATGGTATTGAGGGCATCTTAGAGGCATACCACCAGAGTCTGAGGACAGTGCAGCTGTATGGGCCCACTAACTTTGCTCCTGTGGTGAACCATGTTGCCAGGTGAGAATGCAATGCAGCAAATGGCCGGCTTCCACTTTTATATATTAAGTGGCAAAGAAGGACAACAGTTTGGTCTTTGAATAAATGTGAGATCTTCAAACATACGTGATCGGCCGCACCACGATTCACAGGCAAAACCGTTGCTCTCCTTTAGTACTGCCCATGTTGCTTGCACCACTGCCTTGCAGCGTGCACTGCATTGCATTGCAGCCGCTTCATAAGTGCCTTGGGAAAGTTTGTCAGCAAAATTGTAATTAATGGATAAAGCGGAGTAACTAAATCTGTGACAAAACTGTGGTGCACGAGCAGGAGAGTAGCTCCCGCCAGGTGAGAGCTGCCTTAAGGAATCATTGTTTTGGCTGGCAAAGCGCTTCTAGTGGCGCATCTCAGTGTGAGTTAGAAGTTAATATACTGTCAACATTTTCACACTGTTGTGAAAAACAATTTACAGGGGCACTTCACTACCCGTTGCAATGTAGAAGCAAAGTGTTACCTGTAGTCTTTTATATTTAGACAGGACTCAGGTAATTTTTGTTTAATTCCCATGGACTTTTTCTGCTTGTGGTTCATCTTAATTTTTACATTATTGTGAAAAGCTGCAGAGACTTTCTACACAAATAGATTAATAAAGTATTTGTATGCAGAGGGCGTAACGCGTTGTACATTGTTTTTCTGACGACAGACCCATTGACGATGATTTAATTGGTCTTTTTGTCATCAACAATTCGGAATAATTCTGTTTTTGTGCCAGAATATTAGCATATAGATAATCAAGATTATTACGGTTGTCACAATAACACTCACATTACCATTTCTTACTGCTGGTTCGGAAATGGCTTTGATTTCCTGTGCCGCTGCTTTTTCTGACCCTGTAGACAGACGATATCTCTCCTGCTCGACCAACAGGATGTAACATGCCTGAATATGAATTTAGATTGACCGACAGCTATCAAAGGAGCTGCAGATTTATCTGATGGAACAAAAAAGCAAAACACAAACATAAAAGAATACAAACTATGATACGAGCTAAGCGGATTCCTGTGCCCTTCGACATCCACCTCCACCTCTCAGTGCCGCTGCTTCCCTCACCGTCCCTTTTGTTGAGCCACATCCAAACAATCATCCATCTGATTATGCCAATGGTTTCTCGTAATTAAAAATGTCATCCTGATAAAAATGGAAGTCACTCTTTTTAAACTGTGGCAGGGAGACATGGCTGTAAGAATACACAACCGGTGTTGGTGTTTAGCATTTCAATAGGTGAACTCGAGTAGGAAGAGATTTTAACAATGGCGTTAATCCGCTAATCAAACGGTGTTGGCCAGCTTTGTTGCAGTCTTGCTTGTTTGGTCCGAACAATCACTGTGCATTTGTGAGGCATTATAGTGAGTATTATCTTATGTACAGCAATGACAAACCATATTTTCATTGAATTTCCTGTGTTGAGAGTGCCTGATAAGACATGTATTGTCATGGACTTGTTTTCTATATCAATGTTGTGATAAATCCACCCATAAATCCTGAAGTCAAATTTGTACAGCATCCGTTAATGTCTGTTTGTATCTGTATGTGTGTGCATGTGTGTGCAGGTATGCGGCTGCAGTGCAGGACGGCTCTCAGTACTTTGTGCTCCTCATCATCACAGACGGCGTCATTTCCGACATGGCCCAGACCAAAGAGGCCATAGTAAATGTAAGAACGGGAAAAATCGGGATACACAGGGCTTTACTACAGTATATGAAGTTTGATAGCATGTCATCTGGTTTAAACTAGAAGGAGATGCCTCTGAAGTCAATGACGCTTTGGAACGAAGGCTTTAAAACGATAGTCAGGTATTGAGATGAGAGGATTCACTCAATGTTTTTAAGATAAATATGAAAGTGCAGCCGGCAGTTGGTTATCTTAGCTTAGCATAAACCCTAAAAGCAGAGGAACTGCTAGCTTGGCTCTATCCAAAGGTAGCAAAACCTCCCTGTGATAACAGGTCTTTTAGAAAGCTCCCAGCAAAGAAGCAGTCGCACAGATAACCCCCCATAAAGCGGGGGACTAGCCATTGTTCCAACACACCATTATTCTGAAAACCCAATAGTCCAAAAAATGTCCCACTGGACCGAAGGCCTATTTGTCCGACAGCCATTTCTACCGAAAACAAACGCCCCAGGGGCCCATTGCTCCAAACTATACACACTCTGGGCAGTCGGTTCAGTGAAAGACGGCCCTCTTGATGGTGCTGAATCTGATAGAAATGATCAGATCTACACTGTTATCTACTATCTAGACTATCTTGGAGAGAAAATGGGCCAGGAACTAAGATCTGGAGGGACTGTGGGTAATTTCAAGGGCACTGTGGTTTTTTTTGTCAGGATGACAGACTGACAAATGGATTTTCATTTTTTTTGGGGGGGGGGGGGGACCGTTAAGGTTTTAATTAGGAGTCATTGGAACAATGGCATGGCACCTATTAAACCACAACTTGTCATTTATCTCTTCAGTTTAAGTTCGGATAGAACAAATGAGATGTAATGTGTTAATTAGTGAGCCTTAGCTATCTTCAAACAGAGCCAGGCTTGCTGTTTTTCCCTATCTTTCAGTCTTTATGCTGAGCTAAGCTAACCAGCTGTGGTCAGTAGCTTAACTATTTAAGCTTAGCGTTAGCAAACGCTTGGCATTATTTGGTAATGTACACTATTACTCAAACAATTAGTTGATTATTAATATTGATGTCATATACAAACTAATTATTTCAACACCAGTAATGTATGTTGCGTGTCTGATTAACTCTAGCCTTCCCTCTCAGACAAAAATGTGACACCCAGATGTTCATTATGGTTGTCACTCCGCTTCAAACAAAGCATGTGACAGCAGCAGTTGTTCTGCAGTCTGTAAAGAAAAAAGGAGTTGGCCTAATGGCTTCGCATAACAGACATTCTTGTGCTTTAATTGCTTGTATCAAACTTTTTTGGAGTGCATTACTCTCAAGATCAAATTAGACTAATGATTTACCTGATGACTACACCGAAGTAGCTCAACAACTTTTTTTTTTCAGAAACACAGACAGATGCTGTGAATCCTCTACTGTACTTAATGTTCAAATGTGTTCCCTTCCCTCCCATTAAAAACATATTCATGAAATTTCGTCAGTAAATTCAAAACACAATATTGTGCTTTATTTCTCTGAGCTCTCTCCGAAACCTATCCTTCTTTTCCCTCCCTGAGTTACATAGCAGGTGGCTGGCCCTTTCCTCTTCCGTGGTCCCTTTTCCCCCTCCTCTTCTTCCTCCTCAGCTCGCCACCCACAGGCACAGAACACCCAGCAGACTGGATTTAAAGGGAATTTGCGACTGTTAGTCAAAACATTAGAACAGCCACACCTTCCTTTTAAGATCTTGCCTGCTGCTCTATCTCACTGGCTTCACTCTGACTGCTTGCTGCTTTTCTCTTACTCCCCACGGATCGGGCGAAGGAGGACACACTGCTGAGGTTATATAAGTTTTACCTCATACTTATTCATGCTGGCAGGTATCTTCAAGAAAACAGAAACAGCGAAAAAACAGAGTGAGCGGAAGCCCAAACGTGTACAACTCTGCGTATGATGAATATGAACATCTGGAGTCTGTTTGCATTTGGGCGAGCAGGTGTTTTTTTTGTGTGTTTCCGTTATCTGGACCCCTGTGAGGGAACAGAGGGGGCTTATCAGTCACAACAGAATCTGCTATATCACAGAACCCCCCCTTTCAGTCACCCAGCATCCCCTTCCTCTGCTGACGACTCGGCTGCTGCCTCGTTCTCCTCCCCGTAGACTTTCATGTGTCTCTCTATTTCTCCCCCTCTCGCAGATCTAAATCTCTTTGTCTTCATCTGCTCTTTCCATAACGCTGTCACCACATTCAGTCTATAAGAAAATCACCCGCTGTCTTTGATTTCAGTCCTTTCTCATCTTCGACTGGTTATCTGTCGGCGCTTGTGCCTCATCTCTTTATCAGCGTCAGGGCCTAGCAGAAGCACACCACTTCTCAATTCACTGTGTGCCGGATGCAGGACTTTGTTGCGGAAGAGGTAAAGGGATACCTGGTGATGTGAAACAAAGAGGCAATAAGTGCAGTCCCCTCGATGAATCTTAGTCTGTATTTCTACATCATCAAAGTAATAAAGCTAAGCATATCATGCTATGACTAACAGTAACAGTTTAGAAAAACAATTTAGTTGCTGTTGGTACACCCACAGCCCGGCGCATCAATCAGCCGACTTCAGCACAGAGCAGACAGGAAGTCAGACACCGAGACAACATAAAATAACATCCGGTTAATTTTCAGAATAAAACACCCTGTGTTTATGCCAGCACAAAAATCTCAAAAGAGAGGCAAAGCGAAACAAGTCCACCCTTCTTCAAATCTTTCGGTTGGGAACTTTCGTATGCTTGTTGTTACTGTATAATTGCAATCGCACGTGATTATGTAATTACCGCAGGACCTCTTCTGCCCCGCCACTCCAGCTGTATGGCAGTGCTCCGCTGAGCCGCACTCAAAGCGGGGCCGGTGGGGTTGACGGACGAGGGAGCCCGGAGCGAAACCACAGTGGAGCCGTTCAAGCCAGTGATGTGCACAGGAGGGGGGCAGGGGGGGCGGTCGCCCCCCCTTGTGGCCCAGTTGTTGAAAAACGCGCGCTAAAGTGCCCTCTTGGGTGGAAAAAACACACTAAACTGCCACCTTGGCTGGTTAAAACATGATAAACTGCCCTCTTGGGAGGCAAAAACGTGTGCTAAAGTGCCCTCTTGGGAGGCAAAAAACACACTAAACTGCCCCTTTGGCTGGTTAAAACATGATAAACTGCCCTCTTGGGTGGCAAAAACGTGTGCTAAAGTGCCCTCTTGGGAGGCAAAAAACACACTAAACTGCCCCTTTGGCTGGTTAAAACATGATAAACTGCCCTCTTGGGTGGCAAAAACGTGTGCTAAAGTGCCCTCTTAGGAGGCAAAAACGTGTGCTAAAGTGCCCTCTTGGGAGGCAAAAACGCGTGCTAAAGGTCCCACCTGGTTGGCAAAATACAACTGCCTTCTCAAAAACGCGTGCTAATGTGCCCTCTTGGGAGGCAAAAAAATTGTGCTAAAGTGCCCTCTTGGGAGGCAAAAAACGCGTGCTAAAGTGCCCTCTTGGAGGAAAAAATGCGTGCTTCCTGGTTGGCAAAACACACTAAACTGCCCTCTTGGCTGGTTAAAATATAAACTATCTATGTGGGTGGCAAAAGGGCGTCTTTAAGTGCCCTCCTCATTGGCAAAACACACTAAACTGTCCTCTTCGGTGAAAATAAAACACTTAATTGCTCTCTTGGGTGGTTAAAACAAGTTTAAGCGCACTCCTGGTTGGCAAAACATGATAACCTGCCCTCTAGTGATGGGTGGTATGAACGCATGCTTAAGTGCCCTTGTGGTTGGTAAAACACAAGTTCTCTCTGCCATTGCGCTGCCATTGGATGGAGAATATTGATTCCAATTAAGGCATGCAAGCTTTCCCAGAGTCATTTTAAACCCTGTTTATGTTCAATACACTTTGTATGGCCATTAGCCCATATGTTCTGTTTTTTTTAAATGTATTTATTTATTTATTTTTTGCAAACGGGCTAAAAAAACTTTCTAGATTTTGTTTTCAATTTACAATTTAGGCTAGGTCATTTAGATTCATTGTATTTAGTAAATAATGGAATAAATTGATAGCAGCTAGATAGATGGTAACTTAAGTTTTAAGAACACATTCCCGTTGTTAAAATAAGTCCATTCCATCCATTTAAGTATTCAATTTTAGACACACTCTCTCTCAAATGCTCACATGTCAGTGGGGACTTAATACTGACTGAGGTGCAACCCGGCATCCTACTGTTGTGTGAAGTAGGTAGCTAATATAGCAAGCTGTCTATTAAGTTAGCAATTTTGCATTACTAAATACTAGTGTATGTAGCCTGGAAGTGCTATTATTAGGTAGAGATGCCTATCACATGTTTAAGCCTAGGCTGAGGAGCTAGCCTAGCTAAGTCTTGCGGGAATAGCTTTTTAAAGCTAGCCAGTAAAATGAAGCATTGGGTTAGCATTGCATATCAGGATTTCCGCCAGGTTTAAGTTGACCCCCCGCCAGGCTAAGCATTTGGGATTTTTTTATTCTATTTTAATATTTGAAAATGCTTTTCTTTAAAATGCCTTTTTCAAGTGCACAGCTCAGTTGGAAACATATACAGAGGCTTGCAAAAGTGTTCACCCCCCTTGAACTTTTCCACATTTTGTCACGTTACAACCACAAACTCAATTGTATATTAATGAGATTTCATGTGATAGACGAACACAAAGTGTTTTTCAAACATTTTTAAAAATAGAAAACTGAAAAGTGTGGTGTGCAAAAGTATATAACCCACTTTACTCTGATACACTTAAATAAAATCCAGTGCAACCAATTGCCTTCAGAAGTCACCTAATTAGTAAATGGAGTCCACCTGTTTGTAATCTAATCTCAGTGTAAATACAGCTGATCTGTGAAGGCCTCAGAGGTTTGCTAGAGAACATTGTTGAACAAACAGCATCATCAAGCCCAACCGGACAGGTCAGGGATGAAGTTGTGTAGAAGTTTAATAAAGCACGGTTAGAATATGAAAAACTATCCTAAGCTTTGAACATCTCACAGAGCACTGTTCAATCCATTGGATGGGAAGATGGATGGAGCCAAATACAGGACAATCTTGGAAGAAAACCTGTTAGAGTCTGTAATAGACTTGAGACTGGGGCGGAGGTTCACCTTCCAGCAGGACAACGAGCCTAAACATACAGCCAGAGCTAAAATGGAATGGTTTAGATCAAAGAATATTCATGTGTGAATGGCCCGGTCACAGTCCAGATCTAAATCCAAGTGAGAATCTTTGGCAAGACTTGAAAATTGCTGTTCACAGACACTCTCCATCCAATCAGACTAAACTTGAGCTATTTTTTGCAAGAAGGAATGAGCAAAGACTTGCAGCTGTCACTGCAGGGAAAATTGGTTTTACAAAGTATTGACTCATACTTTTGCACACCACACTTTTCTGTTTTTATTTTTAAAAATGTTTAAAAACCATGTATCATTTTCCTTCCACTTCACAATTATGCACAATTTTGTGTTGGTCTATCACATAAAACCCCATTAAAATACATTTACATTTGTGGTTGTAACATGACAAAATGTGGAAAGTTCAAGGGGGGTGAATACTTTTGCAAGCCACTGTATGTCCATGCTTCATCATAGTTTGTTTCTTTTGAGTTGTCAAATATTTGACAATATTTAAATGTGTATTGTTCCCTTTGTTTTTATCACAGAGCCCTATTGGGTGAAGAAAACACACTAGACTCCAGAAGACTATTAAGATCAAGACATACAATGAAACATTACTGTTGCAATGACTTTTATGTTGGGCCCCTTTTTGATCTATATTGAGCCAGAACTATATCTCACAGAACCAGTTTGGATTATCTGGTGCTAATTTGGTGTTAAAATGCACTAGAATACAGGAAATGGCATCTACTTCATTGAAAATGTTCTGGGGGAGGACCCCCAGACCCCCCAGGGTTTTATTTCCTTTATACATCCATGACTCTGTGTTCTTCACAGTCCAGTGTTGAATCTACACAGCTCTCGTGGATGCTGATCCTAACTACAAATTAACTTGAGTAGTCTGTCTAGTTAGTCTGTTTTAAGGCTATATAATGTGCCATTTGTATAACATATGCCCTCGGCAACACACGGAACTTAGTGCCCTCTTCAGTGGCGAGAACGCGCTGTATGTGCCCTTTTTTTCTTTTTGCCCCTGCCCTTCAAAAAGTCTGTGCACGCCACTGGTTCAAGCAACCATTGGAATTCCTGGGTTACACTCTTGGATGGCACATATGCAGTTTAAAGCAAAAATGTCAGCTGATTTACCTTTGAAACTCTCTGTCTTTTTATTAAACAAATGAGTCAGACATAGTTCAGACATCATTTCAGACATATAAAGCTTGTCGTTTATAAATGCCAACCGTCACTGTAACAGAAGTTCTTCTTGGGCACTGAGGAGCTGCAGAGTTTATTCATGATCAGACTGTAACCTGTACTGCACATTTACTGCCACTGGACAACTTCACTGCTGAACTCTCCTTTGCTCTGATCAACAACACTTGTCTGTTCTGAGCACCGTCGCTCTCTCTAGCTCTACCGCACACACGCTATGTATCACTGTCTTCTTAAAGGAGCAACTTGTTCAGCACGATGGGTGCCGTCTCAAAGACTCTTCTCATTGCGTCAGAATCCAGAACTGGCACTGCTCCCCAAAGTGGGATGACACAACTATATGGATGTGTAATGTGAGGTTTTTTTTTTTTTTGAGGTAGTCAATATGTTCTTCTTGGCTGTAAAAGTAAATACTCAGCTACCAGGCCTACTTGAGGCGACACTTGTAAGCTAGTTAGCAGGTTCTTGCAGCCTACATTGGTGCAGACAAACACACTCCTGTTCTATTCTGTACATTTTTATTCTTGTTTATTGGAGTTACCTTTAATCAAACAATCATAAAGGGGCTGCATTTTAAACAGCAGCCACAGGCAGTGACTGCAAAGGTGTCCCATAAAAATACATTGCTTTCACCCGTCGTGTACCTCTCTGTTTACACAACATGAACCGGTTTAGGCATCACTAGTGTAGGACTCACATTCCTACATTTCCTGTAGGAAATAATTGGCTGTTAATTAGCAGGATATATACATTTGGTTGGAAAGTTATGCCAATGAAATAACAAATAATGTGTATATTGAAACCATTCCTTTACATTCAATTAATTTGGCAGACAAATATCAGTATATTTGTTTTCATGACAACTCAAAAGTCTGTGCTGCCTTGGCACAGATATGTGTTCTCTGAGTGGTGTCTTGTTGGAACATGAATGTGATTAAGTTCATTCAAGATCGAAGCTGTTGAAGTGACATGAGGCGGTGCCAATAAATAAACTGAGCCTATTCTAATGGAGAAAATCAACAAAATGGATTGTCATGAATAATTTCAATGTGTGCCTTGATAGTTAACTGACAGCATTAATAAGTATTTTGAAATACTTTTATTTAGATTTAATATCCTGACTTTTTTTAAAAATTCTTTTACACAATTCAGTTTTTATATTGTATGTGACAGCTGCTGATCATTCCTGATGTGCTCATCAAACAACTAGGTTAGGGTGAGGCCAGTTTACGGCAAATATCTGTTGAATATCACCTAGTGGTTCCTGGTTTTAGTGCTCTCAACCGGCTGCTTTAAGCTTTCCTCTGAGATAAGCTGTAGTGACTCAGTAGACCCTCTGTGCTGACAGGACAGTCCCCTCTGCAAACATATATCTATAAACCTCTTTGTGTTTTACATGTGCACAGTCGCATATGCAATAACATACAGAAGCCCATGCACTACATTTGTGTTCAAGCAGCGCCTTCATAGCGGGTTGTTGGTGTAATGAGCGTCGACTGGCGCTTTGTTTTGTTGTCTCATTACACTGGATCTCGGCTGCCAGTCAGGATGACAGGAGGATGGAAAAAGTGGGGCATGGTGGATTGCCAGGTTATTTTTGGTGGCGTTTGATGTTTTCATGTGTGCGCGTATATCCAGCTACACACATACGCACGTGTGTCTCTGCGAGTGTTTGTGTGTGCGTGTGTGCGTGGGCGGACAGTCACTGACAGGAGCTGTGTTGAACACTGATAATCGGGTTGATGTGCTGCAGCTGAGGTGGTGTCGACAGAAAGTGCTCTCGTCCCCGTGGCAAAACAGGGTTCCTGATTTGCCACGGTGCGTTTGTCTTGTGCCTGAGAAAAAGCTGCACTTGTTATAAGTGCTTTGTGAAAATATGTGACTGCGGAAAACTCATTACGCATAATAGCGGCCTCTGAATTGAGTATTTATGTTGCCATCTATCCTGAAATTACAATAACAGACACAAACTTGGACTGTCAGAGTGCAAGTGCAGTCATTGTCACTCAAGCAGAATGCAGAGATATTCACTTTAGATGCATGTAATACAAATCTTTCCAAGAGAATGAAAGAAGCTGTTTACGGAGTATTATCTTGTGTACTCGTATGGGTGAATTTAGGACTGGTTTGGCTGATATCACTATCAGGACATTGATTTATCATATTTCTGGCTAATTAATGAAATAGAACAATTATTTTTGTGATGCAATGCAATGAACATGATTGCACATGATGCAGTAAAACTGTTATGTATTATATCAGATGCAGTGTGCCATTGTCAGGAGGTTGTTATCCTGGTCTATATCGGCGTTTGAGTGGGTGGTGCGTGTCAAGTGGCATTCACATGACTGCCATGATCCAAAGTTTCCCAGCAGAACATTGCACTGTAATGAGATGATCAGTGTTGATCACATCAGGTGTCAGTGGTTTCAACGTTGTGACTGATCAGTGTATCTCAAAATCTATTTGGTGGATTGGTACCAGTGTTTCTACAGACATTCATGAAA
This sequence comes from Diplodus puntazzo, assembly GCA_963678695.2. NCBI lineage: Eukaryota > Metazoa > Chordata > Actinopteri > Spariformes > Sparidae > Diplodus > Diplodus puntazzo. The sequence continues at coordinate 22,443,570 of OZ023157.1, read as the reverse complement.
GGTTAGGATCATATTATCAAAACTCTACATACCATTATATCCTGACTCACAGCCTTACGTCTTCCATAAATGTTGCCATCTATTTCGCCGTTTGACTGAACGCATTAGAGGGACTAACAGCAGTGCTGTCTGACTCGAGGTGTGGCTTGGGAGTGGCTGGGCGGGTGACTGAGGACGGTTGCTGTACTCACTGAGGTTGGCACCTCCTCCCTCTCCTTCTTCTCCCAGCTCACAAATGCCACCATAGCTTCACCAGCTTCTTAGAGTTTATCTGTGTAATGTGAAAACATGGTTCTTTTGGCAGGTTATCATTTCTTCAATCCAGGCTGGGAACACTGGGGATACGTTTGATTAGCTGTCAAAACAGCTTGAGCACTGATACTACTGACCTGTTGGCCCGGTGTCTCGGGGACACGCCGTTAGTTTTGTCAGTGAGTTTAATCTCCACTTTGGTCTGATAACCAGCATTCAGCGGGCAAACACAAATTGTCATTCCAAGATAAGAGCTGAGGAGCATTCATACGGCAGAAAATTGGATTCAGGGACAGAAGACGTCTCGGATAAGGATAGCAGAGACAAAAACAACTTATATTCTAGTATCTCCCTGTTTCGTCCTCTTTCTGTGACTCCCTGACTCTAACTTGCCGTACCTTTCTCTCCCGATGCCTTGCTTTATTAAAGGTTATTCAGCTAGTTAAAGAGCGAGACAGAACATTAGTGTGGCTGTAACCTGTGTGTGTGAGCATGTAACTGCTATAATGTTGGATATACAGTAATGAGCACTACAGGTCAGTGGTGATGTGGACAAGCTTTATTCCTCTCTTTGAACAAAAGAAAAATGAGCATGTGTGTGTTAGAAAAATAAGAAAATGTTTTTTCAATTGTTCCTTTTTTTTGTTTCATTTCTGTGCAGGGGGCCAAGCTTCCCATGTCCATCATTATAGTTGGAGTGGGTCAGGCTGAGTTTGACGGTACGGTGACTTTAATTTCTTTACCGGCTGCATGAATGTAATTCAAGTTATGTCATATGGTGAGCACACGCAAGAGATTCTGGAAATGAAAACATCTCCTAAAACAGATTAAAGCATGAACCAATAATTGACATTTTAATTCAAACAACTCATTGTTGACACAGCCAGCGTTAAGCTCTCTGGCACTTATTCAGAGAAATATCCCGAGAGAGAATTACTGTACAAAGTCATTTGAGTCAGAGAAGGAAATGCGTTGGTGGATGCAGACATAATTGTAGAAGAAACGGCTGAGGTTAATTGCTGGGTTTGCAGTGCTTAGTTCAGATGATTCTAAATTGCACACAGGCTACAGTAAGGGACTTATTAGTTGATTAGACGTGTAATAAATATATATAACAGCTGCACAGCCTAACATTCTCTCTCCTTTTCTGATGCTTAAGCAAAGGTATATGGTGTTAATGTTATGGATGATGACTGAACCTTTACATCAGTAGTTAATCAACCTTTTCTCTGCTCTGGAGGCAGCTGTTTTTGCTTGGTTCTCACTCTGAGTTTGTTTGTGTGAACTTGTGTCCTCCAGCGATGGTGGAGCTCGATGGTGATGACATCAGGATCTCGTCTCGGGGGAAACTGGCAGAGAGAGACATTGTTCAGGTGACTGCACTTTACAACACAAAAGAAACTCTCCACTGTGCAGACTTAGACTCTGTATTTTTTGGGCGACAGTGTTTCTAACGATAAGCAACATTTATATGCCACATTTTTCCATTTGTGTTGGGCGTTCACACTCACAGTTGTGCTGGGACATTAAAATGTCTGTTTCTGGCAAAACACCATCTGTCGCCACTGACGACTCTAAGAGATCTGGACATCTGTGTGTTTCCTGTGAATTCTCATGGGGACAAGAACACTAAAAAGTTGGATATTGTTTTCCACTGTCGAACTTTTTGTGTTAGCCGACTGATCATCATATGCTTCTAAAGTCAAAACTTTTACACATGAATATGTGTTTACAGGTCTTGCCATTTACTACTCCAAGTGTAAAAAAATGTGTATAAAGCCTTTCACGGTTTCAGAGGAAGCTGCATCTGATAAATTATCTCCAGTGATGTCACTAAGTGGCCAAGTTGCATTGTGGTTAACGTAGGCACCAGGTTTTGAAATGCCCTCCACTGCTCTAGTACAGTAATCCTACCACTGTTATACCCTTGTTGGACAGTTTAAATACAAATGATCAAAATCGATATAAAAGAACCAGAGCCATAGACATTTTTATTCTACACATTGATTGATTGATTGATTGATTGATTGCACTTTAATAATCCCCAAGGGGAAATTCATTTGCCGCCAAGCCACCACACACACACAACAACATACATCAACAGGACAGCTGACACTGAAGATAGAGCACAGTCCACCACACACTACAACAGCAAATAATGCACCATACATAGGCACTGGAAGGACACAACAAACACAGCAATATCCCAACATAAGTTACAACAACCAACAAAATAAGTCATAATCAAGGGTATAATTCCTAACACAGCATAAGTTACAACAACCAACATCATAAATCATAAACAAGGGAATAATTCATAACAATAGCATAAGTTACAACATATCAACAGCTCTTGTTAAAGAGTGTGATTGCTGTGGGAACAAAGGACCTCCTAAACCTCTCAGTGGAGCATCTGGGTAGGAGGAGCCTTTGACTCCTGCCACTCTTATTGAAGATGTTGTGCAAGGGGTGGTCATCCCTTGACAACACACTCCTCATCTTCCTTATTACCCTCTTCTCTAATATTTCCTCCACAGAATTTGGGCATGAACCAATGATGGAGCCTGCTTTCCTTATCATCTTGTTAAACCTGTTCCTGTCCTCAACTGTTATACAACTGCCCCAACACACAACAGCATAAAAAAGGACACTTTCCAGTATCTCATGGTAAAATATGTTTAAAATAGGCCTACCTATATCAAATGCCCTCAGTTTCCTAAGAAAAAACAATCTAGACTGGGCCTTCTTGAAGGTAACTCTGCTGTTCTCCTTCCAGTTTAATTTAACACATGTAGTTTCCTTTTCAAAACCTGGTGCCTACATTACCCACAATGCTACTTAGACATGGAGTGGCAACGTCAAAGCCAATTTGTCTGATTATGTGCAGCTTTCTCTGGAGCCACAAAAGGCTTTGTACTACTTTTTCACATATGTCAGATGGCTGCCAAAGACCTGCAAACACGTGTCATTTTTTGTTTTTGATTTGTTAAATTTGTGGTGGAGTTACCGTTTAAGTGACTGAGTAGTTGGCAAAGAACGGAATCCAGGGTTTGCCAAAGTGGTTCGCAGAGGTGAGACAATGCCCAATTCAGTTTATGGTATTTAATGCCAATTATTTTGGCAAACAACTACTGCACTTACCAAATTGATTGTATGACGAGATGTGTCAGGTTACAGTGGTTTACCATGTTTGCTTGAGAAGACTCGAGGGGAAACCTTGATGTGCAATGACTCAAAAATGCAAAACAGGAGAAAAAAATTCAAGTAATCTTTTATCAAACCCTTGCAGAAAAACTTATCTTTTCACTCATTTATTTCCCCTCACTCCTGAGGGAAGCCAGAGCACAGGATTAGTAACAGATCAGCATCCTAAAGCTTGCAGGATCTGGCAAATGTTGACTAACATGGAGGCTTAAACATGAGCCCTCTGGATTTCTCCTTTCAGTGTACCACCCTGCTCATAAAAACCTACTTGTGAACATTATCAAAAAGTATTTAGAGCTTTTCATGAATCACTACAGCAATAGTCCAAAAACCCCAGATGGTGTTGTGCTAGACAGAGAAAAAACATATGTTTTCAAGTCCTATGTAACGTTCCATTAAAAGGACAAAGGTTTCTAAATTGGATTATTCATCAAATCATTCTTTATCCGCATGAAGATTAAGTTACATCTGTATATACGTATACTTATATTACACTTTGTTCTCTTCTCCCTCAGTTTGTACCCTTCAGAGATTATATGGACCGGACAGGCAACCACGTGTTGAGCATGGCCCGGCTTGCGAAAGACGTGCTAGCAGAGATCCCCGACCAGTTCATCTCTTACATGAAGAGTCGGGGGATCAAACCCAATCCAGCACCACCTCCATACACACCACCTGGACACACACACCACCACACACAGATCTAAAGCCCTCGCCTTGGCTTTTCACTGACGACTGACAGCATGCAGCAGCCACTCAGAGTCCAGTGGGAACTCTCTGCCTCCTGTTTCTTGTTGAGAACAGGAGCTGACGCACCAGGAAGTGGATGTTGAATTGTGTGCCGTATCCTCCGAGAGACTATTGGAGCAGCATTTTGTTGGTTTTTAATTTTTGGTTTTCTGTGATATATTTATTTGGATGATTTCTCTTAAAGAGAGGCTGCAAACTTTCCAGGACTTTGTTGGTGAAAGCCTTTTACTCGACTCCGAGGCAGTGACTGTTTCATGTCTGATCTGACAGCAGGTTGGTTCAAAAAGGTCATGTTGTGGTTAAAACTTGTGCCTGTCTGTGGTTGTTTCTCTAGGTGTATCAGGACACATGAACTTTGACCTAAGCCTTGCTCGTCAGTCATCGGTGTGGCCTATTACAGTGATATTTTTTAGACACCTTTTCCCTTCTGGAATTAGTTTTTATATTTGGGGATTATCTCCTGCTAATGCATTAGCTCTGATGGAGGATCACAGTTTATTACTTTGAACATTAATCAGGCTTTTCATACCATGAGGTGTCACATCTTCTCTTCTTTATTAGGTAAATGTTTATAAGAGCATGTTGTATGAGAATTTAATTCCCCCTATCTCAATATATTTATACTAGAATGTTATTCAGAGTGGCATGGACATATGATAGATCAGAAATTTTATCCATTTTGAAGTGGTCACAAGTTATTTTTAAGTGATTGCTTATTAAAAGCACAGGGCAAATCGTCCTTATACCAAGTACACATTATCACATGCTATCAGATTAATCATTTATTCATTTTGAGTGCTGCTATTCATTGTTTCTAAAGAAGGTACCCAGTTCATTCGTGCAAGTCAAGAATCTTTGTACTGCAGCTGGGTCGATATCCAACATCTTGACCCAGGCTTGTTTAAAGGCATATAGTATGCCAAGGATTTGTCAACTGCTGTTATCAACTATGATGCTTATGGTTGGCGAGCCATTTGAATTAGATCTGAGAATGACACTCAATGATAATCTTTTATTCTCAAGAATCTTTGATGCTCTGAAAAATTGCAAAGAGCCAAAAGAGAAAAAGAAAATACAGGCGTACACCACCACATACTTCTAGTGGTATGTGATGATGGAGAGGGATTACTTTTGTATGAGCCCATATTTTTTATTTTATTTTATTTTATTTTATTTTGGGGGGGGAAGTATGTCTTTAAGGTTATCATTCAGTAAGTGGCCAATTGCTCACTGGCACACAGAGAGAACTCCACTAAAGTAATACTGGTGGGTTGATTTGGGGAACAGTTATTAATTAAGGTCCATGTCTAATTTTTCCCCCCGGGGCCTAATAGCTAGTGGATCCGAGCCCTGACTATCCCCAACACACCAGCTCTGCAATCCAGTGACTCTCATGTCAGTGCAAATCCGTAATCCCCCCAGCAGCCATGCATCAGCAGCCACATAACCTCCGTGGTCATAGACTTCACGCTGTGAGTCAGTACGATCACAGCCACAGCGTTCCTCCCTGGAGATTTGTATTTTACACAGCTCACAGCTCAGTACGTGCTGCTGTGTATTACATTTCTCTGCTGGGGGACAGTTCAGAAGTGGTCTGCAGAGCTTTAGGATTTTTGTTCACTGCATTCAGTACATTCAGTACATAAGTAATTATTTCATGTGTTCCTCTTCAATACCGCAGGGTAAAGAGGAATCCTTTTCCTCAGTTTAGTGCAGAGAAAGAAATCCAAACTTGTCTCACATAGCAAATCTCATTTTACCACATCAGTGACTAAGCTTGTAATTTGAGATGCATCTTTGCACAATGATGCCATAAAATCCATAACAGTCATGGGTCACCTCACAAGAAATGCAGAGATCAAACTCAAGGAATTTAAATAGAATATGATGTGATGTGTTGATCAGTAAGTCCCAGGGGTCCTTTGTTTAAAAGGTCTTATGTTCCCCAGCACTATGATTAGTATTTGACCTGAGCACAATAACAGATAAGAACATAGGGCGTTGGGAACATAGGAATTTGGAAACATAGGACGTTGGAAACATTGAAACGTGGGAACCCTATCAGCGTAAAAAAGGGGGGAAATATGACTTTTGTAACATTGGAACTTCAAAACATAGGCCCCTGGGAATATGAGAACTTGGGAATATAGGACCTTGGGAACAAGGGTCCCTAGGAACACAGTACCCTGGGAACATAAAAACTAGTGAATAAGGGCGTTGGGAACATTGGACCCCAGGGACATAGGAAATGAGGAATATAGGAATTAAAGAGTGTAGGAATTTGGAAACATAGGATCTTGGGAAGCGTATTTAATAGTAGTTGAGAGAGTTTTTGATAAAGAGTACAGAATACAGTCACACTCCCCATCATGCCCATCACCTCACAAACCACATAGTAATTATCCTCTGTCACATAGAAGGAGTGTTTCTATCCAATTTAGTTTCTTTGGTGATTCTCTGACTGATCAGGTCAAATTTTCAATCCATCAAATACCTGTATTTAGGACCAAATAAATTCATAAAACAAATAACTTTCCTACCAGCCCCTGCTTACAAACTAAAGTAAGATGGTGAACATAGTTACCTGTTAAACGTTCGAACGTTGGCATCATCATTGTGAGTATGTTAGCAATCTTTAAAAAGCCGCTGGCATTGCTGTAAGACTGACATAAAGTGCTTCTAAATCTAACATCTGCTTTTTCAGTTTTTGTCACTGTGTCACCACCTGTCATTTTCCCTCTAGTTTCGTTATTATAGATTTCCCAGTTTCACTTGGTTTTGCTTAGGTTGATACCCCGACCTTCATATGCCCCTAATTGTTTCAGGGAATAATCAAACACAAAAAAAACCTGACACTACGATATGTATAATAGGCCCTAAAAGGTGTATTTTCCTTTTAAACTGACAAAATAATGCAGCAGCAGAATTGATTTGAGCTGAAAAGGTTCTCTTCGTGTCTAATGTAGCAAACTAAAGGCCTTGATAATGTGAAAGGCAGTCACTTCATCTCATTGAGTCCTGTTTTGAAAGCAGTTCAGGTGGATACATTTAGCTGTAAGGTGGAGGACATCATGAGTTAATGGTCAAAATGGCAAGCAGCAATTTGCTTGTAAATCTTTTCATGTAAGACAGGGGAACAGCTGACAGTGATAAGTTAAGAGTTGACTCATATTCAAATATAAAGTGTATGTAACAGCTGGTTTGCGTATAGATCGGACAGCACTTTGTCATCAAGAGGACTGCTTATTGTATATGTTTGATATATTTTTTGGGAATACTACTGTTTTAAAGATATTTATTTATTTTGACAAGCCACTACACATGTCTGTGTCTGTCATTACGATGACTTAATATCCTCTTCAAGCTCTGATTTTATTAGTGTGATGGATTGACAGCATGTTTTTCTTGGGGTACATCAAAGTGTTGACCCACAGTGCCGCCATCTGTAAAATAGGAACCAGCCCAACCAGATTACACGCATGTCAGTGCCAACCATGGCAGTACGTACTGTGGACTGTTTGCTATTTCTTCTCTCTCGTGCCTGGTTCTCCAAACATTTCTTGTCTACGCCGTGGTTAAAAACTGTAGCTAATTAGCATGTTACAGTTTACACTTTTTTTTAAATAGTTTTTTTTTGTCTAATCCCGCAGTTTCTCTTTGTTGTTTATATCTCTGAGTTTTCTGATTTGCATGAATCCCTACTTTCCTTTAACTGGGTTTTTATTGTACATGATTATTGTCATATGGTGGGTTGTGAAATGCTTTGTATTGGATTGCCTTAACTGAAAATTATTAAAAAATGACTACTTTTATAAAAGTTATTGGAGCGTTTGTACTTTGATTTCAGTGGTCAGTGTTATAATTTGTTACTTAAAAGACGCAACAATGTGATTAACTTGAGAAAAAAAAATGGAGTCATGCTGCTGGTTGCTGATTAGCTGAGAGGGGTTGAGAGCCAAATGCTTGAGGGAAACTTATGAGTGGGCAAACTCATAAACATTCACATTATTCAACACTTCAACATAATACCAATAAAAATAAAAAGCCTGTACATGTTAGTGGTTTTGTAACAGAACAACATCCTGTTAGGGACAAGGCATCAGTCATGTTGTCTGTTCATTTCTATATTTTTATCATCAAAGTTGTTGAATTTCCACAAAAAAATACATGGAAGAGTGCTGTGAAATCAGAATTGCCTAACGTTAAGGGGTCAATGTCTCTGAGAAGTTTATTGTCCTTTACTGAATGACGATGTTCCTGCATTTAATTTGTAAATTGATATGAGGGGTCAAGTATGCATTTAACAGAGCTTGAATTCGGCCAGTTATTATGGATTGGATTCCAATGCCAGGTTTAGTTAGCTATCGAGTCATTTTGACTTGAACTCAAGTCGGCTCAGGTCACTGTTCTACTGACTTGCAACTTGATATAAATGACTGAAGACTCAACATGAACTTGGAAGTTAAAGACTTGTGACTTTACTTCAATCATGACGACTTGAATCACTGTTTAACAATGATGGGAAGGTTTTGGGTTTTTTTCAATTGCAAAGAAAAAAAACATATATATAGTTGTTTTTTGTTTGATTTCATTTATTTCAATGAATATCCAATATTAGAATACATTTAATCAGCTTGGGACTCGCCTTGACTTGACACAATCTGTAACTTGACTTTGGACTTGCTTGGAACTTGGACCATCTGACTTGAGTCACATGTCTGCCATGCAGGGGCGCCGCCAGGGATTTTGGGCCTCATGAAAAAAAATCTAGTTGGGCCCTTGTATAGGTTGCCCATGTCTCAAAGGGCCCCCTGTCAGTGCCGGGCCCTTGGAATCGTCCTAACCTTTCCCCCCCTGGCGGCGCCCCTGCTGCCATGTATGTTACATACAAGGGAGTTTACGATAGTCACCGAATGCTTAGTTGTGGTTCCATAAAGTTGGTTTTAACTTACATTATTTTTCAGTCTTTTCCATTGAGGAATAGGACCAGGGTATTAAAAAAATCACTTTGGATATCATTTTTAAATTGAAAAAGGAGAATGTAAAAATCTATTTACATTCACTCCTACTGCCTAATATCAATGACAATCAAAACACCCCTCTTTTATCCTCACAAAGATGTTCTTAATGCACAAACATGGTCAACTTCTTATTCTTCTTCTGTAAAAACTAATAAGAACCAGATTAAAGATGTTTTCCTTTAATAAGAGCTGTGTTCTTGATTTTAGCTTCTCCATCCAGAAGTGGTAGATAATGTGCAGAAGCGACTTGGCTTTCAGTCCAATCAGCTCATTACAATCAGTGTAAGATACTCGAGATGCAAAATGATAACATGAGAATAACCATTATCTCTCTTAGATATAATCAGTGAGCGCTAATGATGACAGATTTCTGCAAACGCCTCGTAATGAAAGGTTTGCCACTGGCGTAATCAGTCCTTCTATTCATACAACACAACTCTGCTTCCAGGTAGATGTTCACAGTGTACCCGACCCACTGCATTCTATTTCCTTCTTTTTCAGTGTATTTGTAGTCCTGGATAACTGGCGTTTTGCTTGATAGATCTGACAGACTTTTCCAATAAATGAAGAGGCCACCTTGTTGTTAAAAATTAGACCTGAAACATTCACAGACAGGAGACAAATTGACAGAAAAGAAAAAAAAAAACAGAATCTAAAAAGGATTAAAACGTAACAATGCTTTCATCATAGAAATCTTTGCCTAATCCCAATGATGCTAGACTCAGATCCCTGCACAGGTAGGACCAGTGTTTATACATTCAAATGAACCCATGCCTTAATGTCCTTACTCTTCACTTTCTAATATCTTTCTTCAACAGTATGTTGAAGATTCAGTAAGTAAGTAAAAGTCAAAGACAAAAACACATTCATACAGCCCATTAAGTCTAAAATAAGACACTGTTTTAAAATCTGTGCTAATTGGATCTCCTTCCAAAAACAAATGCAAATGTCTTATCAAACTTAATTGCATTGTTTACCATCACTCTTCGACAAACTACCACTTGTCTTTGCAGGGCATGCAGACAAAGTTCCAAACAAACAAGAGCAGTTTCTCCCACACCGAGCTTGGAGGAAACTTAGAAATGGCTTCAGGTTCTTTTCCACCTTACGCAGGATTTTCCTTCGTAAATTATTCAGTTTGCATCATGTCTTGTCTCAGCAGACTGTGGTGGGTGTGGCGACAGCTGTCACAAAACTGATTCGAACCCTGAATATAATCCTGTTACATAAATATGTTCACCTCAGCTGACAATAACCTCCCTCAGTACTATTGCTGTCAAAATGCAAGTGGTCTATTTGCTCCTCTGAAAATGCCTTATTATAACAAATAAAGAGTAAACACAAACAGCCGTCGCACCAACGTTTTCTCATCCTTTCATCTTGTTTTTAAAAAAGCGTGGGATTTAACTGAGCTTTCCTGCCCACATTTTAAGTGGAATTTGCTGTCTGGAAGGGATTCGCTTGAACACAATCCAGAGATTTCTGGGTTATATAAAGTTTCTGGGTCAAGAAATAACAAGATAGGGGAAAAGAGTAATTTCCAAAGTTTTTTGGATGGACTGTTCTGTACTTGAGAGGCTACCATATAATTCACAGGGTGGGAGAATAATTCCAACAGACTGAAACTAATGAGCATGAAAGGTTATCCAAATAATGGCTGGATAAATAAGCTCTGCTGTTATCCTCCCCAAATATCTGTTTGGTGTTGTAGTCTTTGCTGCGTTGCTCCTGCATGTCAGAAAGTATATGTGCTTGCTTTCACAATAAGTTTTGTATCTATAATTCCCAAACAACAAACTCAACTTTACAAAGTGAAGGGACTCTCAAACACTAAGAACACAAAAGGTTAAACTGATCTTAGACTACTTTACCTAACCAAAAGATGCTTTTTGGGAAACATCATGCCACCCATTTATATGACAAGCATACAAATGTATATTAAAGAAAAGGTATTGACAAAGCATTCGCTGCCAGTGTAGGCTACTCTACATTTTTTTTTAAACATAATACATCTACAAAATGCACAAAATTATCTATTTTCCTTCTTTTAAAACCATTGTTATGATTGTGAATCGATTTTAAAATGGTTGTCCGATCCAAAAGGACTGTTTTGTTTATCTTTGTGTCAGAATTCTGGCTGTTGGTTCCAGCTTTTGCCAAAGTTTGTAAGCCAAATAGAAAAATGCCATTGTTGTCTTGTGATATCTGCATTTTTCTTCAGCAATCAAGAGTTTTGGTATTTGGCAAGAGTTGGTTTGTGGGGGGAAAAAATGCGAATTTGGCTAGTTAGCTGGGGTTAGCAATGCTAATGTTTGCTAGTGTTAGCACAGTTGACATTTGCTAGCTAGCTAGCAAATGTCACATTTAGTGGCTGATTGTTATAAATTACACCTTTAACAGACAGAAAAGCCAGTGCCATCTATTTTTATCTTACTCTCAGCAAGAATAAAATAAGCATGTTTCCCCAAACCAGTAAGTAATTTAACCCTGACCCTAATAATTCAACCTTTTGGATTGGGACATTCTTAATACTATACAGTCAGTTTTCTTGTTAGTCACATTATAGACAGAAAAAATCAAAAAGCAAGAGTTTGAAAATAAGATTAAGATTAAGTCAGCCTCCTCTACAAGGTTTCCCCTCCCCCTTTACTCGGGCCACTGAAGTGTTTCACTGAAACAGTTTGCCACGTCTATTTTAGTTCACACAGATTCGCTCTTTGCCCTGACAGTGTTGTCTAATGCATGGCGGGCATCAAACAACACTTGTGTTTTGGCACAGAACTGCTGATTGGCCTTTAACCCTCCTATGGCAGTGCTGTGGTCACACTCATGCTGCTGCTGTTGTGTCAACGATCTCCCACAAATGAGATGAAGATTGCAGATGCAGCTGGGATTTTAACAATTATCTGACTACTGCCAAGCAGTTATATGACTTGGCAAACGCTGGAGTCATGAAATGAGATGCTACCAACGCAGATGTTAACTGAGCCCTGAACACACACTCTCAGCAGCCAAAGCCTCATATTACTTTGAATGTAAACTTATTCAGAAATGTCACCTTAAAAAATGTCTTGACCAATAAGTATATGAAACATTTCCCCTGAATTACTATTACAATCATCAATCATCATTTCTCTGCCTGTGTTTTCTCTCAACCAAAAGATTCAAAATAATTAGACTACAGCCCGCACAAAGACAAAACATTAGTAAACTATTTAAACTGTTCTGACATGATTACATAAAGTGACAAATCTCCTCAATAATCATTTTTACTATCCAGAGATCGGCGAAGGTTTCTGTTAAAAGCAAATTTGTTTGCTGCCTCAGTCTGTCTCAGGGCAGTTTTTAACTGGGTAGGGATTCAAAACTGCTCTGAACATTTGTCATGCGGCATTCTTGTCATGACTGCATCATCCTTCTCTTCTGTGTCTCAGTGTGTTTATCTTGTGCTTGTCTTCTATGGCCCTCTTCTCCCACATCTGCACTCTGGGGGTCTTCAGCCCAGAGAAGTTTAGAAAATGGATGGATGGATGGATGGATGTTCCAGCAGAGACGACAGTCACCCCCAGTCATTTGTCAGATTGTCTGTGTTGTTCTCAGTTTGTTATTTATATCAAACCAGCACATCACATACTGCAAGAGTTTGTTTCACGTCTGTTGTGGAATGGAAATGATAAGTATGATCAGGAAAATAAACTTTCGTACTGTTACATTCCACCACAGCTGCTGTGGCCTGGAAACCCTAAAGAAGCCATTTGAGGGGGGGGGGGGGGGGCGCAAAGATAGGTTTAACAGTCCTGAGGGAGTTCAATGAACTACAAGACCTCACCGTCTATGCTCCTGTTCCTCCTGGATGTGTCTGCTGCAAACTTACAAGTCTGGTCCCTGTGGCTACAGCCTCTGGGCAGTGAAAGAAACTGCAGATAGAATCATACAAGGTCAGGCTCCTCTGCAGGGGAACTGGCTTCACTCTGCTTGATATAAAGTGAGAAGTTCAAGACTTTCACACAGCTGCTCCTCTCACATGCCAGCTGAGGTGATGTAGACACCTGGTAAGGATGCGTAACCTTTGGAGAAGAGTCTGGCATGACCTACATTAGGAGCACCCCGGGGTAGAGCCACATGAGAAGTGGAACTGGAGCTGTAGTTTGTGGAAGTTTCGATATCACACTTGACAGGAATCGTTGAATCAAGGGGGAAAAAAAGTTTATATGTTCAACTTTCCTGAGCAGCAGATCAGATGGTTTCCAAAATTACTGGTGACCTTTGTCTGAATGCATCTTTGTCTTCTCGGAGGATAAGGGAGTAACATTCCTTAAAAAATCTGTTTTAGGTTTTATTGAATGTTCCTATCGGTTGATGGTTTGTTGCCAGAAACTGATCTCACAGTGAGACAGATTTCAAACCACCTGTTCAGTATCTTGTAAAACAAAAATTTGGGGCGAAAAGAGGCATCATTTCCACATTTCTTCTATGTCAGACGGCGCCAACAAATAAGGAAAAATGTTTTGATTTGCCATTTGAAAAGGGCACTCGAACACAGATAAAAAGGGCAGCAGCTTTCTTCCCCCGAACCCCAAACTCCCTCCCATTCTTGCTACTGGATATCACAAACAATTTAATACATGTGAGGCGACACGGAGAGGTCACAGCGTCCGGAGATGTTCAGCTGGAACCATGAAGCCAAGACCAGTTTCGCTATAACTCAAAATGGAAATAGCCAACATGTTAACGAGCAACTCCATGTCAGATAAATGCAACTAGACTGTGTGAGTTTAGGGATCAATTCATGAGCACAACTGGGAATTAGAGAATAAGCCATGCATTATCCTGAGTAGTCAATAGGCCATTTCACAGTTTCCTAACTTTCCATCCAATTATCTGGAGGTCTACACTTTAAGGGTATATAAAGAGGAGGGGAAGTGAGAGCAGTGATGAGAAGAGGATAATTAGTAAGAGCAACAGCAAGCAAGTAGCGCCAAGAAGTGTTTAATCCTTGAGAATTAATGAATGCACTTGAAAGCCCACGTCTGTTTCCAAAAGATGATAAACAAATCAGAATACAAATTTTTTAAAAATGAGCTGCCGACCTCACTCTCAATCACAGTCCAACCTGGGCTCAGTAATTCATGAACTGCATGCTCACCACTGCATTGTTTCAAATGTTTCTTTTTATTTTGAAAGTGTAACCGGACGTGTAAATGTATTATTGCAAACTTGACCGTGGGATGAGCGTGCGTCCTGTTTTATGCCTCAGCGAGGGAAGACGTGACACTGACACGGTGGCCCAGCAGGTCTATTACATGCTTTGGCATTAGACCTGGTTGTTCATTGCACAGAGTCAGGGGAGTGGATCCCAGCTAAGCTGAATCGAATTGAAAGCTTCTCCTCTCTAGCTTCTAATTTCCTTTTGATACTAATTCCACAGCCAGAGAAATGACTCCCTTTGGTGCTACTATCACGTCGCCAGAAAACAAGCTGATGATGCCGGCAGCGGCGCCCCACTGCCAAACATCACGAGCCTCAGTGTATGGTGGCAGTCGCACACAGTCGTGTCAGGTCCACGGTAAAGGCACTCCCAGTTTAGCATTCTGCCCCGACTGAGTACTGAGACCTCTTTATCTGTTAGTTATAAACTGATGAAAACATTGCCCCTGGGTCACAGTTATTGATGTCATATATTCTTAAGTCTGTTAATTCTCTGCCAAACTGTCTGTGTCGATGTACTGCTCTATTTTCTTGTCTAGGCTGCATGTCTAAGTGTATTTAACCATCAGCCTGCTTTGAGACGTGCGCTGTCTTTTCTGATCACTGAGCCTAAAATCACAGTTTTTATCAGTCTATCAGAGAAAAGGATCCAACAGAGAGATTCTGTGCTAAACATGTTAAGCCTCCCCAATTACATCTATTGGCTGCTTTACAAGTCCTTTCACTTTCTTTTGCTTTTCGTGTTTTTCAACTGGTGTCGTTTTGTTTCCAGTTAAATGTTTTTTAATTGATTAACATTCAAACATAACGCATTAAATACATGATGGGTGAGTAAGATACTTTCACGTCTTCACATCAGGTAACTGAGATGATGGTATTCAGAAAAAGGTTCTTTCTGTGTGGAGTTTGCATGTTCTCTCAGTGTTTGTGTGGGTTTCCTCCCTGCATACATCAGAAACACACAGGTTAAGACTCAGTTCAAAGGCGTACGCTTAGATCTGGAGATGGTCCACAGGCGGCGTATGACGTCAGCCCACTGCTCCTCAGGGGTAGGTCGAATTCAGGGAACAAGTTTCAGCACGTTGTACTCAGTATGATGGTATGTGACGAACAAAGACTCTTCCTCTTTGTCCGTGTTCGCGTTTTCTGAAGATTTGCACATTTAAAGTGACTTGAAAATCTGTGTGCTGGTGGTTCCGTAATGTCACAAATAATAAAACTGAATAGCCAAAGATGCTGTGATCTCCTTATGCATAATGTAAATCTCATATATTTGCATGATAACCAGTCACGCCCATGGGTTCCGTTGGATAGGACACATCTTCCAGTTTCAAGGAAGGCTTAACATTCGGTAATCCCTTTATGGAGAAATAAATGAATTTTATTTCATCTGCGACTTGTGGAAACCCAATTGTGTGCGTGCGGGTGTTGGCACGCCGTCACACTGACTCTAGTGTGTCAGACAGCACAGAAGTGACTGTGACATCCCGGCTGATTATCCTGGTGCGCGATTCCTAAATCAAGACTTTATTCTTTCCCAGACGAGATGGAATTGCATGAGTGCACAACTCGATTCACATCTCGTCCTCCGTGTGGATGAAACACGCCCGTTTATTGTTTTCATCTTCTCTGGCAGGCGTCACAAACAAGCCATGGTAGTCAGGCTCGTGAGCTCTGCAAACCACAGATATGTTGCAACTTGACATTTCATCATGTTGCAACTTTACATCCATTTCTTGTCACTTTTAAATGTTATGTTGCGGTCAGGTTTAGGCACAGAAACAACTTGGTGAGGATTAGGAAAAGATCATATTTGAGCCACCACTACAAAGACAGATGACAATTACGGCAAACTCTTGATAAGAATATCCGGTTGCAGACATTAAAATCGTCTCCAACAGTGGCCTCGCATGGGAGCCACTAAATCAGCTCATATACATGTAAATGTGAACATCGTATGACTTATATTGTCGAAATGTTCATATGATGCATATGACGCTAACTAACTTGATCACATCACGGTTTGTATTGCCAACACTTAAATCTGGCAACCGGGCTTCACCGAGATGATCACGATCTGGTGTAATGAATCAGGAGATGATTTATCATAAGTATATGATTATATATTGGATAACACATTTTGGATCAAGAAAATGCAGATTAGAATTTGGGGTTAATGTATATGCAATTAACTGACATGTAACATGACCTCTCAACTTGTCCTTAATCAAACTGATTGTAATTGGTGGCAAAGGTTGTGTTTGGATGTTGGGATAAGTATCACAATATGGATGCAGAGCTGTGTAGGTGGCGGCGGGGTTAATAAAGTGCACGCTGATAAGTGATTGGCTCCTGTATGGAAAGAGAGGAATACAAAATAGTGTGAAAATATGGTGAGATAGGAGAAGTGAGAGACCCTGAGACTCATAGCTCTTTCCAGGAGTTACTATTTGACTGTCTTGCCTTTTGGTGGTAAATGATATGGAAGAGAAAAAAAACACTTATATTTCAGTATTACTTCTAATTAGCCTGAGTTGGCTTGTGGCACAGTTCTCAATCAGGGTTATTATTGAATTTAAATGTGAGATTTTAAGATTTGCTAAAGAAACACTTTTAATCAGCAGATAGCATCAACGATGAGTAATTGGGATACAATGCTGGTCACTGAACATAGGCAACGACACAGTCAAGTAACAGTGTAATAATGAAACAACGTGTTAGTTTTGCCGTAGGCTACTGTGTCATTGTTGCTTGTGTGTGCGTTTCGTCCTCCTGATGTGTGTGCGCACCAGGTTCTTACATATTTGCATGGACACCAGAGGACACCTGTTATAATTAGCAATGTGAATGATGCAGATGCTGCAGAAAAAAATGATTCTTGTTTTGGTGATCAGCTTGAATTCATTCTCTGTCAGTGTGTGTGAACCAGGGTGGGGCAGCGCACCAAAGAACATCTTCATGTGGTAAATGTCGCCATCTTCTGGAGATAAAATGCACTGACAGCTAGTATGAGTGGTTGTGTTGCCTTCAGGTTATCTTTGGTCAACACTTCATCAGACTGATGTCCAAATGTAATTTAAAGTGCACAAGTCAAGTCCAGAAATAAACTGTCAGTAAAGTCATGAGTACACTTCCATCATTAGACCATGTTTCAGAAAAATTAGTTATGTTGCCACGGCTCTGCACACACTGGACTTCACCTGTTATGAGCAACTTTACATCACAGTAGCATATAGAAGTCTGGTTCAGTCCAAAGCTTATAATGAATATATAATCATGGTTAATTATATCCACCTGGTACCAGCCCTGGCCATGTAGTTGTAAATCAGTCTCTAATAACTGGACATGGTTAAAGTAAAAACGCTGTAAAATTTGTATTTTCACAACATTTCAATTTGTTATAGATGTGAAAGCTCAGCTTCACACATCTGAAGTTAAAATGATTTCACTTAAAAGTAGAGCTATACATATCCATCATTAAAACTGATTAAATATATGATAAATGTATGCTTTCTTTTACTCCTCATTATTTGGCACTGAGGCATACGTGTAAATCGCACACCAACTTTGTATAGATCCTAAATGAAATGAATCAGTGGTGGAAGGAATACTAATGCTGTTTACTCAAGTAAAATGAGCAATAATACAATTACTCCAATACAGGTAAAAGCCATGCATTCATAATTTTACTGAAGTAAAGCACAGGAGTGAATGCAAAATGTACTTGCATCAAGTGCAAAAGTATGGTACTAATGCTGAATGGCACCATTCAGAGTATCATATTATTTGTACATTACTTTATTATTATTAGAAATGAAACAACATGTAAGAAGTAACTCACCGTTGTAAAGGTGGCGCTTAGTTTACCACTTTTTGTACTACTAGGTATTTTTTGTAACAGACCATCATGTTTTATAAATTAATCTTTATCAGTGTTAGATAAAGCACCCCAGAGTTGTACTTGAGTAAAGATATCATGTTAAAATATTACTTTGGTAAAAGTGACAGTCACCTGTATGAATAGTACTTGAGTAAAATTCTGAAGGTATCTGATATCAACTGTACTGTACTTGTACTAGGTGTGTAATTCACTGGCAATAAAGTATCAAAAGTACAAGTTATTATCAACTAAGATTAAAATTAGATCATTATTCAGCATGTTTGTGATTATTGAATCAGTGTTGTGATTTTTCAATTTTTTAAATCAGATTGCTGATATATAGATACATTTAAAATGAGCTATTTTGGCCCTGATGCAGAATGCCATCGGCAAAGTAACTAGTAACTAAAATGATCAAATAAATGTAGAGGGTGAGGGTACTATATTTTCCTCAGGATATACTGGAATGAAAGTGAAAAGTAGCAGAAAATGTAAATATTCAAATTAAATTAAATACTTCCAAACTGAATTACAGTACAGTACTTGAGTGAATGTACTTAGTTACATTCCATCACTGTCTTTGATGTAAAACCTTGAAATTAGTCCTAACAAGCCAACAGCTGTGAGATACTAAATACTTAATGTAGTTCAGTATAAGTATACAGAGTTTGTAGTCCGGTAAAGGTCTCTACAAATACATGACGTAGGTAAATGTACTATGTCATTCCGTATGACAAAAGGCGCGTTCAAGTTGAACTCCTGCTGACTGACTGCAGCAGCGAGATCTGCGGGCGACTGCGGGGGCGGGGCTGCAAACGCTGCTATGAAGTCGGACACTCTCTCTCCCCGTAGATGCGACGTGACTCGGCTGAGCATGCGGTGTTTGCCTTCTTCATCTGGGAAGA